>CM048746.1:456144994-456803883 GCA_026315105.1 Locusta migratoria
CTGTGTCATGTAACCTTTTGAAACAGACACTGACTATACTCAAGAATTTTGACTGCGAGAAAGATATAAGAAAAACCCCAAATCACTTTCTTAATGCTTGACTGTGAGAACCTATATAGGTCAGCCTCCAATTATTGAAATCCAGATCAACTATTATCTTACTATGGCACCAATAATGAAATATGTTCAATAATATTGTTCAAATCAACACTCCACTAAATCAAGTAATTATCAAATGAAGGAAGTGGGTTAATTTTCTAACTACGTAAATGAAATATGAAACAGGGTTAACTTGCTTATTATTGATAAACAGCATTACATTACTTACATGATACAACTTCTGACTTGCTGGCAAAGCAGCCTCTGCTCTACATCGGAGCCATACACACAACCCAACCGCTCTTTAAGCGAGCTGAACCACTAGTGCTACTCTCTGTGTCTCTGCACGAGCTACAATGCTGTGCAATACATGATCTTTGCCAGAGATGAAACTTTACACATATCGATACATACAGTAGAAGCGATATTATACATTTTCTTGCAAGCAAGTTACTCGATACATACAGTAGAAGCGATATTATACATTTTCTTGCAAGCAAGTTACTCGATACAAAACAGGAGGCACAATATTAGACATTTTCTTATTTTCTTATATTTTATGGACACGTTTCACAGTGTTACCAATAGCGCATTTATATTTTTTAAACTTTATATTAAATTACATTATAGTGTATTTACTTGTTAATGCAAGCGAAATGGAGTAATCATGAAATTAGGAATATGTGTGATTTTTTATTTTTTAATTTGTATTAATTTATTTATTTCTTATTGGTAGTGGCATGGCAAAGATGATTGAATAGTGGGTTTAAAATGGTAAGTCTCGGAATGTAAAGTGATATGGAAGACAAAAGTGAGGGGCAGAAGAAGAAGTGGTGGTTGTGAGGGGGGAAGAAGTTTGAGAGTTGACTTATAGTTTAACTAGCTGAAAATCCCGGCGTTGACCGGGTATTTATTTATTTATTATTCCTGCATTGAGTTGGTACTTCTCCTAGCCCTTCTCTCTCTGTCCATTACCTTTTTTTCTAAAATGATATGTTTATCGGAGAATATGAAAATACAACGCTGTCTTCATAATGTATGAAATTATAAGTGCAGAATCCAAACAAAGAAACATTGTGGTCAAAATACAAATGACATACAAAATTCATACGATCTCACATTTATTGAATTATATGTTGTACAATTGTATAATATTTTAGGTATATATTTATTTGTATAAGTGCTGTATGTCTGTAAAATCTCTTGTCAATACAATTAGTAGCAAAGAAGTAATAGATTAAAACTTGATGCGTGATGGGGCGGTTTTTCATGAACGTTACAGTTTATGTGCTCATATCTCAAGAACTACGTGTCGTACAGTTTAGAAGGTGCATTCAACTATATGTGAGTATACTGTGTGTAAAATTTCCTGCGGCTACAATTTGGAAATTATAAATTGTAACGTCACACCGAATGCCGTAGTTTAGTCCATGAACACCGGAAAAGTAGTAAGCGAGAACTTTTTTCCTTTCATTATTTTGATGTGGTTGTCTGCATGAAAAAGTTTAATAAAGGTTTGAAATGATATTTAAAGTTTGTTGCTAGTCGCTAAGTACTGCCATTCTTATACAATCTGTATCTATATATAAAAGGCTTGTGTGTGTACGTGCTGACAGACTTTTCTCCATGACCACGTATTGCCACCCACTCGTGGTTGTGTTGGTAGATAGCCCTTGGTCTAATGATGTTAGTAAGGCAGTTTGGTCGCCGTGCGTGGCAATAGGTGAGTGTGACGAGCAAAACTTCGCAAAATGTGCAATAAATACTCTTAGGAAAAGCTATATATTCTGTGACTTACGAACTTTACGGTACGAGTCAATCGTCAGACAATGCGGTCCTTTCAGACTTTAATAACAACGAGGAATATCAAATACGCATTTTTTTTTTAAATATATCACATGTTTCCGTCAACCACACATTACCGACTATGAACAGAGACACAAAACAGAGATAAAAATCCAGATAGACTCAAAGATAAAAAATACTCGCGGAACATTGATCACTGTCGTGGAAGCTTGGTGGAAACCCAGACATACATTAATGATATAGCCGCGACACTCTCTGCTGTGAAACTATGCGACGTAGTCCTACTCATATCCCTGCGGCCTCATGTGATAATGTTGTCAACAGATGTCGAATAACGAGAATCATGTGACATCGTCATAAGCCAGTCGCGTGACACGCAAATATTTTGTCGTGAAATCAAGCATACTGCAGGAACAGCAGTATTTATCTACACTCTATGTGGTTCGGTCATCTTTGCAACGATTTTATATCGTGTTATTGATGTTGCCAACATAAAAACACGAGGCCGCCAGGATAGAAAGTAAAATTTTACCGAATCAGATACATCCATTGTTGTCACATCTCATTATGACCAGCTCTTTCACGCGAAACTCTTTTGTATAGAGTCTCATGATTCACACAGTCTTACAATTCATTCCAAATTCCTATTCAAGAAGATATTTGTGAAAACTGTTACAAATCAATATTCGCACTTATCCAATATCGTTTTCAAGAATGTAATTTGCCAGCCGCTTTCAGCGCTGCTGTTGCAATGTGTAGCTTTATGAACACAACCTAACATTGCATTTACATTCTTCCGAAGCACGAACTTAAATTAATTTCACTCCTAGTATGAAAAACTTTATGACCATTCATCGTTTTCGACAATGACTTCTACTTAAATTTGACATCTTGGCTAGGAGAGCTGAGTTTATTGACAGAGAGATCCAACAAGGATTTTTTTATTTTTACTTTTTTTTTTTTTTTTTTTTTTTGCTGACCTACGTCCGGAACCCAAAGAACCATGATATACACAGGACCTTCTAAGCTAGTGTATTTATATATTCTCGTGTCATTATGTGGCAGTTTTTTGCGATTTCTATTGTTTATGACGTTATATTTTCTGAACCGTGTGTGTATGTGGTTTTTACGCCTACAGTAATTGTTATCTACCATAAGGAATATGTGTACAAAATTTGATTGACATCGGTCCAGTGGTTTAGGAGGAAATGAGCAGCAATGTCGCTTAATGCGTAGTTCTTCGCGCATCTCATTGTTTATGTCGTCATATCTCATGAACTATGCGTTTTATGTGATTATTACACTTACGGCGACCGTCTTTATGGTTTGAAGCTTACGCGTGCAAAATTGCATAATGATTGGAACGAAACTCTAAATTTTCATGCAATACGTTCACACAAACATACGGACACTCTGCTTTATATATTTCAATTTTTCGTGTAATTTTAGTGAAGGAGTAACAATGATATTGAAATTATGTGAGGTCAGTGTTTCTATGTGTGGGAGAGGGTGGTGCGAATGACTGGACAGTAAACGTTATGCTGTTAATAGTGCAATGTTTTGTGAGATGTGGGATAAGAGTGGGGTGGTCTTATTTGTGTTATCATAGACTGACAAAAAATAACCATCATAATTATATGGACGCCATTGGTACATAAATGAAAAACTTATTTCTTCTAATTACATCCCAATTACAAATAAAAAATATTAATTATTTATATTTTATAAAATATTTTTAAATTAAGAAACTGCCACAAATGAATAATTGATTACTCTTTATTTGGATTTCATCCAGTCTTTTTTTATGACAATATGGTGAAAGACGGCTGTCTGCACGAGGAGTAACGTATCCTTTCAGTTCTTGTTTTTAAATGTTATTATTGGTAATCGTATTTAACTTCATTTGTATTAGATTTATGTTATTAATTTATTAGTGTGTCCATCAATGTGGCAACATGAACGGCTTCTCCGTTTCACCACCGTGCCAAAAGGAGTGTAAAATGTTTTGTCTCTGCATGTGTGAGTATGAGAATTTTTTGGCGTTCTAGTGTGTCTGGAAGTATGAGAAATTTAGCCTTGGGCGATGCTCTCTGGACCTGCGTCGGTAGGTGGCTAGTACCAAACTCTCTTTCTATGCTCTAAAAAGAGGTTTCCACATCCTTTCGTTGCAAGTTAGGTTGGCAAGATGCTGGTGTGAGCCTATAAGCGCCCTTGTGTGAATCTCTGCGTTTCCCCCCACCACCCCTGGCTCCCTCGGCCTTGCCGATTTCCGGTCGGAGGCCCACATGGCCCGCCAAAGTCTCACTCGTTCGGTGGCTGTCCTTCGGAATGGTGAGTTAGCTCTGCTCTTTCAGCCTGGAGATGGCAGCAATTCGTTGTTCAGTTAGTTCAACTTAGGTTTTAGAACTTGCATTCACTTTCAGAGTAAGTTTCTCTGCGCACGCATCGAAAGATGCGCGACTACTATGCAGGATTTTTTTGCTTCTTGTAACTCATATGCAATTTTACTGTTCGTTTTCTCTGTCTGCGAGTAACATGTACTCCACGTGGTGTGTTCTGAGAACAAACCCTTGTGTGTTCTATGCCCTTCAGCCTAGAATAACTGCATGTATCTTTCAATTTTCTGGTAGTACTGCACGATCTTCCCTCTTCCACCTATAGTAAATTGCTATTTTATTCTCGAACTTGTACTCTGTTCCCAACTGTGGTCTGTAAATTCTTTACTAGCCCTGTACAACCTTTCTCATTTGATTGCTTACGAAATGCTGCGCATTTCTATAGGTTGCATGCCGTATTTCATATTAGTTTTTCCGCGACTCCGAATTTATTAAACTTTGATGATTTCTGAGAGCGGACCTCATCCATCTCTCGAAAGTTCTCCTACCGTGTGGAACAGTGTTTCTTTCGTTTCTTTGTAACATTCTACGCATTTCTATGGGTTGCATGCTATAGTTAATTTTCGTAATATTTTAGCAACTAATTATCTTCATTTTACTGGATTTCGGAACCAAATTGTGCGCGCCTCAGTTAGTTTGCCAGCGCTTGGTTTAGCTTCAAATGCAAACAGATTTTGTTGCTGTACGCGCCATCCCCAGTTAAGAATGAATAGAACCAGCCACGTACGAAAGTTATTTTTATTGTGTTGTGTCCTTCGCCTTGGCTCGCTGAAACTTCCCCTTCGAGATCGACGGCCGTTTCTACCTTGTTCAGCACGCTGATGTTAGTAAATTTCGCTTGCATTGCGTGTGTGTGTGTGTGTGTGGATGAATGCTTGTTATTTGTAAATCCACTTCCAACTAAAATTCAATTCAGTGTAGATAAACTTAAATTTCTATTATGGGCATTTTTAGCATAATATATGATAGTGCTTGGGATGCGTTTTTATTGTGTAACTACATTGGTCCCCCCCCCCCCCCACATGCTTGTGCTTACACTGAATAGAAGCATTTTGTTCAGTAAAATCTTATCATATTTTTAATACAGTAGTTGAGAATACCTACCCCTTTCATTATAAATATTGTTTCACATGTGAAGAGAACAGATTTAGACGCTGATTATTGTTAATATTTCCGTTGCGCCTCTTGTTTGGGCCGCCACTTTCATAAAGTAATTTATTTGTGGTGGCTCGTTTCATAGTAAGTGTGATTCCTGTGAGCTACAATTCATATAACCGCTGTTTTTCTAACTTGCGGCTGTGAAAGTAATTTAAGGTCAAACTAGTTCTTAATTTGGGTCAGGTAACTAATTTCAGCCGCACATCAAGTAGTTTACATGAATCTTTTAACTGGCTTGTACAACCAGAACTATAATTTTCAAAAGTAATCCTAAGTTTTCTACTACTATAATCATTTCATTAAATTAATGTTGATCTTGGTTTGGCTCCTCTCGTCGAGACTCTATTTACTAATTTTATAACTGTGAGTTTTTCATTAAATTAATTGATGCCAGATTTGATTACACTATTTAAGCAGTCCATTTTTGATTATTTACCGAGACTAAGATCAATATATTCTAGTTAGCAGACAGTTACAGTGAATATACTCAGCTAAATATCACATTACATCTGCAGTGGTCGACTTTCAATGGCCTCATACTAGCCAAGTTAATAAGCGTCGTAGCGACACAAAAAACAACTTTCACGGCAGAGTACACCGTACATATGATGAGATTTTACAATTTCCACAGCATCACTGAAATCTGAGCCAAGTAGGACTGATCTGAGGCCAAGATAAAAGATTTTTCAGGAGAAATAACGAGACGTAAGCTACCAAATGCACCAAATGCACCAAATTTCAAGAAACTTTGTCACTTGCCATTGTCAAACGATATATAAAATCACGCCATAAAAAGAAAATTGTGGTGATTTTTCATTATGTTGTCGTTTTCATTGTAGCAGGTAACACTATCAGTATAAAAATGGATTCTTTGGATTCGAATACGAAAACTGTTGATAGATTACTAGGCTACTGCAACAAAAAGGTGACCTTCAGTGGCTTCATTGTTTAACTATCTACAGTGAAATCCCTACAGGCCGCTTTTACGGCGCATAGCCAAGGCAGGAAAAAGTAACCCGTGTTTATGTTAGGAATTTTAATTGCTCTTGTTTTTATTACAATATTGTGTTAGTAACGAGAGCTTCTTAATTTTTCCGTCTTGTCCAGTAACAATTGTAATGTCGGAGTTTCACAGTATTTCAGTCTGTTCATAAATTAAATGACATTAAAAACTATACTTATCTCTGCTCGTTTTTTTACGTCGTAACGGAAACGATATAATTGGAGGCCAGTTGGATCAGTAGGATTTCTAGGTTAAATGCACCGGTAGAACTGTTGTCGTTTATCAATGCTGACTCGATGTTCGAGTAACTCAGAGCATAAAACATCGACATTACCGTACTGGACCGTACTCCAGTCAGTTCGACTTCCGCTTCACTTAGAACTAAATCCAATGAGCGTTTACATAAGGTTCATTCTTATTACCAACAAGGTTTAGTTCACAAAGAGGCCAACAGAAGGCGTTCAACACCAACAACTCAGTGAAGGTACAAGAAAGGCGCTCAAAATGTCTGCGATGCACGACGATATATTACAGAATCGAATCACCGCTAGCCTGGGCAACAGATACCAACTGGAAAGTAGGACTTTTGTGCACGATGGTGCTCCTCCGAATAGTGCTACACTTGAAAGACCTCAGCCACGGCCTCCGATGTCTCAAGACCAATAATCTACATCTACATAGATATTCTGCAAATCACATTTAAGTGCCTGGCAGAGGGTCCATTAACCACTTTCATAACGTTCTTCCATACCGCTCCATTCACCACAGCGCGCGGGAAGAAAGAACACCTAAATCGTTCCGTTTTCTATCTGATTTCTCTTATTTTATTGGGATGGTCATGTCTCCCTATGTAGGTGGGTGCTAGCAAAATATTTTCTCACCCAGAAGTGAAAGACGATGATTGATATTTTACAAATAGAACTCGCCACAACAAATAACGTCGTTCTTTTAATGATCTCCACCTCAAATCGTGCAACATTTCCGTGACGCTTTCCCCCCCTGTAACGTGATAATGTTTGCATGCCGGTAATTTCCGCTTTGGTCAGAAAACGTGAATTATGTGGTTAGTTGCTTTTAAGCTATTATGAGTAGCTTAATGAAACGGAACGTAAAACATAGAGAAAACCTGTCAACAATGGATGTATAATTTCGTTTCATGCAACACTATATTTGACAAGGGGAACAGTTTACACATTACAATATGAAGTGCCGTGAATTTCAGTTATACTTTCCTCCACTACTGTAATGATTATTTTCTACCTCGTCGATTCTATAATTGTGGGTGTCAAAATTATAATGAAGGTCAACTTAGGAGATAAGACCATAAATTTAATGCTTTGCATTATTACGCACTACAATTAATATTGTTTTGGGGCAAAATCTAATGTTAGAAACAATTCCATAAAATCAAATTGTAGGTTGTTTGGTGAAAATATAAAACCGATACTCGTAATAATAAATTTAAAGTAAAGATTTTTTTTAAATTGTGTGTTCCTCTTAGCATTGGGATCCGAAATATAATATTTAAAATGATAATAGTCTTGTGAATTGGATTTGAAATTAAATTGAAAAGATTCGCAAATCATGACAGATAAATGTATTTCAATAGTTTTTCGCAACGGCATACAGACCTGAACAAAAAATTGCGACATGGGGGCGTATTTATAGCGGTGTGTACGGAAAAGGAAGTAAAAGCTTCCGTCTTAATTGAGAGACGAACATGAAGTGTGGAATGTAACACTTGCATACTTGCATAAATTACATGTAGATTTGCCGTTTTCGCAGATGCTTCATTCTCATTAACATTGTCGTCAAGGAAGGGAATTATGGTTACTTTGGTTCCTTTCATGTGATACGCCACAAACCTCAATACAAGTTTTTGCTCTATGGGATTCCTGAAGTTGTAAGTCTACCGTGTCCATCCGATCTCATGAGGGTTGCCAAAAGACAATCGCCGACGTCAAGTTATCACCGTACTACTGATGTACTGTATGGCGCTATTCACAAACTTTTCCGTCGATAACAGAAATTGTTAATAAATGTCAGACGATATGCTGCGCTATTGTTATAAATACCGCCTTCTATGCTAAAAATAAATGTTGGTCATTTTCTTGGCGTTTTTTGATTCATTACAACCCCTCTTAATTTTAATCATGTGTGTCAACTTTAACTTCTCTACTTTTATTAAGCTGTTAAATATTGATTTTTGAAGTTTGGAAGTTTTGGGACGCCGTGAATGAGTGTGAAAGGATTGGGACAGGTAGTCGACTATGGCCACATAATAGAAACGCTCGCGGTATTTGCTTCAAATTTCCAAAAGGAAATTTTATCTCGTAATTTGGTAGGAAATCCAAAGAAGTATATCCAATTATACTAGCGATTAACCAATACCAGCACCTTCACTACGCTACAGCAATGGTGATGCAACTAATGAGAGTCCTACTAAATCAAAATTGCTAAACACAGCTTTCCGAAATTCCTCCACCAAAAAAGACGAATCAAAAAATAATTTAGAAGTAGATAACCTTGGAATAGGAAATCAACTTAAATTACTTAACAAATGAAAGTCTTCCGGTCCAGATGGTATACCAATTAGTTTCCTTTCATAGCATGCTGAAGGAATAGCTCCATACCTATTAATCATATACAATCTCTTGCCCAGCGAAAGATCCGTATCCAAAGACTGAAACGATGCACAGGTCATTTCAATATTCAAGAAAGACTATAGGAGTTGTTGTTGTTTTAAGGAGACTAAACATCTAGGTCATCAGTCCCACCATAGGAGTGTCCGCAAAATTACAGGCCTATATTACTGACGTCGGTTTGTTGCGGGATTTTGGAACATATACCCTTTGCGACATTATGAATTACCTAGAGGGTAACTGCCTATTGACCCGAAGACAACACGTATCGACAAACAAACAAAAAATCTTGTCAAGCACACAACTGTAAATGTTCAAATGTCTGTAAATCTAGCGGACCAAACTGCGTGGTCATCAGTCCGTAGCTTACAAACTACTTAAACCTAGGTAAACTAACATAAGGACAATACACACACCCATACCCCAGGGAGGACTCGAACCTCCACGGCGAGCAACCGCGCGCTCCGCAGCGAGACGCTTTAGACCGCGCGGCTACTCCACCGCGGCAAGCACACAACTCTTTACTCACGAGTGATGAGTGATATCGACAAGTCTCAGATCGATTCCACATTCCTGGATTTCCGGGAAACCTACTAGCCCCTCCAAATCAAATTGCGTGCTTATGAAATATCTACATCTACATGAGATACTCTGTAAATCACATTTAAGTGCCTGGCAGATATCGTCAGTTGTGCGATTGGATTCGTGAGTTCCCGTCAGAAGGTACTTAGTAGGTGGTAACTGATGTAAAGTCATCGATTGAAGCAGAAGTGATACGAGGCGTTCCCCAAGGATGTTACAGGGTCCCTACTGTAGCTTGTCTTTATAAACGATTTATGGGACAATCTGAGCAGATCAAATGGTTCGCGGATGATGCTGTCGAGTATCGATTAGTAAAGCCACTAAGGTCAACACAAGGTAAAAAGCATTTGCAAAATAATTTAGAAAAAGTATCTGCAATTAGTAATTAATAAAAATGTTCAAATGTCATCAGTTCATCAGTCCGTAGCTTACAAACTACTTAAACCTAGGGAAACTAACCTACGGACAAACACACACACTCATGCCCCAGGGAGGACTCGAACCTCCAAGGCGAGCAACCGCGCGCTCCGCAGCGAGACGCTTTAGACCGCTCGGCTACTCCACCGCGGCCGATAATTAATCCTAAATAATGAAAAGTTTGAAGTAGTTCAAATGAGCTTGAGCAGAAATCCGTTAAAGCTCATTGACAGAATATATTAGTCAACTTAACAGACCGTAAATTCAACTAAATATCTAGGAATTAAAATTACGAGCAACTCTAATTCGAAAGAACACAGAAAACGTCATGGAGAAGGGGAACCAAAAGGAACTTTTTTTTGGCACAACACGTACAGGATGTAGCAGCTCTACTAAAGAAACTGCGTACACTACACTTGTCCGTCCCATTTTGAGTTACTGCTGCGTATTGTGGGAGCCTCACCAAGAACGATTGATGGAGGATGTAGAGGAAGTTCAGAGATACAGAGGGGAGAGAGAGAGAGGGAGAGAGAGAGAGAGAGAGAGAGAGAGAGAGAGAGAGAGAGAGAGAGAGAGAGAGTCACGTAAATGTTGCACGACTTTGGATAGAAATCATTAAAAGAAATGTGTTATTCGTTGTGGCGAAAGCTGTTGGCAAAATTTGTTTCACCAACTTTCTCTTACGACTGCAAACATATTTTGTTAGCACTCACCTGCTTATGGAGATAAAATCATCATAATAAAGTGAGAGAAATCAAATAGATAGCGCAATCATATTGGTGGTCCTCTTTGCCGTGCGCTATTATAAAATGGTAGAGAAATATTATAAAATCTGTTCCATAAACCCTCTATCAATAATATAAATGTATTTTGCTGAGTAAATACATTACTCTATAATTCATTGAGGATAACTGTCAAACAGTACATCATGATGTCCGGATAGAGAATGGCACTTTCAGTGATGCAAACACAAAACCTGTCTGTATTCCCAGCGTACAAATAACTTGTTTGCAAGTTATTTAATGCAGCTGTTTATTCATGTCTCAATATCAGTCAGCATGCACACTATTCATAAAATATTTACTCTGTAAACGGCACACACACACACAGACTTGTCAGATAACATTTCGATAAGAGCGACGGTTTTTACGTGTCCAAAAGATTTCACTCTATTGAGTAACCATATCTCCGAAGCAGATACACAAGTTAGTGTTATTTATTGGAAATCTTTGGAGTAATGTTTTCAAAAGAAGAAATGTAATGAGAAAACGTGTTAGAAAATGTCATATATATGTGTGTGCCAATAACTCCGGTATACATATGTCTTGGTATATATATTTCTCTACAGGTAGAAACTTAAATTGACCATGTTCTTTGAAATATGACAAGCATACACATTATTTTCAAACAATTTACGGATATGCTGCCGGATGACGTCGTCGACCACTGACGATATTTCGACTGGAGCACACCATGCCATTTTCAAGGCACAACACCACTCAAGTAAGAAATGCGTAAGCGTACCTTGATCACAGGGCCCATGACATTTCAGACCTGAAAGTTTGTCAACTGAGTTGTCCCATCTCGAGGTCACCTTTCTTCAGAATGGTTACAGTGAGTGGCAGGTAAAACATGCGTTGCGCTGTCAGCCTATTGTGCAACATATGAGTGACGATAGTAATGAAATGGCACCAAAATCTATGGCCTTTTTGCCTTAACGCAGGCAGCATTTCCAAGAAGATTGGTCGTATTTTGCTGAAATATGATTTGAAATGTGTATCTGGATCACCTTCTAAGATAAAGGTCCTGTTGGGATCCGTAAATGATGATTTTGGTTTGCGTAAGGCTGATGTGTATGGTATTCCATGCAGTTATGGCATGTCACATATTGCTCAGATAGAACTGTGGAAGACCGGTGTATTGAACACAAACGTTACACACGTTTACAACATCCAAACAAATCCGCTGTTGCAGAACACTGTCTTGGCACCGATCAGCCTATGTAACGACACAGAGATTCTGGCATGCATTTCCACCTATTGGGATAGTGTTATTATGAAGGTGTTGAAATTAAACTAGCAAGCGACGTTATAAACAGAGATGGTGGTTTTTGTTTAAATTCTGCTTGGAATCCGGCACTGTTTCTCGTCAAAAAACAGAGGGACAAAATTGATACTGCCTCACCTGTTCATTAATAGTCACTATCGACATTTTTGATTTTTGGTCACCATGGGTCGTGTTGACTCTTTAGTGACTCGTACTGCGTGTGTTATCTTACCCTTTGCAAACCAAGGTATTAAATTCGATTGCAGTTGTGTCTTGAGAGTAGCAGGTCTGCGCCTATCGAAATAACGGCGGTTGTCGACGACGTCACCCGGCAGCATACCCATAAGTTGTTTGAACATTCATTACGCCGGGAAAAGTTAAGGTCTCACATATACATTATTATTATTATTGTTATTCGTTGGTGTGAGATTTTACCAAATCCTCACTTTAACCTCTCTTTCAATTAAGTTTTGTAGTCTCATTAATGCCCTTGGTAATTTATTGCACAACTGTATTCCATGTTAGGAAAGGCAGTATTGACTTTTCTTTGCGTGACAAGAGGGAAGTTCGGTGCAGGGAGCCGAGTGTGGAGTGTGGCCTGTGGACCGAATCTGTGTGTGTTTTACTTATCAGACGGACCTCATACCCAAAAAATACACTCAGTTAAATGTAATGTACAGTAATCTTTATTTCACAGGCGTCACAAAAAGGGGGCTCCGCTTGTCGGAGAAAAAAATCATGGATGTAAGGTCAGTGTCCGAATCAGAGGTGGATAATGGTGACTTCATCCCGACTGAGAGGCCGGTAGGAGGATAGACGCTGACAACAGTGGAATTCAGAAACATCGCTGTATTAATTGTTCCTAACAGCAACTCATTCTCCCATAACTACAAAGACCTCAACCGCGGAAGAAAACTGGTATGCTGTGAAGGAAAAGAGAACAATGTCACATCGTCTTGGCAGTCCTCTTTGGCGACCCAATCGACTTCTTCATTACCCAGCAAAATGAGAACTTGTAAATTAATAAATGAATAAATAAACAAATTCATTATGTCCGAGGTAATGAATTATTTCAAATTAACTCTTTCTTTAGATTCGATTAAATTATAAAAGTCTCTGGTAAGTTTCTGATAAAATGCTGCGAAAATCCTGAAAGAGAACAGTTTATTTATTTCCTACCACCACAGGCTAGACGTTGTAGAGTCGATGCTGCTTGTAGATACTCGACAAGACAAGAAAACACATCGCTACAGGGAATGAATAAATGATGTCAGATAACTCCACATGTTTTGGAGAAATTGGCACTGCAGTATTGGAGTGAAAGTTAACATTGCTACATTACACACATAGATGGGTGATTCTGGAGAAAATTATGAAATACTGTACCTTGATTTTCGGGTGACAAAACTACGAATTGTAGGGAGGCCGTTTCTGTCACTTTAGATCGTCCAAATTTTTATCATATGTTCTTAATATGATACTCTCGAGGAACTTTTTAAATTTTTTATGTATTCACCCGTTACCTGGACCAAAGTTTCAAAATACCGTAGTTACTTATAAAACCATAATAAACGATTCTTAGCAGTTTTCTACAATGAGCAGCAATCAGCAAACCATAACAAATGCCTAATTTTTAACCATTTATACCTCTGATATCTGTGTAAAAATGACAGTTTCCCTTTTTCTAAATTACCTATCCTTCATCAATACACGACCTTCAAGCCATGATGTTTATAATATCAAATCATAGAAAATCTTAGATACTGTACTGTTTGTTCCTAAGATGATGTTTTCTGTGTACTTTGAAAAATTTCCCCTATATTACTATCCATTAAAGAGATCCATAGGTTAAAGCTATCGCTCTCATCCATTTCGCAGCTACAGACGTTGCCTGCATTCCATGCTAAATGCGGTCTTCTTGTCGTACTGATCTCCTGTGTTGAAAGACGCCAACCCGGCCACATTGAAACTTATCAATTTTAAGAAAACTACCAGGAGGCAAAAATTTATATTAACGCATTTTACAGTTTCACTACATGAAGGACTAGCATTATTTTCGTAAATCACGACAGTTACTCTGTAGCATCAAATTAAATAAAATATTACGCGACTCTGTGGAGAGTTTACAGAAGTTAAAACATGTAAGTAGACTTTGGGAATGGTTGATTTAAGGCCGTACATAGCAGTGTATGAAATGTGGAAAAGCTATCGAAACTTTATTTAAAACTAGGAACACGATTATATCTCATTTGATTCTCACGATTTTGGTTTATTTTTGACGAATTGACTCATGCAGTAGAAGCTTCTCTGTCCTTGTGGACCTGACGGTTATTAAGAAATACATTTCATTCGTTTCTAACAGAACTATGCAATGAAAAAGACTCTGATTTTCGCACATTGTACCAGTTTGATACTTTCGCTCGATAAAAAAATTTAATTTCCTTATTCGACAAAATGTTCAAATGTTTATAAATCTAAGGGATTTCACTGCTGCGGTTATCAGTCCCTAGGCTTACAAACTACTTAAACTAATACACAGATCCATGCCCGAGGGAGGACACGAACTTCCACGGCGCGCAACTGCGCGCTCCGCAGCAAGGCGTCTTAGAACGAACGGCCACTCCACAGCGGCCGTTATACGACACGCCATTTACATAAATTTCTCGAAGCTCACGCTACTGTAGAAGGAATAGAAGGGAACCCCCTGAAAGAGAAAAAGCCTTTTTATACGTTCGACTTTCTTGTCTCACGAGGCCACATGGGTATCGAATTTTAGAATTTTTTGATATTTATGTCACGTGAAGTTCAGAATTTAAATAACAATCAGGCAAAGTCATTCGACGTTAATCTCAAAAATTTTCAAAAATTCGACTTTTAAATTTTGCAAGTATATGTAAGTACTAATAAGTATAAAGTTCGAGTAGTTCAGGTGGTAGCGTTCTGGCCTTACATTAGGCTCGGTGGTTCGAATCCAGCTGTAACGATTTCTTTTCGTTGCTTTGGATTTCAGTTCCATAAAACATTTTGGGATCTAATTCCACGTAGTTTGTCAGTTTTTGTTTATGTGTATGTAGAGTAGCTGAACACCTTGACGTCAGATAAAACGAGGGCTGAGTATGTTATCTGCTTGAAATGCCATTAGTAACTATTATAACATTTTCATAGATTTTTAAGTAATTACTGTTCATTCTTCCCCTTCCAAATGATACTCATCTTTTCAATATTACGATGTATGGGGGTTCTGCTCGCTGCAACATTATTCTCCTGGGGCGTCGTGGTAGAAATAAATACTCTACATGTACAATTTTTCACTTCTTCTTTAATTTAAATCAAACTTCTTCTCCACCAAAACATTACAATAACGTACACAAATTACCACAACAATACAGACTGACATAGATTCCAAAGTACTCGACAAAAGACAAAACTCGAACTCTCCCACGCAAGGCGGTGAGGCAAATATATAACATCGGCAATAATGACATTACATTATTCATTGTTCATAACAATTGAATTTAGTAATTTACAATTTCCAAACCCACAAATAAAACACTTCATGTACACAAAAATAATCACAGTATAAAATGAAAACTATATATACAATAATTTTACATGGCACGTATTTTTTTAAGTCGAAATCTCTGATCTTTCTGTTGACAACAAACGGCAATGTTAAATGTCACATAATATGTACAAAACTCTTAGCTGCAATAAATTTTATAAAAATAGCACCTGTACAAAGTCTTATTATTACACACTACTGTCTGTATGGCATAAGTTATGTTATCTTCAGATTCACCCCCCCCCCACTGGCAAACGAGAGAGTGAGTCAGCAACAATAATGTCCTTGCCCTTAATGTGTTCCACAGCAAATTTAGACTTTTCTAGCTTAAGACACATCCCTCCTGCTCTTAATCTTCTGCACACTTCTTCCAGTAAGCTTATGTGTTCTTCCCAGGTTTGACCAGTGACAAGGATATCATCCACAAACACAGTTAACTTTCCAAAGAGATTTTTGCCTAATTCCAAATACAAAGCTCTGATAAATTCAGATACAGAAACATTTAATCCGAATGGGACCACACAGTACTGATAGCTTCTTCCGTTATACAAGGAAGCAGTGTACTTCCTTGAATCTCTGTCAAGTGGCACCTGGTGAAAACCAGAAGTCAAGTCCAGGCTAGTCATATATTTTATATTTTCGAATTTATACAATAGTTCGTAGATGCTCTCTGGATGGTCAGTTTCCCTTTCTAAAAACCTGTTCAGATGTCTGGAGTCAAGTACAATTCCCACATCTCGATTCTTCTTGGATATCATGATGATCGGGTTGTTGTATTCACTGGTACTCCTCTCAATTATGTTCAAGTTTTCCATGTTTTCAAGTTCTTTTTCTACAGCTTTCCTTTTTGCAATAGGGAAACCGTATGGTTTGATGTAAAATGGTTCGTGTGGTTTGACACGCAAGGTACACTGGTAGTTTTTCACTTTCCCCGGTCTGTCATAGAACACATGATAGTTCCACAAGGCTCTTCTCAGCTCTTCTTTTTGCTCTTCGCCTAATTTGTTGGCTTCCTGCATCTTGATATTTACGAGTTCATGATAATTTATATCCTCCATGGCTTTTTCAGGCTCTTCATGCATGTCTGCTACATCTCTATTATGATCCAATAAATTTAATTCTACACTATGCTTACTCCGACTATTCCCATTTTTCAATACCATAGCAGTAAAATGTAAAACACCAGTCTTCAGGTCCACAAACATAACTTTTCTTCCTCTCCAGTCAAATACAGCATTCACTTTCATGATCCAGTCGGTTCCTAGCAAGATATCCTCAGACACATTAGATATTACTAGACATCCTTGACAAAGATTCACATCATTCACACTGAAGTTCAACAAGGCTTGCCGGTTAACTACCTTGCTGTGTTTGCCGGTAGCACCCTTGATCTTGATTCCAACTACAGGCATCTCTATGTAGTCCGGTACATGTTTCACAAAAGCTCTAAATTGTCCAGAAATTCCACTGATTGGACTACCTGTATCAACTAACGCTTCCTTGCCTTTTCCATCAATAAACACAGTAATATATGGGCATCCAGTGACATCATAGTGTATATCTTTCTCTTATTCATGAGTAATATCTTCAATAATATCTTCATATTTCATAGTACAGGAATTGTCATTAGCTTGTACATGATTCAGGGACACATTACTTTCAACAGGTTGACGAACCATACATTCATTAGCAACGCAATTATCATTGGTAACACACTGCTGTAACCTAGGCACATTATCTTCTAGTTCATGATATTTACACAGTATCTTATCTAGAACATTGGCTTTCTCTTCATTTTCAATGTAGCTCTGTATGACACAATGCAAGATGTTTTTCCCTACCTCTTCTTGTCTGTTTCTGCTTCGACAACTTTCAGTACTGCTCAACTTCACTGGTACGACATGATTCTCACAAGACTTGACATCATCTACAACACACACTGTCTCACACTGGTCATCAGACACGATGCAACCTTCCTTGACTTCAACATAAATCATCCCATCAAGTTCCTTCTCCAAATCTTCAAACTCCATGACCTGCACATCTTCTTCACTGTCATCCTCTGACTTCTCTGAACTCACACTAGACAAAACATCAAAATTTTCATGATTCTCAGTCTTCACAGTTTCATGAACAGTAACATTCAGTCTGTCTTCAGCATCTTCAGCCTTATCACTTAGCAATTTACACAATCCAAACACATCAAGTTCTTCACTTATTTTTGGTTCTTCTACAGTTACATCTTCAGTTGCATTATACATATTGGCTACAGTATCATCATCTAGTATGACCTCTTCTGGTTCTATACACTTGTCCTCTTCTTTGCAAGCCTGGTTCTTAATGACTTCCCATAGTTCTTTGTCAAACTTGAGCCGATTTACCCAGTGTGTTACCTTCTGCCCCTGTCTATATTGCTCATTTTCCCATTTGCATCCAAATCTGATCCTATTTGTAGTAGCCTGATTTCTTGTCCTATATCTCACCCCAACCTGACAGGCTATCATAGGGGCGACATTTAGTTTTCCTGCCCGTTTCCATTAGACTTGTAACCTTGGTTCCTATTATTTCTTCCTTGTCTGTTCCTATAATCCGTACTTCCACCTTGCCGTCTACTTCGGTTCTCACGACTATCTTCTTGGTGATTATCTCTTCTGTCTCTTCCATGATGGTCTTCTTGGTACCGGTTTCTCTCTTTTTCTCTCTCATAACTTCTGTCTAATCTTACAACAAAATCCTCAACTGAATCGTCAGGGCCGCAATCTAATGCTTGCTGTATTCTACCTGGTAATCTTCTACGTAGGGTGTCCACCGATGTGATTTCATCTGAATGTGAGTCAAGATGCATTAATTTTCTGATTTCAGCCGCGCCTCGGTTGCACAGTGGTAGAGTGCCAGACTACAAATCCAAAGGTCGCGGGTTCGATCCCCACCAGGTCCTAGGATTTTTATCTGTCACTTTCCACTTCTTTCACCTCTGGCAGTATTGCTCATGTGAAAAATACCGAGTAGCACCGTGGTTCGGAACCCACGTTAAACTGTAGGTCCCCCTATAACTGGCTGGGTAAGTCAGTTCGAAGGTCGGAGGAAGGCAACGGCATACCACCTCCAAACAGGACCATGCCTAGTAAAGCACTGTGGTGTTCAAACCAATCTTCGGATTGTTGACTGCTTTACCTTTTTAAAGTCCCTCATACTGCCATAACTTTTCCTGTACTTTCCCCCATGCAAGAAATCACTCCTTACTTTAGCCTGCTTGCTTTTGGACCAGAATTTGTTCAAAAACACATCTCAGACTCACTATATGACATATCCTCTGTATCTAATTGATTGACCAAGTATAACCTTCATTGTCCAAAAATCTCTTTACAAATTTAATTTTCATTGCATCGGCCATTTCTAGAGTGAAACTGTCAGAGCAATGATGCAAAAAGTCTTTTGGATGGATTTTCCCTTCCCCATGGTATGTCTTAATTACTACATTTGCCCAATTAAAGCCACCACAGATCGAGATTTTGCTATTTACAACACTTTCTTGCTATGCACTGATACTTTGAATGAGGTTATACACATCCTTCTTAATAACACCTTCAGAATATGTCACACTTTCACAAATTTTATTTTCTAATGACACTTTAACTTCCTGAATTTCAGTTTTTCTAAGTTTATTTTCCTCATCAAAATACTTTTCTACAGTACTAATTTTGTTTCCAAGGTCAGACTCAACATTACTGATTTTACTCTCTACTACAGTCACACGAGTGTCCAGCTGTTCATGTCCTAACTTCATTGCCCTTTCAAGATAACATGTTCGTCTCCTAACTTCGTCAACTGCCCTGTTTGTTTCGTTCAACTGTGACTTTAAATCTGCTAAACCATCATCTAACTTTTTGCTAACAGATTCTACTTGCTTACTCACTTCATGATTTCCCTTGTCAATACGTTCAGTTAATTGTTATGTTAATCGATTTAACAACTCTATAAGACCTGGTGATGCAATAATTATTTCTTCACTATTTGACACATTGCAACGACGTGTACTGGCTGTCAAATTCTGTTCTGACATATCTACACTAGATTTCCTACTCTCTGTTGACATCGTCTTTTACAGTGCCAAACAACCCAGACTACAAAAACAAATGAATAAGCGCTGCTGTACTTATCTTGTTATTCAGTGTCCAGCGATGCGACGATCCGGGCCCAAGCATCCAATATCCAGGTTAAGTGCTCCGTTTTTCCTTACTGTATAATTCCATATTCACGTCCTCCTTAGTTTCCCAACATCGATTATATACATCCAAACATACTTCTCCTCCAACATAAACACTATGTAGACACTGTATATGACGCGATCCAAGCTATGCTCCACCACTTATAACATTTTCATAGATTTTTAAGTAATTACTGTTCATTCTTCCACTTCCAAATGATACTCATCTTTTCAATATTACGATGTATGGGGGTTCTGCTCGCTGCACCATTATTCTCCTGGGGCGTCGTGGTAGAAATAAATACTCTATATGTACAATTTTTCACTTCTTTTTAAATTTAAATCAAACTTCTTCTCCACCAAAACATTACAATAACGTGCACAAATTACCACAACAATACAGACTAACATAGATTCACAAGTACTCGACAAAAGACAAAACTCGAACTCCCCCACGCAAGGCGGTGAGGCAAATATATAACATCGGCAATAATGACATTGTATTATCCATTTTTCATAACAATTAAATTTAGTAATTTACAATTACCAAACCCAAAAATAAAACACTTCATGTACACAAAAATAATCACAGTATAAAATGAAAAATATGCATACAATAATTTTAAATGGCACGTATTTTTTAAGTCGAAATCTCTGATCTTTCTGTTGACAACAAACGGCAATGTTAAATGTCAATTAATTTGTTAATGAGTACATCATACATGTTCCTAACATATATTGAACTATCAAATCTCATGGCAATTCACAAAATATACTCAAATTCTCACGTTAGTCAATATATACAAAGAATTAAATATTAATAATTAATGTAATAGTCGAAATAACACAATTAGCTGGTCAACACAACTTGTTTATGAGCCTAACATATATACAATACTATTTATTTTCATTTCTTTATGTTTTACAAAAGTTTTTACCCTTCGTCTGTCTATTTATTGAAATAATGTACAACGACAAAAGTATTGTTTATAGAATTATCTGAAAACGTCTTATATAAATCTCTTAATTAATGAAATCTATCACTTGTTTTGATAACAGTATCACCGAGACACTGTCCTACACTGATTCCTAGACTGGCTATTTCGTTTGTAACTTCACACGCAAAATATATCACTATTACAACACACGATTCCGGGTCTGACGCAGACGGTATCGTACGATAACATTGAGATGAGGGGGCCGGCAGTATCATCACACTATGCAGATGACTTTCCATAAACAGCGTCATAACTCTTCGCAAACTTTTGTTTTACAAAAGTTTTTACCCTTCGTCTGTCTATTTATTGAAATAATGTACAACGACAAAAGTATTGTTTATAGAATTATCTGAAAACGTCTTATATAAATCTCTTAATTAATGAAATCTATCACTTGTTTTGATAACAGTATCACCGAGACACTGTCCTACACTGATTCCTAGACTGGCTATTTCGTTTGTAACTTCACACGCAAAATATATCACTATTACAACACACGATTCCGGGTCTGACGCAGACGGTATCGTACGATAACATTGAGATGAGGGGGCCGGCAGTATCATCACACTATGCAGATGACTTTCCATAAACAGCGTCATAACTCTTCGCAAACTTAACAATCAAAACTACCGTCGTCACCTAATAGTGAAGCCAAGACTGTAAAAACTTTAACCTATGTTTTCTCATTGAAACCAACTTTTTATAAAGTCTAGAAAATGACGAATAAACAAATGTACGTGCATTTTCATAAAAATTACCATTCGATACTAAAATTGTTTAATTATTCGAACACAACGAAAAAAAAAGAAAAAAGTAAAAGCTGATACTGTGGGATTCGATCCACCAACCATGTGGTTGTAAGGCTATGACGCTACCGTCTGAGCTACACCAACAGATGCTGCGATTGTTTTAATTACTGGTACTTATGTCTGTCAGTCTCTTTTGCCATTCTCCCGCCCATGCAGGGTCGGCTCCGTGTTAAACGCGGATTTGTCAAGTGTTAATATTTACACGATGGCCGGATGCCCTTCCTGTCGCCACCCCATGCCTCCCCCCCCCCCCCAAGGAGGAAATGTGTACCCCAAATGCCAGCGAATTTGCATGTGAAAGTGTAACGAAATGGTTGCGAATCGTGTAACTGAGGGGGGGGGGGGGAAATTGAGGTCCAGTCCGGTATTCACCTAGAGGGATGTGGAAAACCGCTTAAAAACCACATCCAGGCTGGCCGGCACTCCGACCCCTGTCGTTAATCCGCCGGGCGGATTCGAACCGGGGCCGGTACGCCTCCCCGTCTCGGAAAGCGGTGCAATACACCACACGGCTAACCGAGCGGGTAATTACTGGTACATATGGGCACTTGCTAAAGTTCAAAGTCGTTTTTCTCGAGAATTTTAAAGATTTGCGTCGAATGGCTTTGCCCGATTGTTAACTTCACGTACCATAAATATCAAAAATTCTAAAATCCGATACCCATGTACTATCATTGTCAGTTGACTTTCGAGACGAGTGCATCTAATGCTGCGCTTTGATTGTATCCAGTGGTCGTTATAATTTAGACGTTAACACCAAAAATATAGAGCTGTCTACTGTGTAGTTTCGCATCTAATTGATCAAGTGAGGTTATGAGGGCACTTTATTATGTAGTAACAGGATTGAGTTTATTAATAACGAAACGATACTGAATAGTTGATGCTGTCGTCAAAATCATGTGGCAAATTCTGTATACTATTGGGAATCTAAAAAATATGCTGTCGACAAAACATTTCTAAAATTATCCATTTGCTGAAAAAAATATACTTACAAACATATCAAACAATATCGAAAATGAAAAAACCTGTTTACTTTAATATTCGTATCTTATTTTCTCGGTAACAGTCAAATAACATCGAAAATAATTTTCTCATCTAACAATTCTCCTCCGCTGCTGAAATAATTTCCATTAATACACGTTTATATATTTACGTTCGTACTTAGGCGTAGCGTAGGCTTTTTCTTAGTAAAATTTAAATACCTTCCTGCTTGTAGATATTTTGTCTCTACTGCAGGGGAAGGCTAGTAGAAAAAAGAATACAAGGTTCTGATGCAATCATTTCGACGTAATAACACAAAGCAAGGAAAAGGACAAATATACTGTAATATACGCAGATATTAGCAGACACCACAACAGTACCTCATTTCTGCGTTGCGCATTCTGCAGCCCACTCGAAATTTAGAACTCCCTAGTCGGCACAATCTGTGGACCATCGACGTATTAGACGCCCTCGCGATGAGGTTGGCTGCTGATTTATAAGTAGGCAAAAAAAGAGCACGCAGTTTTCACCACGATGTCGAAAGTGTAAAACGGGAGTAAAGTTCATGTTTAAAGGACCGAAAGAATCTTCTTCCGTCCTTATTCCGCCTTTCTTACCAAAGATTTTGGCAAGCGAACATATTCGTGCTTTTCATGCTGAACGTGAGTAGCGGAGAGATAGTGTCTGTAGAAGAGAGAGAGTGGACAATGCCGGTTCAAGAGAGAGAAATGAAAGTCGGAGGAAAGATGTCGTGACCGTAAGAGAGCTGGTAGCAGTGGAAGAGAGACACACATGGATAGTGGCGTCCAGAGGGCGACATTAACTATGAAGGTTTCATTTCAAAAAGTATGTAACAGGATTCTTCACACTTTGTGTTCGATCAGTAAGAATGTTTGCATTCCAAAAATTTGTTAAGGAACTCGGAATGAGGATTGAGGTACTTGGTGCCCCACTTTTCTGACTTTTAAATAATATTTATTTATCTGCAGTTACAACTGGTTAATTAATCTCTGGCCAGCCGCGGTGGCCGAGGGGACTGCGGCGCGCCAGTCACGATCTGCACGGCCATTATGGTCGGGGGTTCGAATTCCCCCACGGGCATGGATATTTTTGCTGTTCTTAGTGTCAGCTAGTTCATAAGTAGTTTGCAAGTTTAGGGACTAATGACCTCGTAGTTAAGTCTCATAAGCTATACAAACATTTGTTTTGAATTAATCTCTGAGCACTGGCTTGTGCAAACAACTTAAACAATTATGCTACAACAGCTGTCATCCATCAATCGAAGGCATTTCTAGAAGATGTCTAATTTAATAAAGTGTTTAAAACAATGTTAATTAAAAAAACTTGCGTAGGCTAGAGATGAAATCATTTAAATACTAGGGCCTTGAGCAAGGAAAGGTTTTTTTATTAATCTTTTCAGACAAAGTGTAGAAACGAAAACCAACATAGCTGGGACTCTACTGGCTACGGAAAACATTCTTAAGGACCAACGGCCGGAAATACAGGAATAGAGCACTTTATATGTTAATGAATGTTTTCGAAAGTTAGGTTTCTCCAGCCACATTTACACTATTTCTGTATAACTGTGATGCAGTTACTATTGAACACAGAATCCCTTTCGACGATTTTTGCATTTGAAAGAGAACACAAAGGAAATCAGATTACGCTCATTTAGGTGACCTTGTTAGTGGTAAAAGGTGCCGTTTGACCACGACGAGTGAAGATGCAAAAGAGGTGAATCTAGTTACAACCGGTAAACCGATAGCCCGCGAAAGACAAAGCTACTGGTTTTAAGTCCCTATTCAGAGCACAATTTTAATCATCCACGAAGTTTCATACCGCTTCATACTCCGCTCCAGAGAGAAAATTTCATTCTGGAAACGTACTTGGAATTTACCGATCTATGCTCAAAACATCCATTACACAACAAATTGTAAAATTAGCTGGCGACCATACCACGTTACATTGTGCCGCGGTGGTGTGGCCGAGCGATCCAAGGCGCCTTGCTGCGGAGCTAGTATTTCCTTTCCGTCGGAGGTTCGAGTCCTCCCTCGGGCTTGGAAGTGTGTGTTTGTCCTTAGCTTAGTTTAAGTAGTTTCTAAGCCTAGGGACAGATAATGAGAATAGTTAAGTTCCAGTGTGAATTGTGCAGTGTGCATTGATATGAAATTTTTCGGAAGTATAAAACTGTGTCAGTCTGCGATTAGAACCTAGAACCTCCATGAGCAAGACCTTTAACGATTTTATTTATTTGTTTGTTTAAGGGGGAGGGGGTAAATGAGTTCCTTGTGGAAGAGCTATCATGTTTGATTAACGTTGATCGTCGATTTTGTGGCTCCGATTTTTTTTATTTTAGACAGGGCATCAAACCTTTCATCAAACGCGCTGAGCCGCCGCCCCTGCGTCTATTGAGCTTCACAAACGAGCAAGATAGCATCTGGTGACACGCTGAACTCATATCCGGCCTTATAGATTTAGGGTTTACGTGATTTTCCTAAATCACTCCAGGCAAATGTCGGGACGGTTCTTTTCATAGTGCAATGCCGATTTCCTTCCCCATGCTTTTGAGTAATCCTGAGCGAGAGCTCCGTCTCTAATGACTACGCTTTCCACGGGAAAGTAAACCCTAAGCTTTCTTCCTTGAGCTAATCCGACACGCCTCACGCCCCGGAGGCCAACCTTCCGAAATTCACAGAAATTGTCGTACGAATCTTGCAGGATTAGCACTCCTGGAAGAAAGGATAGTGTGGACACGTGGCTTATCCTTAGCCTGAGGCACGTTTCGAAAGAAACTTTCTCTCTGCAGCGGAGAGTGCGCTGCTATGAAACATCCAGGCAGATTAAAACTTTTTTTCAGACTGGGATTCGATTCCGCGACCTTCCCTTATAGCGGTCAAGTGCTCTACCGACTATGAACTTGTGCACGTCTTACGACCCGTGTTCCCAGTCCCGCCCGTATATCGCCTCCTACCTTCGCAGTATCCTTTCCTCCAGGTGAAGTTCGCAGGGGAATTTCTGTAGGTTTGGAAGGTGAGAGGGAAGTACGGCAGGGTCAGAGATGAAAGGTGGATAGAGAGTTTGATGAGAGTAATTAGATAGTTTTTAACTTATCTGTCTCTCTAACAATTTTTCTAACACATTCCCTAGAAGGTGTTACAGCCACACACGTGACAATGTCACAAGATTTAATTACATAGCTCTCCACGTGAGGGCCGTAAAACTACATGCATCGTCAGTGAGTGCAGTTAAAGTTTCTGTTCACTAACCTGGCTTCGTCTTTATCGTTGTTGTCCCCGTGTAGAAGCAGTCCACAGGTCGTCAATCCTCCTACCTTGAAGAGAAATGCTGTGGAACTTTTAAAACTGGTAGTTTAGCTTACGATTTTTTTTTTAATAAGGCAGGATGCCACTTGTTCCATAATGTTTATTTATGTTTCGTGAAACAACATGCGACATATGTAACATTGTCAATGATGTTTGTAATCTTGAATCCTAATTACAGTAATTCATAATATAAAGTTTGAACTTCCTTAAAGCCTATTTTAAGGGCCTCTGGAATCCTCTCTCAATGCACAAAAGATCTCACAGAACTGTCTAAAAACCATTACTGGGCACATTATAGTAACCTCCTTGAGAAACACTAATTTTATGAATAATGTCAGGTATCTTGATTAGAATATCTTTGGCCACCAACGACAGAGGTTAAACATATAGACAATCTTTGAAGACAGATCAGCTGTCCTTTATTGCACAACTGCGCAAAGTTTTATGTTTTATTTTTGACAATGTACATACACAGCTATTGTGTTTGACGATGCTTCCTAACAGCAGATAAGTTTTATGGTAGGTAGGTTAGTTTCATTGGAATATTTGTTGGTACAGTCGTTTGTATATAGTGCGCTTATAATTTTTTCTTTTTTTGTTTTGTTTTACAGAACTTGATAATGGGATAATGTCGTCCCGAAACATGTCGTGTTGACATATAGATTCTATTATTGACAACTGCTGCGTGAAGTACAGTAATAATTGTGAAACATTTGTGTGATGGCGACTAAACAGATGATTCTATGTCTACCTACCTATGTTTCCGCCTTTTCCTCCGCCATGTCGTCCTCCTCTTCCTTCAGCTCCTTTATTGTCCTCCTCCTTTTCCATCTGTTCCATCCAGTATATATTAAAAATTACATCTGCCAAATTTTATGCTGTTCGCAAAAAAAGTGTTATAGTCTGGAGCCACGCCGGAATAGCCGCGCGGTCAGGGGCGTCACGTTACGGATCGCGCGGCCACTCGCGTGGAAGGATCCAGTCCTCCCTCGGGCATAGTGTGTGTGTGTGTGTGTGTGTGTGTGTGTGTGTGTGTGTGTTGTCCTTAGTTTAAGGAATTTGTAAATCTAGGGACCAATGACCAGAGTAGTTTTTTGGTCCATTAGAACTACAAACATTTGATTTTTTCAAAGTTTGGAGTAACGTACCCCCCGCCATACACCGTACGATATATTACGTATAAAGTGATGTTTGCTTTGTTTCGAAGGTCAAGTGTGTAAAATTTTATCTCAATCGGATGAACAGTATAGATGCGCATAAACGAATGTAGTCCGAGTTGTTCCTTTAGCACCTCTGCATTAATACGAACAAACAATGCATTCATGAAATTGGCCAAGCCAGTCCTGAGCTTCAGCGAGACAAACGCACAGTATTGATTTTTATATATAGAGGTAATGAATACTGCAATTATTTTAGGCGTAATTTTTCCTTTCCAGAGAACAACTGAAATATGTTTTTTTTTTTTTTTTTTTTTTTTTTTTTTTTTTTTTTTTTTTTTTTTTTAATCACTGAGTGACCTGTAGGTATTCTGTCAATTTATCAAAGCACGTTTTCTAGTCAGGCGAAATTCCACTAATGCAGTTGTTGTCTACATCCTAGAAGTGTGAAACGAATCGATTAATTCCATGGAGTGTAATTACCAGGACAAAAATTGTATAATATAGCATCCACAGTAATGAAACAGTTTTTTTATTAATTAGGAAGATAGAAGGTGAAGGTTAGTATATTTAGCCATACTTCACATCTACTAATTTTTTTCCAGATAAACAGGAATACCCAGGACAGCCGAGAATCTTTCCTCGACGAATGGATAGAGGACGAACCACAGCAAGCTGAAATATTCATTCATTCTTTTATCCTCTCTGATATTAACGTGAAATATGCTGTAACAATAGAAAACTGTAACCGCAACTAGCAAGAGAGGCCGGTCGAAGAACGCAGCAGCTAGACCTCCAAATACCTATCTTGGCAATTCGCTGGAATCTTGTTTAAAGCGAAGTGCCTCCTCATTTGATTTCAAGGTAATTCAATATTCCGCGCCGACTTTTTCCACGGAAGAAATCTATTTAATTAGCCGGCAGGGGTGGAGGGAGTAGCTCTCAGCAGTGGGCTACGCACAGGTATGCAAAGGGCGGGTGGAACAGGACTCCTAAAGAGAGGTGAATTCAAGTACTCGTGCCCTATTTCCGGAATTATACCTATTTTATCTCCACTTTCAGATTCAGATTCTCTTATTTCTCCATAATTTTCTATAATTACTGCGAATTAGAGTCTCCATGAGCATAATCGCTACTGGGAATTTTCTACTGACGATCGTATCTCTTGTAGCGCATTTTCGGAATATTTTCTTGCATAATGTCTTATTACACCGATAACACAAGTGATGGTATGAGATAATGTGAATATAATAATTGATACGTCTAACGTAATTGCAGTTGAGCAGTCAACCATCACCACCTGTTATTATGTTGATCTTCGTCTGAATATAGACCCATTACGAAATAAACAAGAAATCTGCGATCCAGTTTTAATTTTAATTTTGATTTTACAAATATGTCACCATTACACTCAAAAATGCTATCAAAAATTCTTCGCATTTACATTTCCGGGTTTCTAAGGCAATCACATTACAACAACTATTATCCACGGTTAATGATGAACAGAAGTCGCTGAGTCAAAATAATTTTTTCACGGAGATCACCCTGTATTTCCTTAGCTGTTCGATACTCTCCTGTGGCATAATAAGACTCACGAACAGGAGAGAGAACCGATAGTGGTACTCAGGGCACCCTCAGCCGCACACTGTCAGGTGGCTTTCGGAGTATGGATCTAGATGTAATGATGTAACCAATGAATCACTGCATCCGCGGTGAAGTGGCTCGCTGCGGAGCACTTGGTTGCTAGCTGTAGGAGGTTCGAATCCTCTCTCGGGCATGGGTATGTGTGTGTGTGTGTATGTGTGTGTTTCCTTAGGTTACTTTCACTTGATTTAAGTAGTTTGTAAGCCTAGGGACTGATAACCGTAGTAGTTTAAGTCCCATAGATTTACAAATATTTAAATCAATGTTGTTTCCTTCAGACAGAAAAAGTCACGCCATGGAAAAAAATACGAAAAAAATGTGTGAGGCAGATCTGTTCTTATTTTAGAATACGGTCTAGCACTTTACAAAAGAAAACACAATCTTCTACGAAAAACGATACAAACTAAAGTTACAAAAATTTTGAAAAAAAAAAAAAAACCTGCTGCATCAAATGGCAGCGTGAAGGCGTTATGCTATGGACTGGGCGGTCGTTCCCGTAGGAGATTCGAGTCCTCCATCCTGAGTGATGTCCTTAGTGTAATTTAAGTAGTTTGTAGGGACTGATGACCATTGCAGTTTGCTCCAATAGGTTTACAAACATTTGAACATACGAAAAATAATTCTTTGCTTAAACTTTCTGGCGAAACAGAGGCCCGAACATATTTCGACTGGAAAAATATACGAACTAACTCAAATTATATAGATGCAT
The DNA here is from genome assembly GCA_026315105.1 of Locusta migratoria. Classification (NCBI taxonomy): domain Eukaryota; kingdom Metazoa; phylum Arthropoda; class Insecta; order Orthoptera; family Acrididae; genus Locusta; species Locusta migratoria. The sequence continues at coordinate 456,174,534 of CM048746.1, forward strand.
TTGATACGTGTTTGGTAGGGGAAACTTGAGATAAATAAAATATCATATGAGGTGTGAAATAGTTCTGGCTCTGAATCTAAATACGTATTCGCTGATGAATTCGCATGTATTGAACCTCCAATAACGTCCAGCAACCAAGTTGTTAAGCAATCTATCAAATTAATTTTTGATTATAGAGGTAATCTGTCTTATGCTGACTGCAATTAAGAGGTTTATTTTTACACCAGACGCGTTTCGCTTTTTTATTTTAAAAGCAATTTGTTTTTGATAAATAGATTAAAAACAGTTTTTAAAAAGCATTCTTCACGTTAGGCCGAAGTGTTTTTAATTTAATATTCGGTCTACTCACGGTGTTGATGTCTCTTCTCTACATGCAACTACTGCTTCTCCGTCTTGTTGGCTGGAGTTCGTTTTTTCCTGGCGAGTGTTTCACGGCTGTGTACAGCACGTCACAGCACTTCACTTTTAAATGTATACTGGTTACATATCGCCTGTTATATGTGGAATGCCTGTGTGTTCATTTGTCATTTCACTACAGTGTGGCTATGTTTTGGTGTGTTCATTTGTTTTTCGTTTGGTCTGTGAGTGTTGCCAACGTTACATATTTATAATATAAATACGACCTCATTTTACATGAGTGTGTGTGTATGTGTGTGTGAGGAAGAGAAAGAGAAAAAGAGAGAGAGAGAGAGAGAGAGAGAGAGAGAGAGAGAGAGAAAGAGAGAGAGAGAGAGATAGAAATATTTGATGCAATGAACAGGTTATTAAGATGTTTTTTCAGATGAGTAAATACAGGTTTAAGTGGGTTGCTCTTGTATGTGTGTTTTGTGTGTTTGTGTGTTTTTATTTTTTTTTTTTTTTTTAATTTTATTGTTTAGCTTTTTTATTAGGTTTTCTTGTATCCATTGTTTGTGGCTATTTGTACTATGGTGTTCATTTCTTTCTGAACAATAAAATTAAAAAACAAACCAGAAAGAAATGAACACCATAGTACAAATAGCCACAAACAATGGATACAAAGAAAACCTAGTAAAAAAGCTGAACAATAAAATTAAAAAACAAATAAACACACCAATACCACCACCACAAAGCCATAATATCACACAAACAAACACACAAAACACACACACAAGAACAACACAAAGTCAGAAAAATGAAGGAAACAACAGATGGTATACAATGACATACAATCACAAATACACACACAGAATATCCAATATTTTCAAAAAACAAGGCATCAAAATAGCCCACCAAACTAACAACTCACTTCAAAACTATTTTCCAAAATCAATAGAAAACACAGATCCATACAGAAAATCAGGAATATACCAACTGAAATGCAACACATGTGATGGAAGATACATTGGTCAGACTAAAAGAACATTTGACACCAGATATAAAGAGCATGTACGAGCCTGGAGGTATAAAACAAGTCACTCAACATTTGCAGAACACTTACACCAAAACCAACACAAAATCACCACCAGAGACACTGACATGGAAATATTAAGAATAAACAACAACAAAAAACACCTGCTCACCCTTCAAGAAAACTATCGTATCCAAAAAACAATAACAGGAAAGAAACATCTCATAAACGACCAAACCAATCTAGCAAACAACACACTTTTCAAGCTTATTGACCACTTAACATAAATATAAACATTATGAGAGTCAACCCCCTTTCATAAAAACACAAATCACGATACCCTCACCTCCCCCCCCCCCCACCATTACAACCCAATTAAACCTGTATTTACTCACCTGAAAAAACATCTTAACACCCTGTTCATTGAATCAAATATTTCTCTCTCTCTCTCTGTCTCTCTCTCTCTCTCTCTCTCTCTCTCTCTCTCTCTCTCTCTCTCTCTCACGCACACACACTCACTCATGTTGCCATTGAAACCTGCATTTACTCGTCTGGAAATACATCTTAACACCCTGTTCACGGAAAAAATCTCTTTCTCTCTCTCTGTCTCTCTCTCTCATTTCTCTCTCTCTCTCTCTCTCTCTCTCTCTCTTTCTCTTTCTCTTCCTCACACACACATACACACACACTCATGTAAAATGAGGTCGTATTTATATTATAAATATGTAACGTTGGCAACACTCACAGACCAAACGAAAAACAAATGAACACACCAAAACATAGCCACACTGTAGTGAAATGACAAATGAACAGACAGGCATTCCACATATAACAGGCGATATGTAACCAGTATACATTTAAAAGTGAAGTGCTGTGACGTGCGGAAATGAAAAGGAAAAAACCAAACAAAAACACACGAAAAGTGCTGTACACAGCCCTGAAACACTCGCCAGGAAAAAACGAACTCCAGCCAACAAGACAGAGAAGCAGTAGTTTCATGTAGAGAAGAGACATCAACACCGTGAGTAGACCGAATATTAAATTAAAAACACTTAGGCCTAACGTGAAGAATGTTTTTAAAAACTGTTTTTAATCTATTTATCAAAAACAAATTGTACAAACCTTTGTATCATTTACAGACCACAGAAGATGCTTTTAAAATAAAAAAGCGAAACGCGTCTGGTGTAAAAATAAACCTCTTAACTGCAGTCAGCATAAGACAGATTACCTCTATAATCAATTTTAACAGCTGCTGCGAAACATGGCCACACAACCAAACATTGTAAATTAATTTTTGTAAAGTCTCAAGCATCACTGCCGGATTTTATCACGTATGCGTGCAATTTATTTCCGAGATACACAGTGGGTAGCACTGCTACTTTTCCTTCACGCCTGACATACGCTAGAACAGGGGTCAGCAACACGTCGGTCGTGATCTACAGAATGCCGGAATCCAAGAATCAGTTAGAGCTTGTTGGCCAGATCTCCTCAGGAGGGAAGATAAACTCTTAATAATCGAATCAGCACCATGCACCTATGTAAAGTTTTCTGCAAATAAATTTCACCGAATTATTGGTGATAGTAACCACTGAACTAACGCCACACATAGGCGCCACCAGCAGTAAATTATTGAGAAAGGCGCGGGGGGGGGGGGAGTATTGTATCATTGTGGACGCCTCAGACCCTAGATCTCAATGGCATTAAGGCCTGTATTGAAACTTAATTTGCGACTACCAAGTGTAAAAGAGTTTATATCAACTTTTCTAGAAGATGCTGCATCAAAAAAGGTCTGGTGGAATTTCAGGCTGACATGGAGCAGGGGTGATAGCAAAGCTAGCGTCAAGCATTACCTGTGTTGAGTTTGAGTCTCTCAGATGTTTCCAGAAAGTTTCTCTCAAATTTTGACGAATATAGCATTAGAGAATCTGCTCTTAAGATTTTCCATAAGAAGAAAGTTCAGATCGTTCTCTTCCAAATAAACACACGTGTATAGGAATCGCGTTAGAACTTGAAATAAAAAGTTTGTTGTAATTATCAAAATAGGTATTTCACAACGACTGGAAAAATTCTATTGTTATTCTACTTTATGCTCAGCTACCCGGTTTCCCATCCATTTCATCAATACACCAGGAACAATACCAGCATGTCACCATTTGTTTCTACTTTTTTTCGTTTTTTGCGATTTTTTGAAAGAGTTTGTGAAAAACCTAATTGAAATGCATTTCAGTGCAGTAGTTAGTTTTTGTCCCTTTCCGGTGTATTTACACACTGTTCACAATGGAATGAATGGATCACTTTCTCACTTATTGTTAATGACAACGCTATTGATAGAATCGGCAGTAAAATATTTTAATACGGCAATATTCCAATTATTACATATGTAGTATTTCTGTTGGGTGGAACAGTAATAGAGTTGTGGCCTGGAAGAAGAGCTTCTAAAATTTCGCCCGCTCTGTTGCTTAAAGAAATGAAATGTACCATTACATACGTGGTAATTAGGAAAAAATTGTGCAAACATTTTTCAAGTCAAAATAAAATTTCTAGATTTATATATAACATACGTCAATGACAGTATTGTTTGTTGTATATGATGTCCTCAGTTATCATTACATTTCTGAACGCTGTTCATAGGCCTACTATATTTTATCCCCGTTGTTTTCATTTCTAAAGCAATGCAAAAATTCTGCCTTGTGATGACACACTTAATAGCACATGAATTAATTTATTCCATGATTCTGTCACTTTCATAAGGTGACAGTACTGGTTTCTATGACAACGAGCGTTAGGGGTGTCTACCATTCGTTATGTAGGCTTCCTTATTACGTTCTATTGTAAACGTAAGTTCCCATACATTTTCAGTAGTTTAATCTTCATTTTGGTGTAATTGCGAAATGCGAGTTGCCAACCGTGAATTAAATTTTATTAGTTGTACTGTGGAGTGTAAAAGCTGTACGCTTGTTTTGGAATGTTGAACCTTTCGTTAAATCAGACAATAAATTGTTCATTAACTTAGCTATTTGGTTTAATTATGGCCCTGATATTAATGTATAAGAAATAGTGCATTAAATTGATTATGTGCGCAACGGATATTTTTAACAAAACCACTGTGTCATGTAACCTTTTGAAACAGACACTGACTATACTCAAGAATTTTGACTGCGAGAAAGATATAAGAAAAACCACAAATCACTTTCTTAATGCTTGAGTGTGAGAACCTATATAGGTCAGCCTCCAATTATTGAAATCCAGATCAACTATTATCTTACTATGGCACCAATAATGAAATATGTCCAATAATATTGTTCAAATCAACACTCCACTAAATCAAGTAATTATCAAATGAAGGAAGTGGGTTAATTTTCTAACTACGTAAATGAAATATGAAACAGGGTTAACTTGCTTATTATTGATAAACAGCATTACATTACTTACATGATACAACTTCTGACTTGCTGGCAAAGCAGCCTCTGCTCTACATCGGAGCCATACACACAACCCAACCGCTCTCTAAGCGAGCTGAACCACTAGTCTGACTCTCTGTGTCTCTGCACGAGCTACAATGCTATGCAATACATGATCTTTGCCAGAGATGAAACTTTACACATATCGATACATACAATAGAAGCGATATTATACATTTTCTTGCAAGCAAGTTACTCGATACAAAACAGGAGGCACAATATTAGACATTTTCTTATTTTCTTATATTTTATGGACACGTTTCATCACCCCCTTCCTACCTATTAAAATTTTGTAGGGTGGGTGATGCCAATGGCATTGCCTAGCCAGCAAAATTACTGAATTTCAAGTCCACAAATCCATTAATAACATCCGAAATATAACAAGATCAAAACAACAGATGGAGTACATAGAAAATTTAAAAAAAAAAACAATGTGACAGTCATAAATACATGCCATTTTACAGAACAGTACCATCAAAAGTCACGCATGGAGAGGTACAGGGTGTGACAGGCATAAGCAAATGTTAAAATTTACAGAACATCAGCAATAAGTGGAATATATGACAATTATACATAATGGTAAACATAAGTATATATAGAATTTCAGGAAACATAGTTTGACAAATGATATAGTGGAGAAAATGAGATAGCTAGAAGTAATACACAAATGGAAAAACAAAATATACAATAATAAACGTGAACATATACAAAGTTTTACAAAAGATAGTTTAACTAATGTCATCATTCTTTAAAGAAAATGTGGTAATTACAAGTAATACAGACAGTAGTGTAAGTTCCATGGGTTTAAATTTTGTACAAGAGATCAGTATTTTTGGGAACATAAAATGAACATTTATATCTTGTGCACAATGTAGTCTATGTAAATTTTTAGTGCACTTAGTATAAGATAGAGTGTCAGTTTTGTATTCTGTGATGCATTTAAAATGCTATACTTTCATGGATGCTAGAACATACATGTAAAATTTTTGGCTACATAGGTTTCTGATCATATACAAAATAATATTACTGCTTCAGCACAATAGGGTTTCAATATAACGTTTGTCAATCGAATAGGCACAATGACATTTCTGACAAAGTATATGTATCTATCAAGAGCACAATTTTATTTTGGTCACTGACTGTAAAAGAACCATGAAATATACCTAAACACTGGTAATGAGCCTGTGGACAACGTTTGCAATGGGAGGCACTGAATAGTATATGCACACGAATAGCACATTAGCTCCTAACATTCATTTTAGGTCTGCACACGAACACAAAACACTGTAAGATTACACCACACTGTAGGCGGGCTGACTGGTTGCATTGAAGTGGAAGTCATGGGGAAAAGGTTCTGATGTATTCCTCCATGCAATTCGACAACCAAGTGTGCTCCAACCAACAGAGCTATTAGCCGACTGCATCCGCAGCAAACTGGTGATGGGTGGCCAAGGCTGCAATGGACAGTACTGTGTGGCCAAACATCATCCAACAAACATCTTCATTAAAAGGCCCAAAATCAGTGGTGTATAGTAACTCGTCCATTGTTCTGTGTGCATTCTGGAATCTCGTGTGCGAAATCGCCACTTCCCATGCGTGTCCAAAGTACATGAAATAAAGCATTTTACACACAAATTAGTAACATAGTCATGATATTTCAGTTTAGACTGAAAGAAAAGTCATTGATTAGAACATATCTACAGAAATATTTTCCCACAAATTCAAGTGGTACAGATGGGGTCATGGTATTAAACCATATTTTTACATTACAAGTAGTGTCCTGAAGACGGATACATTTGAATACCAATGAGTAAGTTAATTCTTATATTAGAGTATCTATAACATTAGTGTCATTTCATATAAGCACAAGGCTTTACATACTATGTACATATTGCTTTACAAACACATAATCGTATGAAATACATTGAGGGTGCTTGTCATCAACTTGGCATGATATAACTTAAATTGACATTCCAATTACCATTTGTTCATATCTCTTTAAATTAATATATATCACTATGGTGGTGATTACATTGCCACAAAGTATAACACTTAAATTACATAAGTTGCCATGGCCAGGCTTTTGTCTCAACTGAGCTACATATTTCATTGCCTTAAGGTATAACACATCAGGGTAGTTTCGTGAGAATATCAAAAGAGGTTCAAGTCATCAGGTCATGTCTGTGTCTGTCTGAGTCAACAGTAGGGTCAAACAAAACAATTAGTGCAAATTTTGGCACAGTAATAGATGTACATCACAGTAAATCATCCAATAACATAAACACAGACGTAATATTCGTTAGGCATAGCTGCAGATTTTCGTCAACAAGATCATCAATAAAATTTGGCAGATAGCAGTAAGCAAAAGCAAAATATTTCTGTGCATTATCTTTCTAGACTTAACTAGGCGCAATTTATGGCATAGCTGCAAGTTTGCAAGATAGATGGCTGTGTGCAACGTATAAGCATAACCATACATTGTCATTGAGCTTCATTATAAAATTAATTAGCATAGTGGTAGGGCTTAGGTATATAATTAGTGAGCATAGCGGTAAGCTTTGATTGCAAGAGCAATATGCATAGCTGCAAGCATAATTAGAAATATTCATTACACATAATTACAAATAATTACAGAGCATCAGAAGGATATGAATCTCACCAATCACACATGCCATTGAAGGCACAATGCATCAACATACAAAGTGGTGCACATAAGCACAAAGAGAAAACACAGAAGGGCAGTGCGAGTAAGCACATAAGAACAAAACATAGCATCATTAGCAACATAGCGATTCTCCTCATAATTACTTCATAATCATTGTATAATCTCGTCATCATTAGCAACATAGCGATTCTCCTCATAATTGCTTCATAATCATTGTATAATCTCGTCATCATTAGCAACATAGCGATTCTCCTCATAATTGCTTAATCTCGTCCACGTAATTACATTTATCAAACATCTTTAACTGTTACCAATACCTTCCTTACCATCATTTATCCATAAACAATAATGCATTTTAAAGACCACCATGACATATTGTGTATTGCCTTACTCATCATCCTCCATAATGTTCTTGGCTTACCAATTGCTCATGTCAACTCAAAATCTTCTTCGCTCGCTCAGAACTTCGTAAGTTATGCAATTAGTAATACAGAAGAATATTTTCTGAAACATAGGAACTTGATTAGATTACACAATCAAAAATTTCCATTAATTTTATTTGTCTTGCACAGCCACAGAGTTCGTTATATGCAAATTGCAAGATAATCAAAGTTTCGTATGACAATATCCCAGCGTAGCACAGAGTATAAGTATTCAGAGTTAGAGAAAAGTAACAGTGAGAAAAAGAGGTGGATAGAGCGCACTAAGGAAAAGCGGAAGAATAGTGACACTCAGCTCGAGAACGGGGCACCAATCGCCACTTGGTGTGTCCAAAACAGATTAATGGACTCTCTACCCCAAATTTATGCCTTGAAAATCCTTTTTGATGAATTAGAGCATGGATTAGCAGGTCTGATTTCAATGTTTTGCTCTTGCCTTTCCGGGGTGCGCGATCTGCTTAGACCCCGAATCGTGTTTTCGTATCGCGGAAGGCGATCACGAGAATTATCGCGTGTGCCCTCCCGACTACGCTTCTCAGCGTTATTATTGTTATTTTCAGTCTCGCGATCACTATCAGTATTGCGTCTATCACGCCAATTAGTACCATTCGAAGTATTGCTGTTATGATAGTAATTATTGTTGCGTCCTCCGCGACCAAAACCACCACCTCGGTTGCGGCCACGAAAACTTCCATGGTTAATTTCACGATCATGAAAATCACTGTTCTCATTGTCGCGTCTTTGTTTGTAAGTTTCATTAGTGAAAGAATTATTTTTTTGTTTATCGTCGTACTCTGAATAACGTTTAGAACGCGGCGGGCTTTGTTGCGACCGGCGATCATCTAATTTTCTGACCTCAGCCTTGTATTGTTGATTAATGGTCATTTGACCTTGTTTGAAACGGTCAAGGGCGAGATATTCATTAGTTTCATTAAACGGGGTAGGATGCGTTGCATCAGAACTTTTGTCACTGTTATCACTGATTTGGGTAATTTTAACGGTAATATCCTCAAACTGTTTATTAATTTTATTGATCTGTTCCGTCGTGCCTGACTGGAAGTTCTGCAACTTTTCATCAAATAGATTACTCTGTTGCTTCAATTGAGCGAGTTCGGTGGTTTCTATATTTTCGACTCGTGACGCAAGGTTTTCCACTACCGGGTTAATCTCGTCGCGAATATCCTGTCTTATTTGCTGAGATTCACATTTGAAAGTATTGAGCAGTTGTTCCCTGAACCGATTGTTGTCCTCATTTATTTTATTAATACTACTTTGAATACTCGCAAACCTCGAATCGCACGTTTGTTCAAATTTCTCAAGTTTTTCATCTAATTTCTGAAATTGTAATTGATTATTGTCAAGTATTTCATTTAATTTCTGAAAATGTTCCTCCAGTTTTTCATTTAATTTCTGAAATTGTTCCTCATTTAACTTAGAGAGCTTTGACAATAAAATTTGCATGAAGTCATTTGGTAATACGTTTTCCATAGCTGTCGCACATGTATTTTTTTAGCAGAGCTAGGCGGAACCGATGCATTATTTTCCGCAACCACGTTACAAGAATCGGAATTCTGTATTGTCGAATCCTGTACTTTGTCATTATCCATATTGTCTATTCCTGAACTAATCTGTTCTGCGTTTTCGAACACGGACAATCGAGATTATGCGAACCGTTAATTATCACACGAGTTCCGCGGTACTAGAATTTTAATCACAACAAACATCAAACAATATAAAAGAAAGACTTGTTCAGTAGTAATGCAATTATTTGTATACTCAATTCATCTACTATAAACAATACTACACAATCTCAAGAATGGTAAGTAACAGACTACAGAAACAATTACTATGCTACTGTTGCTACAACAGAGGATGGTGCTACAAAAGTTAAATTAAGAGCCAAAAGGTAAGTTGGTTAGTGGAAAAGACAAACTAACTGAAATAAGACTACGTATCTAACTACGTCACGATCCTGTTTGTGAACTATCCTGGCAGGAAGGGCGCCAGATAAAAGCTGTACGCTTGTTTTGGAATGTTGAACCTTTCGTTAAATCAGACAATAAATTGTTCATTAACTTAGCTATTTGGTTTAATTATGGCCCTGATATTAATGTATAAGAAATAGTGCATTAAATTGATTATGTGCGCAACGGATATTTTTAACAAAACCACTGTGTCATGTAACCTTTTGAAACAGACACTGACTATACTCAAGAATTTTGACTGCGAGAAAGATATAAGAAAAACCACAAATCACTTTCTTAATGCTTGAGTGTGAGAACCTATATAGGTCAGCCTCCAATTATTGAAATCCAGATCAACTATTATCTTACTATGGCACCAATAATGAAATATGTCCAATAATATTGTTCAAATCAACACTCCACTAAATCAAGTAATTATCAAATGAAGGAAGTGGGTTAATTTTCTAACTACGTAAATGAAATATGAAACAGGGTTAACTTGCTTATTATTGATAAACAGCATTACATTACTTACATGATACAACTTCTGACTTGCTGGCAAAGCAGCCTCTGCTCTACATCGGAGCCATACACACAACCCAACCGCTCTCTAAGCGAGCTGAACCACTAGTCTGACTCTCTGTGTCTCTGCACGAGCTACAATGCTATGCAATACATGATCTTTGCCAGAGATGAAACTTTACACATATCGATACATACAATAGAAGCGATATTATACATTTTCTTGCAAGCAAGTTACTCGATACAAAACAGGAGGCACAATATTAGACATTTTCTTATTTTCTTATATTTTATGGACACGTTTCAAGTGTGTTACAAACGTGCGAATTTGGATACGACTGACAGCTTTTTGTATAGACTACATGTGCTTCCATAATAAAACTGCAAACGAAGTTACATTTGCGATGAGAAGTAAGTTTGACGTCAAGATTTTATTTTAAATGGTTCTTTCCCCTAACGTTACATAATTTAAGGAGTGTTTTTCTTGTATATTACAAAAATTGTTACACTTCGCGAAGTTCTACGTTTTCTCGCCGTTCACCAGGTAACAAGAGAGAAAGCTAGTGAATGATGTAACGATAAAAATATAGAGGTTGTGTTCGTTTTTGTATTCAATTAACTTTTAAAATGATAAATAAGTGCTAAATTGTCAAATGTCATTTGTACATTTCTGTCCACACTGTAATGACACGATTCTTCACCTGTTCTTTGAGGAACAAATTGTAAGAGGTACCCGTAACGAAATAAACACCATACTGTTTTGGCAAACCGTAACAAAGTGGCATGAACGACAAAACTGTTGAAGAACACACAAAAACTTCATCTCGGATTTAGTTGCGTTCAAGTACGTATGCCAGTCATTTCATGGCGGTGAGCCCGGTAGAGACTCCTTGTGTTTCGAACAGGGAGCACATGAAAATGAAACCGAAATATAATTATTACCTATAAAACTAGTTCATGTAGAAATTCCAAAATGACATTGACTTATAGCAATATATTACCAAAAAGTACAGGACTTTGAGTCTAATGTTTCTGCTTCAACAATATACAGATAGAAAAAGGTTTTTACCGATATTTTTTTCTGATAACATTAAATGCGTGTGGCTCATGTATTGTCGACTGGAAACGTTTACTGTTTTCCATGTGTTCTTTTAGCGGAGATCAAAGCCAATCATAATTTCAAAGTGGATTTTCTGATTGGAGAAGTGAGTGGGACCGAATTCAATCGCATGCAAATTATGTAAAGCACATTGTGTATATATACTAATATGTATACCGACACTGATTGGTACACAAGGTATTAACGGACGAATCGTCAACTCACAGGAAATTGCATTCAACGGAGAAAGAGAATATTGTATGAATGTTTTACTACGAGTAATCTCAGGAATTAAAGTAATCATTTCTGTGGATTATTATTTGTGTAGATAATGAAATTCTAGGTTTTCAACATAATGACAATCGTTACATTTGGGATTTTAGAATTAATCGCGGTTTACAACTCATATCTTTGTTCGCAATTAAAAAATGTGGTAAGGTAGATAAGGGAGACAAACAATCATATTTGTAAAATTTTTCCCATTTTATTGTTGTTGTGTCCTGCAGGTGGAGTGGTCGATATTCTTGAATAAAAGAGTGTCTTGGTCGAAAAACCTATTTTATTCAGATATGCCGCATTTCGCACGGTTAGGGCTACTCCAGATGTCTAACGAAGGAGAAAGAGGTGAACTAGTAAATGCAAGAGAATATTTACATTACATTATTTCAAAAAACAGCGTAATTTTTCCTTTAGAATTTAAGAATTTTTATAGCAAGGTAAATTAGTGAATGTTTCCTTTCTTGTATATCAATATAATCTGTGCCTTGTTCCAAGATAGTGGGATTGAAGGACAGGATTCACAATATCAAAAACTATCGTCCTATCAGCTTGCTCTCAATTTTGCATACAATTTTCACAAAGATCCTGTTAAATCGAATTAGTACCAACCTAGACTCAGCTCAGCCTATGGAACAGGCAGGATTCCGAAGTAATTTCAGCACTACTGACCATTACTGAAGTGATAAGAGAAGAAAATGAATAAAAACTACCTCTCTGCATTGCCTTTGTTGACTTTGAAAAGGGGTTTGACTCTGTTAACCATAAAGTTGTCCTCCAAGCTTTGAGAGAGGAAGGAGTGGAAGCAGCGTACATTGAAGTGCTCAGGAATATCTACGAGACTGCTTCAGCGTATGTTAATACCGGCGAATCAGCTCAAGAATTCCTCATAATGCAGGGTGTCAAGCACGGAGATCCCATCTCCCCATAACTGGAAATGGCTATGTCAAACCTGAGCTGGGAAGGGAAAAGAATTAGAATTAATGGAAAGATGCTGAGATTTGCTGATGATATTGCCGTAGTGGCCAACAACTTCGCAGAGCTCCAAAACTGAGTTAAGGATCTTGCATTGGAATGTCAATAGGTTGGCTTGAACCTTTCCAAAACAAAAGTAATGTCCTACAAATGGGTTCCCGTCGGGGATGTTAAAGTCAACGACAGTCCGTTAGAAGAGGTCATCGAATATATCTACCTTGGCCAGATTGTAAACATGAAGGGAGATGTACGACCTGAAATCTATTTGCGCATAAAACTTGGATGGCAAGCATTTGAGAGGAATTCAACAGGATTCAGATAAAAAATTTCAGTAAATCTAAAGAAAGCAGTATTTAATCAATGCTGAAGTACGGTGTGGAACAAGGACTTACATCTCGTCACAAGACCTTTATAACCTCAGTTAGTCAGGTAAGCGTTAAAAACGATAATTTGTTTTTCTGTTTCATGTCTCTTCGAGAGGGTCACAACGCAGTCAGCAGAGACCTACATGCCAGAACCAAAGATGTGGTTGCTGGCCACCAACCGTCATGCAGCGTAAGGAGAAACTGCAGCCCGTTCGTTGTTGCGTCGCGATCGAAGAAGACATTTACTTAAAAATTAATAGGTTTTATCATTGTAAAAAGTTATGGAGGAAATTTTTTGAAAAAATGAGTTAGTTCCGAATGTAATGTCAAGCTGTGCAGATCATGTTATATTAATAAATGGGCAAGTTTATTAAAATATATTACTACATATGAATTTTATTGCTGTGTATAGAAGTTTAAATGGAAATGAATGGTACTTACCACAGTTACTTCTATGAAGAGCACACTTCAGAAATGTTCTGGAATATAAAAATAAAAATCTTTAATGGGACTTTACGTTTATGTGAACGGCGAAGTTACGAGAGTTTAATTAGATGCCATCGTTGGTTATTTAAATTGAAGGGTAACCAACTTTTGAAACTCTTGCAATAACTTACGTGAATTTTTACTTGGTGGAATAGCTTGAAGGTAAAACTTAATTAAATCATTTGTGACTCCTGGCTATTGTGCACATGGACCTAAGTGTTAAATGAAATTAAAATCCTCTTTAAATGTGAGAACTTCGTAGAGAGGAAGAACTTAATGATACTTTTTCGTGTGTTAGTGGACGGCAAATCGGAAACGAAGCCTATCCACGGTTAAACAAAGTTTATAGGCCTGCCATAAACAACTTCTATGCTGTTATAGTGATAACCGTAATTTGCTTAGCAACCTCTTATCCAATAAAGACTTGTATTCGCCCGTCTTACTACAACGGTTGTGAGACATGGACACTGAACTCATTTACGAAAGCGAAACTGAGAACAGTACAGAGAGCCATGGGAAGATCAATGATTGGCTATAAAAGAAAGGATAGGTAAAGGGCAGATGACATCCGATCTGTGACAAAGGTTAATGACATCTCCGAGATCGTTGGCTCCTTGAAATGGTAGTGGGCCGGTCACGTCGCGAGAAGAAATGACAGCAGATGGATGCAGCTAGTACTGGAGTCCGAGAGAGCGTCGGAGGCCTGGAGGAAGACAACAGGACAGCTGGGACTAAGATATCAAGAAGGTCGCTGGTAGCACCTGGCAGAGAACTGCTCAAGACCGTTCCACTTGGAGAGGACTGATGGAAGCCTACCTGAATCCACAACTCGAATAGGCCACATCATTTAATGATTCAAATGGCTGTTGATTGTATATACTGAAGAACTATCACATCTGTTTATATGTCCAGGTACTTTCTTCCGCAATAAAAATTGGTTGTTCATTTGAAATACTTTATCTTAAGCAAGCAATGAACTACACAATACAGGAGACAAATTGCGATCTGTACCCATTACATTAGTGTGGGTTTACTTTCGGAGACCCCAAGTTAACCGTCTGCCGACGTTGCGCAATGGATAGCCTCACCGATTGCGGTGCTGAAGGTTCAAACCCGTCCACGGGCAAAAATTTATTTCCTTGTAATTATCATTTACAGAATATTCTCCATATTTCTTATGTTTACTTGTAATTTCTATATGTTTATTATGTTAACTATTCTTCTAATTTCTGGTACATTCTGTCTGTGTATAAATAGCAGAGCACTCTGCCCGAGAGGCAGTCAGTGTTGCGTGTATGTTTCTGTTTGCAACAAACCTGCTTTCAGGATAAGTGTTGTGTTCAGTTGACAACCCTACCTTAGAAGTCACGCGTGCTTCCATTTCAACGCGGCAGTATTATCTATGTCGATGTCTTTTGGTACGTAATGGAATGACTGTAATGCAATACCTATTCGCAGCAAATGTACTTTGCGGGACTTTTCGATCGGTCTTTAGAACCGGGTACAAAATCAGTGGAAAATAACTAGTTTTCATAATTACTTACGTATCATTTATCCCCCAGCGTCATATTACGCATACAACTGAAACGCAAAATTACGCACAGGATAATAACTGAAGTTATCATTTGATATTTTAGTTTTTGTTTGGTAATGATACTTTCACCTAGGTCAACGTGAGTTTCCCTTCTTTTTCACTACAGTGCAACGCTAGCCGTGCAGATCCGAAGAGCATGGTTAACAGCATAGCCACTGTTTGCAGATGTCAGCACCAAACAGTCGTAATTTGGGGGTCCTTCGGCATCGGTGTTTACCGCCACTGCTGCTAGTTGCCGGCCGGGAATTATCGATGGCGAAACGGGACGCTTCCCTGAGCGCAACATCAGCTTTGTTGTACAAGCACACCTACTCCTAATTTACACAATGGCCGTCGAGAAGGGTAAACTTGGTTCCGAAAGTGTAAACAATAGTATACCATTGCTCGTAAGGAAATGCCAGACAACTGCGTGTGCAAGATAAAACTTGGCTGTCTGACGATGCGTGTGGTCTCGTTGGCAAGTCCAGAACGTGTCATCGGCATATTACTCCCTGCTTAAAAGCAGTCCATATATATATACAGGGTGATATATTACCCCTGATATATTTCGTAAACCACTTCAAATACTGACGAACCGATTCCACAGACCGAACGTGAGGAGAGTGGCTAGTGTAATTGGTTAATACAAACCATAAAAAAAATGCACGGAAGTGTGTTTTTTAACACAAAGCTACGTTTTTTAAATGGAACCCCGTTAGTTTTGTTAGCACATCTGAACATATAAACAAATACGTAAATAGTGCCGTTTGTTGCATTGTAAAATGTTAATTACATCCGGAGATATTGTAACCTGAAGTTGACGCTTGACCACCACTCCTCCGCTGTTCGATCGTGTGTATCGGAGAGTACCGAATTAAGTATGGATCCAAAGGCAACGGTGATGTACCTTAGGTACAGAAGAGACTAGAACAGCACATTACGTCCACATCCTAACACTTTTATTGGTAAAGAAACTTCCTGGCAGAATATCTGCCAGGAAGTTTCATATCAGCGCACACTCCTCTGCAGAGTGAAAGTTTCATTTTGTACTTTTATTGGTCTTTTTCACTGACGTAAATGTGCATTACCATGAGGGGTGAAGTGCACATACACACGTGGTTTCCGTTTTCAATTACGGAGTGGAATAGAGTGTGTCGCGACATGTCAGGCCAATAGATGTTCAAAGTGGTGGCCATCATTTGCTGCACACAACTGCAGTCTATGGCGTAATGAATGTCGTACACGCCGCTCTACTTTTGGTGTAATGTCGCCGCAGGCGATGTTGTTTCATATCCTCTGGGGTTGTAGGCACATCACGGTACACATTCTTCTTTAACGTACCCCACAGAAAGAAGTCCAGAGGTGTAAGATCAGGAGAACGGGCTAGCCAATTTATGCGTCCTCCACGTCCTATGAAACGCCCGTCGAACATCCTGTCAAGGGTCAGCCTAGTGTTAATTGCGGAATGTGCAGGTGCCCCATCATGCTCATACCACATATGTCGACGCGTTTCCAGTGGGACATTTTCGGGCAACGTTGGCAGATATAAGGTACATCATCGTTCCCTTTTGATCCCTACTTAATTCTGTGCTCTCCGATACACACAATCGAACAGCGTAGGAGTGGTACTAAAGCGTCAACTTTAGGATACAATATCACCGGATGTAATTAACATTTTACAATGCAACAAACGGCAGTGATTACGTCTTTGTTTATATGTTCAGCGGGAATGTTAGGTGACTCACCCTATATATATATATATATATATATACTCATTTTTTATTACAGATGGTGTTGAACCAACACCATCGAAGAGAAGGCCTGTGCACTGCCATGCCACGCCACGTCATGCACAGTAGATCGGGATCGCGTAGCTCACTGGCTGGCTGATGGGGCACAGCCCACTGCCTCACATCGGCCAGCCAGTGAGCTATGTAATCGCGACCTACTCCGCGTGACGTGGCACGGGAGCGCACGGGCCTACTCTTCACACGGTGTTGGTTGAACCCTTTTCCCTCTTTTCATTTGTTCTTCCGTTTTATCGGTACTTATGAACGTTGGTTTGTTTTGTTTTATTTTGATCGATTCGCCGATCACTGTTTTCTCGTTACAGAGGGCGTCGAGCTACCATGCCGGCAACCCTCTGAACGAGCGCGCTGAGCCACCACGCCCTAGCAAGTTTGGAACCACCGTCTAACATGTTCGTATACCACAACTAAATCCTCGCTCATTACGCTATAGCGAACAGTAATCCGTAATTCTCGTACCATCGATGGCAGTTGTTAACTAACATTACATTATAATTCATTGTCCTAAGGACGACGTATTTTTGATAATTTTCAGTGCGCCTTTGAAACGACAACGCTTGACTTATAATAAGAAAATCATCAAGTAGAGAAAGCAAAATGGTGTACGGGCGTGGGATGTCACTTAACTGATTTACGAACGTCAAATGTAGTATGCTGTGTTCCATGCAAGCTATAGTTACTCGTCCGAACGCCAAATGTACGCTTCGTTCGTTCCAGGCCATAGCCATTCTTAACCAGTACAGGCAAAGATAACAGACTTTGACCAAACTACCAAGGCAAGACAAGTGATAAAATTTTAACGGAAGAAAATAATGAAAATGTGGGCGAGATATTATATTGAGGGTTTAAAGAGGTAAGAGGTCAAAAAAGATTATTATTGTCAAAGCTAAACTCAAATATCATATAAATTTGGCTGTTTGTTAAAATACGGTCAGAAAGAATATTACGCGTAGGGTGCATAGATATCACAATAGTAGAGTCGTAATCGTATCACTACAATTTTTTATTATTTGCATTATTATTTTTGTTCGAAATGTTTGCAAAAAATTATAAAACTACAAATCTAAAGTGGTCCGTAAAACACGTCGTCAGCGCGTTTTTATTATTATTATTATTATTATATTATATTGAAATTTAGTCTTCCCCCTTTTCTTATTTTTTATTTTTTTATTATGTCTTTGGACAATACATTTCATTTATGAAACGACAATCCCTTGTCCTAAATTATGCTCCCCTCACCATATATTTTATAATTAATTCCTGAGTCATACTCAATTATTAGATTGTATCTTTACTTACTTCCTTCTGGAGGAGATAAAAAGTCGTTTCTGTAGCTACTTTAATTTACAGCCTGTCTACTAGACGTTCCTAGGAAGGATTCGTCAATTAATTATTGCATATAACTTTTACTTGACTATCCACAGCATGAAATCGTCAGTTATTAAAGAACAGGCAATTTTAAAGCATATGAGGCTCGTCCGTGCTGGAAGCACATTCGTCTGTGAATAGCTAGGTAAGACCTCCTGTAGCAACGCAGCTCGAAATACGTAATACGTGCGGGAAATAATGCAGCTAGCGAAGCGCTTGTAAACAGCGCACTCTTTAGTGCTCTCTAGCGGCTGAAGGCGTCATTACCGACTGCACATTGCTATAAGAAATCTGCTTATTTCTATCCCCCTACCGGCCGTTTCATTTTCGTCATATATTTTAGGACCACCCTGTGTATGACCATAAGAACAAGAGGAAATTGTGCCGATACTGGAGCCTCAACACTCCAGAATGTTGCTTGTAATACTTTGCATAATAATACAAAACGTTCGCTCTCGCGAGGGCTACGAATGCGTTGAAACTTCCAACTTTCGTGTACACAACGCACGATTTGCATTTGCTGACTGTAATTAGTTTTGGGAATTCGCAAGCGTATCTCGAATGAAATTCGCGTCACGTATTTAAATTGTAATGCGGAGCCGTGGATATTTACATTGTATTACCCTTTTTTGGGATGATGTAATCACCATTCCACGTAGTTACATTCAGAATGAAAACTGATCCTCTAGAAAGAAAGTTAAATCAACACACGCGTAGTCTATAAATAATTCTGGTAGATACACGTGGGAAAACAAACTTTTTTTATCCAATGAGAGATAAACAGCCGTCTGTTGATGTTAGTTTTACTGATGGGACCGCCGTAGCTATAACATACGTCACACGAATAGAGAGTTTGTTTTTCGTTGAAAATAAAAATTGGTTTCCATTCAGAAATAGGCTGCTCGCTAAATATCTAACCATTCAAAGCTGTGTTTTAATTACGGGGTCATCAGTCCCTAAACTTACAAACTACTTATGAAATAGCTGATACTAAAGTCAGCACAAACATCCATGCCTGAGGGGGGATTCGAATCTCTGATCGCAGCGGCCGTGTAGACCGTGACTGGCACGCCGCAGACCGCTCGGCCACCGTTTTCGTTTCTTGATAAACACTTCTTACTGTTAAGTATTCTATGACACATTATCAAATACACTCTACTGGTTTTTTTTTTTTTTTTTTTTTTTTTTTTTTTTTTTTTTTTTTTTTAGCCTGACTCTCTTTGCAAGCCTGATGGTTTGAGAATCCCACTGACGTATTTGCAATGAATAGCCCGTCTCCTTGTCCGTATCTCGTGTTTAATACCTTAATCTTGAATCTACTGTCAATAATCATAGTTCTTTCGAATGAAATCAGTAGCCTATGTTCTTACCTCTCCCTTGAGAATTTCTATTAAGCTGTGAGACTGTTACGCGCTAGTCGTTCACGAAGGTCAGAAAACTGATTATCAGGTTGTCTTTCACTCTCCATATTGCATTCTGAGACACAAAGGCCCCATATACGGGAATTCGGGCTAAAATGACATACCAGTTGGTTTTTGGGTTACTATTTCTTCATAAACTATGATATTAAATTCTGTTTGTATTAGTTCTTTGCCTCAATCACTTGTACGCTCTGCTAAGCTCCTGTCATATTTTTAAATTAATATATTTTTGACATTCTTGTAAAAAGGAAATAATATATTTTTGTCTTATGTGAGGATAAAATGACATTAGGAATAAGGAAAGGTAGTAAATTGAGACAGAAGTTACATAGTAGTATATTTCGTTATGAAAAAAAAAAACTATTTTTGAAATAATTTTTCAATGTTATCACATATACAGTTGGACGTAGTATTGCGTACACAAGGTATAAAAGGGCTGTGGTTCATTTTAAAGGCTTCCGATGCCATTATGGCCACTCAAGGGCAATTGCCAGCCCAAGGAGTGTGAAATGGGTGTAAGAGTTACACTAGGGTGATCAGACGACCCGTATTTTACGGATGGTCGCTTCTTAAAGGATCCCATTGTCCCGAAAAAACACAAAAGGGACTTTTTTGTCCCGTTGTGAGGAAAGGAAGACAGGTTGGTGTTTGGGTTATTTAAATTAATTTAATTTTTTGATTTGATAAGTAAACGTGTATACTCGTTGTTATCTACGTTTAAACCCATAAATAAAATGCCAAGTGAATGTAATAAAATTTTGATTAATTTGCAAACCAATTAGTGTAATTAGCAAAGCTATGGCCCGATCTGACAACTTGACAAAAAGGTTTCCTCGCCTTCACATTCCTTATAATCTCCGTTCGGAGACATGAACGTACCAGATAGGTGAACATAAATCCACCACGTATGTGCAGTGCTGCAACGCGTATTTGCAATTTGCACGTGTATGACAGCAATAATTTTGAATGATGACTTTCTATGATAATCAAGGCGACATGGTTGGTAGGTGGGTGCAAATCAACCTCCAACCTTAATATTTTATAGATAGCACTTCTTTTGGTGAAATTCCATGTTTTACGTAAGTTGAGCTTTGAAAATATTTGCATTCGTTTATTGATAAATGATTGGTTCTGGTAAGATAGATTTTGGCGGTGACAAGAATTGTTGAATTCAGTTTTCAGTGATCCTCTAATCATTAAGTTATGCAATTAATAAAATTTTAATTGTTATTATTTTGAAATAATGTTTGATCGATATTAGTGATTGTCGAAGTCTTATCAGAGTTCATTTACTGATCATAAATAGGTATCGTAATAACCGCGTATCTAAGTTCAAGTACAGTTGCCGGCCGCGGTGGCCGAGGTGACTGAGGCGCTCCAGTCACGGTCAGCACTGCCACTACGGTCGGGGGTTCGAATCCCCCCTCGGGCATGGATATTTGTGCCGTCTTAGTTCGTAAGTAGTTTGTAAGTTTAGGGACTGATGACCCCTTAGTTAAGTCCCATAAGCTTAACAAACATTTGAACATTTTTTTTTTCAAGCACAGTCAAGTTAATCGAAATTCACAGTCAAGATACTTATTCATTACTGAACCTGCAAGAATTAATTATTTCAAAGTTTACGCTTGATTGTTCTTTTATCATTAATGTGCTTTGATACTTAAATCAAGAATGGGGTTACTACTCATTACAAAAGGAGAAGTTACATAACTTTATATTTGAAAATATTTAATTCAGCAAGTAAAGCTACAGCTAACATTAATTATAAATAGTTTGATATGCATATACAGTTGCTACTTATCTCAGTTAATTGTCCAGCGATTACAATTTCATTGATAATGCTTCCTCTCCAATACAATCATCAGCTTACAAGATCTCTCTTTTACACAGAATATTCTCTTTGCTCCTATTTCTGCAGCATAACAGCAATATTATGATTTATTTTCACGTACCGCGTATTTATCCGGTTTTTGGCGTCCGCGACGACGCTATACCCATTCCGCATGACATGACGGAAACCAATTTTGCACGCAAGAATTCTGCCTTGAGCAGAACGATTTAATATATTTCACTTTTAACACTTGTAATACTTTCACTTTCAAGATAATAGTATTTCATTATCAACTTGAGCACTCCGCGAGCCGCGATACGTACGTCCGACAATTGTCACTGGGCGGAAGATATTGCTGTGCTGCCTGCGCTACAGCTATCAAGCGCCACAGTCTATCATTGTCTTTGGTCTGAGAGGAGCTGCTTTATGCAACTATCTAACAAGAGATCATAAATAAATATAACTAGTACAAAATCCATTTGCAAAACTTATTAAAAAAATAAACATTGACATGTACAGTATACATTATACTGAACAGATGACAACAAATCATTACGTTTACATAGAATACACGCATACTACACTGTACATCATCACGTAGACATTTACAGATACAGGAGGAAATATTTACTGTAGAAAAATCTACAAGTGTGAAACTACTACTCCATATAACTTCCTAAATTTTGCAGGCAAAAGTTTTTGTATGCCTTCTTCTTAGAAGATTTCCGCCTATGTATTCAACAATGTGGTAACATTTCGTACAGCTTATCATCGTTGAAGGACAGATTTTAGGTGTAAGAAAATATGAAAGTCAATAGGAGCGAGGTCCGGGCAGTACAGACGATAATCAAACATGTCCCATTGACTCAGTCATAGCATTTTGTCCGTAAGCCTCGTAAATTTGCCGATGAATTTCCTTTGGTTTATCATTAATGAATTTAGAAAACGAATCACAGATCTGATTTCACACGTGGCGACACTTTCAATTAGGCTTACGACTAACATTATAAAGAAGCACTACAAAGCACACGCCGGCAGCAGCATTCTGAAAATGGCGTACGTCTTCTTGAGACAGAGTAATTGCCACTCATGCTCGGAACTGCCATAGCAACGCTGCCGTGGATAGAAATAGAAACGGAACCTACTTTGTGCACGACCCTTGTATATCTGTCGTTTCAAACCATTGAGAGTCAACCGTTGCGTTACTTTTTTACATAAATACCAAAAGAAATGTATATTGTTAATGACAGAAATGAAGCGAGTTTACATTTCCGAAATTACAACAGCAAAGCGAGAAAATTTCATGTTGAACTGAAGTTTTTTTTCGGTCGACAGCAGAGATCGGTTTTCGTGCAACACACACAGCTGAGCTCTTTACAGCAAAATTTCGTCATAAAGTGAGAAAAGTTTTATAAATGATGAAGTAAGTGTCTTGCCGCTAAGGAAGGCTTCCTTGCTCTACATGCAACGAAACATACTGTTCCCTCAACTCAATGACGTTCACTGAGTGAACGATGTTAATATGTTTGTGAAGCGGTAAAGCACGAATTTAGAAATGCTGTCTTCGTGAAAAATTATTTTTTCATGTCGTGATATTTGCTGCAAAAATTAGCAGACTATAATTACCTAAGCTATCTGATGCCATTGCTTTATACACTGATGAAAACAAGAGGTTTCACATTGAAAATGTTAATAATATAATTATAACTAAGATTCATGCTTAGGATAATTCATATGTATGATAACCTGAAATCATACTCTTGAATTATATGAATTTCTTTATTCTTTTTTTTATTTTTATTTACTCATTATATTTTATTTTTTGCAATTTGAGAGAGAGAGAGAAATAAGAAACCTATAAGTAAAAATAAAAAGTAAATAAAAAAAATAGAAAAACAGTCTATGAATCAGGTTAAATTGAGTACGACTAAGAAATGAGATTGACAGGAAATACAACATAGTTAAGCAAGAGTGGTTAGAATCCATGTGCAAATCTGTAGAAGAATGTATAACAAGGGGAAATATAGATACCTTCTACAGGAAAATAAAGAGAGACATTTCGAGACAAGAAAAATAGCTGTATGAATATCAAGAACTAAGATGGAAAACCAGTTCTGATTAAAGAAGGGAAAACTGAAAGGTGGAAAGACTATTTAGAGGGGCTCTACAAAGAAAATGGACATAGAGACAATGGCAGGAAAAAAGAAGTAGGTGGAGATGAAATCGGAGGTACTATCCTGAGAGACAAATTGGACAGAGCACTGAAAGACATAAGTCGAAACAATGTCCCTGGACAAGATGACATTCCCTCAGGGCTACTGAAGTCTCTGGAAGAACCAGCCATGACCTGGTAGTAGGATGTATAAGACAGGCGAAATAACGCCAGACTGTGAGAAAAATGTGAGAATCCCCATTCCAAAGAAAGCAGGCGTAGACAGATGTTTAAATTAAAGGACCAATAGTTTAATAAGTCATGGTTGTAAAATTTTAAGACGAATTATTTACAGAAGGATGGAAAGGCTAATAGATGCTGACCTCGGGGAAGATCGGATTCAGGAGAAATGTAGGAACACTGGAGGCAATAATCACCTTATGACTTATCTTATAAGATATCTTAAGGAATGGCGAACCTACATTTCTACCTGTTGCAGATCTGGAAAACGCTTTTAACAATGTTGATTGGAATATTCTCTATCAAAATCTGAAGTCAGCAGGGGTGAAATATAAGGAACGGAGGTTATTTACAACTTCTACAGTAAATAAAAAACTGCTATTAGACTTGAAGGGCATGAAAGGCCCGGCTGCGGTGGCCGAGGGGACTGAGGCGCGTCAGTCACCGTCTGCACGGCCACTACAGTCGGGGGTTCGAATCACCTCGGGCATGGATATTTGTTCCGTCCTTAGTATAGGTAGATCATCAGTAGTTTAGGGACTGATGACCCCGTAGTAAAGTCCCATAAGCTCTACAAACATTTGAACATTGGCATGAAAGTGACGCAGTGTTTGGGAAAGCAGTAAGACAAGGTTGTAGCCTTTCTCCAATGTTATTCAATTTGTGCATTGAGCATGCTGTGAAGGAAACCAAACAGATATTTGGAGAGAGAATTTGAGTTCAGGATGAAGAAATAAAAACATTGCGTTTTTCTGATTACATTGTAATTGTCAGAAACAACAAAGGAACTGGAAGAGCGATTGAACGGTATGGACAGTGCGTTGAAAGAAGCGTATAAGATGAACATTAACAATAGCAAATTATGGGTAGTGGAATGCAGTCTTAGAAATTCGATGTGGTACATGAGTTTTGTTACTTGGGAAGTAAAATAAGATATGATGGTCGTGGTACAAAGAATATGAAATCGAGAATTGCAATGGGCAGAAAAGCGTTTTTGAAAAGAGAAATTTGCTAACATCTAATATTGATTTAAGTGAAAGAAAGTCTTTTCTGAAGGCATTTGTGTCGAGTGTTGCCTTGTACCGGAGAGAAAATGGATGATAAATAGTTTAGGCAGAAAGAGGAAGTGTGGTGCTATAGAAAATGCTTAAAATTAGGAGAATTGATGGTGTAACTAATGAAGAGGTACTGAAAAGAATTGGGAAGAAAGGAATGTTTGGCATACCTTGACGATAAGAAGGGATCGATTGATAGGACACATACTTACACACGAAGGAATCGTAAATTTAGCATTTGAGGCAAGTGTGTGAGGGAAAAATCGCAGAGGGAGACCTAGAGACGAATATAGTGAGCAGATACACAAGGATGTTGGTTGCCAATATTATGAGGAGATGAAGAGGGTTACTCAGGATTAAGTAGGGTGGAAAGCTGCTTCAAACCAGTCTACATTCTGAAGACCAGAACAACAACAACATTTACATAATAATAGCTGTCAGCCCTAATGAAAGATGTTATTATATAAAGTTGACATATTGTGTCTGAATATGACCATAGAAAAATATATTCGCCATTAGGAAATAATAAAATATATTCGCCATTAGGAAGGCAACGAATTTTTAAGCTCTTTAAAGTGTGAGTCTGAACAAAAAGGTATGGTAATTTTATATCTTTAGTATGGAGCAAATGTTTGAACTCAAATCGATTTTACTGATACAGTTTTTACGAAAGGTTTCATAAAATATGGCTTCATTTCTACTTCTAATTTGTGTCTCACATTTCAATTTTGGAAATCTGGTCACCTTATCAGACTCGTGTCTGCTATCGGACAAGCAACACTGCATGAAATGATTGCAAAAATCAATCTGGGACATTGACGAATGTATCTGTTAGGGCAGTGCGGCGCAGTTTGCCACTTTAAGGCTATGGCAGTGTCTCTTCTTGCCATATGACATTATCGGTTGAACAATAGTCGGCTGGAAAGCCTTGGCTTGATCAGATGTGTCACGATTTCACTTGGTAATACCTCTTGGTAGGTTTCGAGTGTGTCACAGGCTGATATTGTCAATAAGGCACTGTGCAGGCTGGTTGTGGTAGGATCTGTGAGGACGTGTTGAAGTACTGGGCTTTAATTACATCAGATATTTGCTGAAGACAATTTATTACGTTAACATAATAATTGTCATCACTAGTTCTAAACTGCAACATGTAGAGAAATTTTACTTTTGTAAATCTAACGATCTCATAACTTGATTATCAACAATGTATTCCAAATCTTCACTTAAGATACATGAACTACCAACAGCAAAAAATTTCAACAATTAACATTTATACATCAGTTCCTCGTCTTTTCTCAAGGACCAATAGCAAATACAAAAACATAAATAAATAACCGTAACATCTCTTTTAAACAAATTAAAAAGTAAGTTCTTAATACATTAAAAAATCAATATCTCTCAAAGTAATCTATGCATAACAGACGTAATTACCCTTGATTTAGGTCCAAATTAATTTCAATTTCAGATAGTAGATAGCTAATGAATTTCTGAACTTTTATTTTTCTAACAACAATCATTACTCAACTTAAGAGCCTGGCTCCCAGCAAAAAGCTCAATATGGGTGCCACTGTTTTAGGCCCTCTTGGAGTGTTCCTTTTCAACAGTTATCCAATCGAGCTTTTACATTGCATTAAGAGATGACACAATAAAACGCAGAGATGAAGCATGCAGCACTAAACAAGTTATTGCAGCGGATCCCGTAAAAATATGCCAAGCTAATAGCTGAATCCAGTAGTTTTCTCATTATGCAGCAGACGTAAAATGCAGGTATTCGTATTCCAGCAAAAACCCGATCACAGCGATGCAGGTCATGCGGCCACGAGGCAATGATAGACGTTAAAAATGTAATATCCTACAAAGTATGGAGCAGTAGTCGCAGTTAAGTAGAGATATCAATAGTTTCCTTGCGCTGCCTTCTTAAAAACTTCATAAAATAAATAAATGAAATCAGAATTAAATGTATTCAGTGCAAAAAATAAAAAATAAAATAAAAAATAATTAATAAATACATAAATAAAAAAATCGCAGTTGACTTCTCCTTTATTATTATTTATTGCGTTACGGTGTAGGGCCACGGGTAGCCCCTTCGTGGATTGCATCTTTCTCTTCCCAGAACCTCTTCATTCTTTCTTGTCTTCTCTCCCGCTTTTCTTCAGAAATCATCAGTATCCTCCTCTCGTCTGCTCCACTGGTGGTTTTCTATACTTTTCCTGTATCCTTCTCTATCCTCAATCTCCTGCGTATTTGATCAGAATACCTGAAACACAGATTCAATTACCACAAGCACCATTACATAAAATAGACCACCCTTATAAACAAAGCTACGGTTGAAACCAGACACCAGATAGAAAACTGTCATAATAAAACTTCATGCGACAGGATAACGTCACTGTTGGAACTTGGCAAAAGAACCAGTACTCAAATTTCAAATGTAGCCAAGGCGCGTGAACAGTATAGTAGGCACGATCATTCTCACCATATCTTGGGCACAACTTAGACCATAAGCAAACTTAAACAGTACAAGTCAGTCACCAACTAGGAAAAGCCATGTCCAAACCTCTGTGAGAATCCCTCTGTATATCAGTTACAGGCTGTGTCACAACTCTCCAGGCAGAATTCTAGCACACAACACATGGTCCAGGCCATGTTTTCTTGATACTAACCAAAGCCTTGAAGCCACGGAAGCCCCAGCCACACACACATGTTCCACAGAGGCAACAACACTGCAGACAGCTGCAGCACCACTCCCCGCCACGTCTGCCCAGCCGGAACTGTCCATCAAGGCCTGATGTCCAAAGCGACTATGCAACGCCGCCTCGAACAGCCAGCTCACACCAACGCACCCTCTGGCGACAAAATTCCTACTATCGAAACCACCAGAGTTATAATTTCGGCAACAAACCATTAGCAATATGTCTGGAAGGATGCCCCTCCATGGCACATTGGTGGTGGCTTCAAATTTGTGTGGGCGGTTTTTGTATGGGACAGCATCCTATGGTCCAAATTAACCTATCATTGACCATAAATGGTCAGCATGCTGAGACGAGGTGGAAGCAGGCGTCGCTATCGTAGGCGTAATTCAGCAAGTCGAAGGTATCACAAAACACAATATACAAAAACACTTTGAAGCTGGCTCTGGACTGTCGTGCCTGTTTTGAGGTGGTGCGTGTGTATAGCTAAGTTAAATTATATCTGAATTGGACCGCGAGAAAACACGCTAACGCCGACACACGGCTACGTTACATGAATACACTCCACTGAAGGTGAAGTGGTTGAAAATCGGATTGATTATACAAAATCACCGTGGATTCTTAAGTTGCAGCCTGTTAGAAATTGATCTAGGTACTGGTTTTATATGAGTAGTGGCGCGAATTCAGGCGGCTTGCAGCAAGCCCCGGAAGTCGGAGCTCGGACCCACGTGGTTCCGAAAACCGATAAAATTGAATAAATTCAGTTTCCGAAAAATAAAAATAAAAAATTAACTGCAGCATGCAACCCATAGATATGCTTAGAATTATAAAGGAAGCGAATGAAATGCATGGAACAAACAAGAGTGGAAGCTGAAGACTTTGTTCTCCACGTGGAACACATATCAATCATGGAAGGAAACGATGAGAAGATTTTTACATGCACTGTACAAAAATGAACATATCACCTATTAGTAGTGATGGGAGCAATCGAATGAAAACAATCTACTCATTCGGCTGTTGGAAAAAAATCGATCATTCGGTTGTAGTTTCTCGTATCGGTTGAATTATTCATTCGTTCTTTTGAGTGAAACCAGTCAGTGGAAGCAACCGAATGAAAGAGTCAGTCGGTCGTAGATTTACTATGTTGGATTAATATTCGTTTATTTTTTTCGAATGAAAGTAGTCTGTGGGAACAACCGAATGAAAACATGCGACACTTTTGCAGTTTTGTACATTGACTGAATTACTCATACTTTCTTTTCAAGTGAAAAGAGGCAGTAAGTTTTTCTGTCGGTTGAACCATGTAATCATTATCCCAACTGAAACGACTCATTAGTGTTTTAGCTTACAGAGCTATCCATTTATTTCTATGAATGAAATTGACATGCACATCAGCGGGGACGCGAGAGGGGGTGCTGCCTCGCTTGCGTTTTCACTGCTGACAGCGCCAGCAGGCGCGCGCCAAACTCCACACAACAGTGTCTGGCGGCGTCGCGGGGCGTGCCATCGCCGATTGTTGTCGGTTTCTTACTGTCTCAATAAAGAAGCATGGAAACTACAGGGTGTTCCAAAATTATCGCTACAAGTTTAATCTCGCATACTGTATCTCCGAAATGGGAAGAGGTAGAAACGTGTGGTTTGCGGCTTATAGTTCATACATATCTAAGGTACTAGTAGGACAGAGTTAAGTATTTTAACTTTGAGCATATTTGCTAGATTCAAATTCGAAGATCACTAAAACATTAGATATTGTAAAAAAACGTTTATTAAAGTATTTGGTATAAAAATGTTTCTTATAAAAATATTTTTGTTAATTCAATCTAATTTGAAGGAGTATGAGAAGTCATACAACATTTATCAGTGCTGTAAATTTTCTTCAGCGCGTCTGTATTCAAATGTTCAAATGTTTGTACAGCTTATGGGACTTAACTACGGGGTCATCAGTCCCTAAACTTACAAACTACTTATGAACTACTTACGAACTAGGACGGCACAAATATCCATGCCCGAGGGGGGATTCGAACCCCCGACCGTAGTGGCCGTGCAGACCGTGACTGAAGCGCCTCAGTCCCCTCGGCCACCGCGGCCTGCGCGTCTGTATTCGTCAACAGTGTATGAAAACATTCATCTCAAGTTTCATAATTATTCACTCTTGTCACAGATATTTCTGTGGTTATCGGTGAAACGGTGTGGAGGTTTATTCCATCCCTCCGCCATGTACCATACAAAATCTTAGATGAACAGTGAACTGCTACTGTCAAGTGTGCAAAATTTCATCAAGATCGGAATAAAACTCTATATTGGCTCGAAGTCTGGAATAGCTTCTTTCGTGCATCAAACTAAAGTAGATGTAGACGGTGAACATTCTCTTTCTTTGAAAGTAAAGAGTGAAATATATCATAAATATTCGAATACAAACGGAATTTGTCGAAGTTAGTAGGTAACGTACCCTTCGCCATGCATCTACGAAATTTATTGTACGCAGTTACCTTCGCCTTGTTTTAAAGGTCAAGTGTGCAAAATTTCATCAAGATCGCAGCCAAATTGTGGTTTTTGTCGAAGTTAGTATGTAAAGTACCCTCTGCCATGCACCGAATGAAATTTGATGTAGACAGTGACGTTCATCTTGCTTTGAAGGCCAAGTGTGCAAAATTTCATCAAGATTGGAACAAAACTGCAGATTTGCATGCAATAGAAACACATACACGGACACACTGCTATATTTTTAAGATTTGTCTCTAAGAATGTTTCATGCTGAATCACGGTTCATTTATACCCGAAAAGGCTGAAGGAGTATGCAAATAAAATCACACAAAGTCGATGAATTAATAAAAACATCCATATAACTGCAGAAACCGACAAGTCTTTTTCCAGTCGGTTGTATCGCATCAAGTGAAACGACTCAATGCCGAGAAAATTCATATAAAGGACAGAGACTTGTTTCATACGGTGCTCGCGCATCGATTGAAACCAAACCCACTGAATGAGTGAAAACATTCATATAGCGGTTGCAACCGACAGAGACTGGTTTCATTCGATCGTTTGGCTTCGACTGAAACCACTCAAACCCCGCCAGTGAGTGAAAACATTCATACGGCCACAGAGACTATTTTCATTCGGTTGTTTCATTCGACTGAAAAAACCGACTGCACGAAAAAACAACCGATTGACCAATCGGTTGTTAAAACAGTCGGTTGTCCCATCACTACCTATTAGAAATCGGGCCCTACAATGCTAGAAAGTATTTACTGAGAGTTCATACATTGCTACTTGATCACAAAAGGTTTTAACATACCAAGACGTTATCAAACTGCAACTAGAATCACCCACACCGCATTTATCTATTGGAAATCACTGAACTGAAAAACGAGAACACATTTCCGCACACGATAGGAGAAAATATTCCGCAAAATGATTCTAAGTTCACGAATCTAAGTTAAACGTGCTAGTCAATGATACGCTACCATCTCCAGAAACAAGAGCAGAACCAACCTTACCTCACCAGACGCCCAGAATAGAATGATCATCCGAGTGGCCACCGGGGCATGGGAAAACGAGGGAAGCCACCAGAAGCCGGAAAAGCCAAGAAACCAGCGGTGGTGGGGGCGGACAGCGATACTCTCGCTGGAGGGAAAGGTTCGCTAACTAGCCCTCAACCAAAGGGTGTGGAAACCTCTGTGGTAGCATAAGCAGCTATCGATACTGAGCCAGAGAGAACGATGCAAAGCGAGTTATCACTCCCCACATTCAAACAGCCGTAGATTCTCGCACACACTTAAAAGTACAACAACTGCACATTCTCACAGGGACAGTGGCGTAGCGGAAAAGCCTCACTTATGCCACGTTAATTAAAATAATAAAAATTATTAACATAACAAAATATGAAGACGTAGTAATATTAACTAATATCTTCACACATGAAGACAGAATGCTATTCCTCCAGCCTTGAAAAGAGTGGGGTTCAAGTTTTAACAAAATGATAATCTAACGACATTAAATAAATTATAACTTTACAGAAATATACAAAAAATATAAGGAAGACGACAGACGGTCGTCTTTCAATGTTCACAAATAATGGTGGATATTTTGTGGGTGACTATGCGACACGTCACTGGGACGCTATAGATGGAAGAACATTATGGACAATACAGCCTTTGACTGTTTGCCAAAAGTTAAGTGGTTAATTATATCATCTGATAATAACGTGCTTCGTCCCTCACCCCCCTTCTACGAACTGCAATATTTAATAACAAAAAACGGAAAAGAAATTCAAATAATTTGGAAGTCTCCGAAACGCTCTATTTGAGTCATGTGATGCCTGTGACGCCAAGCAGTGTGAGGCTGCTAAACCCGTCGTACAGTTCGCTAACATGTATTTGGCACTCAGGTTTCTAAAAATGGTGAACAAATATTGTTTAGTAAACAAATATTTAAAAAAATGTTTTTGCATATTACAAGCAATAGGAAATGCATAAAATGTGGTTGATACTTGCTCGTAGACATCCAATCGCGACACCGCCCACTTCGTGAGTTTATTTCAGTGAGGATCGTTTGGTAGAAAAACGAAGACTGAATCCAAGACGCAGTCCATTTTAAAACACGTCTATAGTGTGTACTAGAGTGACACAAACAATCAGAAGTTTAAATGTCGGTATATTTTGCTTTGAACGTGCTTCTCGGTTTTCATATTTCTTAATTCCAGCTTTTGGAAGTTTGAAAGTAATAAATGCATTTCTCCTAACAAAGAAAACTAAAACGTACGTAGATAAAGCTTCGTCTTCCCTCGCGTTGTGTGACGTCACCATAGCTTCAGGTCAATAACAGAGCATTTTCGATCACATAGTCTAATACTGAAATTTAATGATATTTAAGCTCTCTGAGCGTTATAATCATTCAGAATAACAACACATCCAAACCTACTTTTTAGGAAAACATCCTAATCCCACGAAGTATTTGGCCACCAATATCTTCATACAAGAATTCCATCGAACATTTAAGGGACAAAATACAGAGAACAGTTCGTGTACAAAAGTTTGTATAAAATAACTTTTAATAAAGGCAAAACTTTTTCTCATACACACACACACATACACATGCCCGCTGGAGGTCTCAAACCTCCGGCTGGAGTGGCCGCTCAAACCGTGTTATGGCGCCTCAGACCACGCGATCGTCCACGCGCGGTAGGCAAAGCACTCAGCATGAGTCATTCCTGCAGAAGACATCCACGCCACTTCGCCAGGGTAATGGAGGTCCGATACGATCCCACAGCTTTTGTCAACAAAATGTATATCGGAAGACCATCAGCTATGACTCTTTTTATATGACGATTAATATTACAGTCAGCTGAATTACGACATAAACTAGCAACATAAATAAAGAATGCTCATAAACAGTTGTATGAATGTCAAATAATGATTTTGACAACAATTTTAATGTTCTAAAACAACGTATTCTAAAAATTAAAAAAATATATATTTATGATGCATAGAAAAAGATTAAGTTTTGTTCCCTCATCTAGAATCATCCCGTGGAAACAATACGCTACTCCACTGCTTCCTTACACAATCTCTGAGAACCATCAGACTAGACGGAGCACAAATTCCACAATAAAACACGGCGAGGAAGCATGCAGAGCTAAACAGCAGTTATTGCAGCTGACCCCGTAAAAATATGACAAGCTAATAGCTGAATCCAGTAGTTTTCTCATTATGCAGCAGACGTAAAATGCAGGTATCCGTTCGTATTCCAGCAGAAACCCCATCAAACCGATGCAGGTCATGCGGCCATGAGGCACTAAAAGACGTTAAAAACTTTAATATTCTACGAAGTACGGACCAGTAGTCGCAGTTACGTAGAGATATTTTCAACAGTTTCTTTTCGTTGCCTTCTTAAAAACTTTATAAAATCAACAAATTTCTTAGAAAATGAAATCAGAATTATATGTATTCAGCGCTTGCTTGTTGGAAAAAACAAAAATAAAAATCACAGTTGACTTGTTCTTTATTATTATTTATTGCGTTGCGGCCTCTGTAGGACCACGGGTAGCCCCTTCGTGGATTGCAGCTTTCTCTTCCCAGAACCTCTTCATTCTTTCTTGTCTTCTCTCCCGTTCTTCTTCAGAAATCTTCAGTATCCTCCTCTCTCGTCTGCTCCACTGGTGGTTTTCTATTCTTTTCCTGTATCTTTCTCTATCCTCAATCTCCGGCATATTTACCAGTTTTTACTTACTTCTCCAGTGTTCCTTTCCTTCAACCGTGATCCCCAATTTCAACCAGTCCTTCCGGAGCTCAACAAACCCACTTGGTTCACGTATTTCCTCCTGTCCCTCTTGTTTCCCATACTCTTTTCGTCATATTGTCCATATTCACTCTGATTACTTGAGACGCAAATCTTGCTCTTTTGAGTCTGATTTCTCCTGATATTCTTCTCATCTTTTGGTAGAGTTCTTCCCTAGGTCTTCGAATCCATCTCTTACCACTCCTTTATGGGTCCAGTATTTTTATCTCTTCTTTCTCCAGTTGTTCTGCACCATATATTACTGGATTTCTCACTTATGCCTTGTAGTGTCTGATCATTGCAGCTATACAGAAAGCTGATATCATCTTCCTTATCATTTCGATAATTCCATTGCTTCTGTTTCTTCCTGTTATACATTCTTCTAAGTATTTAAATTTTTCCACCTTTTCCTTTGTTCCTTCAGGTGTTCTCCAGTCTCCAGTGGTATTCAATGCCTTCGTCTCTTTGTAGGGCGGCGGTGGAGTAGCCGAACGGTCTAAAGCGCGTCGCTGAGGAGCGTGCGGTTGCTCGCCGTCGGAGGTTGCGAGAGTGAAGGTCGGGGAGAGAGTTTAAAATAGAGAAAGTTTAATTTTTAAAACTCACAACCACCAACTACGAACCGAATTCCTAAACACGCAAAAACACTGGAACTGTGATTACTGCTGTTTGACTCGTTTTCTAGGGGATGATATCACACGTTCGCAGCTTTCCTTCCCTGCATATAATTAACAAAAAAAATTCATAATAAAGTAAGTTCACGAGAGAAAAGGGTGTACTAACTACTATTTTTGACAACACGTAAAAGTACACTTTATGTTGTTTATTTCACAATATTAGAACCCTGTGGCTGATACGTCTGTTCGTCGACACATTTATCAAATAAAGTTATAGCTCGTGAGCCCCCAGACAAAATGAATATTTGTCGCAAATTGTTTTCACACCATGTGGCTGTCTCATGCCTATGCGACGATACGTGTTACATTAACAAATCACAGTCACTTTAATTCAATGCGATGCACACCTTGTTCCACCGGCTAAATATTCACAAACACACAGTAGCACTCGATTCAACTTGATGCAGTCTACGACGAGCAACCACACGTGGCGATTGCCACACACCAATCTATAACCTCCACCTCGAGATCCACATGCCGACTGAAATGCAGAGCGACGCCACCCGGCCGGCTACCCCACTCGCTCCCGACTCGTCACTTCCTGCCCACGCGCGCGCGTGCGCCAGAAGCTCAACCGCCGGGTTTTTTCCCCTATGTCATCAACTTCCCCATGTGAGCTTCTCTAACCGACTTCCAACGTACAGTGCTCAGCCAATACAGTTCTAAAACTTTACTTCAAATCAAAATAGTTACACTACACATTACATAAATGTCTTCTTAGGTTTTTATATTGGTATAAACATCCTTTGTACTATTTACCACAATCGTGCAATTTCTTATATCACAGATAAGTGATTTAACTGAATATTTCAAGATAAAATACACAAGATTAATTGAAAATAAAATGAGAAATAGTTAATATATTACTTTTACAAACAAACATTGTCAATTAAACATATTATGTCAGATGTGACTATATCAGCTAATGTATTGTTTATTTGTCAACAGGCTATTTTGTAATGAGGGCCTTAAAGCCTCCTAACTGCATCTTATTACTTCAAATGCAAGTAGTATTGGAATATTTTATTTCACGCTGTGCACTGCACTGCACCTGGCACTCGCCATTGTCCCTCTCTTCCCTCACCGGAATCGAAGCCTGAAAAATCCTAAGCTGGAACAAGCCACCAATGCATCGCTGGCTGCTCGCTGGCCTCCCGTCAGCTACAAGCACACAACAAATCTCAACGTGGAGAATATCTACCTTTGGCCTAACTAGAAATGTTGTCACCCAATTGCTACCATAATTAATAAGATTAAAATTGTGTAACATTTAGTGCATTGGCATGGTCAATGTTTGCAGTGAACTTCGTACTGTTTAATTATCAAATGCTATTAATTACCAGTATTTCTATTGAGCGGTAATCTCACACGGTTAGAGTCCTCCCTGGGGCATGGGTGTGTGTGTGTTGTCTTTAGGTTAGTTTACACTAGTTTAAGTAGTTTGTAAGCTACGGACTGATGCTCACGCAGTTTGGTCCTATAGATGTACAAACATTTGAAGATTTCAATCTCGTTATAGGTGATTCTCAGTACTACCGTTCTTGCTATCTCGCTTAGATTATCAAGTTGTGTGTTTGCGTCTTCTTCAGTCTCACTTACTACTGCTGTATCGTCTGCAAAGGTCAAGCAGTCTACTTGGGCCATTTCCCCCACATGTGTTTTAGGTATTCCTATTTTCTCGTTTATTACTCTCCACTGTCTGATAACTTAATCCGGTACCATTGGTGACAATCCATCACCCTGTTTGTCGCTAGTCCTTATGTCGTACTCTTCTGATAACACTCCTGCAAATCGCACACTTGCCTTTGTGTCTGACAGCATTTCCTTTACGAGTTCTTGTGTAGTGCCGTCTGGTCCTCCGTTCTTCACGATCCTTCCAAGAACCTGTCTTTCAGTTAAGTCATGTGTGTTCTTCTTTAGTGTATTCGTCTTAGGTTTCAACTGGAGGATCTCACCGCGTCCTGTTTCGATTAGCTTTATTCATATGTTCGTGTGTTCGCTATCTCCTAAAGTCATTCATCATTGCAGTTCTCAACCTTCTTCTTCCCTCAATTCGTCGAATTTTACCTTTAAAATTCTTTGTTGCAGAGAATTCTTATGAATTCTTTATGAATATTCCAACAATATTCTTACTTCC
Source organism: Locusta migratoria (assembly GCA_026315105.1). NCBI lineage: Eukaryota > Metazoa > Arthropoda > Insecta > Orthoptera > Acrididae > Locusta > Locusta migratoria. Next base: position 456,211,381 of record CM048746.1, read on the forward strand.
CGTGTCTTTTTTTTTTTTTTTTTTTTTTTTTTTTTTTTTTTTTTTTTTTTTTTCCTTTCATCACGACTTCATTCTGTGTTAGTCCATCTGATCACAAGTATTCTTCTTAATAACGATATTTGAAAATTTTCTGAATCTTTTTTCCTACTTACATGTTCACTGCTGTATAACTACATTCCAATTATAGCATTTGCAGATCTCTTCCTCAGTTCCACTGAACTTGCTTTTCAAGTAAGTAGCTACTTTACGCTTTCGAATGCTCCCTTTCTCCTGGATTTCTTTCTCCTGACAGTAAACATCACTGAACATGACTGATATTGTTTGATTAAATTATCAACAATAAACAGCTGGGATCAATCACCACAGTTCAATATTTAGAAGATTATCTCCGGAAAGACTAGCCGTGGAATGACCACATAAACAATTGTTACAATTATTGGGTTTTGCATTTACTTCCTGATATTTCGGCAGACCAACAATTCGTTATCTTCAGGAGGTCCCTGATGAATGCTGCTGTAATTCTCTCGGCGTCCTCTATAATGATGTTAGCCGTTATCGCTTTGACCATCGGTGAATGGTGATGGCGAGTTTTTATTTATTTTTTATTTCTATATGTATATTTATGGGGGGCCTCATTCACCGGAACCGCATCTTTACCTCAGTGCAGAATTTCTTCCTTATTTAAGCTTTAAGCCGCTTAATTAGACCATCTTGCACTCAATTTTAATAACGTTTTTAAACTCGCAATCCCAAAATGTGGGAAAATGCCTGAATGCTTTAGCGTTGTTGTAATCCAAAGTGTAGTTCGTTTTTATACACGGTTCATTTAGTGTTCTGGTTTAGTTAACGTGGCGTCTGTTCGTGTCACCTTTCTTGTAGCGTGCGACTATTTTCCCCAATGTATTCTTCGACGTACTGGAAAGGGATCAGGTAAACGTACAGCGTCACTTTAATACACTTCATTATTATCAGATAATATAGTCAATGATGAAAAAAATTACGTACGGAATCGGAGGATTAAAAAGAGTACAAATTTAATTATTTGTATCCCATGATAAAGCAAGAGATTAATTTTGGATTAATTGGGTGATGGGAGGTGTTCAGTGGAAACCAAAAGAAGGCAAGGACCACTAAAAGACGGCGAGACTGTACATATCTATGACAGATAAAATATCCACCTTATTTGTTTAATGATGTACAGGGAGCTCGTTAGTTCCTGTAATGTTAACATTTAGTACAATATTGCAGACAGTGTGATCTGGATGCCAGAACAGAATAGAACTAATTTAGTGATCAATAGCGTATTTGGATGTATATCATTCCTATCACAGTACACACAGACTGTTACTGTGATAGGACCGCACTTCGAAATTAAAATTGAATTAAATGGGAAGGCGAATCATTTTAATGAAAAGAATTAAGTTTTGGAAAGAATAAAGTTTTAGCAACAATGTTGTCGAAATCAATCTACGATTCTTTAAAGAGAGGAATTAGTAAAAGTTGATGTGGAAAAAAGGTTTATACATAATTAGGCAAGGTTTTAGAAGTATTTAAGTAGATTTATTTAAAATAATCATGCGAAATCATGATCTCGGATTGTGCAGCCGCACGTCTGCTTCAAATTGAGTTGGAAAAAAGGAATTATTTTCATTCAACACATATTAATGAGAAAAGAGTGAAAAATATATTTATTTGGCGTGGTGGTTTTGTACTCAAGGCTACGCTTCAGACACCGAATCTGCAAAAGCCTTGATCATCCTTCACCGATCCCAGAAGTATCAAGTCATTACATGGATGCAGAAACACACATTTAATATTATGTCCGTCATAGATCTTCCAGGTGTATTGTCGAAGAATGGGATAGATGCTACTTTCCTTCTTTTATCTTTCTTTCTTATTAATGACGTCTACTTACAGCCTCTATAAACATCCCGCGTGGTTTTTGTACTCAGTTCACCGTAATGTCGTTTAGACGTGCATAAGCTCAGCAGGAAGGTTATATTGATAGCAGATGGATCGTGTCCTGTGAACAAGTGTGCGTAAAACGCCTTTCGAAGCATGCAGATAAAGATCAGTGTGTCAGGCTTTCTGTGCACGCTGTGTCACAGCTTTCAAAGATGTTTCCGTTTCACTACACCCTCAAGAAACGGGAGAGCGCCTTCCTCTTTCACCCGTGTAGTAAACTGTATCTTGGGAAGAACCGAGTCGACGTTACGGAGTGGCTAAACGACAAGCAGTGCGACGCAGGGCCGGCGAAAGGCAAGTGCGAAACGTGCGGCCGCACGTGGGCGGCGACTAGGCCAGTAAAATTAGGATTCTGCCTTACAAAAGTTGGTGGAAATATAGAAACTGTTTTAATATGGTATGAATAAGCTGAGTTTTCCCCAATTTCTGAGTGGAGATTAATTTGTAATTAAAAGAAAACCACCGAAATAATGAGAAGTGTGAGGTCGTCCACATGAGTACGAAAAGAAATCCGTTAAACTTTGTTTACAAGATAAATCAATCAAAAGTGAATGCCGTAAACTCCACAAAATAACTAGGAATTACTATTACTTCAGACCTAAACTGCAAAGAACACGTAGATAATATCGTGGGAAAGGCGAACCAAAGATAGCGTTTTATTGGAGGAACCCTTGAAAGATGCAACAGAACTACTAAAGAGGCTGCATACACTACGCTTTTCTGTCCTTTTTTGCAGTAGTGCTGCACAGTGTGGGATCTTTATCAGGTGGGTTTCACTGAAGACATCGAAAGAGTCCAAAGTAGAGCAGCTCGTTTCTTATTGTCACGATACAGGGGAGACAGCGTTACGGAAATGATACAGGATCTGGGATGGGAATCATTACAACAAAGGCACCTTATCGCTGCGGCGTGGGCTACTTATGGAACTACAATCGCCAACATTCTCCAAATGTTGAAATGTCTGTAAATCTATCGGACCAAACTGCGTGGTCATCAGTCCGTAGCTTACAAACTACTTAAACCTAGGAAAACTAACCTACGGACAAACACACACACCCATGCCCCAGGGAGGACTCGAACCTCCACGGCGAGCAACCGCACGCTCCGCAGCGAGGTGCTTTAGACCGCTCGGCTACTCCATCGCGGCCAACATTCACTTCCGAATGCGAAAATATATTGTTGCATCACACTTACATAGGTAGAAATGATCATGAGAATAAAATACGAGAAATCAGAGCTCGAACAGTGAGATTCAGGTGTTCTTTCTTCCCGCCCGCTTTTCGAGAATGGAATTGGAGATAAATAGTGTAAAGGTGGTTCGATTAACCCTCTGCCAGGCACTTAAATGTGATTTTCAGAGTATCCCATGTAGCTGTAGAAATTTCGTGCTTTTTCTAGTTTTTTTTTTAATTCCCCGAAAACTAAACACGTAATCGAAAAAGCTAAGCTAAAAAATGTAGATCATTACATTCCGCATCGATTGAGTACTTAAACATAGCTATTAGATGAAATTTTAGCAGAGAAATTCTACGTCAAAGATTGACAGTTTTTCACATTTACCGAAAAACACTAACATTGTCGGTATAAGACGTGAAGCATTTCAGAATTGGCTTGTTTGACGCAAAATTTTATGAGACAAAAGTTATATAGCATCAAATTGTGTTTTTTAAATGTCAACGAAATTGACGAAACACTTTGCTGATCAATAGAAATATCCGTTATTCAATTACATCTAATGTGAATGACAGACGTAAGCTTTCTACTTTCCATTCAGTGGATTTTTCTAATTTTCACACTTTAATTTCCTTTTACTGCTGCACAAAACATTTACTTTATATCAGTAAATTAGTTTTGAAAATATGAAATTAATAGGGATAATACTATCAAAGGAGAAAAAAATGTAGGTGATTACGGTATTAGTAAATAGGCATAATGTTTATTGTTTTCTTTATTAAGAATAAAGGAACTTCATTCAATTAACACTAAACTGAGATACATGTGATTATATAAAGTACAAAGTACAGAGTTATAGATTAATATTTCACTGGATATAAATTGCTTTTTCTTAATTTTAGATTGTCACGCCTTTACTCGCTTGGGGGAGGCGGGTCAAAACCACATTAACTGTAACTCTTCCACTTCTTCTGTATTAATTTCCTGGGTGAAATCTCTAATTTCTTCTTCTGAAACGTCATCATCTGTTTCACTGTCTTCAATGTCAGGGATGTCATTGATAACATTGGTGCAGGATTGGTCTCTGCATAGTTTGCAGACGGTAGTACACTTAATGGCATTTTTCCTGCAGTAACAACTTCCATGGCACCCTATACCGCATGTCGAATAAATGGTTTCCAACAGTTCCGTAGGTACTGCCTTCTTAGTACTGGGAACTGGGAGACCTACTTTCGAAGCCTTCCGTTCCAGGGGTTTAAGAAGATTGTTTTTCCAATCTTGCAACTGCTGCTTCTGTAGGAGGCAAAAAGGCGAGGGCGAATGAAGACTTTGATAAAGATTTTTTTTAATAAGGTAGCGAAGCATCCCCGAAGTACCGGGCTGCAATAAACTTCTGTCCAGCTTCATCAAACTCGTTCGTCAGTAGAAGCACTGGAATTGCCGAATAGCTCTGCTGCGCCGGCCGCCGTGGCCGAGAGAACTGAGGCGCTTCAGTCACGGTCTGCACTGCCACTACGGTCGGGGGTTCGAATCCCCCCTCGGGCATGGATATTTGTGCCGTCCTCGTTTGTAAGTAGTTCATAAGTAGTTTGTAAGTTTAGGGACTGATGACGCTGTAGTTAAGTCCCATAAGCTTTACAAACATTTGATTTTAGCTCTGCTGCTTTTTGTAAGGTGGTTTTCGTCTCCAGTTCCTTCAAGAGTTTCACTTTTCCTTTGCCGAAAAACGACGAAGCCGTGTCGCAACCACTTAAAGCATGTAAGAACAGAATGTTGTCGTTTAATGTTTGAGACATCTTGAAATTTAGGGGACTGCAAATTACATCGCCTTGTCTGTCTCTTCCTGGTTTCAGTAGAAAAATGTTGGGGGCAGTGGGGCTGAAGATGTTAGTACCACTAGAAGGTCGATGTCTTCGCCAACGGCAACAAAACAGTGGCCGCGGTGGAGTAGCCGAGCGGTCTAAAGCACCTCGCTGCAGAGCGCGCAGTTGCTCGCTGTGGAGGTTCGAGTCTTCCCCAGGGCATGGGTGTGTGTGTGTTTGTCCGTAGGTTAGTATACACAGGTTTAAGTAGTTTGTAACCTACGGACTGATAAACACGCAGTTTGGTCCGATAGATTTACAGACTTTGAACATTTCAACAAAACAATGCTTCGCAAGGTCAACAGCTGTAGTTACTGTTAGAGTATCGACGTGGTCAGCAGCTTGCTTGACACTAAAGTGTTCACTTTCATACATTTAATTCCATTCCATGATGGTGGTGGTAGCGGTTGGTGCAGCAACAGTTTTGAATGATATTTCGCAGTCTCTGTTGCAATATTCTTTATTACTCCAATAACACGTTTCGTGCTGTTAGCGCATCGTCAGACTAGAAACAGATAAATGTTTTATTAACAGTCCGTTTACCTGGCGGTCAGCGAATCTAATATTGTCGCGTTGCAATGGAAACAGGCTTGACTTCGAAGGCAACTAAACACAGCACTTATACTGAAAGCACGATTATTACGAACTCAACATAAACCGCAGCACTGACTGCCTCTCAGGCAGAGTGCTCTGCTATTTATACACAGACAGAATTTACCAGAAATTAGAAGAATAGTTAAAATAAGAAACACGTAGAATTTACAAGAGAACATAAGAAAGATGTAGAATATTCTGGAATTGTTAATTACAAAGAAATAATTTTTTTCCGGTGGGTGAGATTGAACCGGCGACCTTCTGCCCCGCAGTCCGTTACGCTATCCCCTGCAACACGCCGGCAGCCGGTGTTCGTGGTCTCTCGCAGCATTGCTTCATCTCCTGGAGAAACAGCGACCCGCTGTTATGATCCCTGTGGAGCCAGCTGCAATGTCCTGGATTTTGACCGTGTCATGGGTCCTCTGTATGACAGTTCAAGAGAATCCTCTCCTTCTCCGCGATTATCGACGACAGACGTTCCTGTCGTGGCTTCATCAGGAAAATTACCGTCCTTAAAGTCCTTGAACAAGAAGCCATTGTCGTCTACCTGCTCTTCAGGATTGTAGTAAGGCTTCATGCGCAGGACGTGAACAATGTCTCTTCGTTTTTGACGTTTCGACGTCGGCTCATAATCCTCAACTTCGTATGTGACGTTTGACAGGCGGCGTATGACACGATACGGACCAAAGTATCACTTCAATAACTTCTCTGACAGTCCAACCTTCCGTACAGGGGTAAAGATCCATACCAGATCTCCTGGGCTGTATACAACAGGTCGGTGCTTGTCGTTATACCGCTGACGGTCCTTCTCCTGGGCGTCCAGTGTCCGTATGCGAGCCAGCTGTCTTGTTTCTTTGACCCTGGTGATGAGTTGTTTAACATAGTCATCCTGAGTGTCGTCCGGTTGGAACGGGAACAGCGTATCCATTGTCGTCTCAGCTTCACGGCCATGGAGCAGGAAAAACGGAGTGAAGCCTGTGGTGTCTTGTCTTGCGGTATTGTAAGCAAATGTCACGACTGGCAGAATTGTATCCTAATCTTTCTGCTCAACATCGACGTACATCGACAGCATGTCGGCTAACGTCTTGTTAAAATGTTCAGTAAGACCCTTTGTCTGAGGGTGGTATGCAGTTGTCATTCTGTGGACAATGTTGCACCGTGACATTACCTCTGATACTAGTTTTGACTGGAATATTTTTCCACGATCAGATATCATGACACGTGGTGCTCCATGCTTTAAAATAATGTCTTCTACAAGGAATTTTGCGATCTCTGGAGCTTCTGCTGTCGGCACAGGTTTGGTGACAGCGTAGCGTGTGAGGTAGTCAGTGCAGACTATTATCCAACGGTTACCGGTTGTCGACTTCGGAAACCTCCCTAAAAGATCGATCCCAACTCGGTGGAATGGAGCTGCTGCCGGCGGAATCGGTACGAGATGTCCTGGAGGTAATTGCGGCACATGCTTCCGTCGCTGGCACTCTTTACAGTGACTCACATAGTGCTTGACATATCGGTAGAGACCTTTCCAGTAATACCTGCGTCTGATTCTGTCTAGGGTCTTCACGAATCCCAGATGACCGGATATTGGAGCACCGTGGAAATATTTGAGAATAGCTAGCTGGAGATGAGCTGGAACAACAAGTAGCCATTTGGGGCCCAGTAGATCGTAGTTGCTCTTATACAATATTCCTTTTTTAAGTTGGAACACTCCATTGGTCGGTTCTCCTTTCTCCACGGCCTCTATCGTTTTTAATAGTGCTGGATCTTCCCTCTGTTCAGCTGTAACGTCATCTAATTCAGTGAGAGATGAAATTTCATTAATGGTGTTGTGTTCCACTAATGGATTCCTCGAAAGGCAGTCGGCATCCTTGTGTTTGCGCCCGTTCTTGAATACCACTGTGACATCGTACTCTTGGAGTCTTGGTGCCCATCTTGCTAGTCGACCTGATGGATCCTTCAAGCTAGTCAGCCAACACAAAGAATGGTGGTCTGTCACGACGGTGAATGGTTTGCCGAATAAATACGGCCGGACCTTGTTGATAGCCCAGATAACCGCGAGACATTCTTTTTCAGTTGTAGAGTAGTTTATCTCGGACTTTGAGAGTACTCTTGACGCATAGGCTATCACTTTTTCAGCACCTTCCTGAACTTGTACAAGCACTGCACCAATCCCATAACCACTGGCGTCTGTGTGAAGTTCCGTTTCTGCATTCTCGTCGTACAAGGCTAGCACTGGTGCGGAAGTTAGAGCCTCCGTAAGTGCCCGGTAAGCTCTTTCTTTTGTCTCATACCAGTAAAATTTGGCGTCTCCCTGCAGAAGTTCTTGTAATGGACGTGCCTTGTTACAAAATCCTTTTATGAAACGTCGGTAGTGTGAGCACAGCCCGAGAAAACTTCTCACATCACGAATGTGCTGAGGAGTTGGAAATTCTGTGACTGCCCTTACTTTATCTGGATCAGGACTGACACCATCTCCGTTGACTAGGTGCCCTAGGATTTTTATCTCTTTGGGGACGAAGAGGCACTTCTTTGGATTGAGGTGGAAACCTGCAGCCTGAATACACTCCAACACAGTTGACAGAGGACTCAGATGTTCTTCAATTGTTTTCGAGAAAACGACAATGTCATCTAAATAGCAGAGACACGTCGTCCACTTAAGGTGTCGCAGCAAGTTGTCCATCATGCGTTCGAATGTAGCTGGAGCATTACATAATCCAAATGGCATTACTTTAAATTCATAGAGGCCGTCAGGTGTAATAAAAGCCGTCTTTTCCCTGTCAGCTTCGTCAACCTCGATTTGCCAGTAACCTGTCTGCATGTCCATAGTTGAGAAGTATGTAGCTCCTTTCAAACAGTCTAAGGTGTCGTCAATACGCGGCAGTGGGTACACATCTTTCTTTGTGATTCTGTTCAGCCGCTGATAGTCCTTCTTCTTTACGAGGACCACCGGAGACGACCAAGGACTCTCCGAAGGTTGAATAATGTCATCTCGCAACATCTTCCCCACTTCTTCCCGAATTATCCGTCTTTCAGCTGGCGACACTCTATGCGAACGCTGGCTAATTGGCGGATGATCCCCAGTATTGATCCGGTGCTTTATCGTGGGCCGTTTCGTCTGACTTTTCCCCTGCTGAGGTGCGAATGCGCCCGAAAATTAGCGTAGTATACCTAACACCCGCTGGCGTTGTTCGTTGGTCAGTCCAGGCCCTATTGGCAGTTCCACGTTTGTTTCCTCCAGCGTGTTGTCTGTACTAATTTCAGGGCATGGGTCTTCATTGATGACGTTGAGCTCACCGTCCTGGATTGGTTCAGCTGTCCCGATACACATTCCCTTGGGGATAAGTTGTGACTGCTCGTGACAATTTGTGATCCAAATCTCTCCTTGACCACCGGTAATGCTTATGATAGCCGCTGGTATGTAAATTTCTTTTGTAAGCCTGATAAACTTTTTACTATCAACAAAAACTTCACAGCTTAACCTGTCATCTGTGTTTGTGACTGCAAATCTTCTCATTGTCAACGGCGGTATCGTCACATTGTAAACGACGAATAACTTCCCAGAAAATTCTGTATTACGTGTATCTGGCGGAACAACTTCTTCAATTTGCAGCTCAGATCTTCCACAGTTAATGATAGCTTGGGATGCCTGAAGGAAGTTCCATTGTGACTACATTCTGTTAACACGACAAATTCAAACGGCTGCGTCCTGTTTTTGATGGTTATTCTTGCGACACAAGTTCGTGCTGGATGGACGTACTTTCCATTCGCAACCTTCAGCACAGTTGCCCCCGTATCACAGAACATTGTCTTCTTTAGTGTGCGGCGGTAATTATCCGATAATACAGAAAAAGAGGCTCCTCAACAAGTGCCCGGACTGGTTGGCCGTCGATTATGACGTCGATGAGATTTCCTGACATCTTAGCGACTGTCGTCCATGGAGGATTTTCATCTGTGGCGGCCTCACCTCCGTAGATGGTCGCCTCGCTTAGTTTTCCTGGGCGCGGCGGCTAGGGGAGCGGCTGGTACCTCTGTACGGCGACGGTGAACGGCTGCGGCGCGTCTGGGAGCGACCTCGTCTAGGTTACGGCGATGGGCTTCTTCCCATAGGTCGACTGAACTCATCAGCAGGTGATTGACTGGGATAGAACTGCTCCGACGGCTGACGTCTTGCGGCAAAATAATCATCGAATACTCGCCTCCTCTCTCTGAAGTAGCGTACGACATGTCCAGGGCGTCCACAGTGGAAACACAGTGGTGTGTTGTCTTCTGTCCTCCAGACGTCTGTTCTTCTGCGGGGCATCATAGTTACCAGGGTAGTTGGTTGTGGTCGCGTCGTCCGGTTCATGGGCTTTTGTTTGGCGGCTGCAGCGTACGTCATAGCAGGCCGACGCCATTCTTCACGTCGGGTGCGATTGACGGGGTAGACAGGAGCTAATGTTTGAAATACCTCGTCCTCAGCGGCGTCGGCTCCCTCATGACTTACAGGGCTCACATCCATGGCCATAATCTGATGCTCGCTCGGTCTAATAGTCCCAGCTGCCATGCACTGTTGTAATTCTTCTCTCACGATTTGTCGTATGAGAGAAGCGAAGTCATGCTGGTCTTCCTCAACGGCCATAGGGACTACATTTGGGAGTCTGTCATACTTCTTGCGTCCAACCCTCCTTTGTTGCATTTCTTCAATACGCTGGCACCACTTGATGAACTCTTCTGTCGTAGCGACGTCTTTTATCAGAAGAGCTTGGTACATATCTTCTGCAATTCCCTTCATCAGGTGCGTGATTTTGTCCGCCTCAGTCATGGTCGGATTGACTATGTTACACAGAGCCAAAACATTCTGTATGTACGATTGTGTCGGTTCACCATGTCGTTGGGCCCTTCTTCTCCAGTTGTTCTTCCGCCGAGCGGATTTGTCGCTGGCGGTCTCCAAACGTCTTCTTAAGTTCCTCCTGGAACGTCTCCTAGTCATTCAACTTGTCTTCGTTGTTTTCGAACCATTGCTGGGCTGTTCCGTCCAGATAGAAGTATACGTTTGCCAAGCACGTCGTATGATACCACCTGTCGTACTTGGCGACTCGGTCGAACCCTTTTAGCCATTTGTTGGGGTCCTGTCCAGCATCTCCAGAGAACATCGACGGGTGTCTGATGTGCAGCTGGCTTTTTACTGGTTTCGTCTCCGTCGTTCTTCTGATAACACGGACTTTTGGAAGGATGTACTCGGTGCATCCCTTGTATTCCGGTTCCAGTCCGTGTAAGCGACGGCTTTTACGCTGCCTAATCGAAGCCACGGTGATGCAGCTGTTGCACAGTGTACCCGACGCCTCCACCAAACAATGTCGCGTTGCAATGGAAACAGGCTTGACTTCGAAGGCACGTAAACACAGCACTTATACTAAAAGCACGTTTATTACGAACTGAACATACACGCAACACTGGCTGCCTCTCCGGCAGAGTGCTCTGCTATTTATACACAGACAGAATTTACCAGAAATTAGAAGAACAGTTAAAATAAGAAACACGTAGAATTTACAAGTGAACATAAGAAAGATGTAGAACCTTCTGGAATTGTTAATTACAAAGAAATAAATTTTTGCCGGTGGGGGGGGGGGATTAAATCGACGACTTTCTGCACCGCATTCCGTGTCGCTATCCCCTGCGCCACGCCGGCAGTCAGGGTTCGTGGTCTCTCGCGGCAATATGGCTAACGTGTGTAAATTTTGAAAAGTCAGACTTTCTTGCGTGGAGATGGAGCCACAGAACTATTTAAAGCTGTGGTGGAAGTAGCTTAACAATTTCACTAAGTTTGTGAAACGGTCCCCAGAACACAGTCTCAACGAACAGCTCATTATTAAATATCAAACTTTTTTCGATATCTTGTTATTCATCTTTTTACAAAGTGCCCTTCTGACGATTCACAACATCTTTCTTCCGCCCCACCCATAGGCTTCTAATAATTTTGTTTTCATTCATCTATTATTGGTTCACTACCACCACAGTCTATTATGACTACCACCATGTATCATTTGACAAGATTCATTTTCTGCACGTCACAAACATCTCTCATTCTCGCAGGCGTAACTCTGCCCATACCGCTTTGTAATTATGGAAGATAAAACGTCATTTGTTTCTCATGCCACTGGATGCAACAGAAATCCTCCGCTACAGCGAAATCTGCCTTTCCGAAGGCAACTGGATGTTTAAGTGGATCAAATAACATGTAAAACCCAGGTTTTACTCATACCTACGTTGTGAAACAAAGATAGCGGATATGGAGTTAGCTCGAACTCTTCTTCATTCGCTTGAACTTCTTCATTGCACTTTTTGTGGAATGCTATTCTGTAAGTAATCATTGACCAGAAATAATAAAATACGATGTTGAGCGTTAACATGTGATTCTTATATGTGTGAATAATGGCGTTATTACCTGATCAGCAAGGCTTTTTTGTCCGTTTCATAGACATTTCAAAAACGCAATTTGATGCACTATAGCTTATATCCTGTAAAATTTTGCGTCAAAATAGAGCCAATTCCCAAATGCTTCACGTCTCATACCGACAATGTTAGTGTTTTTCGGTAAATGTGAAAAATTGTCAATCTTTGACGTAGAATTTCTCTGCTAAAATTTCAACCAATAGCTGCGGTTTCGTACTCAGTCGATGCGGAATTTAATGCTCTACATTTTTTGCAACCTTAGCGTTTTCGATTAAACGCTTAGTTTTCGGGAAATTTGAAAAAAAAGAAAAAAGGAAAAAAAAACAAGAAAGAAAAAGGAAAACAAACTAGAAAAAGTCCGAAATTTCGGTGGTTTTCTTTTCATCACAACTAAAGCTCCACTCAGAAATCGGGGCAAACTCAGCTTATTCATACCAGAGGCCTACTTGAATGATTAAAACAGTTTCCAGATTTCCACTAATTTTTGTAAGGCAACCCCCTTTTTGGAGCTAATTTTACTGGCCTATACGCCGCGGCAGGTCTGACGCCCATGTTGGACAAGGTGAATGGGAATTTTGTGATACCTCACTCCTTTTTATCCCATAACTAGATGACTGTGCACAGCGACTGTTCATTTAACTTCTCAGAGGAACACAGCGATCACTCGCTAAAACTTTTTATTACAAAACGATTTCGACCATGCCATGCCACCATCAGCGTAATATCTACAATAAGAAAGCACGGATCATATAAAACAGTACATAACGTAACGGTACATCCACGACTGCATAGCATTACAAACATTGCAAACATACCGTATGTCAGCAGTTGTTACGCAAGTGCAAGTTGCCATTACAACTGAAGTTATATACGTTTAAAAAGATATCAGCAGGCCGTGATACAACAGTTGGCCCATACATATATATGTGCTCATTAAAAAAAAATTCCTCGCACTGGTTGTGTTATAAATTATAGATGTTGCCATCCTAACCAGCACAAGTGAGCATTTTTGAATTTTTGCAGTGCCACTGGATGACATTTCCGGACGTGAGGTCTTTACAGAAATACGTACTCACCTGTACGAGTCCTCGAAAGAAGAAATAAGAATTTCATAAAACCCTTAATATTTAAAAAATATACAGCCCACGTTCTTCCGACTGTCCATCAGTGACCAGCGTAAAAATTTTCGGTAAAAACTCTGCCCCCTTTTCTTGTTATGAAAACACAACAGCAGAACCGTCATTCAAAAAATAATAAAATAAAAAAATTGACTGATTTTAACATTACACAAAGTTCTTTGCTCTTGTTATTTTTAATGAGAGGGTGGCAATTTTGCAACTCGCACGGGGTTGCAGTAAGGCCTGCGCCGGCCCATGGGTGCGTCCAAAGTGAATCTGAGGGCTTGTTCACAGGGCAGGTAGGTGCTTTACAGCGAGTCAGGTACAACTGTAACCAATAATTCCAAGGTAGATGCCCCCAGTTATTGGAAGTCAGCCAGTAGATAGCACCAGTTGGAAGGCACCAGCTCAGAAATCGTGACAGTTATTAATTTCCTAGGAAATTCTGAAGTTAGCAGGGGTAAGATACAGGGAAAGGAGAGTTATTTATAACTTCTACAAAAGCCAGACCGCAGTTATTAGAGCCGGCCGCGGTGGCCGAGGGGATTGAGGCGCTCCAGTCACGGTCCGCACGGCCACTACGGTCGGGGGTTCGAATCCCCCCTCGGGCATGGATATTTGTGCCGTCCTTAGTTGTAAGTAGTTCATAAGTAGTTTGTAAGTTTAGGGACTGATGACCCCGTAGTTAAGTCCCATAGACTTTACAAACATTTGAACATTTTTTTTTTTGAGCAGTTATTAGACTCGAAGGGCATGAAAGGGAAGCATTAGTTGGGAATGGAGTAAGACAGGGTTGTAGCCTTTCTCCGATGTTATTCAATTTGTACTTCGAGCACGCGGTGAAGGAACGCAAGGAAATATTTGGAATAGGTATTAAAGTACAGGGTAAAAAAAAAGAGAAAAAAAAAACACATTGCGTTTTCTGATGTCATTGCATTTATGTCAGAGACAGCAAAGGACATGCCAGAGCAGTTGAATGGAATGGGAAGTGTGTTGAAGACAGCGTATAAAATGAACATTAATAAGAGCAAATCAAAGATAATGGAATGCAGTCTAGAAAATCAGGCGATGCTGAAAGATTAGGTAACGAAACAATGAAGGTGGTAGATGAGTTTTGTTACTTGGGTAGTAAAATAACATATGACGGTCGCAGTAGAAAGGTTATAACATGCATAATGCTAATGGGAATAAAAGCATTTTTGAAAAAAAGAACTTTTCTAATATCGAATATTAATTTAAGTGTAAGGAAGTCTTTTCCAAAGGACGTTTTGTGGAGTGCTGCCTTGTACGGGAGTGAAACATGGACGATAAACAGTGCGGACAGGAAGAGAATAGAGGCTTTTGAAATGTGGTGCTACAGAAGAATGCTGAAGATTAGGTGGGTAGATCGCATAACTAATGAAGAGGTACTGAACAGAATTGGTGAGAAAAGGAATTTTTGGCATACCTTGACTAAAAGAAGGGATCGCTTGGTAGGACACAATCTTAGACATCGAGGAATCTTAAATTTAGCATTGGAGGGAAGTGTGCGGGGTAAAAACCGCAGAGGGAGACCAAGAGACACATATAGTAAGCAGATCCTAATGGATGTAGGTTGCCGTTCTTATGGGGAGATGAAAAGGCTTGCTCAGGATATACTAGGGTGGAGAGCTGCATCAAACCAGTCTCCGGACTGAAAACCTTAACAACAAAAGGAAAAGCAAATGATTATCAGTTTAGTGTTTTCTTTATTTTCCATATCTACATGAGATATGACCAGAAACAGAAGAAACATGCTGTCTGCATTGCGGTTAGTTTTAGACTTGATAGTCATTCATCACTTCGCCATTGGAGACAGAATTCCGGTGCTATAGGTTTCAGGAAAAATTTAAGCTAGTACGGCAAAATGTGAAAGCGATGACTGTGCTGTCTCACAACATGCGGAATAAAACCCATTGTGTCCAACCACGTACAGAGGACGAGTGTGCATCTTCAAACGCTGGACGCGACGGGCATGCAATTTTGTTGCCACAAAATGAATATTTGTTTCCTTCTTTGACGCCAAAGGGAACAAATTGCTGAACTGTGAGTAACCTTTGGCAAAAAAAAGAATAAAAAGCATCAGTCTGTGCGGAGAGCGTTCTACATCAACCCATAGACATCCCTTTTCGGTTTCCAACATGTTTCTCAAAGCAGAACCAGTAATGCCATTTATTTTTAGGCAGCGCCTAAAAGCCATACCAAACACTAGTATGTATGTTAGACGCTTTTAGAATACTAGCTGCATACTTTCACTGCAGAAGGTTTTGTCCGGGTGAAAAGTCATTATCGGTTATTTGAAGTGGAAACAAAAAAAAGTCGTCTCTTACGGCGCTATGAGGTCGTTCATTGTGGTAGGTTTATAGCTTACTAACTGAAAACCCGGCGTTGCCTGGGTATTTTTTTATTTATTGCAGCCTTGGTACTTCTCAAAGAAAGGTAATCAAAGTACAAACGACATATAAAGTCGTACCATCTCGTATTTATTGAATTATATGTTGTAGAATTGTATAATTATTCACGTGTATATTCATTTGAATAAGTTCAAATGTTCAAATGTTTGTCAAGCTTATGGGACTTAACTGCGGGGTCATCAGTCTGTAAACTTACATACTACTTACAGGCTACATTATACTAAAGACAGCACAAACATCCATGCCCGAGAGGGTATTCGAACCCCCGACGGGGAGCGGCCTTGCGCTTCGGAGCATGTCGCCTGAATCCGCGCGGCCACTCCAAAAAAAAAAAAAAAAAAAAAAAAAAAAAAAAAAAAAAAAAAAAAAAAAAAAAAAAAAAGTTCAAATGTTTGTAAATCTATCAAACCAAACTGCGTGGCCATCAGTCCGTAGCTTACACTCTACGTAAACCTAGGTAAACTAACCTAAGGACAACACGCACATCCATTCGGCCTCTCCGCCGCGGCATTTGATCTGTTGCGAATACAATTAATTGTAAGGGAGTAACAGATTAAACCTTAGTGCGTGATGGGGTGGATTTTCTATGAACGTTACTGTTTATGTTCTCAAATCTCATGAACTACGTGTCGTACTGTGATACAATTTCGAAGGTACTTTCAGATATATGTGTGTAAACTGTCTGTAAATTTTCCTACGGCTACAATTTGTAGTGTAGAAATTATAAATTGTAACGTCATAGCGAATGCTGTAGTTTTAGTCCATGAAAAGAGGAAAAGTAATAAGCGAGAAATTTATTTTCCTTTCATCATTTTACGATGAATGACAGCGAGAAAAAAATATAATTTTGAATTTTTTAAAAAGTTTTTTGTAAGTCGCTATGTACTCTTATTCTCGTACAGTAATAAAGACTCGTCGCCTAATGTTGCAGTTTTTGCGATTCCTATTCTTTATGACGTTATATCTCCCGAACCATGTGTCGTATGTGCAGAAACTATTACCTCTCGGTATGGAATATATGTATACAATTTGGTTGTAATCTGTCCAGTGTTTTAGGAGAAAATGTGCAACATTTTCGCGTGATGTAGCAGTTTTACTCGCATCTCATTATTTATGACGTCATATCTCGTAAACTGTGTGTTGTATGTAATCTCTACACTTAAGGCGACCGTCCTCATGGATTGAAGCTTACTTGTGCAAAATTTCATGAGGTTTGGAACAAAACTGTAGATACGTATGCAACACGTACACATAAACAAACACACAAATACATGTACACTCTGCTTTATATATAAAGATATTCGGTGTTAAATTTCTGTGAACACAGCAGTCAAGAATAATCGATCTATTAAACGACAGGGATTTCGCATTCAAACAATGTGATGCTTGGCGACGGGTAGTACTGTCATTCAAAATGGTAACATTCTATTTAATGGAGTGAGAGTTGGCCTGCTAACGGACGAGCAAAGCTGTAATTTCTGGGCATAAATGGCGAACATTTCTTTTCGTTTTAAAAGGAAGGGAGATTGAATTTTGCATACAATATTGTCCAATATTGTCCACTCGCGCGTAATTAATGTTTTTACAAAGGAATGATTTCCTAGGAGTAATATGCTAATATTGGCAACTAAGTGTTCGCTTTACAAGGAAAATTAATTTATTGAGCGGACAAAGGTACCAATAAATCTCTATCATAGAGCAAAAACATCATTAATTAATTGTTTCACGGCCAACAAGAAACGTTATTCCCGACGTTCTCGTTCTATATGATTGAGTTATCGAAGAGCATTCAAAGGTCGATTTCAGCATTGTTTTTACTACGTAGCAGAGGCTGTAAGTAAAATTTTACCTTTGCTAGGTATGATTTTCGATTTGTCTCATTGACATAATGTGCTCATTTGTATTCAGAATGACACTGTTTCATTACATTATTTTAATTGGCATAGTTCAAATCAAATGTTCAAATGTTTATAAATCTATCGGACCAAACTGCGTGGTCATCAGTCCGTAGCTTACAAACTACTTAAACCTAGGTAAACTAACCTAAGGATAAACACACACACCCATGCCCCAGGGAGGACTCGAACCTCCACGGCGAGCAACCGCGCGCCCCGCAGCGAGACGCTTTAGACCGCTCGGTTGGCATAGTTAACTGAAATTAGTAGCATTGGTCAGAATGAATTTGAAAGCAGGTACACCTTTCCCATTATGGTAACGTAAACTTCACGCCTCGACTGTATGTTTAAGTTTCTTTGCTAACGTAATGAGATAAATGTAACTTCCTTTGCATAATATACGTTTTAAAGGGTAATGCCATTTTGAAGATAAAAGTAGTAACAAAATTTTACAGTACTAGGAGAATACAATAAGGGTTAGTTTTTATGAAGTTTTATTCTGATTCGATTTTCTTTGGCAAACATTTCTACATTTCACACTGCAGTGTAACATAGATGTCAGAGTCTCATTTAATATTTGGTATTTTATTCAGTCCCTTGGATAACATACAAATGTTATGCATTTTTCAAAATTATTCCAGCTGCGTGCTTTTGTGTTAATACACTACTGACAATTAAAATTGCTACACCAAGAAGAAATGGAGATGATAAACGGGTATTCATTCGACAAATATATTATACTAGAACTGATACGTGAATACATTTTCACGCAATTTGGGTGCATAGATCCTGAGAAATCAGTACCCAGAATAACCACCTCCAGCTGTAATAACGGCCTTGATACGCCTGGGCATGAGTCAAACAGAGCTTGGCGCGTACAGATACAGATGCACATGCAGCTTCAAAACGATACCACACTTCATCAAGAGAAGTGACTGGCGTGTTGTGACGAGCCAGTTGCTCGGCCACCATTCACCAAATGTTTTCAATTGGTGAGAGATCTGGAGAATGTGCTGGCCAGGGCAGCAGTCGAACATTTTCCGTATCCAGAAAGGTCCGTACAGGACAAGCGGTCGTGCATTATCCTACTGAAATATAGGGTTTCGCAGGGATCTAATGCAGGGTAGAGCCACAGGTCGTAACATATCTTAAATGTTACGATGACTGTTCAAATTGCCGTCGATACGAACAAGAGGTGTAACCAATGGCACCCCTTACCATCACGCCGAGTGACACGCCAGTATGGCGACGACGAATCCACGCTTCCAATGTGCGTTCACCGCGATGTCGCCAAACACGGATGCGACCATCATGATGCAGTAAACAGAACCTGGAATCATGCGAAAATATGACGTTTTGCCATTCGTGCCCCCAGGTTCGTCGTTGCGTACACCATCGCAGGCGCTCCTGTCTGCGATTCAGGGATCGAGACGTTGCTGCACGACCCGTTACAGCCATGCGGATAAGATGCCTGCCATCTCGACTGCTAGTGATACAAGGCCGTTGGGATACAGCACGGCGTTCCGTATTGCTCTCCGGAACCCACCGATTCCATGTTCTGCTAACAGTCATTGTATCGCGACCAACGCGAGCAGCAATGTCGCGATACGATAAACGGCAATCGCGATAGGCTACAATCCGACCTGTGTCAAAGTCGGAAACGTGATAGTACGTATTATTCCTCCTTACACGAGGCATCACAACGACGTTTCACCAGGCTACGCCGGTCAACTGTTGTATGAGAAATCGGTTGGAAACTTTCCTCATGGAAGAACGTTGTAGGTGTCGCCACCGGCGCCAATCTTGTGTGTATGCTCTGAAAAGCATCTTCTTCCAGTCGGTTAAATTTCGCGTCTGTAGCACGTCGTGCAATTTTAATGAATAGGAATGCGGATGTTAGATTGTCATTTAATATATGATATTTTATTCAGTCCATTTGATAACATACACATGTTGTGCATTTTTTCAGACTTATTTCAGCTGCGTGCTTTTGTGTGTTAATATTACTTTACAAGACATGCACTGTGATGCCACGTATCTTATCACTGTTCTCTGCACTACACAACACAGAGTTGCACAAAATAGGTACTTCTGTGCATTACATTTTTGTAATCAGTTCCAGTAAATTTAATTGCGTGACAGCTACATTGTTTCATAATTATTTATATCGACTCATTTTAGGTTTACGTTTCTTAACTGATAAAATCTGAATCCCTATCAGATCACTTTGCTGTTTGATGGCTGTTCAGATCCTTTGTCCTCAGGAGTAGGTCTAGGTATCATGTTAAAATGTATGTCACAAGCTAAGCTCATTACCCCTTCGTGGTGTTAGCAGAAAGAAAGTTTACAAATACAAAACGGATTCAGAAAGTATCATTCTTCTGAAACACAGCTATCCCTTCACTTACATGAAATGAACTGCTTTCGCCAAGGGATGCAAATAGATTCCGTATTTCTAGATTTCCGGAAGGCTTTCGACACTGTACCTCACAAGTGTCTTCTAATTAAATTGCGTACTTATGGAATTTGCCCCAATAGTGCGGTTGGATTCGTGATTTCCTGTCAGAAAGAACACAGTACGTTGTAATTGACGGAAAGTCATCGAGTAGAACTGAAGTGATATCTGTTGCTGCCCAAAGAAGTGTTATAGGCTCCCTATTGTTCCTTATTTTTATAAACAACTAGTTGAAAACCCGGCGTTGCTCGGGTATTTATTTATTTCTTTATTCAAGCCTTTAGTCAGTACTACTCCTATCCCTTCTCTCTATGTCCATCTCCTTTTTTCTAAAAACATGATGTAAGAGAATATATAAGAAATAAGGCTGTCTTGCATAATGTACAAAATTTCAAGTACAGTATCCAAACAAATAAAGATATAAATCAAAATACAAATGATATGTAACATTCATTAAATTCAAAACTTGACTATCAAAAACAGCGAGCTAGGTGGCATAGCGGTAAGAGATTGGACTCACATTCGGAACGGCGGCGGTTCAGAACAGGCTCCAGCCATCCAGACTTGAGTTTTCCGTGTTTTCCTAAATCTCTCCAGGCAAATTCCGCGGTGGTTCCTGTCAAAGTGCACGGCCGATTTCCTTCCCCACCCTTACCCAAATAATCCGAGCGTCAGCTCCGCCTCTAAAGACCACGCCGTCGACTGGGCGTTAAACGCTAATATTCCTTCCTTCCTTACTGACTATAAAAAATATTTCTTCTCACTTGTCTAGGATCTAATATGAATATTTTCTGTCGTGAGCTCATTCCTGGGCAAGTGACATAAATCTGTCCGTCTGAGAAACATGAGATTTCAAATACACACCACAGCATTGAGTAGATTGTCTCGTGATTTATTAATCATAATAGCAAATGCAAGTCTCACTGCAGACTGCAGTCCCTTAAAGTTAAAAGCCAGATCTTTCTGAAATAATTGGTATTCCTTGGATGAACACTGTTTCACGCTCTTCCTTTCCTTATAGCTCAACAGAAGCCTATTGGTTTCTGTTTCAGCGGTGTGCACCTTCACAGTTCAAAGTTCTAAATAGCACTGTCATCTTTCAGGAACTTCCTTAAGCTCGCTGGAATACAAGAGTGCCTTAGCAGTAAATAAGAAATTTAATAAAACGTGGCGCCTGATGTGAAAAGTTTTTACCCGTTGCGGTATATATAATCTCATATTTTTTTTTTTTAGGTATACGTTGTACAATTATATAATTTTTCAGTTATATAATTTTTATAAGTGCTGTATGTCTGTAAAATCTGTTGTGAAAACAATTAGTAGTAAAGAAATAATAAATGTAATAAGAAAGAAGTTAAAAGAGCTGATTGGCTGCTGAGAATAAAACCATGCAGGTGACGATAAGATCTTTATTCCTTTTGTACTGACGCATTTCTGGCGTAGCCCATCTTCACATTACCTGGTAAGCGTAAAAACTAAGGTAATACATGTACAGTCAAACAAAAGTAAACGTAATACAAAAAGAGAAATGACACAAAATATTATTTATACATACCATAACACTACCCATTTAAGTAAAGACAAAACGCAATAGGCAGTAGAGAATGACCACTCATCAAACACTGGTAACGTTAATATGTAAGTACAGAACTTAGTACATTCGTCGAGAGGTAAAAGTAAACTCAAATCAATTTCTTTTTCGGCGCCTTTAGGGCGAAAACAAACTAAGTGAGGGCAGCACCTCACCTATGACGTCATAAAAGTATATGAATATGACAGTCCATATATACAAACAAAATAAAATATTTAGTCTTGTACATGGACAAAATTGAGAATTTCATCGAATCAGGTGTTACCATAAATGTGACAGGCGCAGCATATGAGAGCCGTTCGCCAGAGAGCAGCTGCTGCTGAGTGGCGGAAAGAAGTTTACGAACTGTTATTACAATTTGAAAAGGCAATCAGGTACAGGGATACAGTGAGACAAGGGAAACGGGTCGCCAGTCCATCCACAGGCCCGACAACTTTATAAATTGCCATTCATCAAATATTTATGAAAAATTCAAAGAACCAATTGCGAGACCCCACCAACTGATCATTAATTAATAGGTTCGGGCAACTCTGGTGGCTAATATAAATCTCAAACTCTTCTAAGATATCCAACGAAATACTCTTATTACCAACGTCCAGAATTGTCAAACAATCAGACTTCAAGTCTGACCTGCAAAAGAGATAATAGATTAAAGCCTGTCGCGTGATGGGGCGGTTTTCCATTAACATTACTGTTTATGTGCTCATATCTCATGAAGAGTCGTAATGTGATACTATTTAGAAGGTACGTTTAGCTGTATATGTGTATAAAGTCTATAAAATTTCCTGCGGGTACAACATGTAGTATAGAAATTATAAATTACAACGTTATACCGAATGTTGTAGTTTTGCTCCTTTAACAGCGGAAAAATAGTAAGCGAGAAACTTTTTCATTTTCATCATTTTGCTATGGTTATCAGGGGAAAAAAGTTTCCTGGAGGTTTGAAACTCTGTTTAAAGTTTGTTGCAAGTCGCTAAGTGCTCTCCTTCTCAAATAGTGGACTGATAAAGTGACACTGTCACGTGTCGCAAGACGGGGAAGTTTTCATTGTTTATGATGTCATATCTCCTGAACTATAGGCCCTATCGCAAAATCCTTTCCTAGCTGACGTCTTCTACCTATGAACTACATGCCTGCCAAATTTAAGCTTCATAGGTGAAGCATATTTCGAGATTTCGTGTTTAGTCAGTGAGTGAATGTATCCTTTCACTTTTCTACAGATAGAGACTTAAAGAGACAATCTGAGAGTTCTGTAAGAATGTTTGCGGATGATGCTGTCACCTATAGGTTATTAAAGTCACCAGAAGATCGAAAGCAACTGCAAAATTATTTAGATTAGATATCAGCAAGGTGCAAAAATGGCAATTGACTCTTAATCATGAGTAGTGTGGAGTCATCCATATGACCACGAAAAGAACGCATCGAAGTTCATTTACACGATAAATGTCAAAACTACAGGCTGTAAATTCAACTAAATACCCATGAGTAACAATTACAAACAACAGAAAATTGGAAAGAAAAAAAATATTGTGAAACCTTAACTTTTCACGGCGTAATAAATGTTCAAACAACTTACGGGTATGCTGCTGGGTGACGTCGTCGACAACCGCCGATATTTCGGCAGGAGGACACCCTGCCATTCTCAAGGCACAACTGCACTTAAGGAAGCAACGTGCAAGCGTATTTTATATAATGATCTTTCGTCAGAATGGTTATAATGAGAGACAAATAAAACGTGCATTGCGCTATCAGCCTTCAGTGCAGTGGCCGAGGGGACTGAGGCGCTTCAGTCACGGTCTGCACGGCCACTACGGTCGGGGGTTCGAATTCCCCCTCGGGCATGGATATTTGTGCCGTCCTTAGTTGTAGGTAGTTCATAAGTAGTTTGTAAGTTTAGGGACTGGCGACCCCGTAGTTAAGTCCGTTAAGCTTAACAAACATTTGAACATAAAAGCCTTCTGTGCAACGGGTGAGTGACGATAGTAATGAAGTGGCACCTAAATCTATGGCCTTTCTGCCTTACACAGGAAGCATTTCCAACAAGATTGGTCGTATTTTTCGGAAATTTGATGTGAAACGTGTTTTTCGACCACCTTCTAAGATAAAGGCCCTGTTGGGGTCCATAAAGGATGATCTTGGTTTGCGTAAGGCAGGTGTGTACCATATTCCTTGCAATTGTGATATGTCATATATTGGTCAGACAATCAGGATTGTCGAAGACCAGTGTATTGAACATAAACGTTACACGCGGTCTGCATGGCCACTTCGGTCGGGGGTTCGAATCCCCCCTCGGGCATGGATATTTGTGCCGTTCTAGTTCGTAAGTAGTTCATAAGTAGTTTGTAATTTTAGGGACTGATGACCCCGCAGTTAAAACCCTTAAGCTTAACAAACATTTGAATATTTGAACATTCGTTACACGCGCTTACAACAGCTAAACAATTCCTCTGTTGCAGAACACTGTCTTGGCACCGGTCATGCTATGGAATACAACAACATAGAGACTCTGGCATCCACTTCCACCTATTGGGATACTGTTATTAAGGAAGCTGTTGAAATTAAACTAGCAAGCGACATTAGGGATGGTGGTTTTTGTTTAAATTCTGCTTGGAATCCGGCACTGTCTCTCGTCAGCAAAAAAAAAAAAAAAAAAAAAAAAACCATAGGG
Source organism: Locusta migratoria (assembly GCA_026315105.1). Taxonomy (NCBI): domain Eukaryota; kingdom Metazoa; phylum Arthropoda; class Insecta; order Orthoptera; family Acrididae; genus Locusta; species Locusta migratoria. The sequence goes on from CM048746.1 coordinate 456,235,566, forward strand.
ACAAAATTAATGCTGCCTCACCTGTTGATTAAGTCACTATCGATATTTTTGATGTTTTGTCATCTTTCGTTGTGTTGACTCTGCAGTGATTTGTACTATGTGTATTATCTTCCTTGTTTACCCTTTGCAAACGGTGGTATTATATACGCTTGCACATTGCTTCCGTAAGTGCAGTTGTGCCTTGAGAATGGCAGGATGTCCTCCTGCCGAAATATCGGCGGTTGTCTACGACGTCATCCGGCAGCATACCCGTAAATTCTTTGAACATAAAAAAATATTGTATGGAAAACGAACCAAAGACTACGTTTCATTGGCAGAACACTTAGAAGATGCAATAGCTCCACTAAAAAAGCCAGAGAAGGGCAGCTCGTTTTGTAATATCGCTATAGAGGGGAGACATGATGCTCGAGTTGGGGTGGAAATCATTAATAGAAAGGCGTTACTCATTAGGACGATATCTATTTGCGAAATTATTTTCGCGAACTTTCTCTTCCGAATGCGAACAGATTATTTTTGCACCCACCTGCGTAGAAGACATGATAATGAAAATAAAATAAGAGAAATCAGATTTTAAACGGAAAGACTTAGGTGTTCTTTTTTCCGCGAGCTGTTAGGGAATGACACTGTAAAGAAACATCATAAAAGCGGTTTGATGAAACCTCTGCCACGCACTTAAATGAGACTTGCAGAGTATTTATGTACATGTAAATGTAGAAAACGCTTCTTAATCATTTGTGGACGCACAGAGAGAAAAATAATTTACTTTGCCGTAGTTGTCAAATAGGGGATATAGACAATAAAATAGTCCTTGAAGGTATCGTGTACCAGCATCAATGCTTTTGTAAAGCTTCAGATACTGTAATTTACTCGTTGTCTGATAAAACAGTAAAATAATGATAAATGAAAGCTTATAACATGTAAACATCGACGTTGTAATGCTCAGATATGGACTGCTAGCTGGAATGGAGGAGGAAAGAGAGAAACTAGCTGTCGTCATGTAAGAAGATTGCCTGTTGGAGGTCGTCAAAAAATCTCAAAATTCAGAATGCGTAATGATATGCTCTAGTAATAATAATTTTGTTATTGAATGTTGTAGCAAATCACAACTAATGGGTCGCAACAACACTTTCGCATTGTAAGTTAGAATTTTGAATAAATAAAAAAAATTGTCATCAATTAACTTAAAACAGTCACTGTAGTAATTAATTAAGCTTGGCCCTATCTGACTTAGCATTGACTACAGCCTCCAAATAGCACCTCTTACGATTCACGAACAGCACAACTTCACTAACAAATGTGTCAGAATTCATGTAGTGGTGATGGCGTGTTCGTGTTATAATCAAAATTGTAATAGCAGATAGACTCTAATTACAATGATAATAGCTCAGTACAGTGAAACTCCGTGGTGCAATGAGCTTCACAAATACTACAGTTAAACTTCTCAATAATTTTGGTAATATTCTTTAAAGCATTCAAGTTTCTTATAAAACTTTACGTGAACTATTTTTTTTATTTTTTTTTATTTTTTTATTTTTATTTTTTTTTTTTTTTTTTTTTATTTTTTTTTTTTTATTTTATTTTTTTTTTGTAATTGGGTCCAGGGACTGGATAGCGTACGCGTGTAACTAGCTGAGCAAAGTTTGGCATTTAACGTATTTCATAAAAAAATTACTTCAGTCAAGTCTGGTTACTTTCTTCATAAATGAAATCAACTTTACTTTACTTGCAAACTCTCTCGCACTTTAATTACTAGTCTCTGTGGTTGTAACATGTTTAGCAATTCTTCAACTCATCTAGCAATTTCTTTAAAACTGATCGTAATTACTTTGAAAAATGATTGATCTTGTTGGTCAATGTACAGGCTTGCATAATCTAATAATGGTGATAATGGGGTGACTACAACTACTTACAAAATTAAGACTGGTTTCAAAATAAGTCATGTATAATTGAACCAAAGTTCTGATTGGGTTGACACTACATTTACATGCATACAAAATAAAATGTTACAAAAGTACTCATCTGCTTTCGTCGTCTTCGTCGTGAAGTCCATACAAGACAGCTATGATTACAATAGGTACTCTTACTACAACAACGATCATACTCGGTGACAATAGACTTGATACCAAACAATTACTTTTCTTGCACACATGAAAAAAGGTTACACTGATCGAGTATAAATAAACTTATTTCGCACTTTCTTCAATACATTAAACAGTACGCCTCTCAGGCTTATTGCAATTGTATTAAACTGGCGCCACACTGCGCCTACCGTGCCTCTGCACTATCAACAAAACATTTATGTGTTTACTATAGCGAGTCCGCTCCGCGACTGCATTTATGTCTTTACTTTGGCGAGTCCGCACCGCGACTGCATTTATGTCTTTACTTTGGCGAGTCCACACCGCGACTGCATTTATGTCTTTACTTTGGCGAATCCGCACCGCGACTGCATTTATGTCTTTACTTTGGCGAGTCCGCACCGCGACTGCTTCAGCAGCGCGACACTCACAGCTACTACTTCTGTTCCAAAGACAGTCTTCTTTAACAGGTTCAACATTGTCTCTGGCGCATTGCTAACTTACAAAGAATGTCCGTGCAGTCATGTGGGTTTACACATACAGTACATGTTTACACTAAATGATTCAATATTGAAAGTGACGTTACATAAGAAATATCTCTAGCATACAAGAAATGAAAAACACATGAAGTAAACAAATTTAAGACAATATATACATTACTTTAAATCAAACTTTAAGATACACCAACAAGTGTACTCTTACATCCGGCCCGGGTTGAGAAACAAAAACAAAACAAAAAAACAATTTTTTTTCTTTGTAACCTTAAAACACATATTTCATATAGGAAAAATTACATGACATAAAATAAAGATACATAATATTGGTTACATGGCATTACATAAGATACAAAAGTAGGAAGTTGCATTACATTATTTACAAAATTTTATATGTTGGGATGCGTCAGTGTGTGACATAATCGGCGTATAAACCTGCAAAAAATAGCACTGCACTCAATTGACCTTCATGGCCGAGCTTGATAGCTCCACTTTATTGCACATCACTTCACACGCTACATTTCGTAGTCCCGTTGGATGAAGCGGTGTGTGTTCCTTTGAAGTCGCTACCGCCCATGGCTGTCGGCTCCTTTCAAGTCGTTCGCGCCGGTGGCTGACAGCGGGACGCAATTGTTGCCTCTGGTAGCGGCTGCCGCTGGCGGCACGTCTAATGTCCGAGAGCGCATTGTCCCCGTCCTCAGGCCCGCATACCAAGCTCTCATCCACTTGTTTTGTTTGTTGTGTGCTAACCTGCAAACGGGGCTTAGCTTCAGTCTTTATCTCGCATTCACATACACAGTAATTAAAATAAATGACAAGTTATACAATACATTAATATTTACAAGTCATGTTTATCACATCAGTCTTTCAGTTGTAATTCCCCTTACAATATTATGATTACAACTTACATACTAGTGATAAAATTTTTTAATGTCACAAACGTGTCTGAGTCCTACATTTTAATTGTTCTTTATGGACACCAGTTCCATAGCATTAGTATGTTTGACTTTGTTTACACGGTAGGGTCCCAAATACCATCGGTAAAACTTCTTGCATCCGTTATCATGTGGTTCACCCAGCTTTTTGTTTCGTAGTAAGACAAGGTCTTCTTCTTCTTCATTAAGGTACACTGAGTCAACGTAGTGTTGCATCTCTGTGTCTGTTTTCTCTTTCTTTTCAATTAAGTTCCACCCACATTCCATTCTATATATTTTTCATAATAATTAATCTTCATTTCTAACTTCCGCATCGTGTCCGCACCAATCACGACGTCGGTCTTTAATCGTCTGACAACTAAAAATTCTGTCACTATCGCCTGTTCACATACAATAATCTCTAGCATTACTCGTTTCCGTACTTGCACGCTTTGCTTTGGTATAATAGATGATGTGTTTATATTGCAAGAGTCTTCTTTGATAATTAGCTAATTAAGTACAAATCCTCTTCGATTGCATTGTACTGGCTTCCGGTGTCCGGTGTCACAGTAACAATCCGTTCTCCTACAAATCCGGTAATTATCAAGTTCATTTCGGTGTCCTCTTGGGTGTCGTCTTCTTCGAGTAAAAATGTGTCCTTTCTTTGTGTGTCAATCCAAATAAGGTTTCATTTTGTTGTACCCCACTTCTTCGTCCGCTGCAATGCTCTTGATTCACATAACTACAGTCAGACGGTTCATTTACAGTTGAGTGTTTCATTTTCACGCGTCGTCTTCTCCAGTACTCTGTGCAGGCTCGCGGCGCGTCACGCCTCATTGTTGTCGGCACGTTGCTTATACCGTAGAGATCTTCAAATCGTTCGTCCTTATCTTTTAACCTTTCTCTTTGCCTTTGTTTGCCATGACTTGTTTTTATGTCTTCCTGGCTGCACCTAATATTGTCTTTACTGGATGTTCCACTTGCTGTAATAATTCGGTGGTGTACTGGTTTCCTTCGTCTTCAACAGTCAAAATATTTGTTTTCAGATCCACGACCGCTTTAACTTTCTGTAGCCAATCAGCTCCAATTATCAACGGAATATTTATTTCTTCCACTACTGCAAACTCATGGTAAAATAGTTGGTTAAGCTGATTGATTTTAAACGGCAAGAAAATCTTCTTCTTTGATTCCACAAATTTAGAATTGAAAGCACCATATATTTTCAATCTAGTTGCTGGAAGTTCCTCTATTCTATGCAAGCTTTTCTTAACATCCTTATAAATCTATCGTGTCAAAATCGAAATCATCGACCCAGTATCAATTAATGCTTCATAATCCTTGCTTCCGATTACCAGTTTTAGTTTCGGATATGTATTGCTTTCGCTTTGTATGGCGTCTCCCAATACTCGTATTTCAGTTCTAAGCACATCTTCTTCTTCCGTTGATAACTTTTGTTGTTCATCTGACTTTCGGATGTCATTGCATTGTCTCATCTGCGGTGCTGTTGTTGCAACGTCGTGGTGGCTCCAAATTTCGATATGCTCGATGATGTCAAGAAACTCATTCTGCAATGAATCATAATTTTCTGCTACTTCTTCCGTACAGGTGGTTAAGGTATCTGCTGCTTTGTTGTCTGGTTCTCCCTGCTCATCTTCTGTTGTATCCGATTCGTCACTGTCTTCCGTCTCTTCCACGTCAGTATCTTCTTCCAGTTGAATACAAGTTTTCTTATCTTGATCATTGTTATCCAGTAACGCATCTATTGCTTCAACGAACATTCTTTCATGGTATTCTTGTTCCGTTTCTGGCCCAACTGTTGCTTTATTTATTTGCGCTAATGCGTCAATAACTTTGTTTATTTGCGCGCCCTCAAGCTTCTTTGCTTCTACAGTTGTTGTTCGTTCATTCTTGCCACGTTCAATTACGTTCGTAGGCTTGTATATAACGTCAGTTTCGTCTTCATCATCTGTCGTTATCCATTCATTATCGTTCTTTCTTTTCATTTTCGTCCGAGCTGTCGCCATTATCTACTGTGCGTGCTTCTATCGCATAAACCTGTTTGTCGCGAGGTCCCGGTTTCTCGTAGACTGTTCTTCCGTCTCCTCTACTTCTGTCTACATTACGTGACTGATTGTATTCTTTGGGCCTAGCTCCGGTGTTTTGCCAATCATTTCGATTATTCCTCTCTCGATTACGATTTTCCTGTCGGTCTTGTCTCGGTTCTTCTTCTCTCTGATGACGTTGCCGTCGATCATCTTGTCGGCCGTTATTGGTATCACCTCCTCGTGACCTGTCTTCCCGTGTATCCGCTTGTCGGTGCCCGTATCCGTTATCTTCACGGCGAGTACCTTCGTCCCTCCGATAATGTCGATTATCTGTTCCATTCCTATTCCCTCTGTCCTGTCGGTTGGGACGGTCTCCATTTTCCCAGCTTCGATCACATCTTTCCAAGACTTCCATAAATTTTTCTATAGATAAAACTGGTTGTACAATGAAAAGATCTCGCACACGTCTGGGCAATTTTGCTAACAATACTGAAATGAAAGCTCGCTCCGGTATTGGATAGCTAAGATACCTATTCTTATTCCAGTAATGTTTCACATATTTCTCCATCGTACTGAATTTATTTGCGTTAAAGATCGGTGCTTTGTGAATATCTTCATAAACTTCATCCTGCTTTGCTGATGACCAATATTTGCGTATTAGTTGATCCTTAAATTCGCGGTAGCTTCTGCTCTCGCTACTCATGTCCATAACGTCATTATGAATACTTTCATGCACGTTGGACAGAATATAATTTATACACATGCGATCCGACCAATCTCGTGATAAAGTTTGTTCGATATGATTCAAAAATTTCATTATATGGATGTCGCCATCTGGCTTGAATAGTGGCGGTCTGATACTACGCAAATACTTTTCCATTCGTCTATCATTTTCGGTTCGCCTTGCCTCCTCATTGTTGTTAACACAAGGCAATGGTGCAACATTTCTTTGCTCCGGTACAGTTCCGATCAAATTTATTTCGTAATGCGAATTCCCGTTACTGGTTTCGGTGACAGATTTTGTCGTTTCAAAGCTGACGTTTCCTGCAGCAGGCTGCCTCACGAGATGATAACAATTATTTGTTGCGTCATCATTGTGACTGCCAACTTGCGCTTCTGTACTAGGCGGGGTCCACGTATTGTTTACATGTTCCACAATATGCTGGATTTCTCTTTGCATCTGAACAATTCTTTCCTCGGTGTGTTTTAATCCCTGTTCGAGTCCCGCGACTTTGTCTTTGGTTCTGTTTAATGATTTTTTAACCAAAGTGACTTCGTTACTACACTCGGTGTGACGCTCCTCACAAATTTTTTGCGCCTGCGTAATCTGTTGTTCCGTTTGCGTGGCTAAATCATCTATCCTTTTTTCCTGTTTACGTATTTGCTTCCTAACGTGTTCATTTTCCTTTTTTATTTCTTCGATTTTTTTATCTATTTTCTTTATGTCCTGTCCAAGTTCCCGTCTTAGTTCTAACTGTCATTTTTCGATTTTTGATCTATTTTCTTTGTTTCTAACGGTGATTTTTCAATTTTTTGACCAAGATTCCTGCTCATTTCTAACTGTGACTTTTCAAGATTCCGGCTCATTTCTAACTGTGACTTTTCAAAATTCTGGCTCATATTTTGCATGAATTGCATTAACGCACTTATGTCTGCATTTCCTTGAGGCACAGCATCCCTCTTTTTTTGTCCTTCGCCTATCCTTTTTATTTCTGTCGTTTTTCCGTTCCTCCTCACTACTTGATGACAGATCATCTGATGAACATTTATCCTCCGATCCGTTCTGATGTTCGTCAATTACCTTTTGCTGATCACTAACATTGTCCGCAATCTCATCCATGTTAATTTTCTCTCCATTAATTACGTGACCAACGTTTAGCGCTAACCTGCGATCGTTTGACTGTCTCAAATCTGTACTACTTCTTCGAACCTCATTTTGATCACGTGTAATTACTTGTCGATCTACGTTCAAATTTGCATTTTACATTTCTGGTACATTTTCCATTTCGCTTACTTTTTCTAATCTTGAATCCATTGTTGATGCCTGGCTTCTACGCATTATCGCGTTCCTAGTAAGGACCCTATTTTTCTCTATTGTTGTGTCACGATGACGCTGCCCTACTGGTGCCATGTTTAAACTTTTCAACAATGTTTCAAAATCAACAAACGATATACAAGTTTCAAATCCAATAAACAGTCAATCAATATACAGAAAAAAATAAATCAAAATTTAATGATAACTTAATTACTATTACTTAATTATCAAATGTCTTGCCAAACCAGTTACAAACGTAAGCGCCCAAACTATCCTGGCAGTAGTGTCGCCAATTGTAAGAAGATTTCCTGTTGGAGGTCGTCAAAAAATCTCAAAATTCAGAATGCGTAATGATATGCTCTAGTAATAATAATTTTGTTATTGAATGTTGTAGCAAATCACAACTAATGGGTCGCAACAACACTTTCGCATTGTAAGTTAGAATTTTGAATAAATAAAAAAAATTGTCATCAATTAACTTAAAACAGTCACTGTAGTAATTAATTAAGCTTGGCCCTATCTGACTTAGCATTGACTACAGCCTCCAAATAGCACCTCTTACGATTCACGAACAGCACAACTTCACTAACAAATGTGTCAGAATTCATGTAGTGGTGATGGCGTGTTCGTGTTATAATCAAAATTGTAATAGCAGATAGACTCTAATTACAATGATAATAGCTCAGTACAGTGAAACTCCGTGGTGCAATGAGCTTCACAAATACTACAGTTAAACTTCTCAATAATTTTGGTAATATTCTTTAAAGCATTCAAGTTTCTTATAAAACTTTACGTGAACTATTTTTTTTTTTTATTTTTTTTTATTTTTTTTTTTTTTTTTTTTTTTTTTTTTTTTTGTAATTGGGTCCAGGGACTGGATAGCGTACGCGTGTAACTAGCTGAGCAAAGTTTGGCATTTAACGTATTTCATAAAAAAATTACTTCAGTCAAGTCTGGTTACTTTCTTCATAAATGAAATCAACTTTACTTTACTTGCAAACTCTCTCGCACTTTAATTACTAGTCTCTGTGGTTGTAACATGTTTAGCAATTCTTCAACTCATCTAGCAATTTCTTTAAAACTGATCGTAATTACTTTGAAAAATGATTGATCTTGTTGGTCAATGTACAGGCTTGCATAATCTAATAATGGTGATAATGGGGTGACTACAACTACTTACAAAATTAAGACTGGTTACAAAATAAGTCATGTATAATTGAACCAAAGTTCTGATTGGGTTGACACTACATTTACATGCATACAAAATAAAATGTTACAAAAGTACTCATCTGCTTTCGTCGTCTTCGTCGTGAAGTCCATACAAGACAGCTATGATTACAATAGGTACTCTTACTACAACAACGATCATACTCGGTGACAATAGACTTGATACCAAACAATTACTTTTCTTGCACACATGAAAAAAGATTACACTGATCGAGTATAAATAAACTTATTTCGCACTTTCTTCAATACATTAAACAGTACGCCTCTCAGGCTTATTGCAATTGTATTAAACTGGCGCCACACTGCGCCTACCGTGCCTCTGCACTATCAACAAAACATTTATGTGTTTACTATAGCGAGTCCGCTCCGCGACTGCATTTATGTCTTTACTTTGGCGAGTCCGCACCGCGACTGCATTTATGTCTTTACTTTGGCGAGTCCACACCGCGACTGCATTTATGTCTTTACTTTGGCGAATCCGCACCGCGACTGCATTTATGTCTTTACTTTGGCGAGTCCGCACCGCGACTGCTTCAGCAGCGCGACACTCACAGCTACTACTTCTGTTCCAAAGACAGTCTTCTTTAACAGGTTCAACATTGTCTCTGGCGCATTGCTAACTTACAAAGAATGTCCGTGCAGTCATGTGGGTTTACACATACAGTACATGTTTACACTAAATGATTCAATATTGAAAGTGACGTTACATAAGAAATATCTCTAGCATACAAGAAATGAAAAATACATGAACTAAAGAAATTTAAGACAATATATACATTACTTTAAATCAAACTTTAAGATACACCAACAGGTGTACTTTTACAGTCAGCTGTTTGACAAACAGGTAATTTCCAAGAAGCGGTGTGTATTGAATGCGGAAAGCGGAACTCTGGTGGCGGCAAATGCAGATACTGTTTGCAGGGTTGACAACAAAAATTAAGATATAACTGCGTAGGCTTCCGCGGCCAGAGTCAGATGAGATAAAAAGTTTTCTGGGTGTTGTACCGCGTCATGATGTAAGAAGGCTATTTCTTTAATAACCGAAGTTTCGGCCAACGTTACAGTAGTCTTCATCTGGGCATACGTCCGTTATTAAATAACCTTCTTACATCATGACGCAGTACAACACCCAGAAAACTTTTACGTCATAAATTAAGAGCTTTACATAGGTGTAACAGTTTTATAATCAATGTAAGTTTAGGGCATTTAATTCAGTCATAACTCTCATGAGTGTTTTTGATCAAAATTGCCCAAATATAAATGATACCCATGTAGTGGCCGGCTCTATGAGTGTTGTACTTTCTTAAAACCGTTTTCTCGATCAAGTTTTACCTAAACGAAACTGTAACTTATAATTCTTATTTCTTTACACATTTAAATCTTATTTATTGTTAGGCCTATTCTTGTTATGTGATAAGCCGTCCGCGTCTTTTACTACAATGCTCGCATGTTCGATACAAACCGTTTGCGGGCTTCTGGGAAATTATCGAAAACCGTCTCCGCGTCGAGGAGAAGCTATTAAGAAACCAAGGCTAAATATAGTCTGCGGCCCGTGATATCATTTTAAGCGCAGGATCGGATTTTAAAATGGATGAAGTCGATGGTGACTTATTTTTTTCTTCTCTTTCAAATGAACCATCCTGATTTTCAACTAAAACTGTTTAGAAAAGGAACGTTTTTCATTTACATGTACATTTATACTCCGTAAGTTAGCTAATGATATGTGTGCGGCAGGACCGCCTGTCTATGGCCCTAAGCCTTCGTATGATCTGAATCTCATTAATTTTACCTAATTGGTATTTTTTGCGATCCATTGGTTTACTCTTGTATGTAAGTACGCTCATTCAGTTTTAACGGTTCACTATATAGCTATGCACAACGCCTTTCAAGTTCTAACCGGTATTGTTAAATGTCTCTGCGACATTCTCATGATTACTAACGAAATTCGTTGCTCTTATTCACTTCTTCTCTATCAGTCCTGTATTGTAAGAATACAAGAACAACGAACAGTTTTCGAATATTGCTTAACCAGGTTTTCTAAAGCCATCTACACTTATTCAGAATGTTTTCAAAGAACCTTTCTAGTACCTGCCTTGCGTGAAATTTAACTCATTCCTTGGCATGTTTATAGCTATTTAATGATTTTATTGCAAGGACTTGCTTAAAAGTAATGTCTTCTAATTTATATATACATGTGGCGTCTGTTCCGAAAGAATAGACGTCACTTATCCTGCAGCTGTTATTATTTAATATTCATAGAATATATGACTTCAACTGCGATTGGGCAAAGCTGAAAATGTGTACCCAGCCGGGATTCGAACCCGGGTCTCCTGCTTTCTAGGCAGTTGCGCTGACCCCTACACCACTGGGGACACAGTGATCGCCGCACCTGCAAGGACTACCCATGCACGCCCACACATACACACACACATGCCAGAGGGAGGTATCGAATCTCCGGCGTGTAACTGCCACTTTCACTGTAGCAAAGCGCCTTAGCGCGCACGACTACTCCCCCGCAGTCCCCTGGAAGGGGACTGTTGCGTGTATCTTTGGAAGGGATTAATTGCTGCTGCGGCGGAGCAGCCGAGCGCACTGAGGCGCTATGCTGCGATGCGCAAGCCTTACAAACAATCATTTTTGATTAATTGTCACATATATCTTTTATTTGTTCAGAGCACGGGCTGCCCTTTCTAACACCTCCCGGGTATTTCCTGGGGTTCGGCTGAAACTGTGGCTCCGCCCTGTTAAAAAGGACAGAATCTTGTATGTTTCATGCAGAAACAATATTCCTCTATAATTGATTGGATGTGACGTCAAGCCTTTTTTCTGAGTAAGGTAGACGAGAACTGTTTTCCACTTTATGGGTATCTCTTCTTCTTTCTACCATTGCTGGTCGCAAGTTCTAGAACCTCAAAAGTGAGGGGAAGAGTAACACCTCGTTAAAAAAAACTAAGATGTATGCCTCCGTATGCGGACGGAAATAACACATAAGCCTCTGCTTCATGCTACTGGATGAAGCCTGCATTTCGTTACAATTACCTTGCGTTGTGACACACATATATATATATCCACCCTTGAACCACAGACATTAACGAGGTGGGGTGGCTTGCGTGCCTCAACGATACAAATAGCCGCACCGTAGGTGCAACCATAGTGGAGACAAACGTGTGGTTCCTGAAGAGAGTCCTGACAGGGGCAACAGACTGGATGACTGACTGAGCTGGCCTTGTAATATCAGCTGATGTGGCTTTACCATACAGTTACTGCGAACGGCTGAAAGCAAGGGGAAACTACAGCCATTACTTTTCCCGAGGACATGCAGCTCTATTGTATGAATATAAGATGGTATCCTTTCAGGTAAAATATCCCGGAGGTAAAATAGTCCCCCATTCGGATCTCCTGGCGGGGACTACTCAGGAGGATGTGATCATCATTAAAGACAACACTGACATTCTACGGATCGGAGCGTGGAATGTTAGATCCTTAATAGGGTAGGGAGGTTAGAAAATTTAAAAAGAGAAATAGACTGATTGAAGTTAGATATAGTGGGGATTAGTGAAGTTCGGTAGAAAGAGAAATAGGTCAGGTGAGTACAGGATTATAAATACAAAAGCTGTTGGGCGTTTTACGGGAGTTGGTCTGAAAATGAATGAGAGAATAGAAATGCTGGTAAACTACTATGAGCAGCGCAGTGATCGCATTATCGTACTCAAGATAGGTACGAAGCCAACATCCACCATAATAGTACAGGTTTATATGCCAACTAGCTCTGCCGATGATGAGGAGATCGAAGAAATATATGAGTAGCTAAGGGAAATGATTCAGACAATTAAGGGAGATGAAAACTTATTTGTGACTGGAGACTGGAATTCAGTAGTAGGAAAAGGAAGGGAAGGAAAAATAGTAGGTGAATATGGTCTGGGCAAATGGAATGAAAGAGGAAACTGCCTGGTAGAATAGTGTTCAAAAATGTTCAAATGTTTGTAAAGCCTGTGGGACTTAACTACGGGGTTATCAGTCCCTAAACTTACAAACTACTTATGAACTAGGACGGCACAAATATCCATGCCCGAGGGCGGATTCGAACCCCCGACCGTAGTGGCCGTGCAGACCGTGACTGAAGCGCCTCAGTCCCCTCGGCCACCGCGGCCGGCGTAGAATAGTGCACGGAACGTAATTAATCATAAAAACACCTGGCTTAAGAATCACGAAGGAAGGTCGTATACGTGGAAGAGACCAGGAGACACCGGAAGGTACCAGATAGATTTTATAATAGTAAGACATAGATTTCAGAACCAGGTTTTAAACTGTAAGACAGTCCCAGGAGCAGATATAGAATCTGATCATACTTTACGGGTCATGAACTGTAGGCTGAAACCGAAAAACTGCAAAACGGTAGGCAAACAAGGAGATGGGACCTAGATAAATTGAAGGAACCAGAAGTTCTTGAGAATTTCAGAGGCACATTTAGGCAACAATTCACAGAAACGGGGGGAAATAAAACATAAGAAGAGGAATCGGTAGCATTGAGAGATGAAACAGTGAAGACAGCTGAGGACAAACTAGGTAGAAAGGCAAGACGCACAAAAATCCTTGGATATCACAGGAAATACTAAATTTAATCGATGAAAGGAGAAAATATAAAGATGCAGTAAATGAAACAGACAAAATGGAGTACAGATGACTAAGAAATGAAATTGACAGGAAGTACAAAATAACTGAGCAGGAGTGACTAGAAGGCAAATGCAAATCAGTAGAAAAATGTTTAAATTGGGGAAAAATAGGTACCACCTACAAGAAAATAAAGGAGAGATTTGCAGACAAAAAAAAATCAGCTATTTGAATATAAAGAACACAAATGGAAAACCAGTTCGCAGCGAAGAATGACAGGCGGAAAGGTGAAAAGAATAAATAGATGGGCTCTACAAAGGAAATAAACTGAGAGACAATTTTGTAGGAAGGAAAGAGGAAGTAGATAATCAAATGTTCAAATGTTTTTAAAGATTGTGGGACTTAACTACGGGGTCATCAATTCCTAAACTTAGAACTACTTATGAACTAGCTAATACTAAGGACGACACGAATATCCATGCTCGAAGGGGGATTCGAACCCCCGACCGTAATGGCTGTGCAGAACGTGACTGGCGCGCCGCAGACCGCTCGGCCACTGCGGCCGGCAGGAAGTAGATAAAGATGAAATAGAAGATACTATACTGATACTGAGAGAAGAATTTGATACAGTACTGAAAGACCTAAGTCGAAATAAGGTCCCTGGAGCGAACGACATTCTCTGAGAACTACTGAGGTCTCTGGGAGAGCCAGCCATGGCAAAACTATTTCACCTGGTGCGTAAGATGTATGAGACAGGGGAAATACCCTCAGACTTTAAGAAAAATGTAATAATCCTCATTCTAAAGAGAGCAGGTGCAGACAGATGTGAAAATTACATAATCGTCAGTTTACTAAGTCATGCTTGCAAAATTTTAACACGAATTATTTTGGATTCATGACAGATGTAGGAACACGGGAGTTAAACCTTACTTTACGGCTTATGTTAGAAGATAGATTAATGAAAGGCAAACCTACATTTTTAACATTTGTAGGTTTGGAAAAAGCTTTTGACAGTGTTGAATGGAATAAAGTTTCAAATTCTGAAATCGGCAGGAGTAAAATATAGGGAAGAGAGGGTTACTTACAACTTGTACAAAAACTAGACAGCAGTTATCAGAGTTGAAGGGCATGAAAGGATGCAGACGTTGGGGAGTAAGACAGAATTGTAGCCTTTCTTCAATGTTATTCACTTTGTACATTGTGCAAGCTATAAAGGAATGGAAGGAGAAATTTGGAGAAGGAATTAAAGTCCAGGGTGAAGGAATAAAAACATTGTGTTTTGCTGATGACAATATGCTTTTGTCAGAAACAGCTAAGGACCTGGTAGAGCAGTTGAACGGGATGTACAGTGTGTTGAAAGGTTCATACAAAATGAACATTAACAAGAGCAAAACAAGGGGAATGGAGTGCAATCTAAGAAAATCAGGCGATGCTGAAGGAATTAGATTAAGTAACGAAACCGTAAAAGTGGTAGATGAGTTTTGTAACTTAGACAGTAAAATAACGTGCGATGGTCGCAGAGGATATAAAATGCAGAATAGTAATGGGAAGAAAAGCGTTTTTTAAAAAGAGAAATTTGTTCACGTCGAATATTAACTTGAGCGTAAGGAAGTCCTTTCTGAAGGCATTTGTGTGGAGTGTTGCCTTGTATGGGAGTGAAACATGGACGATAAACAGTGCGTACAGGAAGATGATAGAGGCCTTTGAAAAATGGTGTTACAGAAGAATGCTGTGGGGAGAAAAGGAATTTCTGGCATACCTTGACTAAAAGAAGGGATCGATTGATAGGACACATTCTTAGACATCAAGGAATCGTGAATCTAGCATTGTAGGGAAGTGTGTGGGGTAAAAATCGAAGAGGGAGACCAAGATATGAATACAGTAAGATGTAGAGGAAATTAAGAAGCTCACTCAGGAGAGAGTAGAGTGGAGAGCTGCATCAAACCAGATATATATATATATATATATATATATATATATATATATATATATATATATATATATATATATATATATATATATTGTTGTAGTCGTCAGTCCGCAGGCAACTAAAATGCAGCTGTCCACGCTACCCTGTCCTGTGCACGCGTCTTTATCTGAGAAGACGAACGGCAGGCTACATCCTTTTGAATCTGCTTACTGTATTCGTCCATCGGCCTCCCTCTGCGATTGCTACCCCACACTCTTCCTTCTAATGCTAAGTAGACGATTCCTTGATGTCTCAAAATGTACCCCACCAACCTATCACTTCTCTTAGGATATGCCGGAAATTCGTTTTCTTCCCAATCCTGTTGAACATCTGCTCATAAGTTACGTGACCCACCCATCTAATCATCATTCGTCTGTAGCCCCACATTTCGATAGCTTCTATCGTCTGTTTGTCTGAATTAATTATGTCCACGTTTCACTCCCATACAATGCTACACTCAAGACAAATGTTTTCTGAAAGGAGTTTCTTTCACTTAAATCAATATTATTTAAACTAATGTTGGATGTCAACCAATTTCGCTTCTTCAGAAACGTTTTTCTTCCCATAGCAATTCTGAATTCTACATCTTCCTTACTTCGGCGATCAGAAGCTATATTGTTACCCAAATAAAAAAACCATCTACTACTTTTATTGTCTCATTACCCAATCTAAATCATTCAGCATCACTTGATTTTCTAACAGTACATTCCATTACCCTCGTTTTACTCTTGTTAATGTTCATCTTATGTCTTCCATTCAAGACACTGTCCATTCCATTTGATTGCTCTACCAGGTCTGCTGTCTCTAACAGAATCACTGTGTCATCAGCAAATCGCAAGGTTTTTATTCCCTCTTCCTGGATTTTAATTTAGTCTCCAAATTTCTCCTTGCGTGCCTTCACAGCTTGCTAAATGTACAGATCGAACAACATTCCGGAAAGGCTGCAGCCCTGTCTTACTCCCTTCCCAACCATTGCGATCCTTTCATGGCCTTCGACTGTAATAATGACTGTCTGGTTTTGAATATAAATCTTCACTCCCTCTATTTTACCCCTGGTACCTTCAGAAGTATTCCAGTCAACATTGTCAGAAGCTTTCTCCAGATCCACAAATACTATCAACGTAGATTTCCCTTTCCTTAACATATGTTAAAAGATGTAATGTGAGTATTGCCTCGCGTGTTCCTACATTCCTCCTAAATCTAAACAGATCTTCCCCAAGGTCGGATTCCACCAGTTTTCCATTCGCCTGTACATAATTTGTGTTAGTATTTTGCAACCATGAAGTTACTTTTATGTTCGAAAATGTCTCTTATTTAAGCGCAGTTAGCTAGAAACCCATCAATCGTATCATGTGACCGGTCTAACGTTTCGTGCGCTATTACTTTGTCCATTAGTTAGCAGTGCCTAACTGTATCTAACGTTTTCCGGAATCAATGGACACGGCGACTATCTAACTATTTGCCGCTTTCTGGTACGCTTGGACGAACTGAGCGATCTCAGATCCACACGAATATTGTATATGGAATCGATGGCAATTCCTACAGAAGGGCGTGAACGTATATAATTTTACATAATTCTACGAAGTACTGACGTCAGAAACATTTGCCTATAGTTTCATCTGGTATATAATGCAGGTTTCCCTTTCTTCAACATATCTTCGCAGTATGACACATGGTCAGAATCGCTTGGCATCTTCTTTGCCTCAGGTCGACTTGTGCCTGTTTTTCCATTCTTCTGTAAATCAGTATTTTTCAGCCTTCGCTTATTGCACTGATTGCATTGTTGTTCACACCTGCTTTCTTTGTAAAAGAATTACAGTATTCATTTTGAAATCTAAGGCTATTTCGTATGTGTCATATATACTGCATGCCAAGTTGAATAATTGATACGTCTCAGTCATTATCAATAATTTCCTGCCGCCGTGGAGTAGCCGTGCGGTCTAAGGCTCCTCGCTGCGG
This sequence comes from Locusta migratoria, assembly GCA_026315105.1. NCBI lineage: Eukaryota > Metazoa > Arthropoda > Insecta > Orthoptera > Acrididae > Locusta > Locusta migratoria. The sequence continues at coordinate 456,252,898 of CM048746.1, forward strand.
TTTGCGCTGTTGGAGGTTCCAGTCCTCCCTAGGACATGGGTGTTTGGTTGTCCTTAGGTTAGCTTACCTTAGTTTAAGTAGTTTGTAAGCTACGGACTGATAACCATGAAGTTTGGTCCGATAGATTTACAAACATATGAACATTTGAATAATTTCCTTGTGTTGGGAAAAGAAATAAATTATGTTCAAATGTTTGTAAAGCTTGTGGGACTTGACTGCGGGGCCATTCAGTCCCTAAACTTACAAACTACGTATGAACTACCTTATACTAAAGATAGCACAAACATCCATACCCGAGGGGGTATTCGAACCCCTGACGGGGAACTGTCTCGCACATCGTAGCATAGCGCCTCAATGCGCTCGGCCGCTCTGCCGCGGCAATAAATTATGCTCGTGTTATCTAACTCCTGCTCTCATTTGTATCGTTTTGTCTACTATTGCCGCGTATTTCACGTCCATACGCTGATGAACGGTAGGGGTAATGTGGCCCTGATTTACTTCAGTCGGTCGATGTCACTTTCGTTAATTTATTGATCTATTGTAATTAGCATTTCAGTTGTACCTTACAGCTTTTTCCTTTAATTGATGAACACTCTAACTGTATGATCACTCTCCAGTCTCTTAGTTGTTTCACGTCAGTTCCTGCAGCCAGCAAGAATCTCCATACTAAACACACAATTGACTTCGTCTTATACAGTCATACTCCATAATCTTGTTTTATTTTAACACATATTCTACTCGCAATGTACAAGCTAAATAGAAAATTACGAAAAAAAAAAAAAAAAAAAAAAAAAAAAAAAAAACATTTTATTAAAACGGACATACCCTATTTTACTCTGATGTTTCTGTAACGGTTGAAACTTTTTGTTAAGGAGGTGGCACCTTGCGACGCTACAAACACTGTAGACATGCCAGACCACCTGGAAACGATAGATTCTTATGCCTCATTAAGATACAGTATGAAAGTTCGGGATGAGGTCTAACAGTGCAGTGAACTCCAAGACAAACAGATAACAGTGAGACAGATAATGATTACCTAAACGCCATTAATGCAAACAACATCGTGAAGCTGGTGATAAGCATATCTCTTAAAGATGTCTCTGGCACAAATTAGTTCTAATTTTAACTACTGAACAGTTGTGAAATGTATATGTCCAAAATGCGTACACCACGTTAGTGGAGAAAAAAATCGATACCGGGAAGAATGGACTACTACCGAATAGCGTTGCAGTGTTTTCTGCACTTACACAAATCACTGCCGTAGACTAATGTGGCGACGATCTGATGAGAAGTCCAACAGCTTCAGTATTTGAGGAGGCACGGTGAAGTTTCTCCTGGCATTATGCTGCGGGAAGCTGTCACGTATGACTTCAGGTCATGCCTGGTAGTGACGTTATGCAATGAAAGCAAGTATAGTACGATAGCTTTCTGATTTTTACATCACCTACATCTGGCATCATTTGCACAGCAAATAGAAAAAAATCTGTTTGGCATGCGAATTGTATCAGATAATTAGTAATATGAAAATATAAAAGCTAGCGTACTTTGCTTACTTGCCTTCAATAACACCATACGGAATAATTTTCTTGGGAGGTCATGAAGACAAGATAAAGTTTTCCGAGCCCAAATGCCTGAGATACGAATTATTTGTGGTGTGCACTCAAGAACGTCCTTCAGACGGCTGTTTACGGAACAGTGGGTACTAATCACTGCTCCTCAACATATTTATTCATGAATGAAATTTTTCATTATATATATATATATATATTTCTTCTAACCAATAGCTCAATTCACAGAACCAATACTAGAAAAATGAAAAACATCCACAAAGATTTGTAATCACTTTGGTACAGAAAGGTAAACACTATTCAGAACTACAGAATTTTTCAATAAAATTCATACAAAGTTTAACTCATAATAAAGTTCAGTCTGTTAAGAGTGTAATGGAATTATTAGTGGCCGAGTCCTACTATTCAAGTGATGATTTTCTTAGCATAACTGATCGATGAGTACATGTTATTAACAATACCAGATAATGTGAATATTGTATACAACCTGATCTGGCTTATAAGCTCCCCATCAGAAGTAGGCGTTAATTTACTAGTTTTTCGTTTAAGAGACATATACTTACTTTCAGTCATCTGATGTGCAGTATCACGACCATTGTAAGACCTTTATGTCCTTTTAAATGTAAACTTACCTAAGATTTTTTCCCATTCCACATCCACATGGTCAGTTTCATTTTGGGTCTGTAGAAGACCTTTTATTCTTTTCTGACATGTTCTACATCGAAATGGACCTCCTAAGTTTCGATCAGTTGCAACGAGGTATACATCGAACCTAATCTGATTTAAGCTCAATATATCCTGATTACACAACCGTATGCCACAGACATGCGTTGCCTTTCAAGCGAGTTTGTCATGGTGACATGAGTCGACGGGACAATATTCATAGATAGTACGTGTCCCTGTAAACCGTTGAAGAATTCCTTTGGCCACAGAAATCCACAGAGCTGTCTCCGACAGAACAGAAAGCAGTTGTGGACCGTCTTTCCTCAAAAGAGGATACCATGGCTTTACGACACCCTTCCCACTCTTTCCGACCATATAAGAGCCTGGATCAAGACCAATGTAATACTGACAAGTGGTCTCAAAACTGACAATTTCTTTGAAAATTTCACTTGACTTTTTAATCACTGAAAAAACACCACAAACCTTAACGTTTCTCCTCCCCTTCTAAGTGTCTAAATTGCTTGTCAGTTAGTGTATTTATAACCAAAATAACAACCCGCACGGCTTCACTGGGGTAACAAAGCATATGTGCCTACATTTTTCCAGTCGTATTTTAATGTATTTTATTTCCAGTCCTGAAAATATTTGAAAAAGTAAAGTGTACATCATCATTAGCAGCATCATCATTAGAGACTGATTATGCCTTTCAGGGTTCGGTCTGGAGTAGTCCCTCTAATAAAATGCCTCCAAACGTTTCATGTAATTCAAATGTTTCTCAAGCTTAAGGGACTTAACTGCGGGGTCATCAGTCCCTAAACATACAAACTACTTATGAACTACCTTATACTAAAGACGACACAAACAGCCATGCCCTAGGGGGGATTCGAACCCCCTATGGGGAACAGCCTCGCGCATCATAGTATAATGCCTCAATGCGCTCGGCTGCTCCGCCGCGGCGTTTCATGTAATAATTACTTCATGACTTGTTGCAGGTTACATGATGGTGCGCTATGAGCATGAAATGCTGATAATTAAATATATCAGATACTGTCTTACATTTGGAATTCATTTTATTGAGTGATTACTTATTTTCAGTAATTAAGGGTGTGTGTACATGAAACAATGGCGGAAAAGTGTGATGTCAGTGACCTATGCAATGTTGGTGGGAAAGGAATACGTGGATTGCTAAATGCTGGTTACTGGAGAAAAAATGGGAACGCTGATGGTTTCGGGAACAAAACAACTGGCGTTGTTCATGAATCGTGCAGGAAAGAGTACACCAGAAGTGACTCCATTGATAGATTTTTAAGAGAACTCTTTCAGAGGAAGAGCCTTCAACGTTGGCCGGAGGCAAACGATTGTGTTCAGCTGAAGCGAAATTTGATTTTAAAACTGCCTGTTTTGTGCAAAAGCAATTATGATGAATTTCTTCATAAACAGAAGAAAAAAGCCAAAAAAGACGGCCAGAGGTTTACAATGTTGGATCCTTCATTACGATAATACAATTACTGTTCGTGCACAGGAGAGGAAGGATGAATGGGGAGACACCATCCAAAGACGTACCTGTTGTTAATGATTACATGCTGCAGATGCAAGGTATCACAAGGATTGCTATAAAGAATTCTCTATATGCTCAGTGCCTAAAACTAGACGGAGTGGACGCCCGATGATGAAGAAATCAATGCGTCAAAGGAGGAAATATTCAGTTACATAGAGGAGAATGATGACTGCCAGTTCACCTAAGACGAGTTGTTGGAACAAGTTTCTGGAACAATGCCTCATATAAAGACAGTTAAGAAGAGACTAAGAGAGAGAATTATGGGGACACAATTGTTTTTAGTACAATCTGCACCAAGAAAGCTCTTGTATGCTTTCGTAGTTAGGGTAAAAAATTTAATGAAGCTTGGTATTTTTCAAAGTGCAAAGATGAACAAGTAGAACTATAATTTTAGAAGATGTTCAGTCAATGGCGTATGATAGTTCTGTTTTTCCACCCTGTGACAAATTCTGTAGTGAAGTTGAAGGTCACTCCGAGTTCAGCATATCGGAGAAAAAAAAGGGCAAAACAGAAAATTCCAAAGAAGCTGGCATCTATATCCGGTGCCCTCATTATTGCCACTCACCCAAGATCATTCATATCACCTATATTACATGCTGTTGTATCGTGCGTCACCAGTTATTTACGAGGTGTGCTGTGGAAGGGTCGCTCGGTATAACACCCTGTAGCTGCTTCTGTGATCTAAACGGGGTAGATGGAGTGGGTACTAGCTCGCTCCTCGTTTTGCAGACGCACAAATAAGGGAAGTGGTTGACATCATTTCACTGTCATGCTTTCCCTCATCTTCTAACCCATCCCCAAACCCGCCCTCTCCCACTGCCACTTGGCACATCCTCTGAACAAAATTTATCCCTCAGTACTGTTCTAATCTACTTAAATGAGATATAGGCCTCTAATATTTGGTCTTCATCCCGCCGGACGCGGTGGCCGAGGGGACTGCGGCGCGCCAATCACAGTCTGCACGGCCACTACGGTCGGGGGTTCGAATCCCCCCTCGGGCATGGATATTTGTGCCGTCCTTAGTAGTAGCTAGTTCATAAGTAGTTTGTAAGTTTAGGGACTGATGACCCCGTAGTTAAGTCCCATAAGCTCTACAAACATTTGAACATATTTTTGGTCTCCATACTCTTCATTTAACAATTAAACATTATTTTTATACCATTAAAAGATTGTTTTCATAAATTGCCATTTTTTCACTCCTTGTAATGAGAAAACTATTGGTCCTAGAGAAAAAAGGAATAGGACCTTTCCTGTAGGAAATTTAAGGTACTTTAATTTTATATTGGGAAATATTTTACTAGAAGCCATGGTTTTCGAGTTATTTAAGAAAAATGTGAAAAAGTGACCTTTAAACGTCCCCCCACCCCAACCCTCACACCCTACAGGTCATGACACTCCCCGCTACCACTGTACAAAAGAATTGCGACTACACGAATTTTTCCCCTAACTTTCCTATTTTTGACTGGGCTATTAGACGTGGGTTGTGTGTGCTGTCCTTACGATAGGTTACAGTTAGTTTAAGCAAATAAAATCTTCTCGGGTCTCCAGACGCGCCAGTTGGTTAGAAACCCCGAGCTTTCGGCCAAGCTCTCATTGGCCATTGTCAAGTGGTAAATGACTGCTGCTTCGTCGTTGCCTTGCCGTTAAATAGCCAAGCTGTGGCTGTGACGTCACTGGGACTAACTTCTTCGCCATGTCCTCCGCGGCCCCTTCAACTCACTATGGGCGGGTCCCAAGCTGTGCTGAGCAGCAAGCCGACGTCTTTATTAACGGTGTTTTCTAATATTTTAATTTCTCCTTTAAAACACTATCCCAGTATCCTTTCGTTTTAGAAATGACATACGTTTCGTCGAAAAGAATGTTCTGCCACCGCTGATTTTTTCAGGTAGCGAAGATGTAAGCACCTCTCGTGTTCTGTCCGGCGTTGCTCCACAGTGCGTACGGTTTGTCCAATATAACAGCAGACACACACATGGGATGTTATAAACTCCTGGTGTTTTGAACCCTAGCTCGTCTTTCACACGCTTGATCATCTGTCGTATTTTTGGCTGGAGGCCTGAACACAGAAGCGATGTTAAGTCTCTTCAGCCGGCTAATCATTCCCGACACTGTTCCACAGAACGGCAGAAAAGCAATATTCTTGCTCTCTTCTTCCGACGTACATTTTCTGCTTTTATCACCAGAAGTTGATTTTTTTCCCTTTTTTCTGTAACTGCCATAATTATTCCGTGAAGACGCTTCGGAGAATGGTTTTCACTTGTGTCATACTTTCAGCGTCTGAAACTACTTTTGCGCAGTGAACTAGAGTCTTCACAACGCCACGTTTTTGCAGAGGGTGGTGATGGAGCGTATTCAGACACCGATACGTATGAGTGGACCTCCTACTGGCACTGTGGCTGAGGTAACCATTGTCATTTAACACTTGACAATGGCCAAGGTGAACTAGGCCGAAAGCTGGTAGGTTTCTAACCAACTGACGCAGCTGGAGGCACGAGAAGATTTTATTTATTCATTTCACTGCGATCCCATACACTCGTACATTAGTTTAAGTAGTCGATGACCACAGTAGTTTCGTCTCATAGGCTTATGAACATTTGACGTTTGATGAAAGTTGGCGCATGTATGTATATTCTCACGGAGAACGTTTCATGCTTCCGAATCGGTAAACCGCCTTATTTGTATGTTTATGCAGAAAACGCACAAACAAGCTCTTATATTCCCCACAAGTAGCGTGGCATGGTGTAGCTTATTAAATATCATGTCCCTTACGTGGATGGAAAGCCCACAAGTAGCGTGGCATGGTGTAGCTTGTTAAATATCATGTCCCTTACGTGGATGGAAAGAAGAGAACTGACCGTAAACCGATAGTGTATAGTGATCCTGGAAGTAATTGAACCCCACCATGAATACAAAGTACAGGAACTGTTATTTGCTCACAAGATGTGTGTGTGTGTGTCAGTGAGTGTGTGCTCGGTTTCTCGGGGACACCAGTTTCTTGGCCTCCGGCTCCATCTTCAGAGCCACCCCCCCCCCCCCCCCCCGCAGTAAACTTTCTGCGACCGAGAAACCACTCCCGCATTTCTCCAGTCAGACAATAACCCAAGAGTTCAGACCGCACTGCCCTGGAGTCTCGACCAGGGAAAGCAACAACTGCGGTCTCTCCTAGTAGCTTATCCTGCTGCAGGACAGCGCCAGAGTGTAGGGCAGAGGTCGGCAAGTAATCTTAAATGGGGGGTCTGGATACTGTTCAAAATTTCTGATGAGGTCCAGAAGTAAAACCCTCACATTTATTATTGATTTTTTATTTTGATTTCCACTCACATAATAATATGAAATACGTCAGACAAACAAATTTCTATTAAAAAAATCCAGAGAAAGTCACATTCTTTATGATTCTTTTATTTTATTTTCACTCTCAAACTAATATTAAATACAATACATAAGAATATATAAAACATATCTAGAAAAATTTATATTATTTGCTATTTATTTATTTTTATTTTCACTCACAAAAAGCATGATTTTATATAGTCAAACTATAATTGAAAATCCATAAACGGGTTATAAATTATACAAAGTACTTTTTTTAATAGTTACTGCATGTTACGCAAGTGGAGAGCAATCTTTTAATAACATGACTTTAATTAGTTTAGTCACACAATTATTTTTCTTCTAAAGTTCATTTTGTCTGAATGCTTTTTTTGTGTCTCGTTTCCGCCGGTTGTCCTGGGTGTCGGTGGCCGAGTAGAGAGAGACCGACACAGGGAAATAGGATGCATGCGTGTGTGGGTACAGAGTATGAGGTGACCAGCCAGTTGGACAGCAGAAACTAGAAACACTAAGCTAGATAAGAATAAGTTGTATATTTCGTAGAAACATGATAATACTTATATTTTACAAAGTTCATGACTGCCAACTAAGTGTAAAGCTGAGACATAGGTTAACTAGGTAGAGGCCTGCCTACTGATGAGTCCTATGACAGTCCTAATCAGTGGTGGACACGAGCGGAGTTGTAGCAGAGGGCGATCGTGGCTGACGTCGTAAGAACCCCGCGCCGTGCGTTCATGGCGGCTCGCGGCGAAAGTACGTGGCGCGCACTTCTGACTTGTGCGTCACCACACTTTTCATGACCTAAACCTTGTGCCACATTTTTCTGTACTTCTGTAAAATGTTGTGTGACAATCTTTTGAACTTCATACTATGTATCAAGAACTATAGATTCTCTATTTTAACACCAAGATCTAAAGATGTAGATGCTGACACACTACCTCCATTAATTGTTTAACCTTGTCTATCTTTGGATCCACTGCCACTTAGTGACAACACACCAACAAACTGTTCCCTCCTGTCGGTCTGTCTTATACTTACGTGAGAAACAGTCATATTTTATCTTTTAATCTGATATGACGATCCATTTTGGTGACGTATATTTTAACACGTTAACCATATAATCTTCCTCAATTTACATTTCGACGAGAAACCCTTTATTTTATATGTTTAACTGAGATACATTAGATATTTTGTAAACTTAAACTATCATCCTATTTGTATACAGAAATACGCTAGTGATGTAACCAAAATAGTATTTTCTTAAAGTGAAGATGTTTTAAACCGTTCTGAAGATGATGATATAAATCATTGAAACCGATTAAGAGAAATAAATATATTTTATAGGCGATCTTGGCTTAACAACCTGAAGAAGCTATGTTTTTATTAATATTACTTTCCATTTTAATTTTCACCAACAAAGTATCAAATACAATTAAATGTGTGTATTTCTGTTGAAAAATTAGAGAAATTACATTTGCAGTCTTGAGATAGTTTCTTAACGTTAGGTTCACGTTCGGAGCAGCTTATGTGAATAGTGTCTTCAAAGTGGGAGGCCATTAATGTTGAGCGATCTTATTCTTCAATAAATTAATTTTTGAAAATGAAATTTTACAAATATTTGTGGAGCCAGACGTAGTAGTCAGGTAGACGGCAAGTACTTTGCATATTTTTCTGGGACATGTTGAGTCCAAAATTCTTCAGTGGATGCAGTTTTGCATGTATTCCTGCAAGTCTAAAAAAAAGTTCAAATGTTTGTCAAGCTTAAGGGACTTAACTGCGGAGTCATCAGTCAGTAAACATCCAAACTACTTATGAACTACCTTATACTAAAGATGACACAAACATTCATGCTCGAGAGGGGATTAGAACCCACGACGAAGAAAGGTCGCGCAAATCCGAGCATTTGGAGTAACCTGGAGAAACGTAGATAGGTGATTTTAAGACTCAAGACAACTCGTATATCTCTCAAAAATCAAATCAAATGTTTGTTAAGCTTATGGGACTTAACTACGGGGCCATCAGTCCCTAAACTTACAAACTACTTATCTACTACCTTATACTAAGGACGGCACAAATATCCATGCCCGAGGGGGGATTCGAACCCCCGACCGTCGTGACCGTGTAGACCGCGACTGACGCGCCTCAGTCTCCTCGGCCACCGCGGCCGGCTCGTATATCTCTGAAAAGACTTTAAATCTTGCTGCTAATTCCTCCTTAAGATCTGCCAAGAATTTGAGAACACAGAAATTGCTATTTCAGAATTATTTTTATATTCAAAAATATTTGGTAAATGAATAAATTATTGTCTTTAAATATTTCTTTCAAAGATATCCAACTTGCGACGGAAATATGATACACTTTCAATCACATCATATATTAATTTCCCAAGTCCTTGTAGCTCGGTATTGAGCGTATTTAAATATTTCTGGATGTGTTTAAAAAAAAGCCACAGCTACAAACTGAGTTCGTTCCCACGAACTCCAAATATTTCCTGCTTCTGGTGAATCCATGTTTTATAGTTAGCTGACATTATTATTCAGGTTTAGGAGGCGATCTAAAAATTGGTGATGATTCTCCTGTTAGATTTATTTGCCCAGATCGCTTATTTACATAATTGCTTGATAACTAGTTTCAACTCATGAAAGAGCCATTTCCGAATCGCATAAAAACCTCGATGTCGACGAACGTGTAATGCTGTTTCTTCCACCGCGCAGTTTGATACCTTTGCTTCTCATACAGACGCACCCACCATGACGACCTCGGCAGCTCGGCTCAGCCAGGATGGCTGCAACTGGAGCGTCCCGTACCCGGTGATCATACATGTCGCCATTATCAGGTGAACTGTCGGACTGAGCTCCTGGAAAGTAAAGAATGTATATTTAATTTACTGAGACGTTTATCACCAAAATTAGCAATACCCCTAATAGCATAATAGTACAGTTTCAGCAGATCAGCGTGACATTCGGTTGGCACTGTGTTCGTATACAGAATATTAATTTGTTTTATTTTCACTAAGTACACACAGACGGTAGCTTAAAACGGGGAGAATTACTTGTATCTAACTTGCATTATATACGATACAAGCCGGCCGCAGTTGCCGAAAGGTCTGCGGCGCGCCAGTCACAATCTGCACGGCCGCTTCGGTCGGTGGTTCGAATCCTCCCTCGGTCATGGATGTTTATGTCGTCTTTAGTATAAGGTAGTTCATAAGTAGTTGTAAATTTAGGGACTGCTGACCCCGCATTTATGTCCCTTAAGCTTAACAAACATTAAAAAAAAAAAAAAAAAAAATTATACGATACAAATGAAACCACCAGATCGAATCAGCCGATGCTGAAAATCCTTCACCAGCCAACTAAACGCAATTATCAAATGTCGCCTTGCGGAATACGTGACCCTGAAACCCTGTGGCAATTGTCGGAAGATTTTAGTGTGCTGGCCGCAGTGGCCGAGGAGACTGAGGCGCTCCAGTCACGGTCTGCACGGCCACTACGGTCGGAGGTTCGAAGCCCCCCTCGGGCATGGATATTTGTGCCGTCCTAGTTCGTAAGTAGTTCATAAGTAGTTTGTAAGTTTAGGGACTGATGACCCCGTAGTTAAGTCCCATAAGAGTTACAAACATTTTAAACAATGTTTTCATCATCGACTAGAGAAAATTCAGCAAGTGATTGGATGTTACAAAGAAAGTTGTTTTTAAATTACTGCTAAAACACCATTTAAAGGGTAATAAAATATTCTTCCTCAATAAACATACAACGTTATATGTCGAGATGCCGTGAAGATTCGTGTGCACGCTATAGAAGATGAGGTCAGTGAGACAAAGGGATTTATACTGTTTCGCAGCGGTATATATCACCACAACTGGGATCTGCTTTCAAACCAGCCTACGATAGTATGGTCATAGAACATTTAATATAATAAGGATAGTAAGAATAATAATAAGGGTTGAATACTGGAGTAAGGTAGTCTAATATGTTAGAGTTAAAAAACCGGTTACGGCAGTGTGATGCGTTTCCATATCTCCTATTTAACACAGAAAATCTCTTGAATATGGGAACAGTTGACCATACATCTGTGCAAATATTGACCTCTGCGAATGACAATGACACAATGGCAAGCACTTCGACGGCTATTGAAGAGACGTTTACCGCACTTGTTCAACTTGGCAGGAATATAACTATTAATGAAAACGAACATGAAGAACATGGAAGCCGAATTAACGATGGACAGTTACACCTTTGAAGGAGTCGATCACTTTAAGTACCTTGTCTCCGCTGTCACCAGTCGAAATGTAACTTCCTATGAAATAAAGAATAGTGCTTATTTCGGCTTCGTCTGCCTTCAAGGCTTCTGACTGGAACCGCAAAACTATCTTGACACATTCAGACCAGTGCTTACGTATGCCTCTGAAACCTGTGTTCTGACAGAAAAATATGTTGAATCGCTGGATGCATTCGAGAGAAAGATACACAGGAGAATCATTGGCGCAAGGGAAAGACGCATGTGGACATACAGCCACGACTTTTACGCCATCTATGAAAATTAATCTGTAAAACGATTTGTGAAGTCTGCAGGCAGATGTGGACCAAATACGTATAATGGATGAATTATAATAAAATACCAAGGATTTTTCAAGTTAAGGCAGGTGGACAGTGAGGACGTGGCTGACGAAAAACTAGATGGGAAGAATAATCATTGAAGACCTTCGTAAGATGAGGTACAATAAATGGAAAATGCTATCAACGGACCGGGATAAATGGAAGAGGGTAGATGAAGAGGTCATTACTCACCATGGGTGTTAGAGGTGCATAAGAAGAAAAAAAAGAAGAAATACATCCTTACATGAAGTTACATATTTGAAAGAATAATGCAAAAATTCGTGTAATAAGCGGATGAATTTTTTCTAATATTTCGCAACAAACAGCCGTAGTTTCTCGGCCATCACACAAGTAAAGGATGTGTACAGATATCCAATTAAATATGTTATTGTAACATTGCGGAGAACTAAGGGTTGTGCTCTCCATCTATTAATTGTGAGCTTGCCTAATATGCCAAGCTCGATGCAGCGTAGCTGGCTTATGTAAATTCGTGTAATAAGCGGATGAATTTTTTCTAATATTTCGCAACAAACAGCCGTAGTTCCTCGGCCATCGCACAAGTAAAGGATGTGTACAGATATCCAATTAAATATGTTATTGTAACATTGCGCCTCATTTAGAGATGTGGAAGTGAGCACTAGCACAAACACATTAATGTCTTCTAAAGCTATATTCGTTGTTTTGTTGGGCCGGCCGCGGTGGCCGAGGTGACTGAGGCGCTCCAGTCACGGTCAGCACGGCCACTACGGTCGGGGGTTCGAATCCCCCCTCGGGCATGGATATTTGTGCCGTCCTAGTTCGTAAGTAGTTCATAAGTAGTTTGTAAGTTTAGGGACTGATGACCCCTTAGTTAAGTCCCATAAGCTTAACAAACATTTGAACATTTGAACTTATGTTGGGTCAGATGATACTTGTACCATTCGCACTCTCTACCTCGGATCACTCTTGCCGCATACTTATATAATTGTATCAAGTCCCCTCACTGGCAAAAACTGGAGGCCTTGGAGTCCAAGAAAGCTAATTTTGGGTTTTATTTTGCCGTCATGATTACTTTCAGAATGATATTTTCACCCTGCAGTGGAGGGTGCGCTGATATGAATCTTCCTAGCAGATTGAAGCTGTGTGTCGGATTCGAATCTGGGACTTTGTAACGTACCCGTCGCCGTCTTTAATTTTATTTTATATGTCCTCGTGTCTGGACTGTGTATTTTACCATTCTGCCTGACACTGTGCCCGATAACGTGTACACTGAAGGTGCCTACTGCAAGCTATTGCGATGCAATATGGCTCCCACACGTTTGTATGTGGAATGACTTGCCTACGCAGGATTTATCCAGTTTGAGTACATATATGGGTTCCCGCCACGTGCGATTTAAGCACGCCCAACAGCGTTAATGAAATTGAAGAGTAATAAGATTGACCCGCGCAACGGATAACATTACAAACGCATCTGACCTAATTAATCGGAACCAATATACGTACTCAAATGGAACGATACGTTACTTTGTTATTTATGGTTCAGTGCACCATTGCAGGCCACAGGAAATGGAATTATTAGTGCTGAATAGGGTCATATGAACATTTAGAAATTGCTTCAACACGCATGTGGGATAAAATCGTTATTTATTTAACCACTAATTCTTTAAGATAAACACTATGTGATGTTAATTTACATGTTAATTTTTAGTATGAAAGAGAATTTAAGTGCAACCTTTTGCTGCTATCATCTGAATGGACCTACTAGCAAGTTTCAAACAAGGGCAGGTTAATTTCGTCACTCGCAAGGATATGGAAGCAAGGAGTTTCCTCTGATTCCCCACTATGATTTACCACATTCACACAAGGCATGCAAAGAAGAATTACTGCGTGAGCCATCAAATTTGAATCGACCCGGCCGTTACGCGCCAGGGGCAGCAAAGTGGTGTGAAAGGACACAAAATATTACCCGTGAATGGGATTTGCTTTACCGACCTTCGGATCATTGCTAGAACGTGACAGGGGATTCCAAAACATTACAATGCCCGTCTAAGTGGTGGACATACGTGATCAGAGTGGCCCGCACACAAAAACCAATTTAATTTAAAATTACCACCATGCTGAATAATTACTATAACACTATTGCATGAGCAGGGTAAGCAATTGCAACAGACCCTCTGTTATCAGACTTACTAGGTACTGACCACCACGTACACACAACGAACACCCTGATCACATTGCACAAAGGAAACCGTCACTATTCAGAGATTAATCCTACACATTTATGCATTAAACAAATCTAAAACACAAGAGAAACAAATTATAACTAATAAAAGACTACCATTGCACCAACTGACCTCACAAACTACAATTTATCCATTTCGCTCGCAAAGTCCTAGTTAGAAGGAAAATCACTGTAAATTTGAATTTTGACCCTCAAAATGAATATGTCCCGGAAACAAATACAAAAACACGTTCAACGAAATGATACTCCCCATGATAATGTAACCAATAACCGACTTAGCAGCAACTTTAACCCACGACAAAGTACACACCAGTTCGGTCTGATTCTATCACTTGAAGTCACCAAAAAATGTTAAAATTGACACCTATTGATTGCGTCCCCTACCAACCGGTGGTGAAAGCGTCACCATGAGCAACATTGCTGAATATTCTCACCAAGTCGTTACCAAAACCTCCGCGACACCAGCTAGCAGCTCTCCTCACGTCCGCACTCCGCCAGGTCAGGAACCGATCTCTTTCTCTCCCTAGGCGCCACGCGGGCCAACCGTCCTCTCTTCAAATTCGCGAGGGCGGAGCGCCCCAATTGGCTGGACACCGAGGCTCCGTTACTCCACCGCCTTCGAAACCCCTGGCGTGACCAGATCGACCCTCTACTTCGGCCCTCAAACAAAACCTTTGCTGCAAGGCAGTCCTTGCCATAACTACACAGCCACAACCAAATGTGGTGTCGCACAAGTACAAAGTGCGCGCCACCTACTTTCGCCGCGCGCCGCCATGCATGCACGGCGCGGCGTTCTTCCGACGACAGCCACGAGCGCCCTCTGGTACAACGCCGCTCGTGGCCACCACTGAAGGACATCGGCCACTTGGCACTTCGGACTGAGATAGCAACGAGTTATGACCTTCGTAATCAGACAGGCACCAGTGGAGACTTTGCTATTGTACAGGCACTAGGCAGGCCTCTAACAACTATGTATCAACATTCTGCAGTGCTATGTAAAAGTTAAGTATTGTTACATTCTGTGCAATATATATATCTTTCTAATTTACTCGACTGTTTATAGTTTCTGGCTGCTCCCCTCCGTACCTGCACCAGCGTGTCGGTCTCATTCCACTCGGCCACCGACACCTACGACGAGGCTGGGACACAAAACCAAAGATTACAATATTGCCCATGTTAGCAACACCGAAAGAAATATTGTTACATTCCTCTCGCACTCCATAGTACACAAGGATGGGGAAAATAGGAGAGTGACTTATAACAGGAAAGATATAAAATAAAATGTACACCTTCGCCATCTCTGTTTCTACAATTGCTCTTTCAGTTTCCAACACCTGCCACAAAGTATTGCAAGCCATTCCCAAGTGAATCAATTCAAATTTAATTCAATAAGTTGAAATAATGAGACATCAGAGCAATGAAACAAAATGACAGTCTCGTTTCAACCTTTCGCGGGCAAGCGCTATAGCAACTGAGCTCCACCATATCTTATCTTGCAGAAATGCAGTGAAGTTTGGAAAGTAGGAGGCGCGGTACTGGCGTAAGTAAAGCTGTGAGGACGGACCGTGAAGCGTGCCAGGATAGCTCAATCGATAGACAGCTTGCCCACGAAAGACAAAGTTCCCAGCTTTGAATCTTGAGCTTCACCAAAAGTATGTGATTGTTCTTAAGCATTACTCTCTACCCTTTCGTTTGAGATATCTTACACTTTGTCACCCTTCACCTATTTTTAGTTTCATAATGATGATAAGGGTATCAAGTTGCGACAACGGTGAGCAAATATGACAAGGTGGCGTCTGGAAGAGATTGTCCCGCCTGTGACTAACACTTAAGCACTAATGGACTTGGCGGTTCGCCTATCGTATTAGCGCACTATTCATAGCCTCAGTTCGTATTCATATCAGCTTACTTGTCTTTCCAAGAGCTCGTTAGCAGCTAAATGAGGTGAGCGTTGTATTTGCCTTATAGCTGGTCAACATCATTAGGGGCTCAAGATTTCGACTAGATATCCTGATACATTTCAAAGAGAGTGTTCTACTCACGTGCCCAGGACAGAGTGATACGTGAGGAGAAAACGAAGTTACTCATCGAATGCGGGGTCTATGACCTTTGTAATCTGGTCCCTGTAAAACAAAAACCATCAAAACAACGAATATAGCTTTAGAAGACATTAATGTGTTTGTGCTAGTGCTCACTTCCACATCTCTAAATGAAGCGCAATGTTACAATAACATATTTAATTGGATATCTGTACACATCCTTTACTTGTGCGATGGCCGAGGAACTACGGCTGTTTGTTGCGAAATATTAGAAAAAATTCATCCGCTTATTACACGAATTTACATAAGCCAGCTACGCTGCATCGAGCTTGGCATATTAGGCAAGCTCACAATTAATAGATGGAGAGCACAACCCTTAGTTCTCCGTACGTCAGCTCAAGCCTTATATTTCTGTGCCGCGGAGTATTCACAACTCTCTCGCAAAACGTCACCCATGCGGAACAAGTAAACATAGCCCTGAACGAAAAAAGGACGCATCATAACAGGCTGCCTCCGCCCAACTCCCACAAATCAGCTGTACCAGCTCATGGGCATCAGGAGGAAAACAACTGCAGAAAGCCGGCCGCGGTGGCCGAGGTGACTGAGGCGCTCCAGTCACGGTCAGCACGGCCACTACGGTCGGGGGTTCGAATCCCCCCTTGGGCATGGATATTTGTGCCGTCCTAGTTCGTAAGTAGTTCTTAAGTAGTTTGTAAGTTTAGGGACTGATGACCCCGTAGTTAAGTCCCATAAGCTTGACAAACATTTTTTAACTGCAGAAATCAAAGAGCTTAAACAGGAATCTCAGGCATCCACTTTTTGGTCATAGCCTCCAACCTTCTAGGATTAAATCAAGGAAGAACTCCCTAGAAACAACCAAATCTTCTAGCGCCTAAACCATGACGAGAGGAACTGTGGTAAAACTTGGAACCCGGAAGACCTGGGAAAAGCCCCAGAGAAGAACATACTGCTGGTTTAGAACTTCCATATACTATCTGGTAAGCACTGTATAGATTCAGACCGTGAGTATCACTGTGCGGAGTAAACCTGAAGACTTACCTAGCAATTACTATTACATCAGACTTAAAATGGAAATAACACGTAGATAATGTCTTAGGGAAGGCGAACCAGACACTGCGTTTTATCGGCAGAACACTTAAAAGATGCTACAGAACTACTGAAGAGACTGCATACACCACACTTGTCCGTCCTCATTTGGAGTATTGTTCCCCATTGTGGGATCCTTATAAAGTGTGTTTGACGAAAGTCAACGAACGAGTCCAAAGAAGGGCAGCTCGTTTTGTATTGTCACGATACAGGGCAGACAGCGATACGGAAATTATACAGGATCTAGGATGAGAAGCATTACAACAATAACGCTGCGGCGTGGTCCACTTACGAAACTTCAATCACCACCATTCTCTTCCGACTGCAAAGATACACTACTGCAAAAACAAGAACAAATGCAGATGATAAACGGGTATGCATTGGACAAATATATTATACTAGAACTGATATGTGATTACATTTTCACGCAATTTGGGTGCATAGGTCCTGAGAAATCAGTACCCAGAATAACCACCTCTAGCCGTAATAACGGCCTTGATACGCCTGGGCATTGAATCAAACAGAGCTTGGATAGAGTGTAGAGGTACAGATGCCCATGCAGCTTCAAGACGATTTCACAGTTCATCAACAGTAGTAACTGGGGTATTGTGACGAGACAGTTGCTCGGCCACCATAGAGCAGACGTTTTCAGTTGGTGAGAGATCTGGAGAATGTGCTGGCCAGGGCAGCAGTCGAACATTTTCCGTATCCAGAAAGGCCCGTACAGGACATGCAACATACGGTCGTGCATTATCCTACTGAAATGTAGGGTTTCGCAGGGATCGAATGAAGCGTAGAGCCACAGGTCGTAACACATTTGAAATGTAACGGCCACTGTTTAAAGTGCCGTCGATGCGAAAAAGAGGTGACCGAGAAGCGTAACCAATGGTACACCATACCAACACGCCGGGTGACACGCCAGTATGGCGATGACGAATACACGCTTCCAATGTGCGTTCGCCGCTATGTCGCCAAACACCATGCGTGCGCCCACGTTCGTCGTTGCGTACACCATCGCAGACGCTCCTGTCTGTGATGCAGCGTCAAGGGTAACAGCAGCCATGGTCTCCGAGCTGATAGTCCACGCTGCTGTAAACGTCATCAGATTGTTCGTGTAGATGGTTGTCATGCAAACGTCCCCATCTGTTGAGTCAGGGATCGAGACGTGGCTGCACGATGCGTTACAGCCATGCGGATAAGATGAAAGTCGACTGCTAGTGATACGAGGTCGTTGGGATCCAGCACGGCGTTCCGTATTGCACTCCTGAACCCACCGATTCCATATTCTGCTGTCATTGGATCGCGACCAACGCGAGCAGCAATGTCGCGATACGATAAACCTCAATCGCGATAGGCTACAATCCGACCTTTATCAAAGTCGGAAACGTGATGGTACGCATTTCTATTCCTTACACGAGGCATCAGAACAACGTTTCACCAGGTAACGACGGTCAACTGCTTTTTGTCTATGAGAAATCGGTTGGAATCTTTCCTCATGTCAGCACGTTGTAGGTGTCGCCACCGGCGCCAACCTTGTATGAATGCTCTGAAGAGCTAATCATTTGCATATCACAGAATCTTCTTCCTATCGGTTAAATTTCGAGTCTGTAGCACGTCATCTTCGTGGTGTAGCAATTTTAGTGGCCAGGAGTGTGTATTGTTGACTTACACCTACATAGGTGGAAATGATCATCAGAATAAAATTCGAGAAATCAAGGTTGCAACTGAGAGATTCAGATGTTTTTTCTTAAATGTGATTTGCAGAGTATCCCGTGTAGATGTAGATTTAGATGTAGAAATGGGGCTATACCAGTGGAGATGAGTCCTGTTAGTGTGGAGAGCTGCCAGACGCACAACACCTACTCGTCTACAGGAACCGGATGAACCTCGTACTACTGATGATTTACTCGCAGCAAATAAGACAGCCATTTGTGCTGCAACCTATTGGGCTTCATGTAGAATAAGAATTTTGTAATCTCCGATAGAATTACATCAACTCTTTTAAACATTCTCTTGTCTTGTTTTTTCATATTTTCGATATTATTGTACTTAATTTTCAATTCCCTTCTACTATGTATTATAACTGGTTTACTTCTAAAGTAAGGTGATTTTGTTAAGTGATGTCATGGATACGATAAATAAATAAATAAATGAGTAAAGCTGAGATGAGTCTTATCTTTCAGACGTTAGGACTGGATGGTGAAATAAATTCGCCGGCCGCAGTGGCCAAGTGGTCTGCAGCGCGCCAGTCACGGTCTTCACGGCCGATACTGTCGGGGCTTCGAATCCTCCCTCGGACATGGGTGTTTGTGTTG
The DNA here is from genome assembly GCA_026315105.1 of Locusta migratoria. Taxonomy (NCBI): domain Eukaryota; kingdom Metazoa; phylum Arthropoda; class Insecta; order Orthoptera; family Acrididae; genus Locusta; species Locusta migratoria. The sequence goes on from CM048746.1 coordinate 456,272,297, forward strand.
TCCTTATCCTAAAATAGTCAGGTAATTAGTGTGTGAGTCAAGCGACTGATAATCGCGCAGTCGCATAAGACCTCACAAACATTTGAAATAAATTCAACGACCACAATTTAAAATTTGTGCGTGGCCGACACTCAAACCCGGATTTCACCTTTAGCTTGTTTTCGTGTGTATCGTTTCTCAGCGAACGTTGGACACGTTTCTTCTATATTAATTGACGAGATCTTTGCTGCGTCTTTTTTTACGGATGGCGATCATGAAGTGACCAGAGGCGCTGAGCTACCGCACCAGCATCGCTGCGGCTACTAGCGCACAGTTCCCGTCTCAACTGACAGGTGTTGCACACTACACATGGTGTGTACCCGTTAATGTTCCCCTCTGGTTGCCGCTTTCAGCTTTATTCATACCAGGTGATGAACGATTACTGTAAATCCGTGCTGAAATTGTCATTAGCCTTGTGCCTGTTATTTTAGACATGTCTCAAAAATTATGCCAGGTGGTGTAACATCACATCGCGGCCATACCATTAGAATCACTATATTCCAACATTTTTCATCGTGCTGTAATTTTAATTATTTGTTAAGAGGCAGAAATTTCTCGTTTTTCAATTTTTTTAGTAAATTCCAATTATATCAGCGTAATTCAGGATAATAGTATCCAGGGAATAAGTAGGTCAAAACACCTCGTATATCAGAGATCATTTGTCAGATTGCCTTTATAAATAGTACCCGCAGTTGAGTTACTCGCTCTCTATGTGTTTAATTCTATATGTGATTAGGTCTCTATGTGATTAACTCTCTATGTGATTAGATTCCTCAGTGCTTAGATCTCTATGTGCTTATGTCTCTTTGATTTCAGATCTCTCAGTATTCAGTGTTTTGCTCTCTCCGTGATTAGTTTAAAAATATCATACGGGGTTTATTTCCAAGATAGAAAGGAACCCGATAAATTATTTATTTCTTAATATAGACTTTCGTATCGAGATCATACACGAATGCGTGCAATATCTTTGGACTTTGATCGGAATAGGCTAGGAAGGAGGAATTAGAAACTTCTGCCTCCCGTTAATAAACTGATTAATATTCGTGATATTGGAATTCGAACTTATTTGCAAGTTTAAGGAAATGACATTTAAAAAACTTATCTGGAAGAATTAATCGTCGTCAATGTAATAGGATGCAGAGACTTTAATGTAAGCAGTAAAAATAACAGTCAACCAGATAATGTAATTTAGACTTTTACGAAAATAGTCACGCATTGTGAACTTACGAAGTGTTTTCTGTGAAAGTGATTTGGTTGTAACTATTAATTTGAAAATAGAGCATTTGGGAAATTTTTTTAAAAAAATCTTGAATTATTCAAGTATTTAGTTCCCTAATATGGTCCAAGATTATTCTAAAAATGAACATGTACTAAATCTGTGAAGTTCGTAAGAAATCAGTTAATGTGTGAAAGAAAAATATCTAACAGTTTTGGTCTAAAGAATAATTCGATAGAAAAAGAGTCAGGAATAAATAATATATTTTGTAACTGACTGAACTACCGGGACTCAATGATTCAAGTTTTTTTTTTCAGATTATTAAATATCAGCCTCTGAGAAACGGAATTTCATGCTCGAACATTTCAAAAAGTCTTTAAGTTCAAGATATGAATAGAACGAATACTTACAGTGTGAAAAATTCAAGAAAGATATGAATTTCATTAATTACGAAAGAAGTACCAGGTCTACCAACTTACATTTCATACTGGGATGACAAATAAAATTTAGAACCCATACATCCGCTACAAACTGTGAAAGTCAAGCCGAAATCTATAGCTTACAAGTCACAAACTAAAGTCAAATACAAGGCAAGTGTACTTCTATGTTTCCCGCTTACTTTGGTGCCAGAATCCTTGCCTCGTCACTGCACAGGTGAAACGCACGTACAAGCTAACCTTCACTGTGCTGTGCCATCATCTATGTGCGACTTCCTCCAGGTTTTTTCTCTCTGTCTGTAGTTTGGATCAGATCTTACAGTCAGGTCTTACACGTACTGACTACAGTGTATTCTAGTGAATACCACGCAATGTTGCTCATGTACGAGGCGATGCAGGGCAAAGCAGCTGTCGCTCGAATGCTTCGTTCACTATGTTTTTCAAAACGACGTCCGCCTTCGGCACATGGTTTCAAGATGCACAGTGATGTGTTTAAGAACCGAGGGAGCTTTCCAGGTACAACGTGTCGTGAAAAACCAATTCGCGACGCACCTGATGTTGCCCAGACTCTTTTCAGCACATATCGCTTCTAATGTCTACGTACAAATTAATATAAAGAAAGCCGAGCGGTCTAAGGCGCCTCGCTGCGGAGCGCGCGGTTGCTCGCCGTCGGAGGTTCGAGTCCTCTCTGGGGCCTGGGGCATGGGTATGTGTCTTGTCCTTAGGTTAGTTTACCTTAGTTTAAGCACCGAGCGGGGTGGCGCAGTGCTAACGCACTGGACTCGCATTCTGGAGGATGGTGGTTCAAATTCACCTCCGGCCATCCAGATTTAGGTTTTCCGCGATTTCCCTAAATCACTTCAGGCAAATGCCTGGTTGGTTCCCTTCAAAGGCACGGCCGATTTCCTTCCTCATCCTTACCCAACACTGTTAGCGTAAGCTCCGTCTCTAATGACCTAGCTGTCGACGGAACGTTAAACCCTAAGCTTCCTTCTTACTTTAAGTAGTTTGTAATCTATGGACTGATGACCACACAGTTTAGTCCGATAGATTTACAAACATTTGAACATTTAATATAAATAAATGTGTTATCGTGGTACGTAATTTACGTTTCCGTATTATTTGTACCGGTACTAATAATAATCAACTAAATCCGATAACGAGATAAATCGTGACTTAAAGATGTTGTCACAAAGAAGACACTCACTCTGAAATGCTCTGCGTATGTCCGGCCAATTAGACGTAAGTGAATTTGTAACAGTTTTTTTTATATATATTTACCTGATTATTCAGGTTCTAATTTTACATTGATGAGTAGTTTCGACTAGTTAGAGCCATTATCAAATCTTAGTTGTCCAGGCATGATAAGACACAAGTTTTAGATGAACCAACATCATATTGACAAGTTATAAACGGTATGCACATCATCAGTCAAATATGCCTTTACGTCATGTTGTTCAAATGTTTGTAAATCTATCGGACCAAACTGCGTGGTCATCAGTCCATAGCTTACAGACTACTTAAACCTAGGTAAACTAACCTACAGACAAACACACACACCCATGCCCCAGGGAGGACTCGAACCTCCACGGCGAGCAACCGCGCGCTCCGCAGCGAGACGCTTTAGACCGCTCGGCTATTCCACCGCGGCCTCGTCATGTTGTTCAAGACCCTGTGCAATACTGTCTCACATATCCAGGCAGCTTTTCTTGCAGTGCTTTTCTGTAAATGGTATTTCCGTAAGGTTTGTGACTGACATATTAGTTGTATATTAAATTAAGCACTACTTATTTAATCCAATCTAATTAACATAAGTAATCATCATCATTATTTATTAAATTCACGGGCCTTTACGGCCTACAGCAGAATGAAACGGATACAGACCACAATACAAAAATAGTACAACAGATTGGACATAATAGTAATATTCAAAGGCTACACATTAAAAAATTGTAATTAATATTTAATTAATTAATAATTTTATATTTCAATATAAAACTGCATTTAATTCATTCTAATCTAAAAAGAACAAGGACAACAGACATCGAATAGGTTTGCAATTTTTTTCCTACGCAAGAATTTTGCTTCCTCATTAATATATGTGGAGATAAGGACCCTGCACAACGCACAAACAATTTCGATCAGCTATTCTCTGGAAGTCCCGATAGTTACGAGTTACGATGTATTGTCACATTAACATCTACTGTGCGAACAGGTTTCATTCGAAAGTATAGTGCAATTAAGGTTTATACTTCCAGTTAAGATTCAGATAATGCTATTTTTAATTTCCATCTCTTAGTTAAAATTGAAACTCAAAGAATATAGAACGAAGCGGATTCTTGACAATGAGATCAACCGCGTACCTCATAGGAAGCTTCCATAGAAGAGGGACTGAGATTTTGATGTACGTAAGGCTAATTAAAAAAAAGACTTTCACAGCACTCAATACTGTCTTCTAGGGAACGTCGGCGCCAAATAATTAGAACCTCTAGTGGTTCTTAAAAGCAAATATCCACCTCGAGGCACATGATTCACCTTTTCAAGGATTTGGTGTTGATACACTTGGAGGAGTGCTTCCGTTCTCTTCCTTATTTCGTAACTGTAAACCATAATTCGGTTTTTTCTTTGTTGTAGTTTCAGACAATTGTAACAATGAGTGCCCAGCCTATCGTGAGCAGTCTACAGCCTTCTTCAAACATCCTCAAACATAAATCTTCAGTTAGGTATTGCTGCCTATCTAGCACCGTTTCCTCAATTAGTGGTGGGTGATTGGTGGGGTCGTTTCTACAGTAAGGCCAGTGTAAAATATCTTCTACTATTTTTCTTCAGCCGAGAAGCTGCCATTCCTCTTAAGTTGTCGATATCGACATTTCAATAAATTCTAGCCTTCTTCCTTCCTCCCTTTTACCCTTCCTTCCTTTATTCTTTTCTTCCGTCGTTTTATCCCTTTTTTTTTTTTTTTTTTTCACCGGAAAATGCATCTGAAATTAAATCGCTACTGTTGCTACGCGAGAGCTAAGTACTTGATTATCGATGTTCTTTCTGGCACATTTCATTTAATTGACTTCAAATTAAATTGTCGGGGAAATAACCGTCATGTACTCTCTTAGATCAGAAATTATATTTTTATTTGCAGCGGAACACAACTAGATGTTAAATCGTAATTTTTCTCCACAACGACAAAGAAAGCCAACCGAGCTATCTCTGAGGAAAAAAGATCTAGACAAAGAGAAACTCTGTTTTAAAAAATAAAAGTATAATTTCCACTAGCAAAGGTTTAGAACTAGAATTTCCTTGATATATGTACCTCAACTGTTTCAAAGACTTTAAGAAATGCATAGTCAACAATTAACGGTTTATTATATTTAAAACTTTACCGGTTTCGGATATTATTCATCATAAGAAGAGTCCGTTAAAAATTTTACTATCATGAATTATACACAATTTACAATGAAATATGAGATAACATAGTAGTGTAATCCAGAAGATACTTACTATGGTTGTTATGGGACGTGTTTATTTATTGTCTTCATGGACCAGTCTGTCATTTTACCTTATGTTTACATAACACTCTCTGTAGCAGTCGCCATGACACCTCATTAACGATATATCCTGTGATGGCGGACAAAGATATACTACTTTCACACCATGAATACTTCGATCTCTGCTATGTTTATCAGATCAACTATGTAGTTATCAATCAGCCTGTTTAATTTTGCAAGTGTATTCTGGATGACACTACTATGTTATTTCATTGTAACTTGTGTATAATTCATGATAGTAAAATTTTTAACATACTCTTCTGATGCTGGATAATTTCCGGAACCGGTAAAAATTTAAATACAATAAACAGCTGATGGTTGACTATGCATTTTCAATGTTTAAAAGACCTTCTAATGTGTCGGTTAAAAAGATATACTCTGAGTAGAATGTAATATTGCGAGTACGCAAATTTGATAAATAGTGAAGAGAGCTTCCTCGTTGCCAAACATATTACATGGACGGTAGAAACCAAATGAGCAGTCAGTACGGTATTATTTTGAAGTGTAATCCTTAAAAAAGAGAAATTGTAATTCGTAGATTTGTATTTGCGACTGGAATGAGAGAGAAAGAATTACGTGTTATTTTCTGTTATTTTTATCTCCATATATATAAAAAATCCAAATTTGTCACAACATTGCACTGCAACACATGAAGGTTTTTGCATACCTATTTATTTAATAAATTACACATAAACTACATATATGACACTTTTGCGATTCTTGGCAACAACTTTTCCACATTGTAAAAATTTTATAAATTCGTATATGACATATATTTAAAAAAAAAAAAAAAAAAAAAAAAAAAAAAAAAAAAAAAAAAAAAAAAAGGTATGTAAAAACAGGCGCGTAATACGTTGTATCAATTTCAAAGAATTTCGTCAAGAACTTTCAGAGATATTACATTTTGAACATAAGACCAAACATGTGTCTAAGTTAGATATCTAAGACGTGATACAGGAATGGTAGGCAATGACGAAGAGCGGGAGGGGAGATACACACAAACTTTTTTAATTGTAACCAAGACTTGAAATACCTAGTTTTGCAGCTCAGGCTTCAAAACTGACTTAATAGCAGGATTTTTCAAAGATCCTTTCATCTCCTATTTCACCCCCGTAATACCCGATTTTCAGAAAAATCTGAAAGGCGCCTTTTTTTTATTCCAACCAAGAATCCATATACCAATTTATGTAGGTCTAGCATGAAAATTGACTGGGTAACAGCGTATTTTCAAAAAAACGTTTTATCCCCTATTTCACCCCCTTAGGGACGGATTATCTAAAAGTCGCTTCTTAAACAACGCCAATGGTGTAAGATGTACACCCTCTGCAAATTTCAGGTTTTTATCATCAATGGTTTTGGCTGGGCGTTGATCAGTCATCCGTGTAATCAATCAGTCAGTCAGTCGCTTTGAAAACCGCTTACTAAGTCTGACGACTGGGAGGACGACCCTGCTACTCGATGAATTGATGCACGACTAACATACCGGTTTCCTGAGTGCCACATAATAGCCGTTGGCAACGAAATGATCAGTTTTTTAATGATAATTGATTTATCGATAGTGTTTCGTACAAGAACTTATAACAACAAAACAGTAACTGCATTAAATGTTTATTTTATGGTGAAAAACGATTCGATTAATATATTCAATCTGATAAGAATCTCCTTCGAATTACCACTGTGTTTCAGAAAACAACATTCCCGGTAACGCTCGGGCACCAGTTGCTTTCTAATAATGTTTGCAATTGAAGTAGCCGGTCCTCTATATCGAATGTGCGCTGTTCAAACCCTGTCGACAAAAAAAAAAAAAAAAAAAAAAAAATGGACGTTTACCTTCGTAGAATTACTTGGAAATGGAAGGTTTAATTTTAGTTATGGCAGCTGTGACATTCGGTGCTACTGTAATATTCCATGGAAACACCTCAGATTTTTAGTCTCATTGACGTCACTGAATTTTAAAAGAGAATTAATTGAGATTTTGGCCGCGGTGGAGTAGCCGAGCGGTCGAAGACGTCTCACTGCGCAGCGCGCGGTTGCTTGCCGTCGGAGGTTCGAGTCCTCCCTGGGATATGGTTGTGTGTGTTGCCGTTAGGTTAGTTTACCTTAGTGTAAGTAGTTTGTAAGCTACGGACTGATGACCACGCAGTTTGGTCCCGTAGATTTACAAACATTATTTATAATTGAGATTTTGGCAACATCAGCCCCTGCGCAACTGAAATTTTAATGAAATCATTATACAAATACATCAACATAAAAATGACGTATCGATTGTTGATTATAATTTTACAATGAGGCCAATGAAACTTATATATTTCAAAAGGCGCTTTGCCGTAGATGCGTGCAAAACGAAAAATCATGTGTATACGTAGCCATTAAGAGAGGCAAAAGGACCATGCTTTAAATTCTCTAGTTGCCAAATAAGTGAGCGTCAAAAATTGAAGTGGTACTACCTTCTGCCTTGCGTACTGGTCAGGTGCTATGGTAAAAATGCGACACTAAAGTAACAAATTTTCGTGAAAACGCATTGCAGATACGTTCATGTTTAATTGTTAATTTTCAGTAAGATCGATCATGATATTAGCAGTAGAAATCAAAACACTGTAGAAACGAATTCCGCACAAAACTTTGATTATGGGCGTCGTTACGTCATTTAATTTTATGTAACAGTAACTTTGTGATAGTTTCTAGCATATGGTCCAGAGTCGGTAAACTGATCTGCATGTTTGTGGAGAAAGCGAACGACAAAAATGTAATCTATCTTATGGGTCTAAAATAATGAGTATCTGTGAACTTTCGTTTTACATAGCCACAGCAGCCTGACGAACGATATTGATATGATTGAGGCATTCTCCCGGTGATTCTATGTTCACATGAGTTACAAATATGCGAGACCTTCAATTAATGTAGAAAAGTTCGTCATTGGACATTGTCAGCGCTACGAAGTTTTCTTTAACTTCTTCTGCTCTTCTGCTTGAACTAACATTCGTCAAGATTCTCCGAAATTTGTGCAATGAATTATTTGAAAATTCCAAGTAAGTGGATGCCTGGTCCAAAATTTTTAAACATGCTTACAAAACTCAGTTTGATTACTAATAACACAGACTTATATCAAACAGAGTGACCCTGTTTTGCAAATATAATTTACATTGGGTTATTTACGCTCTCTATCTGTGAAAGCTAAAATCATGTTACCAGAAATCTGAAACCTATACAAAGATACCTTATATCGTTGTGACACTAAAAGCGTCATTCTCATTTGCATGAATCCTTTGTTCAAGGCATTACTACATAAATAATTACTTTGACACTAAAACTACACTGTAACATTCAATATACACTCGCCCAGATAGGAACAGTTTACAGACTTTAAGGTCTCAAGATGGCCTTATAAGCTAAAAATCAGTTAAGTGTATAAAAATAAAGATGTACAACATACACAAAATTGTTCTTTTAATTCAGTATTATGATCCTCTAGTAATAATCGTAAGAAGAATCAGTGGAAATGTTCTCATTTGCTTTTGCTTTAACATCCTAACATACCTATTTCTTAAACAAAGAGTAAGCTTAAGCTGTTTGTAATGATAGGGAACGATAACCCTAGCAGTTTGGTCCCTTAAATTAACGAAGGTTTGAACATTCGTTAGTGTCCGTGTGTTTATGTTGCATACACATCTACATTTTTGCTCCAATCTTGATTAACTTTGCACACTTGACATTCAAACAAGGAGATAAGTTCACTTTGAGTGTAAGGATCACAACACATAGTTCCGGATATATTGCGTCATAAACAATAACATACTCGCTAAACTGATGCATCACGCTGCAATGTAGCATATTTCCTTCTAAACCGATTCAAGAAAATTTGGTGCAAAGATTGGTAAAAATTACTTTAGGGGCAAGAACCACCCATGACATACAATTCAGCAGATATGACTTCATAAACAATGATAAGCATGTTGAGCCGCCCACTCACCCAAAAGATCTTAATTTACAACATCCTCATTACTAACTCTATTAGCAAAACATTTCGCTTGCAGTTTATTGATATTCCACTCTACGCCCCTGGAAAATTGCATTACTGTGTGACACATTGTTCAGAAGAAATGACGTCATAAGGATTGAGCCACGTTAAAAGTAAACTGCAGTCTAAATTTGGCTACAAATACAGGTGAAATGGACAGAGTGGGACAGAGAGCGATGAAGAGAGGGATGAAGACGAGATGAAGATAAAAATACATATCCGGGCAATGAAGGGTTATACGGCTATTATATAAGGACAATTCGGGGTCTAAAGTTTTTAACAAGGAACTCAGAAAGTTCTTGACCAACTTACTCATTTTTCACATGATGCTGTAAAAATCATTCGGATATACATAGGCCATATATATATTGTTGTTGTGGTCTTCAGTCCAGAGACTGGTTTGATGCAGCTCTCCACAATACCCTATCCTGAGCAAGCCTCTTCATCTCCACATAAGAACGTCAACCTACATCTGTCTGAATCCGCTTACTGTATCCATCTCTTGGTCTTCCTCTGCTATTTTTACCCCACACACTTCACTCCAATGCTAACTTCACAATTCCTTGATGTCTAAGAATGTGTCCTACCAATCTATCCCTTCTTTTAGTCAAGGTATGCCAGAAATTTCTTTTCTCCACAATTCTGTTCAGTACCTCCTCATTAGTTACGCGATCCACCCACCTAATCTTCAGCATTCTTCTGTAGCACCATATTTCAAAAGCCTCAATCCTCTTCCTGTCCGCACTGTTTATCGTCCATGTCTCCCATACAAGGCAACACTCCATACAAATGCCTTCAGAAAGAACTTCCTTAGCCTTAAATCAATATTCGATGTTAACAAATTTCTCTTTTTCAAGAACGCTTTTCTACCCATTGCCATTCTGCATTTTATATCATCTGTACTGCGACCATCATTTGTTATTTTACTGCCCAAGTAACAAAACTCATCTACCTCTTCGTTTCCCAATCTAATTCCTTCAGCAGCACCTGATTTTCTTACACTGCACTCCATTACTCTAGTTTTGCTCTTGTTAATGTTCATCTTATGTGCACCTTTCAGCACACTGTCCATTCCGTTCAATTGCTCTTCCAGGTCCTTTGCTGTATCTGACAGAATTACTATGTCGTCGGAAAACGCAACGTTTTTAATTCTTCACCCTGAACTGGTTTTTGTACAAGTTGTAAATAACTTTACACTCCCTATATTTTACTCCTGCTTGCTTCAGAACTTGAAACAGTTTATTCCAATCAGCATTGTCAAAGGCCTTCTCCAAATCTACAAAAGCTAGAAATGTAGGTTTGCCTTTTCTTAATCTATCTTCTAGGATAAGCCGTAAAGTGAGTATTGCCACCCGTGTTCCTACATTTCTCCTGAACCCAAACTGATCTTCCCCGAGGTCGGCTTCTACCAGCTTTTCCATCCTTCTGTATATAATTCGTGTTAATATTTTGCAACCATAACTTATTAAACTGATGGTTCTGTAGTTTTCACACCTGTCTGCACCTGCTTTCTTTGGAATGGGGATTATAACATTTTTCTTAAAGTCTGAGGGTACTTCGCCTGTCTCATACATCTTACACACCAGGTGAAACAGGTTTGTCATGGCTGGTTCTCCCAGAGACTTCAGTAGCTCTGAGGGAATATCATCTACTCCAGGGGCCTTGTTTCGACTTAGGTCTTTCAGGGCTCTGTCAATTTCTTCTCTCAGTACAGTATCTCCTATTTCATCTTTATCTACATCCTCTTCCCTTCCTACAATATTGTCTCGAAGTTAATTTCCTTTGTAGAGCCCCTGTATATACTCTTTCCACCTTTCAGCTTTCCCTTCTTTGCTGAGAACTGGTTTTCCATAAGTGTCCATGATATTCATAGAGCTGTTTTTCTTATCTCCAAATGTTTCTTTTATTTTCCTGTAGGCTGCATCTATTTTTCCCCTATTTATACATTCTTCTACATCCTTGCATTTGCCTTCTAGCCACTCCTGCTTAGCCATTTTGCACTTCCTGTCAATCTCATTTCTTAGTCGTCTGTACTCCATTTTGCCTGTTTCATTTACTGCAGTTTTATATTTTCTCCTTTCATCGATTAAATTTAGTATCTCCTGTGATATCCAAGGATTTTTTGTAGATCTTGCCTTCCTACCTATTTTGTCCTCTGCTACCTTCACTATTTCATCTCTCAATTTTACCCATTCCTCCTCTACTGTTTTATTTTCCCCCGTTGCTGTCAATGGTTGCCTAAAGCTCCCTCTGAAATTCTTAAGAACCTCAGGTTCCTTCAATTTATCCAGGTCCCATCTCCTTATTTTCCTACCTTTCTGCAGTTTCTTCAGTTTCAGTCTACAGTTCATAACCAACAAGTTATGGTCAGAGTCTATATCTGCCCCCGGGTATGTCTTACACTGTAAAACCTGGTTCCGAAATCTATGTCTTACCATTACAAAATCTATCTGGTATCTCCCGGTGTCTCCTGGTCTCTTCCACGTATACACCTTCTTTTGTGATTCTTGAACCAGGTGTTTGTTATAACTAAATTATGTTCTGTGCAAAATTCTACCAGGCGGCTTCCTCTTTCATTCCTCAAGACGTTGTTTATCTTACACTGTAGGCATCAGAGATTATTCGATATTCCCATCCCTATGGGGGTGAAATAGGGGATGAAGGGTTTTTTGAAAATACGTTGCTAGTCAGGCAATTTTTAAGCAAGAAAAACAAAACTTCGGATTTAGATTTTTGATTGGAAATTCAACCATTAAGTGGGTTAAATAAGGGAAAATCGTTTGAGGTTGCTACTTAGACTATTTTGATACTAGAAATTCGAAAATTTGCATTTTTAAACATAGTTAGAATTTAAAAAAATGTGTTTCGGGATGTCTTGAAATCTGTCATCAGTGGTGCAGCAGGGGGAGGCAAATTGCATCAAAGTACTTGATTAGAAAATCATATTTAAAGCTAAATCTATGAAAATTTATATTTAGAAGTAGCAACCAATGCAGGCCATCCGCCGGCCGCGGTGGCCGAGGGGACTAAGGCGCTCCAGTCACGGTCTTCACGGCCACTACGGTCGGGGGTTCGAATCCCCCTCGGGCATGGATATTTGTGCCGTCCTAGTTCGTAAGTAGTTCATAAGTAGTTTGTAAGTTTAGGGACTGATGACCCCGTAGTTAAGTCCCATAGACTATACAAACATTTTTTTTACTTTTTTTTTATTTTTATTATTATTATTATTATTATTATTATTTTTTTTTATTTTTTTTTATTTTTTTTTTTTTTTTAACAGACCATCCAGTCTACTCGTGCGTGGAACCTGATTTCTATGGCATACGCTTTTGATTTAAAACTATTGAAGTTTCACCTGCAGCTTGCTTTCGCTGTGTGTACAATGGACATATATTAAACTTGCCGGGTAACACCGGGTTTTCGGCAATACTATACACACAAATTTATATGAAATTGTAAATTTAAAATAGACAATAGAAATTCAGTTAGTAAAACATGTAATAGAATGTTATGAAGAAAAGGGACATTAAGTTACCTAAGTAATGGAGCGTCACCAAAGATAAATGTAAAAAATGACCACCTATTCAAGAGTACATTTCCCATCGACATTCCCCATTTCACCTTTCATAGTAAATCTGTGTCTGGGGCCAACCACATTTGATGTCTCTGTAAAGTAACCAGTCTTCGCAACATTCTACAGACTGCTATCCTCGTTCTATTACTAATTTCTTCAACAAGAAGAAAATGTGTGTGTGTTTAGCAGTACAATGTTCTAACATATACGGTTGCTGCGACACAAAGAATTCTCCTTGGTGTACACCTACTGCCCTGACTAGCGAGATCATCAACACGTACAGGACATGATGCAACAGGATCTTAGTCGTTCTCGAAGGTCTGTAAGAGCCATTTCCGAATTACTGCACAAGGCATTAAATGCTTCAGACAATCTGCTGCAATATGTCTGTCGGCACCTTTATGTTCGCTTGCATGCAAGAATATTCACTTGAATGTTTTTCAATGGGTATTGCTGCAACTATCTGGACAGCTGTTATTGTGGCATTTATGCTTCATTTGGCCTGAATTTTGTTATCATTCAGTCCACCTTAACTGTCAATAAAAATACCTTCTCCTTGACGATCTTGCATTTTTTCTCCATCCAGCGTAGATTGTTACTCGGGTCAAACAATCGGGTCCCAACATTAAAAGATCCCTGTAATATCCCTGAACAATCTCTGAAATGTTGTTAGTTGGCTTTAAGTTGAGCCTGTATATTGGAAAATTGGATACTTAACTGTAGTACCAAATTCATGAAAAATGTGATAAGTGGTCTGAAAGGTGCAAGATACCGAAGAGGATCACATAATTTATGAAGTGGGCAGTGTCCACCGAGTATTCTAAGTCGTTATATTTTCCAGCAGTAGAATGAAATAGTGCTAAGTTGCCTGCTGATTTAACAAGAATAGTGCAATGTGCCATTCGGTTGTGTTTGTTTCACTTTGATGCCTTGATAAGTGTATGTAAAGACTTCTATTCTCTCCTTTATTGTAAATCATCAAAAAAATGTTCAAATGTTTGTAGAACTTATGGGACTTAACTACGGGGTCATCAGTCCCTAAGCTTACAAACTACTTACGAACTAGCTTATACTAAGGACGGCACAAATATCCATGCGCGAGGGGGGATTCGAACCCCTGACGTAATGGCCGTGCAGACCGTGACTGGAGCGCCTCAATCCCCTCGGCCACCGCGGCCGGCTAAATCATCACGCTTCAACTTATAAAGTATGTGTATAATAACTGCATAACGATCATATACAGTCAAATAACATTGTCATATAAAGCAAATAATATATACCTATGTATTATCTTTAAATCATTTTATATATATGCGATGTCCATTTGTTAGGGAATGGCGGATGAAAGCCACATGGGTAGGAGACGGAGGAGCAATGGTAGTGGATCATTCTGAGATGAACAGAAGGAATTAAAGACGAAAGGTTTGGCGTATGAAACACACACACACACATAAAATAAAATAAAATAAAATAAAATAAAAAACCTGTTACACCAGCTAAGAACCGTCCTCGCCGCGGGTACAATTTTAAGCCCTTCGCTGTTAAATCTATCTAAGGAATTATTGCTGTTGAATGGTTACATATTTCCAGTGTACTCAAAGAAACTCAACACAAGGAACCTTCTTCCACCCTTCCTCCCTTGCTCCTCTTCCTCAGAGTTTGCCATGATAGAGAGAAGTAAATTGGTGACGGAGGCATTTGGAGCCAGCGACCTTTGCAAAATGGTCGAGGAAGCAAAGGTTGTTAGACCTTTTAAAGTAATTTCTATGAATACTTCAGATTTTTTTTAATATTCAAGCAGTGGCAGACGAGATACTCTCAATAAAAAATTAAGAAGCTGAAGTATTACATGTGATTCAACAGATGTAGCACATGTAGGAACAAAAGAATGTTACACTGACATGGGAACGACCCGTAATGTGCATGTGCTCTAAAAAGGGAAACGTGCAAGAATATTCAATCTGCTAACTTTGAATGTATATCCTCAATCCATTCAATTACAGATGAAAAGAAGGATATCTGGAAAAGAATGAGCAGAAACAATACTATATGCAACTCTGTGGAGAGCGACTACGAACTTAGTACCCAGAATAATTTGATGGGACTTAGCACCTTTCATAAATGTTTGTTTGAATTGCCTTCAGCACCAAACAATTCAGTCTGTGTAATGAATACCTTCCAATCGGTATTCACCAATAAGACTTGGGCAATACTGAGCTAAATTCAATGAGTCGCTTAAAATTTTGTGTGGAGATTAGTGATCGACCCAGGTCTTATTCTTACTAAGCACATTCTCTATCCACTAATCTACCTGTACACGGTGGATATGGCAGCTGCAGGAACTATCCTGCAAACTCCGAGCTAGCTACCACAATTCTCAACCTATATCCTATATGATTATCTTAGTGTTCCGTGCCCATTATTCTCGTTCAATTGCCGCGACGTTTAGCCTTTTCAAGTGTTTGATGTTCGTAAATCTAAGGGACCGAACTGCTGAAGTCATCGGTTCCTAGACTGACAAACTACTTAAACTAACTTATGCCAAGGAAAACAAACACACATCCATGCCCATGGAACGACTAAAATCTTCGACGGGAGTTTCGTGGTTGTAGCTTAAAATCTGAGTTAACAGCAACACATTTTTGAAAATCAATTTTGGTTGAATTTCAAAAAACGCCGAAACAAGCGTTTTATAAATTCGAACCCTGAATTAAAATCCGAAATTTTTAAGTTCTTGCTTCAAAATTGCCTAAATAGCAACGTATTTTCAAAAAACGTTTCATACCTTATTACACCCTCTTACGGACGGTATATTGAAAAATATCTTCTTAAATAACGCCTACAGAGTAAGATCAACACCCTCTACAAATTTAAAATTTCTGTCTTCAGTGGTTTGGGTTAGGCGATGATGAGTCAATCAGTCAGTCAGTTGTGAAATTGTCTTGGCAACAATGTGTTTCTTAAAACAATTTTTCACCCCTATTTTACCTCTTAGTTGTGGAATATCCAAAAATACCGAAACTCGTGTCTTTTTAATCCTGATCAAGAATCCATATCCTACGTTTCGTAGTTATAGCTTGAAATTTGAGTTAACAGCAACATATTTTTGAAAATCAATTTTTGAATCCCGTATTTCACCCCATTATTGGTCGAATTTCCAAAAATACCGAAACACGTATCTTTTAAATTTGAACCCCGCATCCAAATCCGAAAATTTGTAGTTCTAACTTCAAAATTGCCTAAATAGTAACAGATTTTCGAAAAATATACCCTCTCCAATTTAACTTCCTTTATGGTTGAATTTTCAAAAATACCGAAACAATTATTTTTTAAATTCTAACCAACAATACAAATATCAATTTTTGCAGCTCTAGCTTCAAAATTGTGTTATTAAGCAACATGTTTTCAAAAAAAAAAAAAAAAAAAAAAATTCATCCCCTATTTGACCCTCTTGTTGAATTTCCAAAAATACTGAAACTCGTGTTATTTTTAAATCCTGACCAAGATTCCATATACGAAGTATCGTAGTTTGAGTTAACAGCAACAAATTTTTGAAAATCAATTTTTTGCGTTCCCTATTTTACCCCCTAACTGGTTGAGTTTCAAAAAAATGCCGAATCACGTTTCTTTTAAATTCGAACCGTGAATCAAAATCCGAAATTTTTAGTTCAAGCTTCAAAATTGCCTGAATAGCAACGTACTTTCAAAAAACGTTTCATCCCCTATTTCACCCCCCGCTTCTTAAATGACGTCTACAGAGTAAGATCAACAGCCTCTACTAATTTCAAGTTTCTATCTTCAGTTGTTTGGGTTGGGCGATGATGAGTCAGTCAATCGGCACACTGCATTTTATATGTAGAGATTTATGAGACAATCTGAATAGCTCCCTTAGACTGTTCGCGGATGATGCTGTCGTTTATCGGTTAGTGAAGTCAGAGGATCAAAAGCAACTGCAAAGAGATTTAGGCAAAATTTCTACATGGTGCGAAAATAAGCTATTAACAGCAAATAATGAAAAGTGTGAAGTAATACCCATGACCACTAAAAGAAATCCGTTGAACTTCAATTACACGATAAATCATTCAAACTTTAAGCTCGTAAATTCTACCAAATACCTAGGAGTTACATTTACTAACAACTTAGACTGGAGAGAACACACAAAAAATCTTGTGGAGAAAGCGAACCAAAGATTACGTTTGACTGGCAGAACGCTTCGAAAATGCAACAGCTCCACCAAACAGGCTGCCTACATCACACTTGTGCGTCCTCTCCTGGAATACTGTTGCCCTGTGTGGGACCCTCTCCAGTTGGGACTGACGGAAGACATTGAGAAGGTTCAGAGAAGGGCAGCTCGATTTATAATGTCACAGGAGGGAAATCATCCCGGAAATGTTGCACGATTTGAGGTGGAAATAATTTAAAAAAAGACGTTATTCTTTGCGGCGAGTTCTATTTGCGAAATTTCAATCTACGACATTTACTTCTGAATGTGAAAATATTTTGCTAGCACCCATCTTCATATGAAGACATGGCCATCCCAATAAAATAAGAGAAATCAGATCGAAAATGGAACGATATGAGTGGTATTTCTCCCCGCGTGCTATTATAGAATGGAACGGTAGAGAAAGATTATGAAAGTTAATAATGAAACCTGTGCCACGCACTTAAATGTGTTTTGCACAGTATGTATCTAGATGCAGATGTCTGAAAGAACAGATACAATCATACGCTGCAGCTAACATGTATTGCAGTCAAGGATGCCAGAGACATTTTAGCTGTTTTCAGTGCTCATTGAATCAAATTCAATTCGGCGGTAGGATATATGGGCTCTACATACATGTCCAAAAGAGCAACTGAGCGAGCTTTCAAAGTGGTAACAGACTAAAAGTCGCACTCTTGAGGACGTTGGTTCAAATCCTCCTGCGACCATCCAGAATTAGGTTATCCGTCATTTCTCTAAATTACTCCAGGCAAATTCTGGGATGGTTCCTTTGATAGATCACGGCCAGGGTCCTTCTCCATTCTTACCCAATAATCCGAGCGTGAGCTCTCTCTCTATTGACGAAGCTGTCGACGGGCGTTAAACCCTACCCTTCCTTCCTTTTTTCTGAAAGAGCAGATACCACATGTATTTATGAATACGTATATACGTATAATTAATGCGATGACGGGCAGGAGGCTCAGTGGATAGAATATCTGCATAGTAAACAGAAGACCCGGGTTTGATTCTCGCTGTGGGCATAAATATTCAACTTCGTCTTGTGCTTTACGGAGCTTTTTGCAAACTGACGTACATTTGCGAACATGTTCGTACAGAATACCTTCATCCAAGTCTCGTCGCTGCATCTGAGAACTAATATAACCTCTAGGAACTAATATAACCACTAGCAGGCGTGTAGTATAGGTGTGTTTATAGCTATTATATTAACATTCAACAGGGTGTTTTTTTTTTTTTTTTTTTTTTTTTTTTTTGTTTTTTTTTTTTTTTTTTTTTTTTTTTTTTTTTTTGGCACTTCTCATTACAAATGTAGTGAAACACTGATGTTATTGAATTACGTTTAATGCCCCTCTTATAGCATTAATGTTACTTTGTTTCCATTAAAAATATCGTGGTTGAACGCAATGTTTTCATGGTAATGACGCAGACTGCTGATTTTTAAATGTTTAAATGTTTGTAGAGATTATGGGACTTAACTACGGGGTCATCAGTCCCTAAACTACTTATGAACTAGCTAATACTAAAGACGGCACAAATATCCATGCCCGAGGAGGGGATTTGAACCCCGACCGTA
The DNA here is from genome assembly GCA_026315105.1 of Locusta migratoria. Lineage (NCBI taxonomy): Eukaryota > Metazoa > Arthropoda > Insecta > Orthoptera > Acrididae > Locusta > Locusta migratoria. Next base: position 456,290,915 of record CM048746.1, read on the forward strand.
GTGGCCGTGTAGAACGTGACTGGCGCGCCGCAGACCGCTCGGCCATTGCGGCCGGCTACTGCTTTCTAGGATCGAGTGTTATTCTAAGCATGCTTTCGTGCATTTTCATGCGTTCTAGGTCAAAGGTATGCACTATTACACTCTCCTGTTTCTCTACATATAACATAAAGCTATAAATTTCAACACGACTTATTTACAGAACGATGGAAAAGCTGCTAGAAGCCGACCTCGGGGGAAGATAAATTTGGGTTCAGAAGAAATGTAGGATCACGGGAGCTAGTACTTACTTTACGGCTTATCTTAGAACATACATTAAGGAAAGGATAACCTACATTTTTAGCTTTTGTAGATTTGGAGAAAGCTTTTGACAATATATTTGTTTACTTAGGTTAGGGAACTCTAGCCTCACGTGCTCTGCTACACGCTTCTTACTATGTGCTACACAAACTACATGCAGCATCAAAGAGTAGAATACTAGGAGTAACAAAACGCTGAAAGCAAACGTGCAACGTCATCTGGAAAAGCTAGAAGCACTTTATATTCATCTGCGCCAAGGCTGACAAAGTGAGCGATTATTTCTTCTGTTATGAACAAATCAAATAATCTCTGGGTTGCCAACAATTAGTTTTGAAATGTGCCGTCCAAGATTGTCAGTAGTTTCATTGCAGAAATCCATACGCAAGACTCCGAAATACCTTCTCGAATTGTTTGCAGTGAGTCCGTGTAAGTTTAATCCACAAAAATTTTCGCGGCGTTAACCCTGCTGGTACAGACCGATGACTAAACCTTTTTCCAAATATAGATGCCAATGTTCCTGCCTTTTATTCTTCGAAGTAAGACTTTTCGAAATTGAAGAAATAGATGCCTTTAATACTTTGAAGCTGAAATAGTCAAAAATAGGCATTAACGTCATCGTAGGTCATACGTAACACAGTGGTACAGTGCCAGCCTTTTAATCCAAAGGTCGCGAATTCGATCCCCGACAGGTTCTAGGATTTATATATTTCTAAACCTACGGGACCAAACTGCTATAGTCATAATTGCCTAAGCTTACACATTACTAAAACTATCTTCCACTGGGAACAACATCCACAAACACACACACACACACACACACACACACATCTCCACACATGCTCGCGCGTTTCCGAGGGAGAACTCGAACCACCGGCGGGAGCGGCCACCCAGTCCGTAGCATGATGCCTTACACCACGCGGCTACCTCCTGCGAAAATTAATAATTAACGAAGTTTCATTCCTCATTAAAATTCATATGTTGCTGTGGCGAGTAGATAGTATGTGTGTTAAACAAGCTGATTAGGTCCAATAACATATTGGTTCATTTTTAATTTCATTTCGCTGCACCTAATTATGAGCTGTTTTCGTGTTCGTGATTGGTAGGTGGGTTCTGCAGGTGCTGCCTGTACGCTAAAATAAATCTGTATCCTGCTTGATTAATGAGACGGAGAGCAATTGTTTAAGAATCGATTGTATTGAATAATGGTATTGTGTATTTTGTGTAATATGGTTAGTTTTACATTTTAAATACAGCTGTTTTCCTTAATTTTATTTTAATCTAACACGTGAAAACATGTTTGACAGCTGCACTGATTAAAAGCCCTGATATTTGTTGGCTTCTTTTATGGGCTGTGAGCCGATTAGTCAGATGTACTGCGTTGATGGAATGTGTCTGCTTGCCGGTATACGTTTTATTCTGCTTTATTTACGGGCCGCGGATTTTAGCTTTAACCATTTATTGCATTCTGGCTGTGTTAATTTTGCAAAATACTATTATTTTCAATAGAACGTCCTTACTGGTCACATTTTTTACACACCGTAAGTATTGTACTCTACGTTTTGAGATTTGTATTTACTAAATTCTGTGAGACTTGCAAAGAATATTTCCATTTACGAAAAACTTACGGGTATGTTGCCAGGTATCAAAATCGACGACGGCCGATATTTCGGCAGGAGACCGCCCTGCCATTTTCAAGGCGAAACTGCAAGGATGAAGCAATGTGCAACGATCTTTAAAACATTGCTTTCCAATGAGTAAACAGGAAAGACAAAACACACACCGAGCAAGCATGAACAAAGCGCTGACACGACCAAAGATGAAAACGGTCAGAACATCGATAATAAACATCAGTTCTCTACGGATGAGGTCGGATTCGTTTTGTACCTCTGTTTTTGACAAGTGAGAGAGCAAGATACCAAGTGGAATTTAAGCCGTACCCTCCATCCCTATTCATAAGATGGTCACCCAGTTTTATTTATATCGCTTCCTTGATAATACAGTCCAAGTAGTTGGAAGTGCATGACAGAATTTCCGTTTGGTTTTATTCAATGGGCAGACCTGTGTCAAGACAGTGTTCGGCCACAGCAGATTTGTTTGGCTGTTGTAAAAGTGTGTGACGTTTATGCTCAATACAACAAAATTAAGGCACTGTTGGTATCCGTTAATGATGATCTCGGTTTGCTAAAGGCGGCTGTCTACCGTATCCCATTTAGCTGTGGCATGTCATGTGTTGGTCAAACTATTAGGACTGTTGAGGACCGTTGTATTGAGCATAAACGTCACACACGTTTACAACAGCCAAACAAATCTGCTGTGGCCGAACACTGTCTTGACACAGGTCACCCTATGGAATACAACAAAACGGAAATTCTGGCACGCACTTCCAACTACTGGGACCGTGTTATCAAGGAGGCGATAGAAATAAAACTAGGTGACAACCTTGTGAATAGGGATGGAGGGTTCTGCTTAAATTCCGCTTGGATCCATATCTGATGTTTATTATCGATATTCTGAACGGTTTGTCTTTGGTCGTGTCGACGCTGTGTGCTTGCTTGCTCGGTGTGTGTTGTGTTTCCTGTTTACTCATTGAAAACCAAGGTTTCAAAGCACGTTGCACATAGTGATGGGAGAACCGACTGTTTTTAACAACCGATTGGTCAATCGGTTGTTTTTCCGTTCAGTCGGTTTTTTCAGTCGAATGAAACAACCGAATGAAAATAGTCTCTGTGACCGTATGAATGTTTTCACTCACTGGCGGGGTTTGAGTGGTTTCAGTCGATGCGAAACAATCGAATGAAACCAGTCTCTGTCAGTTGTAGCCGTTATATGCATGTTTTCACTCATTCAGTGGGTTTGAGTGGTTTCAGCCGATGCGCGACCACCGAATAAAACAAGTCTCTGTCCTTTATATGAATGTTCTCGGCACTGAATGGTTTCACTTGAAGCGATACAACCGGCTGGAAAAAGGCTCTGCGGTTTCTGCAGTTATATGGATGTTTCTTTATTAATTCAACGACTTTGTGTGACTTTATTTGCATACTCCTTCAGTCTTTTCGGGTATAACTGAACCTTGATTCAGCATGAAACTTCCTTAGAGACAAATCTTATAAATATAGCACTGTGTCCGTGTGTGTGTTTCTATTGCATGAAAATCTACAGTTTTGTTCCAATCTTGATGAAATTTTGCACACTTGACCTTCAAAGCCAGGGGAAAGTCACTGTCTACATCAAATTTCATTCGGTGCATGGCGGAGGGTACTTTATATACTGACTTCGACAAAAACCACAATTTGACTGCGATCTTGATGAAATTTTGCACACTTGACCTTTAAAACAAGATGAAGGTAATTGTGTACAGTAAATTTCGTAGGTTCATGGAGGAGTGTACTTTACCTACTAACTTCGACAAATTCCGTTTGTATTTGAATTTTAATGATATATTTCGCTCTTCACCTTCAAAGAAAGAGAATGGTCACCGTCTACATCTACTTTAGTGAATGACAGAATGTATTCCATACTTTGACCCCAATGTAGAGTTTTATTCTGATCTTGATGAAATTTTGCACACTTGACTCTCAAAACAAGTAGCAGTTCACCGTTCATGTAAGATTTTGTATGGTACATGACGGAGGGATGGAATAAACGTCCACGCCGTTTCACCGATAACCACAGAAATATCTGTGACAAGAATTCAAATGTTCAAATGTTTGTAAATCTATCGGACCAAACTGCGTGGTCATCAGTCTGTAGCTTACAAACTACTTAAACTAAGGTAAACTAACCCAAGGACAACACACACACACACACCATGCTCCAGGGAGGACTCGAACCTCCAACGGCGAGCAACCGCGCGCTCCGCAGCGAGGGTCTTAGACCGCTCGGCTACTCCACCGCGGCGTGACAAGAGTGAATAATTATGAAACTTTAGATGAATGTTTTCATATACTGTTGACGAATACAGACACGCTGAAGAACATTTACAGCGCTGATGAATGTATGTCTTCTCGTACTCCTTCAAATCAGATGGAATTAACAAAAATATTTTTATAAGAAATATTTTTATACAAAATACTTTAATGAAGGCTTTTTTTACCATACCTAAAGTTTTAGTGATTTTCGAATTTGGATCTAGCAAATATGCTCAAAGTTAACATATCTAACTCTGTCCTGCTAGAACCTTAGATATATATGAACAAGAAACCACATACCACACGTTTCTACCTGTCCCCACTTCGGAGATACAGTATGCGAGATTAAACATGTAAGAGATCATTTTGAAACACCCTGTAGTTTCCACGCTTCTTTATTGATACAGTAAGAAACCGACAACAATCGGCGATGGCTAATACTGTTGTGTGGAGTTCGGCGCGCGCCTGCTGGCGCTGTCAGCAGTGAAAACGCAAGCGAGGCAGCACCCCCTCTCGCGTCCCCCCTCCCCGCGGTACTTCGTGGTCATCGCCCACTAATCTTCTACAGATTGTGGGTGTCTGCGAAAGTAATCTGATCGGGTCCAGATGATCGGCGTTTTTGAAGTCTGGGGTGGGCGATTAAAGTGATCGCAGGCCTGCTCCAGCGATATGACAAAACTTACTGCCTGTTTTTACTTGAAAAGAAAGTATGAGTAATTCAGTCAATGTATAAAACTGCAAAAGTTTCGCATGTTTTCATTCAGTTGTTCCCACAGACTACTTTCATTCGAAAAAAATAAACGAACATGAATCCAGCATAGTAAAATACGACCGACTGACTGTTTCTTTCTGTTGCTCCCACTGACTGGTTTCACTCAAAAGAACTAATGAAGAGGCCAACGTACTGTGTCAATTTTTTCATTCGGTTGGTCCCATCGACTGATTTAACTCAAAAGGAAAGGAATGAGCGGTTCAACCGACTGTGTTGATTTTATTCGAATGCTCCGACCGACTGATTTCACTCAAAAGAAGGAATGAGTAGGCCAACCGACTGCGTCGATTTTTCATTCGGTTGATCCCACCGACTGGTTTCACTCAAAAGAAAGAATGAATAGTCCAACCGACTGAATCGGTTGTTTCATTCGGTTGGTCCCACCGACTGGTTTCACTCAGAAGAATGAATGACTAATTCAACCTATACGAGAAACTACAACCGAATGATCGATTTTTTCCCAACAACAGAATGAATCGATTGTTTTCATTCGATTGTTCCTATCATTATTGTGTGTTGCTTCCTCACTGCAGTTTCGCCTTGAAAATGGTAGGGTGGTCTCCTGCCGAAATATCGGCCGTCGTCGATTTTGATACCTGGCATCATACCCGTAAGTTTTTCGAAATTGTTTGACAGGAGAATTTAAGGAGTCAAAATAATTCCATTGGAGTTATGTGGATTGACCTAAGTACGAGAATGCAATTAAGGTAGGCCTTTTTCTTCCAACCTATCTTCAGAAAAGTCTGCTAAATAAAAATTATAAACACGAATTCTACACAAGCTCAAATATATTATACATCCCAGTTGTTTCATCCAGAAAGTACTTACAAACTAAACAGGCTGATTACCTTGATACATTGTCGCTACCTAACCTATGTCAAACAATAAGAAATTCGTAATATGTCACTTGACCTGAAGTCCTGATGACAGAATAATAACAGTGATAGACTGTGCTTTAGTGAACTAGGGTCTATGAATCAAAGAGCATCCAACAAAAATATTAAGCACTACATCAATCGATGCGGTAAAGTTAGCAGAAATCGAAGTACTCATTGTATAATATCTCTTTGACAACCATTACAGTATATATCTTTGATAAGGGGTCATGGCGACTGATAGCATGCAAGTAACAATTTAAAAAAAAAAGTCCTATAACAACCATCATTCATCAAAGTATAAAATTAGGCAACCGAAATATGCATTAAAAACTTAATGTTAGGGAATATAGCAGACAGTTATCCTGTGACAGAAACATACAATTACAGAACAATGAACATATGCAGAGGTACATTAACCTCTTTTTTTCGATTAAAATAAAATAGTTTGTCACTGAAAAAGAGAATATTTAAACGCTTATGAAAAGTTGTTTATTCGCGCTACTCTATGTTTATCAAACCGTATCTCTTAAACTAAGCCTCACACAGCAAAATAATTTTGTAATTGCCTTCAGTGCTATATGTTGTCGATGTCTGCAAACTTTCTGGCCAATATATTCAGTTATAGTGAAGTAATAAATTAAAATCTCACTTCTGGCGCAGAACGTTTACCAAACCAACGCCCAAAATGTAGTAAGCGACAAACTTTTCCCCTTTACATTTTTTTCGTGGAGGTAAAGCGAGGAAAAGTTTCGGAAAGGTTTGAATCTTTTTTTTTTTATGTTTATAGAGCTTATGGGACTTAACTACGGGGTCATCAGTCCCTAAGCTTACAAACTACTTATGAACTAGCTAAGACTAAGGACGGGACAAATATCCATGCACGAGGGGGGATTGGAAGCCCCGACCGTAGTGGCCGTGCAGACCGTGACTGGAGCGCCTCAGTACTCTCAGCCACCGCGGCCGGCGATAGCAGCAGAGAGAGCGCAGTGCTGGCAGTGAAAAACTTTTGGGACTACGGAAGTTGCGGGAAAGGAAAAGGCTTACATATTAGTCAAGGAGCTCTCAGAAGCGCAAATTAGTCGTCGTTTTTTATTGAAGAAGGAGCGTACAATATTTTAATAACAAACTAGTTGTTTGACGATGCGGAAAAGCTAATGGAATTTTAGTGTCTTCTGTCGTTAAATGGACAAAACCTGAAAAGTCAGGTTTCATTCCATCTTGAACCCAACTACTCAGTGCCTGTTAACGTATATGGATGATGAATAGCAGTCGAAAATATTTCTTTACTGTCGTAAAATTTCATTTTGTTCGCAGTGAGACTCTCATCAGTGCTTAAAACACAGTTTAAAACGTACAAAAATCTTCAGTCTTGCTGTTAAAGAGTATGTAATCGTTAACAGGAAGGCAGAAAAATTTTCTTTGTTTCAAACTGTAAATGAATAAAAATAAAAGTCTATGTTTGTTTCACTTACAGAAATTTCGTTTTATATAAGAGTGAACCCCCGATATCTAGGAAACTAATGATGGCGCTCGCTCTTACATGTACATGCTAAAGAATATTGTAGATCATGCTTCTCTTAAATGTATAGAAAAGTATTCCAAACAAGATGACTGGTGAAAAAATGCACCTCGCAGGATTCGAACCTAAACCTAGAAACAAACACAATGGAAACTCTTCGCCATAACCAGTAGACCACATCGACTTCACTAAACGTTACTCTTTGCTTCCGATGACTTCTTCGCGGAATGACTATAGGTTACTTATACTGATACCAATTTGTATGATTTCCACTGTCTGACTTCACAAAATTCCTTTCTATTTCAACTTAAACGTTGTAAAAGCTTTTTCTGTAAGTAATAAATACTCATATGAAACTTCCTGGCAGATTAAAATTGTGTGCCGGAACCGGGACTCGAACCTGGGACCTTTGCCTTTCGCGGGCAAGCGCACTACCGACTGTGCTATCCCGACACGACTCACGATGCCGCCTCACAACTTTACTTCCGCCAGTCTCATTCTGGAAACATCTTTTAGGCTGTGGCTAAGCCATGTCTCCACCATATCCTTTCTTCCACGAGTGCTAGTCTTGCGTGTTTGCAGGAGAGCTTCTGTGAAGTTTGGAAAGTAGGAGGCGAGGTACTGGCGGAAGTAAAGTTGTGAGGCGGCATCGTGAGTCGTGTCGGGATAGCACAGTCGGTAGTGCGCTTGCCCGCGAAAGGCAAAGGTCCCAGGTTCGAGTCCCGGTTCCGGCACACAATTTTAATCTGCCAGGAAGTTTCATATCAGCGCACACTCCGCTGCAGAGTGAAGTTTCATTCTGTGAATAAATACCCAGTTTATACGGGAAAGTACGGTGAAACACTACTAAGATACATCGCTAACGTGCTTGTGGGCACAACAGGACTTAGGATTGCGGTGAAAATGTCTCATTTTATGACGATTTTTAATGCAGTGTAGTATCTGAAGTGCATATTTGAGTAATTCACAAGTACAAATACGAAAATTTCCCAAATACGACCCGACAGCTTTGCAAACGGCGATTTGATGGATTTCGGATTTACACTTTCGTAATATGAGAGTTTGTAGGGCAAATTAACGACATTACCGATACGCGTATATTAAGATAAAGTTGATTGCAGTAGAGTTTAAAGAAGTGCTACTTCGTTATATTAAACATTAGAACGCTAGCAATTTTAACAAAATATTCTAATAATATTTGCAGAAGGTCATGAAAATTATCTTTTTAAGTTGTTTATTACTTAAAAACTACTGGTGTTCCGTTATCAGAATTTAAAACCACAGAGCATTGCTAAAATAACAATTTACCTTCGCAATCCAAGCCCACCGAAACGAACGAATCGGCCTTCTCGAAGCCTCAGCGACTTTCGGTGCAGCGCTGGAAATTTCGGTGGCCGTTTCGGGCGGTAGCAGGCCGCAGAAGCTTACAAAATAACCATTTTCACTATCGGGCCGAAATTGACGTCAGCACCGAGAAAATCACACAGAACCGAGCGGTACGAAAGATACAGTATAGGACCACAGTAGGAAACCCCACAGGTAGAAAACCCACTGCACAGTCGACTCGCAATATTGTGTACTGTGATTCGTCACTTCAAAAATCGTTTTTCTACTGTTCAATCGTCCAATGTTTATGCTGCTTACACCAAGAGAGGAATCATTTGACAAAGACCTGTGTGAAGTGCGGCTTATGGGGCTCCTCGATCATAAAATCCAGCCGCGGTGGAGTAGCCGAGCGCTCTAAAGCGTCTCGCTGCGGAGCGCGTGGTTGCTCACCGTGGAGGTTCGAGTCCTCCCTGGGGCATGGGTGGGTGTGTTGTCCTTAGGTTAGTTTACCTAGGTTTAAGTAGTTTGTAAGCTATGGACTGATGACCACGCAGTTTGGTCCGATAGAATAACAAACATTTGATTTTCATAAAATCCAGGTTTTCGCACCTCCCGTCAGTCATAGTTCTTGAATTTTTGGAATTCCTTTGTGATGATCTGGATCGATGTTGGCCTAATACACTGTACGACCCTCTTCAACCGTCGACGGTCTCTTATCAGTCTGGACTCGCATTCGGTAGGATGGTGGTTCAAATCCACCTCCGGCCATCCAGATGTAAGTTATCCGTGATTTCCCTAAATCACTCCAGGCAAATTCCGAGATTGTTCCTTTCAAAGTGCACTGCCGATTTCCTTCCCCACCCTTAACCAAACAATCCGAGCGTAAGCTCCGTCTCTAATGACCACGCTGTCGACGGGACCTTAAACACTAATCTTACTTCCATCTGCATCCTATCAGTCAACAGACGAGGACGGCCTGTGTATTTTCGTGCTGCTAACGTTCCTTCACGTTTCCACTTCAATATCACATGAGAAACTGGAAATCTAGCGTACAGACTTCTGACAAATTGACACCCAATCATCTGACTACGTTAGAAGTCCGTGAGTTCCGCAGAAAGCCCTATTGCGCTCTCACGATGTCTAATGACTAGAGCTGTAGCAAACCGTATGTATTCGGTACTGAGAAACGAATACTTTGGCTGATACGAAATACTGAATCGTTACTTATGAATACATTTCATACTCGTATCTACCGCATCGATAGGAACCTGCCACCAGGCCGCTTTGGCCGAGCAGTCTGCAGCGCGCCACTCACGTTCTGCACGGCCACTAAGGTCGGGGGTTCGAATACCCCCTCGGGCAAGGATATTTGTGCCGTCCTTAGTATTAGCTAGTTCGTAAGTAGTTTGTAAGTTGACCCCGTAGTTAAGTCCCATAAGCTCTACAAACACTTGAACATTTTTTTTAACGTGCCCATGCACACATTTCGTTATTAGCATCAATTGTATCTGTAACGAAAACCAACAGGGAGAGTTCGTATTTTCTGTGATAATGTTTGTTATGAGATGAGTAACTTTTGTAGCGATCCGTGACGAACTTTAAGTGCGTATTGCATTGCTCTACGATTTTAGATGATATTTCTGTTTTTAAACATTTTAGATTATACTTCTTGGTCCATGTTTCCAGGTTAATCCTCGATGATCTGACGTCCGTTTTTAATGCAAACATACGTTGTTCAAATGTTTGTAGAGCTTATTGGACTTGACTACGAGGTCATCAGTCCCTAATCTAAGAAACTACTTATGAACTACCTAATACTAAGGACGCCGCAAATATCCATCCCCGAGGGGGGATTCGAACCCCCGACCGTAGTGCCGTGCAAAACGTGACTGGCGCGCCGCAGACTACTCGGACACTACGGCCGGCACAAACATTTTTACCTGTGAGGATTTCAGTTTAATGGTTAATTACTTCTTTTTGGTCTTGTCTAATATAAAAAGTTTTGTAAAAAGTACTCAAAACTTATAATCTAGACATTTTCATTCATTGCGGAATTATCTTAATTGATGATGTCACGTAAGACAGTACGACAGTTCCGATGCTCGCAAATGTAGTGCTACTACTGTGATCGGTCACACAAGCATTTTACACGAAATATTCCGACTGATTCTGATATTCCAAGCCTCTAATGTGCGGGGACAATATTCAAAATGGAGGTCATCTGAGTCGCGCTAATATTGATCAATTTGTATAACAGTCGTATTTTAATCACGAGGGAAATGGACTTTACTGTTCCTTTCCTCATTAGCATTATTGGCAAATTTAAATATACAACTACATCTACATGGAATACTCTGCAAATCACATTTAAGTGCCTGGCAGATGGTTCATCGAACCACCATTATACTATTTATCTCCCATTCCATTCTCGAATAGCGCACGGGAAGAAAGAACACCTGAATCTCTCCGTTCGAGCTCTGATTTCTCGTATTTTATTCTGATGATTATTTCTACCTATGTAAGTGGGAGTCAACAATATATTTTCGCATTCGGAGGAGAATGTTGGCGATTGGAGTTTCGTAAGTAGCCCACGCCGCAGCGATAAGCGCCGTTGTTGTATTGATTCCCATCCGAGATCCTGTATAATTTCCGTAACGCTGTCTCCACTGTATCGTGACAATACGGAACGAGCTGCCCTTCTTTGGACTCTTTCTATGTCCTCCGACAAACCCACCTGATTAGGATCCCACACTGGGCAGCAATACTCCAAAAATGGACGGACAAGCCTAGTGTATCCAGTTTCTTTTGTAGTTCTGTTGCATCTTTTAAGGGTTCTGCCAATACAACGCAGTCTCTGGTTCGCCTTTCCCACGACATTATCTACGTGTTCTTTCCAATTTAGGTCTGGAGTAATAGTAATTCTTAGGTATTTTGTGGAGTTTACGACCTTCACGTTTGATTAATTTATCATGTAAAAAAAGTTTAATGGATTTATTTACGTATTCATGTGGACGACTTCACACTTCTCATTATTTAGAGTAAGTTGCCAATTTTTACACCATACTGATATCTTATTCAGATCGTTCTGCAGGTGTTTCTGATCTTCAGATGATTTTACTAGACGGTAAATGACGGCGTCATCTGAAAACAACCTAAGAGAGCTACTAAGATTTTTCCCCTAAATCGTTTATGTAAATAAGAAACAGCAGAGGACCAATAACACTACCCTGTGGAACGCCCGATAACACCTCTGTTTTATTCGAGGACATACCATGGATTACTACAAACTGTGTCTTCTGTGGCAGGAAATCCCCTATCCAATCGCAAATTTGGGGCGATATACCAATTTGATTAAAAGCCGTTTGTGAGGCACGGTGTCAAAAGTCTTCTGAAAATCAAGAAATACGGAATCGATTTGCGAACCCTTGTCGATAGCACCCATCAATTCGTGTGAGAAAAGAGCTAGTTGTGTTTCGTATCAACGATATTTTCTAAATCCGTGTTGACCTTTGGTCAATAGATCGTTCTGTTCGAGATAATTCATAATATTTGAATACAGGATATGTTCCAAAACCCTGCTGCAAATTGACGTCAATGAAATAGGCCTGTAGTTTAGTGGGTTACTCCTCCTGCCTTTCTTGAATATAGCTGTGACCTGTGCAACATTCCTATCTTTTGGTACAGATCCTTCTTTGTGAGAGCGGTTGTATATGGCTGTTAAGGAGCTATCGCTTCAGCATAATCAGATAGAAATCTAATGGGTATACAATGTAAAGTGATGCACTACTCCGATGATATCTACTTCCACGTTCTATTAAAATAACAGTAACAAATTTTCACGATTTCAAAGCCAATGTAGCGGCCGTATTTCTGGGCTGGGTGACGCTGGTAACGAGAGTAACGAATAACGATACGTTCGTACCGAGTAATGTTTCTTTTAGTAACTGATACATACGGGTACAACTATTTCCGTTTCTCCTACAGCTCCACTAATGACTACTGAGGTCGCTGATAAGGAGTACATGGCAATAGGTGGCAGCACAATGCACATAAATAGTCTTGTGTAGTTCGCGAACGAACTAGTTCGGAAGAGCGCTCCCACAAGTGAACTACGCGAACTAGTTCCCAGATCCCTCGCCTCTTAGTTCGTGCGCTCCTTTTCCGAAGACTGACGGGTAACAGCGAGAGGACGCTAGAGCGCGCAGAATCGCGTGATTTCCTTCTGGCAGTTGCCGTCATTTCGAGCTGAGATGCAGATCAGCTGTAGTTTTAGTAGCGGTAGCAAAAGCCAAAAAGAGCGGACGAACTAAAAAGAGCAATCCACTTCGCGGCTGAGCCGCGAACTAAGAGGAGAGCTACCGGTCGCGAATTGAAACATGCACGATAGGTCGCGAACTAAAATATGCGCGTTCGGTCGCGAACTATTATGCCAAACGTATCTCGCTTCTTAGTTCGTTGGATTCTTTTCCGAAGACCGAAGGGGTAATAGCGAGAGGGCGCGCAGCAGAATTAAAAATCACGTGTTTGCCTTCTGCTGATGAGAGCCATTTCGAGGTTAGCGTCTGCTTGCTAGGTTACATTGTTTAGTGCTACAAAATTTCTCCTTCGACTAATAAATTCCATAATGCCAAGATGTAGAGATTACTCTAAAGTTAAACGCGAGAAATTATCCATAAACTGTTTCTTTTAGTTTGTGTGGTATCGTTAGCGGCTCAAGCAGCAAGTTTTTGAAGCAGCTAGGTGGGGGGAACTTCTCCCTCCGCTAGCATGCGCAGACCACGCCGCTCAGCCGTCACTGGGAGCGGACGAACTAAAAGAACGAACTAGTTGCCGCCCGCGGTGGCCGAGGAGACTGCGGCGCTTCAGTCACGGTCTGCACGGCCACTACGGTCGGAGGTTCTAATCCCCCCTCGGGCATGGATATTTGTTCCATCTTTAGAATAGGGTAGTTCATAAGTAGTTTGTGAGTTTAGGGACTGATGACCCCGTAGTTAAGTCCCATAAGTTCTACAAACATTTTTTGAACTACAATGCAACCACTGCCTAGGCCCATGCTGCTGTCAACAGTGAACATCAAAACATAGTAGTAATGGTCTATGAATAACCTTGTTTATTGGCTTAGTTAGTTCGCTCACGTTTCTGCAACAGTAATAATCTGGACATTTGCCACCGTTACCACAAAATGTAAAGTAAGTTCCTAATTTTTAATCTTAACTTTGAATAACTATGGGGAGTCAAACGTGAAAAGGACAGGTAAAAGCAGGAAATGGTCAGAGAAATAGATGGCATAAGGAATACAAGGATAAAATGGTAAGAGAGGCGGATCTATTCTCAGTCCCTGCGTTCACTGTAAGAGGCATAAAAGAAAATAAATCTGGTGACAATATTCAGATGTTGGTCACAGTTCTAGGCATAAACGGAAGGTTGTAACACATGCTGGAAAGAAAAAAGTCACACTAGCTTGCCAGTTGTTCATTCTGCAGCAGTGATAAAATGACCGACAGAATTGGCTATGTGAGCACTCAAAATTCCCTGGGCCTCTTTAGTTAATGCGAAATCAGCCTAAACTATTATTAACACCTATAAATAAAAGCATATTAACATAAACTGCATATTTAAATATCACACTGCATACTAACTTGTGGTACCTAGTATCCTGATGTCCCCTATAGGGGATGTGAGTTTTTATAGAACATAAAGATGCAGGATTTTTTAAATATTTTGAGGCCTTTTTGGAATAATATTAATCACAAAATCAAAATGAAACAAAGTGCAGAAATATTGAGGAGATTAATAGAGGAAGGAGAAGGGGGAGTAGGATGAGAAGGGGCAGGAAGATAGAAGAGCACGAGGAGCTCGACTAAGAGAGAGGGAAGAGGAGTAAATTGACGAAGTATTGGAAACGACTGCTTTTTTTTAAAGGGATATTATATATCGCGTGCTCCAGAGTTACTAAACCATCTGATATTTACGCAGGAAAAATACGAACGAAAAATTTACTAAATCCACTGGCCTTACTATAGGGCCTAAATGATTTAATAAGAGAATATATTTTTCTACTGAACCAAAAATCACAATTTTGAGTATCTTCCACAAGTTTTTAGTTTTTAGTCTTTAGTATAGGGTAGTTCATAAGTAGTTTGTGAGTTTAGGGACTGATGACACCGTAGTTAAGTCCCGTAAGCTTAACAAACATTTGAACATTTGAACGAACTAGTTCGCTCCCGATCGCGAACTATTATGCGAAACCAACGAATTATTCCTGCCTCTGTGAAGTAAATATTTTATGCCCCGTCCCCTTCGCGCAATGCACGGATACGGCACTGCCCCCTTCACTGTTTCTTATTGGTTATTCACAATCTTATAATTGGTTAAGATGAAAAAGGGACGGGGACTATTCACTCTCTGCAGATATTCAGTTACCTATTTTGAGTCTGTTGCTGCTGTTTGAGTAGAGATAGTGTCGGTATTTTGCCGATTTTCTATGGTACTGTGTTCCTAAACGTATGCAGAGAATGACGTTTTGGTATTTCCCAGCGCAGGAAAATGTTATAAGATATATGTATTAAATGTAGATGGGGAGTGATAATAACAGTGTACTAATGTCAGCGATGGAAATGCAGACAGAAAAATCTGAAATTGCATACTTTCTTTGAGCTACATTACATGGAATACCTCTCTTTCTTATTAATCAACTGGCAACTCTTGAATTTACAAGAACATTGTTATGTATGTTTCACAAGACCTATTTACTTACAAAGTTATTAGGCCTGTATAAACATAGATGAATGGCATTTGTCTTAAGCACAAATTAGTAAGCTAGAAGATGTGCTTTGGCCTCATGGGTTGAACTGATGGTTTATTTCAATTGTAAAGTGGCTGCATTTATGCCTGGGTCGCTATGTAAACGCATGTCACACGTACAGTCTGGTAAAAACATACCCGACACCGGCCGCTTTGCCACTCTCTCGCTATACAGGCTCTCTAGGCCTAATTAGGGTTACCAGATTAAACTCGAGGCAGGCCCGGAGACCAGACGTGCGCCACTCCCTCTTGGCCAATGACTCACCCCCTCCCCTAACTGCGACCAACTCCCCTCCCCCCCCCTCCCAACCAGGATTACACGTGAATTCTAAAAGGGAAAAAAAATGCCTAATGAAAACGGGACATTTTGCTTTAATTTGCTTAGTAGCTTCTCTTAACATAAGGCAGAAGCTCATTTTTTACTAATGCCTCGCTTTTTGTTCGGCCGCATCTTAACTTTCGTGGCCACTGAGGAATCTCTAAAAACATAAGGATATAGCGTATTACCACAATATTGAGAATTGTAAGAATGGTGGTGTTTCACACCATGGTAAGTCAAAGTTAATTCCGTTGCAGTGACTTTGTCGTCTTCTGCAGAAAATTGTTTCAGCAAGAATTTAAGAAGCGACTGGTTCTTCTTTTGTGTGGTAATATTCGCTTTGTGTCTTTCTGATTGTAAATGTTTATTCACAGCTTTCACTCCGTCGTACTTGACAGTAAATAAGATATTGCATATTCTGCACTTACACATACATTTATCAGCATCGATTTTTTGTAGCCACTCTTCATAATTTTCTTCCTGCAACCATTCTTCATGGAACGAACTTAGATAACGTCTCTTCATTTCACTGTTATTACTCACTAATCTGAGTTAATGTAAGTTTGTCTGTTCACAAGCCATCCGAGTATTCCAAAAATTGCCGGTAAACTGATAACAAACAATGATCGAACGAACACAAATAAAAGACGTCGAAAGTTGACACGTTGCCGCAAGAGTGTTTGCTTAATAATGCGCTAGCCGATTACTACCGACGCAACAATGAAAAGTTTTCAGAGGAAGAATAGAAAAGTAGCGTTTGTTGCAATAAGAAACCGACATTTATATAAAGGTATCCATAATTACTAGAGAGGAGCCAGCCGGAATGGCCGAGCGCACTGAGGCGTCTTGCCACGGTGCGCGAGGCTGCTCCCGCCAGAGGTTCGAATGCCCCCTAGGGCATGGATGTTGTGTTCGTCCTTAGTTTAAGTTACGTTAAGTTCGATGTAGATCGTCGCTACATGAGCATAGTACTTAAAAAGCATCGTAAAAAGCAACCCTAGGCCTAATATGGAAACTGTGCGGTTTGGGGAGGTGTTCGGATACTTCTGATCGCACAGTGTACCTGTCACTCTGTCGTAGCCCGGTGCATTCCGCTCGGCCTCACAGCAAGTGGGTGAGTCAGGTGAGCGACGCCAAACTTTGGAGCAGGCTCTGCTGTAACAACACACTGTCGCGGCTGATTACAGAGGAAGACCGAGCCGCGGGCCACGGCGGCATCAAAGGGCGGCGCAGGAATGCGCCAGGCGAAGCAATTAGCGGTATTAACCCGGCGAGCGACGCCGCAGCCACTGCCGCTGCCAATTAACATTTCCGCTGTATTATCATCGCCTATTACGACAGCTGCCGTAAAGGCTTTATTAGGTCACGGCACAGACCAAGTCACCAGAGATAAACCGCTCAGCTAAATTAATTCCAAACTGAAACCTTATAATCCCTCGTATTTAAAAAGAAGCAGCTGATACAAGCTTCCTAGGGTTTTATTTGCGGACGGAGAAGTTAGTACTGCTTCCTCCCACAAGTCCCCTAAAACCTCCACATCCTTGCGGATGCTGTTGCGTAGCAGTGTGCGTTTGTACCGCCCTACAGTACGCACGAGGCGCCGTAGTTGCTTTCCAAGACTTTATGGAAAGCATAGAGTTCTGACTAACCTGTTGTCTTCTATAGTTGTTTTTGTGTCCCAGCCTCGTCGCCGCTTTTGTGTCCGTCGTATGTGTCGGTGGCCGAGTGGAATGAGACCGACACAGGAATAAAGATAACACGCTGGTGCAGGTACGGAGGGGAGCAGCCAGAAACTAGAAACACTAGAGTAAATTAGAATGAGATATGTATTGCACAGAATTTATACAATACTTAACTTTTATACAATTCAGTACTGCAGCGTGCAGATACATAGTTGAGTTAGAGGCCTGCCTAGTGCCTATCCAATAGCCAAGTCTTCACTGGTGCCTATATGATTCCGAAGTGTTAGCTGGTTCCTATCTCCGTCCCAAGTGAACGATGTCGTTCAGTGGTGGCCACGAGCGGAGTTGTCGCAGAGGGCGCTCGTGGCTGTCGTCTTAAGAACGCCGCGTCGTGCGTGCATGGCGGCGCGCGGCGAAAGTAGGTGGCGCGCACTTTGGACTTGTGCGACACCACAGTCGTGTCCCCAGCGCAGAAGACAGCACACAGGTCGTTGGTTCTCCTACAGCATACAAGTGAGGCTAAAATAAGTTCTGTATGATGGAAGCATAGTAAGCGAATCGCGAGATTTTTAATTGTCAGGGATGCCATTTATTAAATAAATAATAAAATATGAGCAACTATTGTTAACCTCGACTGTTATCACCATTACACAAATCTTTACTCATGATCGGCGCAGTCCGGCGCGTATAGTGGTCATATAGACACTGAAACTGCGGCGCGTTGGGAGACTAGAGGGCACCTGACGCTCTATTTCGCGCCAAAACACGGCCGTCGCGCGCCTTCTGAAAAATCGCTCTTCTCTTGTTACAATAAGAGAAGGCACCTTAAACTTTTTAAACTGTCAAAGTCTAGCCTGTCCTTGAGAGATATTTATCATAAATTCTCAGCTCTGAATAATTAATATTTTGTGTATAATAAACAAAAGTAATTTCAAAAGAAATCACGTGACGTGAAATGCAGTAGCCAATGCGAGGAGAGCACCAGTAACATAGGCGGGCTTTCCCACGGGAACCAGCACCTACTGTGCCATATGCTACTTCTCCTCACCCCACATTTCAACATATGCTGCACATCTGTCTTTCTTCCGTATTTAAGACACGTACAATGTTAGCAAAGAAACGGCCAGCGGCCAGAAATATGAAGTGGCCACAGGCCAGGAATATCACACTGATTGTCATTTATGTGGAACAAATATTCGAAATATACTTCTTACCTTTGGAATTTTTGGGCCTACTATTTACTGTGATTATTGTTAGCCGGCTATTAGTAGGATGATAATAAATACATCTACATACAATTCACCGTAAGGTGCGTGGCGGAGGGTACACTGTACCACTACTTGGCATTTACTTTCCTACTCCACTCGCAAATACAACGAGGAAAAAAGGAATGCCTATATGCTTCCGTACGATCCCTAATTTCTCTTGTCTTTGCGATCACCACGCGTAAATGTAAGTAGGTGGCAGCAACATCGTACTACACTCAGCTTCAAATTCCGGCCCTCTAAATTTCCTCAAGAGAAATTCACGAAAAGAACGACGTCTTTCCTCCAGCGATCCTCAATTGAGCTGCCGGAGCATTTCAAATGTTTGTAGAACTTATGGGACTTAACTACGGGGTCATCAGTCAGCATTGGTCGTATTTTTACTGTTTAAGCAGATCTATTTCGATCATATAATGATCATCTTCAATGCACCTTCAACACAAGAAAATACAGAAATCATTACAGAGTGTTTCGATTCGGTACTGATTTCTGTATTTTCTTGAGTTGAAGGTGCATTGAACATGATCATTATATGATCGAAATCGATCTGCTCAAACAGTAAAAATACGACCAAAGCTGCATACTACATTTACTATATTCAGTATCACTGGTGTCATTGAAGACTCGCCAAAATATTTCTATACCATAAAAGTGCGAACAGTCGTTATCTGTATTTACAGAAACAGTTTTGACCTAGTGATCAATACATGCGTTGTATAACGCTGTACATTTTCGTATAGCAAACGGAAGATATGCCTATATATGCAACTATACATTTTCGTATAGCAAACGGAAGATATGTCTATATATAGTAATGATTTGCCTGCGCGAGGCCGTTTCCCGTCGGGGAATCCCCCTCGGGCATGGATATTTGTGCCGTCCTTAGTATAAGTTAGTTCATAAATAGTTTGTAAGTTTAGGGAATTATGACGACGCCTTGAAGTCCCATAAGCTTATTTTATTACTTATTTGCCGTTTTCATTAATCTGTTACCAATTTCATTCAAATGTTCAAATGTTTGTAGAGCTTATGGGACTTAACTACGGGGGTCATCAGTCCCTAAACTTACAAACTACTTATGAACTAGCTAATACTAAGGACGGCACAAATATCCATACCCAAGGGGAGATTCGAACCCCCGACCTAGTGGCCGTGCAGACCGTGACTGGCGCGCCGCAGTACGCTCGGCCACCGCGCGGCACCAATTTCATTCCACTTCGGCTTTTCTATCAGCGTTATGGTCGTTATAAAAGAGCCATTTGTTGTGGATAACACGTATTTTTATTCTTTTGAATGTTCTTACGAAAACCACAGTCTACTTTGATACATGCAGTAATGAGTCTCGTTAATTTTCTGTTAACCTAATGCCAGTTTCGTTCAACTTCAGGCTTTTATTGCAATGTATGAACATTAATAACACGCTATTTGTTTTGGATACTACGAATCTTTTTCTTCTCAGTGTTTGCCCAATAACTACAGTCTGCTTTAACTTATGTACATGTCCTTCCCATAACACGAGTCTTTAATGTATATGTTAATTTCAGTTAACTTCGAAAGTATAAACTCAGATGAAAAACATGTTTGTTTAAACTAATTACTAAACGTTACGACACCATTTCGTGACAGATGATCATAGTAGTACCATACGAAAAGTTTTTGACGTGAGGTAAAGCAAGATGGCGGTGACAGGCATCAGTGACAGAGGCAAGTTTGCCAGTGTAGTAATTTACGGCTCCCAAACTGTGATAGGAATGTAGCTTAAATTGATTTGGACGCAGCTGGATTCAACGATTCCAATGCATGATAGAAAAAACTATTGTTCCATTTAAAAATTATATCTTTGTGCTGTAACTCTTTGGAAAATGATGCAATAAACTATGTTCATAGCTCTGCACAAAGTGTAACATTTCTTGTGTTGACCTACTGCATTAAAATCTCCCGTCACCTATTATTTTATAAGTTACAGAGGAAAACACACTTAGTGAAACATCCTGTATGATCAGATTTTCTAGTAGCAATATTGTATTGTTGCCAGTCATTGCTGCTGTGTACTAATTCTGTACCATAATACTACAGCTATTTGTGCTGCCTAGTGGATTATCTCAAATGTCACTACATTTATTACTATAATAGCTAATAATCCTTTATTATTCTGTAATTATACTCAACCAATTCTCCAGCCATTGAGCTGCTTCTTATGTAATTGTACTTGCATTTAATCTAAATCTTAACTTATCTCATAAATATTAAAAAATTCATAAATTTCTACAAGCTAGGTATATACATTGGCATAGAATAAAATTTCAAAAGTACAATGTAATGAGAACATCAATATATATATAATTTCTGGGAGAATAGCTCCCATTTGGATCTAACCTCCGGCGAAATTCTACTTCAATGGGTCAGGGGTAATGAAAGGACCTTATGGCCCTGACATAATTAATATTCTATAATATTTAGGCCACAATAGTGTTCACACAATACTTATAAAGTTATATTATTATTGATTATTAATACTGTCATTCTGCATTGTACCTGAGTTATTTTGTAGATATTTTACAGTAAATATAGGCAATGTATTGGATTTTGTGAACTGGTCACAGAGATACATTGTAAGTGGTGCAGTAATCTTTGGAAGTTCGATTTAGAATAAGCGCTTTGACTATGATAGGGCAGTTTGTTGCCAGTTGTGAGGGGTAGTGCGAGAGAGTCAGTAGCGGTACGGAGAAGCTTTTGGTGAAAGCAGTCGTCAAGTATGTGTTGCGGCATGTCACTATTGTGATGCATGATGTTAATTTAATTTTCTGAAATATTTGTTTTTTCTACTTTATATTTCTTTCGGAATATACAATTTCTGATCTTAAATTCGCTTTCTGCATTCTTATTTTTGTAGTTAGTTTCCTGTTTCGGAAAACTTCATGATTTTCGAAACGGAAATCTTATGTACAACGATGAACTATTATCCACGACTGTACAGAGAAGCAATCGAAATATATAAACATGGGGATAATTTTAATAGAAAGGAAGAAGCTATGAATCTTAGTGACATATGGACAGTGGCTCTTCAAAGTAGGTAGTTACGCTTTTATCTTTGACCATCGACTATCGAAATTTATGGTTTTATCTGCTGCACACGTGAACACTTGACCACGCCTCCTTTAAGACAGTATTTATATCGCTCTCCGACGCCCGACTCGTAAGTCAACAAGACTCGCAGCTACCAGTAGCACCTCTGAAGATGTCCACCGCAGCTCTGGACGAAACGTCAGGAGCAGAAATGTTTCTTCGATCACGACCATACAACCCCGAAGATTGAACAGTGAGGTGACTGTTGTACATGAAGCATCATGCACAATGATAGAACTGGGGAGAAGGTGGGAGGGATACACCTGGTACTGGCGGTCGTATATGAGGGTCGTCTCAGTGATATAGACTCTGAAAATCTGGAGTACCAGAGACATTGTCGATACATTATCGACGTGCACCTGCCAACTATTGCCGTCAGAGGATAACATGAAACGTAGGGCCTTGGCCAACAGCTATGAGATTCTGCTTGCACGCAAGTAATTGGGGACCTCGGGAGTAAATAATGATAACCCTCAAGTTTTGTATTTTTAATGTATTCGGCGCAAACAATCATATCCGACAGGATGTTTCGTTTTCTTCAAGTAGTACATGAATCTGCTCAGAGATGGCAAATATGAATATTAAAAGAAATATTAAAACATGTGATAGAAACTATTTTTCAAACAAACAAGTCGTCATATCTAAGAACTTTATAAATGAGAGTTATCATTATTTTCCCCCCAGTCTTCAATTGTCGTCTGTACTGACCAGTGCTCAGCACATCATGTAGAATGTTGTAAGACCAGTTGTTTTGCCATACTTGCAACAGAAGGGCGATGTGTTGTTTTAATGGGAAATTCACGCCCACATATTGCACTTAAAGATCAATGTGGTCTGCCAGACGAGCAACATCTTGCATGGCCATCACGATCTCCGGGCTCTAATCGAGCATGGGTGGGACATGATGAGAGGACACGTAACTCTTACATCTCATCAACCTTACATTATTTGAGAAATACGTGAACAGATCCAGCAAGCGTGGGACAATGTATCGCAAGACAGTATTCGTCATCTGTATGATCCAATGGATATACCAATATCAGTGCCTGCAATGTCTTCACCTTTACTAATACGGGTGTTTCAGCATAGATCGGTACCTCAGTAGCACTTGCTCTATTAATTTGTAAATATAATAAGTTCGTTTACTCCATATACATATACAGTGAATAAGAATATCCTAAGTTACTACTTTTTATTTCCGGATCTAGCGAATGTTCTAAAAGAAGATACAGCACTTCTATACATGTGTAGTACATATTTACACGAAGATGGCGTCATGGCTCATCTCTTCCCAAAAATGTGGAAAAATCGTCTGTCCTCATGTTCCAGATAACCAAGGGGTTAAGGCGACCACTGGCCCAAAATGGGAATCCTGGGTTCAAAGGGAGTTGAAGAACGAGGAAATGTGATCCCACGTCCGCAAGGAACTGATCCACCTAAGGAAAAAAAAAAAATAAAATAAAATAAAATAAAAAATAAATAAATAAATAAAAAATCTAGGTCGAGATACGCATTGCCTTCTTTCGTAAAATACAAACATTCACTACCGTAAATGTTGACATTTGTAAAATATTCCGGGCTATTATGCTGTGGTCCGATGGATATATTACTAAAACCAAACGTTTCATTCCCAAGTGTGGAGGACATTTTCTAGGGGGGTCGTGGCTTCTTTGTAAGTGTGGCTCACACCCTTACTCCCTACTGACTGCAGCCAAACATTTCTTTCGGGTGTTCCTTGCAAAGACGTGATGTCACTTTTTTTTTTTTTTTTAATTCGAGCGCCATTCGTCATTGGTTGTGCTTGTCCACTGTTGCTATCGCCCCAAGGTATATTACTGGTACACTTGTTTTTCAACACCTGAATCCAGATGTCGTTAATGTCTCCGTCCTCTTCTTTCCTATTGAAATTATTGGGGAGTTTAACAGTTTCTGTCGTGTCTCTGTTCAGCCTATCACGGTATCTGCTTATGACTGCAATTAGAGTTTGCCCAAGAAGTCGTGGCCTGTGTCACAGAGAGGAAACCCACCAGTTCCGTAAGGTGCTAGCAGATATCAGGCAGGTCCCTGGCTTAGTACCGGTAGACTACACTAGAGGCGCTTCTGAGGGTAGCGTGGAGGGGAAGCTGCGGGGAGAGCTCATGTCGCTAGAGCCCTGTATTGGGAGAGTAGCGCCAACCTTTTATGTGTGGCTTGCCGACAACCGCCGGCTGCTATTGGTCAGTTGAGCTCGGGTGGGGCACGTCCGCCATTTTAGGCCTAAGCAATCCATCAGCGTAAATGGCATATTTCACGTCACTAGCTGTTATTTTAGCATTTAGTTTTGGAAATGTGTAGACTCATTATGTATTAAATTAAGAGCTTAACACAGCATATTCCATTTTTATGTGGTGAAAAATGTCGCATTGTTGGCAGTGAATTGTTATACTAAGACAGTCCGAGGTAGCAAGTTTTACGCATTCCACGGGCGAAAGAGATGCGAAAAGACGCGAATTGTGGGTACACCGCATTGGAAGAAAAAATGCATTTCCATACGAGAATGTAAAATTTTGCGAGATATGTGAATTTGTATTGAAATATCGAGTAAACGTCTAGGTTTATCTGTTAAAGTTTCTTGCGAGCAATGTTGGACGGACAGCACATGTAAGAGAAAAGATATTTTTGAAAGATGCAAATACATGAAAATCTAACATAATGTGCCGTATTTGACGAATTTCGTATTTATTCTTAGTCTGCATATTACGAAATTTTGGGCGGTAAATGAAACCGCCCATTAAATAGATCTTCAAAACTCGAATTTTAAGATAAAGTTTATTTTACTGAAGTACCCAGCAGTGCGATAACAATGTGTAAAAACTTAAACCTTCCCAAAATGTTAGCTCAGTTAATGTTACGTGATAATATCACATGTAGGTTAGCACACAACACCTATCAACGTTAGGCACTAAATGGAAAGTAACATGTATTAATTACATCTACTTTGATAAAAACCAATGTATTAGAAATAAAAACGTCAGTCCTTAGCTAATTTGAAAGCAGGAACGTCACTTATTGCGAAAGCAGTGCATTTGGTACAGGGTTTAAATTTTAGCACGAAACAATTTTACAACTAGTTTGCTCAAAAATAAAGGTCTTGCTCTCAGATTACCAATTTTTCTTAATATTCGCTGTAGATGTGATGAAACGATTAAAAACTTGAGTTCATTGCTTACTTAACGTATTGTCATACCACGTCTATGTACAGATCGGTTCCCTTCATCATAAATGTTAATTTAACAGCTCCGCCCATAGCGCTGCTACTGCGAGATATAACAGGCCTACAATGGCGGCGCTCTCCCGGTTGGCGGTACTCTCCCAATACAGGGCTCTACATGCCACCTGCCACAAGTGACATCTTGTGGCA
Organism: Locusta migratoria; assembly: GCA_026315105.1. Taxonomy (NCBI): domain Eukaryota; kingdom Metazoa; phylum Arthropoda; class Insecta; order Orthoptera; family Acrididae; genus Locusta; species Locusta migratoria. The sequence goes on from CM048746.1 coordinate 456,316,211, forward strand.
TTTTAGGGAATTGCTTGAACCCACCCGCCTCGCACCCCTGTGCGTGTGACCGGACCCTTACGGAGGTCTCCCATCTGTATATTTTTGTCTGTCCCTGTGCGCAGAAAGGCGTTCTCGAGTTGTGCCCAGGGCGAGTCTATTCCTTTGTTTCGGACGGACAGCCGACTCGGTCGGCTGTTGTCTGCTAAGCCGTTCGCTTGGTTTGTCAGTCAGCCCTCACCTGCACCCCGCGACCAGTAGGCAACACGTATCTGAAGCGGCCGCCTCCTCCAAAACAAAGGAATGGACTCGCCCAGCGTGGAAGTCGACAAAGCAGGGACCACGCTATCTTGCACGAGCCCTAGACATTTGATAACTGCGTGTAATGGTTTCCTGGCATACAAGTATGTTACGTCACAAAATAAATACCATTCTCTCCCCTTCTGAAGTTGCTCTTGAGCTCTTCTAATCGCTTTAGAATAGTTCTTTTTGTGGTGCGCACGGAATCCTGTCTTCTCCAGCGTCTTGCGAGCATCATTTCCTATCTTTTCGGTGATCCCCTATTTCCTGGGTAGGTTTATTAAACCACCCCATTGAGCGAAAAAAAAGTGATCAATTAGGGATTGCAAAAGTTGAGTCTGAGCTTTCCTCTCGATATTGTGAAACAGTTTAAATATTGCCTCACCACCGAATATTTCAAATGGAACGATGCTGTCTATGAAAAGACAGACGGCTTAGCTAGAGAAGCCCCTTAAGCCCCATTATAGCAAACTTTTTTTTATGGAAAATTACGAGGAACAGGTGTTGGAAACTGCAAACAAAAACCGTTTATTTGTTTCACATACATAAAAGATACCTTTCTTTCGTGGAGGCAGGCAGGGAGGAACTATATCCTTTCCTTCAGCACCTAAACGGGATTAATCCGAAGATTCAAATCACCATGGGGAAGGAGGCAGACGAAAAACAGAATTTTCTTGTTCTGCTAATATTGGGCCGCATAGTTTATCGATAAACAACGCACACGGATTGTTACCTACAACGTGGATTAGTATTCGTCCACTGAGGAAAAAAGAGCGCTAAGAGCGCCACGTGAAAATCTCTGCGATGTTCAAACTCCAGTCAAATCAAAAGTTTTCCCGGCTTTCATTAAGGACGTCACTGATCGCACAGGGAAAATCTTGACGGAACCTAACATCGTCGTCGTATACAACCTACCCGGAACGTACGGAATCACCTAAAGATGTTAGAGGATGTTCGAAAATCGCTAGAAAGGCTGGAGTTTACAGTATTCCGTGCAGTTGTGGGGACATATACGTGAGTACCACAAAAATGAACTGTTCTGTTTGATAAAACATGTGTACTGGCAGACATAAGCCGGTACCATGTTAGGCTGTACAGAAAGACGATGGAAATTGTTGAACACCATAAGAATTTCAATAGGATAGAGCAGCGCGTGAAACTTAACGACGTCTCGTGGTAAGTAAGAGCTGTACCAGTCTTTCATCATGGTCTGTCAGCGAGGGCAGACTACGGCAACAGAAAACAGTAAATGACACACGAAATTTGGCTGGCGGGCAAAGACATAAAAAAAAACACGACCTCTTGAAATTGTCGTGAGGACGATACGTTGAGTTTGAATAATAAATCCAACAGATCATGGTACAATAGCCAGGAATATTTTATTAATTTCATTTCACTATTTTCACTGTTCCTTCTAAAGATAGAAGTAAAACCTTTTTGTTGATGTGCAATATTGAAGTATAATTTTTAAGGTTGCAGGGTACTTTCAAACCCTCATTAAGGCAGTTGAGTACATTTTCTGTTGTGAAAATCCAATGCCGGCTGCGGTGGCCGAGGGGACTGAGGCGCTCCAGTCAAGGTCTGCACGGACACTACGGTCGTGGATTCGACCCCCTCGGGCATGGCTGTTTGTGCCGTCCTTAGTATTGGTTTATAAGTAGTTTGTAAATTTAGGGACTGATGACCCCGTAGTTAAGTCCCATAATCTTTACAAACATTTGGATATTATTAAAATAATTAAGGAATTTTTTCCGTTGGACCACAAACATTAATACCTGTTTGGACGGAATGAGTAACTTTAGCTGATTATAGCTGCAAATGTAGCTGAATGATGGTCTCGTTCGTAGCTGAATTACATGTGCTAGCGGTTGTAATTACAGGCAAATGTTAACAACAAAAAGAGCGCATCAGGCAGTAATTTACGCCGTGCCAACTCGTCAAAAAATTTACATTATTTGGAACCCCTTCATATTTAATAAGATGATTTTCCTCGGAGCCACAGCTACATCAGTAATTGTCAGTTGCCACCGTCAAAACAAACAGAGCACTCCAGCTGTAGAGGCACTTAATTAGTCTGAACTGCCTGAATGTGGCATCTGTTGTGTAATTACAGGGCAAACCGTTATTGTCCAATATACACGACAAAAGGAGCATCACGACAGCAACAGAATGATTCTCCGTAGTGCGACGTATTTACGAATGTTCGTTTAAATAAACACCCACTGAGATAGTCGCAATTTTGTTATCCAATAGCGAATTTAATTATATGCTACACTGAAGGTAGTTTTCTGACATAAAACAACTAACTTCATGCGTCATACAAATTACTCTGCGTATCACTGCCTTGGAGTGCTGTAGTTGACAGACTGAATGCTACACAACTCAACAGAAATGACAATTATCATTTCAGCTGCTGCAGTACAACAGTTTAATGTACAGAAGCGAGACAGGGAAGCGAGACTACCAAAGAGAGCCGGCCGCGGTGGCAGAGGGGACTGAGGCGCTCCAGTCACGGTCTGCACGGCCACTACGGTCGGGGGTTCGAATTCCCCCTCGGGCATGGATATTTGTGCAGTCCTAGTTCGTAAGTAGTTCATAAGTAGTTTGTAAGTTTAGGGACTGATGACCCCGTAGTTAAGTCCCATAGACTGTACAAACATTTGAACTACCAAAGTGAAGGAAGAACTGTGTTCTAAAACTGAAAGAATGGGCTGTAAATATGCTTTTAATTCGCAAGTAACGTACTAACTGGCTCAAGTAGTGAATGTAATTTATGTTTCACCACTTTATAATGACGGCAGAACAAGTACACTGCTGACCAACCCAAATGTAACACCCTGAAAGAAGCGCCCAATCAGGTGAAATCTGTAGCAAGCGTATGAGGAAACGAGATTTACACAGTCAGTCCAAACTCTGAGAATAAAGTTCGTAGAATGAAGTCAGCACTGTACACTTGGCAACACTGCCGAATCACAATGCCGCGGGACTGATGACCTTGTAGTTTAGTCCCCTATAAACAACAACAACACAACGCCGCACCGGCCTAGCGGCTGGTGATGACAACCTTCTCGCGTCATAGTTCAGTTCAGAATCGTTTTTGTTCGGTGTTAAAACTGTTGGACGAAGTGCTTGTTTATTGAGTTGGTTCTGAACTGAGAACAGGGCAATGAACGATCAAAAAATCAATTTAAAGCTTTGTTTTAATCTTGACAAGACATCTAAAGAGAAGCATGCGATGCCGGTACGTGTTTATGGGGATCAAGCACTGTCCACGAAGAGTGTGTACGAGAGGTTCGCCCGTTTTAGAGGACGCTGGAAAAGTGTTTCTGACAATGCCCATAGCGCACTACCAGTGACAGCCGTCAGTGACGAAAACATTGAAAAAGTGAGGACTTTAATCACGATCGACGTTTAACAGCTAATGAAAGTGAAAAACTGATAAACTGTGAATTCGTGCAACAAATCATTTCCCAGATGTTAGTGAAGGTGAAAACATGTTGTCTTGTGCCATTTTACTTGACTGACGATCAGAAGCAGGCACGTTTAGAGACTTCACAGGATTGTGTCTGAACAGCGGTAGCGACACCCAATTTCTTGAAACGTATTGTCACTGAGGACGAAACCTAGTATGTTCTGTACGACCCTGAAATGAGACGACAAAGCATGGAATGGCGTTCTCAGAGCATGGCAAATGCTTCATCGAACCACTTTTATGATATTTCTCTATAGTTCCATTCTCTAATAGCTCGCGGGAAAAAGGAAAATCTATGTTTTCGATTTGATTTCCCTTATATTATTGGGATGATCATATCTCCCTATGTAGGTGGGTGCTAACAAAATATGTTCGCATTCAGAAGAGAAAGTTGGTGAAATAAATCTCGCAAATAGATCTCGCCGAAAGGAAAAACACTTTTCTTTTAATGACACCAACTCGTGCATCATTTTCGTGACACTCTGTCCCCTGTATCGCGATAATAGAAAAAGAGCTGCCCCTCTCTGAAAGTTGTCTAAATCGTCCGTCAGTACCGCTAGGTGGGGGTCACGCAATACTCAGTAATACTCCAAAGTAGGACGCACAAGAGTCGTTTAGGCAGTTTCTTTAGTAGATATGTTGCCTCTTGTGTTCCGACAATGAAACGTAGTCTTTGGTTTGCCTTCCATACTATATTTTCTATGTATTCTTTACAATTTGTTCGTATCTCTTATTCCTAGGAATTTAGTTGAATTGACGGCCTGTCGATTTCACTGATTTTCGTATAACTGAAGTTTGATTTCTTTTAGTGCTCATATGAATGACCTTACACTTATCATTATTAAGAGTCATGACCAATTTTCGCACCATCTGAATCATTTTGCAGTTGCTCCTGATCTTATGGTGACTTTACTAACCGATAAATGACAGCACCGTCCACGAACCGTCTAAGGGAGCTAATCACATTGTCTCCTAAATCGTTTATAAAAATAAGGAACAGTAGGGACACTACTGGAACGCCAGATATCACTTCTGTTCTACTCGATGACTTGACGTAATTTACAGCGTACTGTGTCGTTTCTGACAGAAAATTACGAAACCAATCGCACGGCGATATTCCACAAGCACGCAATTTGATTAGGGACACGTGTGAAGTACAGTATCAAAATCCTTCCCGAAATTTAGAAATACTGAATCTATTTTACATCCCTTGTCGATAGCACTCATCACATCATGTGATTAAAGAGCTAGCTATGTTTTACAAGAACGATACTTTCTTAATCCGTATTGTCCTTGAGTCTTCGAGGTTATTCATAATACTTAATATCAAAATTATTCTCATCATGTTTTTCGATGAAATTCTTCTTGAGGGAACGACGCTCAACGCTGCAAGATATGTTGACATTTTGACCCCTCTCATGCAACGTTTATGATTCCACTACGCACAACCGAGTCTTTTTTACAGGTAAGCGCTCGCACACACACTTAGCCAATATCGCCAAACAGTACCTAGCAAAAAGGGGTTGTGCAATTTGAACATCCACCATACTCGCGGGATCTCAAGCCTCCAGACTTCTTCCTATTCACCCGACTCAAACTCGCTTTGAAAGGAAAGATATTTGAAGATATTTCTGTCATCCAACGAAACGCTTTTGAACACCATCCCAAAGAAAGACTTCGTGCAAAGTGCAGAGAACATTTATCGCAAATCTCAGCGGTGCACAGTTATGGGAGGCGACTATTTCGATGAACAGTAAGGTAACTGTAGTTCATAGTTAATCTACGTTGATGTTACAGGACTATTCACGTTTATCGTCAGATGTATTTCAGAAAACGCCGGAAGCGCCACCTGAAGGTGCTATGTAAAGGGGGGACTGGCGGTTGTGTAGATGTACTGGAATTGTTCTTTCGTCAGGCTGTTTGCGTAACCAGCTTCGGTATGCTTCGTAGAACCTCTTTTGGATCAAGTGTATACAGTTGTTTGAATGGGATTGCGGGTTTATACTTCAGATTAATCGGCAATCGTGTGGGATGTAGGCAACCAATTGTGAGTCGGATGTATTACCAGGGTGCAAGAGGGAACGACGCACCGATGGGACCTACTGTACCCACTTCATTGCACCACTACACGTGACGGCCTGAGTATTGTGCGCATGATGTGATATATCGCTCAGCCACATCACGAAACATAACACAACGAATTCGGAGTGTCCTCACGCAGCATTCGCCGTCGTTAGAAGCAGAGTGGACAACTGTCTATTGCTGCGTTTAGCACTGACCAGAGACAGTGGCACAGTTGTTTGTAACCGCAACGGTACAATGAAAGACGTACAGGGTTATCCGAATAGAACGACATTGTTTTTACCGTTGAATCACGTTTTGCCTGCATTGTCACGACAGTCTATTGCTGCACCTTTTTTTTTTTTTTTTTTTGGGGGGGGGGGGGTGATATTGGATTCCACTGACCCATAGTACGCAATCCAGTACTAACCAGGTAGACACTAGCGCGCTTCGCATCTTGCGCGTTGCTCGTACGCAATGAATTCGTTATACTGTATTTGGACGGGGCGCGAGCGCTGCGCATGCGCAACGCACCGCGATCCATCTCCTGTCGGTTTTTCCAACGAACACTTTGAATGTTCGCAGTTCAGATTTGGATAGGACCGCGGAATGTTTGTCGTAATTAGCGCGCAAGTGAGTTTTGTTTTGCAAGATATTAATGAGAAAAGAAACGATTTTTAAGTTCAACTAAAATATTACTTTTTAATTAATATCTTTACACTATTGTCGGGCTTCAATAAAGTGATTTTATGATTGATTTTCCAGCGATTAAATATGGAGTGGTTGGAAGGGACTTTAATTAAACTAATTTATGAATACAGAAAACAACCCATTCTTTGGGATCCTCATCATAAGGATCTACATCTACATAGGATACTCTGCAAATCACATTTAACCACATCGAACCACCGTTATACTATTTTATCTCCCATTCCATTCTCGAATAGCGCGCGGGAAGAATGAATACCTGAATCTCTCCGTTCGGGCTCTGATTTCTCGTATTTTATTCTGATGATCATTTCTACCTATGTAAGTGGGAGCCAACAATATATTTTCGCATTCGGAGGAGAATGTTGGCGATTGTAATTTCGTTAGTAGCCCACGCCGCAGCGATAAGCGCCGCTGTTGTAATGATTCCCATCCCAGATCCTGTATCATTTCCGTAACGCCGTCTCCCCTGTAACGTGACTATACGATACGAGCTGCCCTTCTTTGGACTCTTTCGATGTCCTCCGTCAAACCCACCTGATAAGGATCTCACACTGGGCAGGAATACTCCATAAAAGGACGGACAAGCGTAGTGTATGCAGTTTCTTTAGTAGTTGTGTTGCATCTTTTGAGGGTCTCTGGTTCGCCTTTCCCACGACATTATCTACGTGTTCTTTCCAATTTAAGTCAGAAGTAATAGTAATTCCTAGGCATTTTTTCGTACTCATGTGGACGACTTCACACTTCTCATTATTTAGAGTCAACTGCCAATTCTTACACCATACTTATTTATTCAAATCGTTCTGCCGTTGGTTTTGATCTTCAGATGATTTTACTAGACAGTAAATGACGGCGTCAATCTGCAAACAACCTAAGAGAGCTACTTAGATTTTCCCCTAAATCGTTTATGTAAATAATGAACAGCAGAGGACCAATAACACTACCCTGTGGAACGCCCGAAATCACCTCTGTTTTAGTCGATGCCTTACCATCGATTACTACAAACCGTGTTCTCTCTGAGAGGAAATCCCCTATCCAATCACAAATTTGGGGCGATATACCGTAACCACGCAATTTGATTAAAAGCCGTTTGTGAGGTACGGTGTCAAAAGTCTTCTGGAAATCAAGGAATACGGAGTCAATTTGCGAACCCTTGTCGATAGCACACATCACTTCTTGTGAGTAAAGAGGTAGTGTGTTTCGCATGAATAATATTTTCTAAATCCATGTTGACCTTGGGCCAATAGATCATTCTGTTCGAGATAGTTCATGATATTTGAATACAGGATATGTTCCAAAACCCTGCTGCAAATTGATGAAATAGGCCTGTAGTATAATGGGTTACTCCTACTGCTTTTCTTGAATATAGGTGTGACCTGTGCAACTTTCCAATCTTTTGGTACAGATCCGTATTTGAGAGAGCGGTTGTATATGGCTGTTAAGTAAAGAGCTATCGCTTCAGCATAATCAGAAATCTAATGTGTATACAATCCGGACCAGAAGACTTGTTCTTGTTAAGTGATTTTAGTTGCTTCACTACTCCGATGAAATCTACTTTTACGTTACTCATTACGGCCTCTGTTCGTAATTCGAAATCTGGGATATTGATTTCGTCTTCTTTGGTGAATGAGTTTCTAAAAGGTATGTTTAGTAACTCTGCTTTAGTAGCGCTGTCATCGGTAGGATCGCCATTGCTAAAACGTAGCGAGAGTATTGTTTGTGGTTTGCCCCTAGTATATTTAACATTTGACCAAAATCTCTTAGGGTTTTTAGTTAAATTAGGAAAAAGAGTTTCGTTGTGAAAAGTATTGTAGGCATCTCGCATTGAAGTCCTCGCTAAATTTCGAGCTTCTATGTAGGATCGCCAATCCTGGTTATTTTGTGTTCGTTTAAATTTAGTAAGCCTTTTCCGTTGTTTTTGCAACAGTGTCCTGTTTTGTGTACCAAGGAGGACCACCTCCTTCTTTTATTAATTTATTTGGTATAAAACTGTCAATTGCTGTCGATACCACTTATCTGAATTTGAGCCACATCTGGTCAACACCTACATTTAGAGTTAGAAACGAGTGGAAGCTTTCTTTCAAGAAGCAATGTATTTTATTTCTATCTGCTTTCCGGAACCAATATACATTTCGTTTATTTTTGGTAACTGTGGGACTTTCGATATTCAATCTCGCTACGACAGCTCTGTGTTCGCTAATACCTGTATCCGTTTTGATGCTCGTTATGAGCTCAGGATTGTTTGTTGCTAAGAGATCAAAAGTGTTTTCACACCCATTTACAATTCTAGTTGGCTCATGATCATTAAAGGAAACACATGAAAACATGCTTGGCGAGAATAATCTGCGGAGATGGACGTATCTGCGGACCAGTACAGAAAAAAAAATCTTTGCTGTCTTCATACCGAAGGGAGATGAGAAAATCGAAAAACAGAATGGGAAAGGGATAAGATAAGTTCTGATTCTAATAAGATATTATATACCCCTAAATTTCTTGATTGTGATAAACTAGTTGACAAGTTTTGCAATATTGCCGATCACAACTCTCATTTATTATTATTAGAAGAATTATGTATTCGGAATAAAACATATTAAGAAAATGAAAGGTATTATAAAATAATAAGCTTAATTTTCATTTTCAATTTATTTATTTACATACAACATGCAAACTTTTATAATAACGAAGTACTGTACAGTTCTGTATTTTTTAACAGGGTTTTATTGCATTCTAAGTTTTATTGTTTACGTAAGCAGGTAGTTTGCTTATAAAGCTTTACAGTTTCTAGAGAACAGGGGCGCACCAGTAAAAGACTTACGACGGTAAGAAAATGTTGATGTCCTCAAACACATTTGTGTTGCCATTCTAGGAATCTTTCTTCCATACAATAATCTGCCATTTCATTCCTTATTTTTGACAGTAACACGTCTCAGTGGTAACAAAGACGTCAAACTATCTTCTCCCTGGACACACCATGACCCTTCAATTAAATCTCCCTTCTATTCATATTCTATGCCAGCAGAAGTGAACAAATTTGGCGAATGGCCCTTAGATTTGATTTGATTCTTTCAGGGAAGCCAAAACAGTCTTGGTCCAACCCGCCACTTCCCGCACCGAAACTAAGTTTATTGTGCGGTATCGCTTCCTGTATGTCTAGTAAAGCCAACCAATGCCCTTGAACAGTGCAAGGAGTCCCTTTACCAGTTCTTTATTAGACACAATTTCTTCGGGTCTGGTTGTCCCAAATGTTCTGTGCCTTTTACTCTCCAATGCAATGCATTCGAAGATCAGATGTGATGCAGTTTCTAGAGGCCGTCAACCGCGGCCTGGCTCCCGCTCGTTCCCGCCAACGTGAGCGGCTGGCGAGACCGCCGTACCCGAGAGCCGGCCGTGCCGATAATGCAGGAGAGGTGGGCAAGAAATCACGTACTCGTGAAAAATCACGGTGATTGAATATTCACTGTTTTCACGGTCGCGGCGATCTGAAATCTGACCGTGATTTCAGTCACGGTCACGGTTGTGTAGCGACGAGCAGGAATAGCAGCGAACAGCAGTACAAACTACAAAGAGCCATCTGGTGGCCGAAATGAGTACTAAAAGCAGCAGCGAATAGCAGGTGTAGCAGCGAATAGCGGAAAAGCGAAGAGGAGGTGAGGGAAGAGAAGCAGCAAAGGCTAAAAGAGCCATCTGTGGGTCGAAATCTGTACTAATATCAATGCAGCAAATAGCGGGCATAGCAGCGAATCACCGATTAGCAAAGAGCGGGTCTACCGGCTAAAAGCTGATTATGGACAGTGACCAGTTCACATACACTTGTCCGTTTTTCCTAGAAAATCGCCATGGCCCGGAAGAGAGAGGTTAAAAACTGAAATACATATCTCGTCCATTTCGCCGTTCGTCGTCTAAAAGTGTATATCTTGTTTCTGCCGAGATGAAGCGATCGAGGACGAGCGAGATGTGGTGTCATTTCACCGCTCTTAATAGCGACTGTGCGAAATGTAATTTGTGCGGCATATAGTTGTCGCATAAAACTTATATCTCCAACTTGAAGAAGCACCGTGAATAGGTGCATTTAACCGAAATATGCGACGACTTCTTCGAGAGCCATCAAACATGTGGTGCCAATCAGAGTCCGAGTTCTGCGCTCTCTGCTACCGTTACCAACGCATGAGCAACTCGAAAAAACATGTGCATAAAATCATTCCCCATGGGACTTGCGCTGGAATACTGATATCACATTAATTGCTTCAATTATAGTAAAGATCTCAGCTTCGTATTTCATATGTAGGCATAAATTTTGAGTTAAAAGTGTATGGCACTGGAAATGAAACTGCAGTAACTTTTTGTTTATTTAAGCATCCAGTTAGCTGTGCATGATACATCTTAAAAACATATGGCACCTAACAGTAAAACTGATACTGTATTACTGTAAGTAATTGAAGCGTGTAAAGTAATATAACTATTATAGGCCAGTGTATTTAAATAACAGCACACACTAATAACTGCAGTATCAATTACATTAAAGAAACAAGTTATTAAAATTGAGGCCATATATTCATTGACAATGAAATAACACCTACCTTGCAAATAATTTTTACACTTACTAAGAATATTTACTATTCTTTCATTGTCTTGATGTGGTTAGAAAGTTTATTGTACAGTTATTTTAAACGATACTTACTATTGACTTATTTGTTGAGATTTACTTTTCTCAGTTCACAACATAACTTTCATAATAATAAAGAGACGATAAATTACTTACTGGCGGATGAAACATTATAACAAAACTATCTAACTCAATTTTTGTCAGTTCCACGGTAAATCAAACAAGTCGCCGGAATCGCGGCGATTCAATCACGGAATAGCGGAAAGAGCTGAAATCGCGGAATAGCGGGAGGAGTAGAAATCTCGGAGGGATACATGTCGTGAAAACCTCAGACAGTGATTCTAAACCGTGATTAATCACGGTTTAGGATCACGGTGATTTAAAAGTAGCAATCACGGAAATCACTATAAGCGGAAAATCACGGTTTAGCCCATCTCTATAATGCAGTCTCGGGAGCGAGAGGACTCGGTACTCCCGGCTGGCATGTAGAACAGCCGACAACAGTGCGCATGCGCACGGCCAGCCTCCTCACGACGCCGTTAATGATTGCGCCCGTCCCCCACACGTCTACGACGGTGCGTTCACACTCCCGGACGGGCCGTGACGAAAAAGAGTGGAGAAAATCAACTTTTTCGATTTTCAAGTTGTAAAAAATTTTGACGGTAAATACCACGTCGCATCATTTTATCAACTTATTTTTTCCTTAAAAGCTTTGCCTTGCCTTTGAAAAAATAAAAAGTCTACTTTTCATTCCGCACGAGTTTTTAGTTTCGTAAAGCTCCTCGCTCGATTTTGATGAAAGTATTCGGTTAAAAAATCTGGTGTTTGGAGACACGGTAGTACAACATCTTAGGTTTCCAATAAAATATTCACCTTTTCGAAATTCGTAACAATCGTTTTCAAATAATGCTTTTTGTCAGGTATGCGCACTTGATTTACAAATCGTGTATTGAAAAAGTTCGATAGCGGGCAGCGTACTGTTCTATGCATTTTAGACCATACATTACAGTGAGTGAAATGGAGCTAAAAGAACAGAAAAGTTTTTGAAATGGTAGTCGCACTGATATCTACCTCCTTTCACAAGTAATTGCGAGTTATCTGAGCGGCATCATACCGCGACTGCAAGCCTACGAACTCGGCGTGTGTTGAGCGTGGCGTAAAGCACTGCAGTGCCGGAAAAAATATTTACTGGCCACGTATGTTGGTCCCTCGTGATGTGTTAATAATCCATAATCAGAAAATAGCTATACCCTAATTTTTCTTGGGTGGCGACCGATTACAATGGACAATGATCTGCTCTGGTTTTATGTAAGGTAATACTTAAGAGGTATACAAGTAGTTTGTTGTCCACATCGTACAATTGATGGAATACATATTTCGTGTTTCGAACTACAAGAGAAGAAACAATTAATGAAACTGCGAATTTGTTGCTGATGGACTGAAATAAAATTTCTGAAATTCTACTCAATGACTGTCTAGTTGAGGATGCCGGCCGCGGTGGCCGAGGAGACTGAGGCGCTCCAGTCACGGTCTGCACAGCCACCACGGTCGGGGGTTCGAATCCCCCCCTCGTGCATGGATATTTGTGCCGTCCTAGTTCGTAAGTAGTTCATAAGTAGTTTGTAAGTTTAGGGACTGATGACCCCGTAGTTAAGTCCCATAGACTATACAAACATTTGAACATTTTTTTGAGGATAATAAACGGAAGAAGCCCAAAAATACACTTACATTTATTGATGCATCTACACCTAAGATTACACTATTTAGCCTTTTATTAATTTTCGGTTTTGTAACTCTCGGAAAATGTACCACAAGGTGAAACAATTTGGCAGCTGTGGAGTAGCCGAGCGGTCTAAAGCGTCTCGCTGCGGAGCGCGCGGTTGCTCGCCGTGGAGGTTCGAGTCTTCCCGGGAGCATGGGTGTGTGTGTTTGTCCTTAGGTTAGTTTACCTAGGTTTAAGTAGTTTGTAAGCTGCGGATTGATGACCACGCAGTTTGGTCCGATAGAATTACTAAGATTTGAAGATGTTTTTGAAACAATTTGTATACAGTGTCTCACATAAAAGCGCTATCCCTCAGACCGAGACTAAATTAGGAGTACAGAACATTAAAATTAAAGACATTTAATGACGTCCTGATAAGGGATGTTAGAACTTTTGCCTATGGGTGTGCCGGTTTTATGTGGGACACGCTGTACTATGTTTCAGCTCATTGCCACTTTCAAACAAATCTACACGGTTCTCAGACTTTTTATTTATTTTGTTAGGAAGCTGTCTGATAGGAACTGTTTTTCTATTAACATATCCTGAATCTCTTTTCTTTGTCTCCGTGATACTTTCATACCGATTTTTCTACTTTAAATGAAAGGAAAATGCGCAGATTTTGTTTAGCTTCAGACACTGCAGATCAGTAAAGGATGAGAAGCAGGTGTCATTTGTTTAATGTTGTGATTTGTTTTTTCGTTCTTAGTGGGCTTCTGACCAGCAACAAGGGATCGTCACCCACTGTCAGTGGAAGATCGAAGGAAACACGGGTGTGACCAATACTTGTTCACTGCCATCTACTTTGAGCCAGCTAACTGTTAATCGATTTTATAATTTTATTACTATTGTTTGCACACTGTAGTGACTCACAGAATTATATACACATTAAATATGTGGTATGGATCCATCCCATTAATTTCGACTAACATTTAAGAGAGTTTTTCTTTATGTGAAAAATTATATATTTCTGAATTTTTTAATTCATATTACAGAATTAATAGTAATAGAAGAAAAATGAACATATATTCATAAGTGTAATTGAAAAACAAAATGATGCAGAGAAGCTTCTGCTGAGAGCAGGGTGGAGACGTGCCATACTTGTGCTGCAGAAGCAACACCATACCCCAATCGGTTCGTGCCGGCGCCGACTCGCTCCGGGAATATTAAAGATATCGAATTTAAAGGAAGGAAATACTCTCCTAAATGTTTTTGTTCCATATGGATGGAATGAGTGCATTACCACATATTTCTTATGTTCATAAAATTCGACGGTTCTCTACAATGTGAGAACAATAGTAATAAAACTAGGTGACCTGTGCAAATACTTTGCAGCATTAGTGGCCAGTCATGTGAAATGGAAATCAGTAAAATTAAATATTTATTACTTAACATATTTTATTATAGATATTAACAGTACACAGAATATTATATAAGCTTGTGTTTTCTTAAATTCATATCAAAACACTTATTTAAAATCCATTATAATTATAAAATAGATTCTTTTAATATACAGGAAAGATAGAGGACCCGTGCTAATAAGACCCGTGCGAATACTTCGCGCCGTTCGTGGAATGACTAAAACGTTGGGAAAAGATGAAAGTAAAGTCGAATGTTCACGCATAGCTTTCGTCAGAATCAATCCGTGCAAGTGTTTAAAAGCACAAATGAAAGATCTTGATCCGTTGAGTATTGTTAGGTCAAAGAGAACTGTGTACTTTATTCAGAACCGAAGATATCGTAAAACAAACCAATTAAAATATGCAGTGCAAGGACAGAAGGGTACTGCGTTTGAATAAAAGTAAATGAAGGAGAGACTTAAGTTAATTCTGATACTTGATGACAAATCTGCGAATAAATACCTTTTGTTTAAAGCGAAAATGAAGGAAATGGGTCGGATATAACGGCCTGACCGAATGACTTTAGTTTACAGCCAGGACATCCCCATAAGAAATATACAGTAGGAAATCCCGCTTGAGTGTAGAAAAAGGAAGACGAGAGTTATGTAAATTGTGGTATTTGATGACAAATCTGTGGATGAATACCTTTATTTTTACACAAAAATGAAGGAAGTCGGCTGACTAGTTTTCGTAGATTCTTTTAATATATAACAAAAACAATGAACTGTTAGCTGGCTTGTTGAAGTGGCCAGCAATCGATCTTCTGCTGACAGTTGGTCGGGATTACTTATTGCTGGAGACAAGCTCCCCCCTTCCCTCGAAAAAAAAAAAAAAATTAAAAAAAGTGACAGAGCTTCTCATCCTTTACTGACCTGTCCTGCAGTGTCTGAGGCTAAAGCAAACCAGCGTATGTTGAAAATTCTAAAGTACCATCCTGCAGACAAAGAAAATTATCTTCAAATGATACAGCAAAATGTTCGTAGAAACGTTGTTCGTCTCAGACAGGTTACTAAAAGCAACTCAGTTCATTCTTACTTTATTCTCATACGTGAAAGTACCGCATTTATGTCGGACACACTGTATACAATTATTTTCACCTTGTGGTAACACCTTTTCCAAAAGCTACAAAAGCGAAAAGGTATATATTGTGTGTTAGGAGTAGATGCATCTATAAAATATCTTTTGACTTTCTCGTTCATCTGCAACTAGAAAGCCGTTAACTGTAATGTCAGAAATTTTATTTCAGTCTATTAAGAGGAAAGTCGCAGTTTACATTACTTCGTTTTTCTCTTCTAGTTCCAAATACGAAATATATATTCCATGAATTGTATTATGTGGGAAAAAAACGAGACGTATGCCTTTCAAAGTCAAGTATGATCTGCTGTAAAACCGTAGCAGATAGTTGTCCATTGTAATCGGTTGCCACCCAATAAAAATTAGTTCATTATCGTTCTCTGATCATGGATCATTAACACATCACGATGGACGGACAAACGTAGCCAGCTATTCAGATTTTTCGGCACTGCAGTGCTTCACGCTACGCTCAACACAGGCTGAGTTCGTAGACTTGTGATCGCGGCCTGAGGGCGCTCAGATAACTCGCAATTACTTGTGAAAGAAGGTAGATATCAGTGCGACTACCATTTCAAAAACTTTTTTGGTCTTTTAGCTCAATTTCACTTGCTGTAATATATGGTCTAAAAATCACAGAACAGTAACCTGCCCGCTATCTAACTTCTTCAATACACGAATTGTGAATCAAGTGCATATACTTGAGAAATAGCGTCATTTGAAAACGACTGTTAAGAATTACGAAAAGGTGAACGTATTATTCGAAAGCTAAGATGTTTTACTACAATGTGTGCAAAATTCATATTTTTTAGCCGCATACTTTCATCAAAATCGAGTGAGGAGCGTTACGGAACTAAAAACTCGTGCAGAATGAAAATTAGCCTTTTTATTTTTTCACAGCCAAGGCAAAGCTAGTAAGGAAAAACTAATTTCATAAAACGGTGTAGCGTGGTCGTGTATACCATCAACAATTTTTACAACGTGAAAATCTAAAAAGTGTATTTTCCCCCTTTATTGTCTCGGGTACGTCCGGCGCGTTGTGTGAACACGCAGCCGGCGGCGTGCGCCGACTAGGCTGAGGCGGTTCAGCCAAGCTCAGATAGGCCCGGCGGGCGCGACGTGAACCCGGGAGTATCGTGACATGTCCTGCCCGAAACGTCTCGTTCTCGCGAGTGTGACGTCATCCCTCCCCCTCTACCAACCCTTTACCCGCCGTCAGCCGTCGAGAGCGAGGCGCGACCGCTGCGGGAACCGAGCGGGAGTGGCGGCCGTTTTGACCGGCTCTAGCAGTTTCATCACCGTCATCACAGATCCTACATTTAGGGTCCTCTTCTGTTATTCCCATTGTATGTAGGTGTTTCTTGAAATTCCCATGGCCTGTCAGCAATCCAACCATGAGTCTAATCTCTCTCCTGTTCAGACCCAGGATTGCAGAGCTTCTTTTAAAACAAGGCTTTGGAATCATTACCTTGCCATGTTTTTGTTGATGGACTTTGATCCAATATTCTACGTGCTGTCTTCTGAGGCAGTTACGTAGCTCCAATTTAATCATTGCCTTGGTGATTGTCAGGACAGGTTCCGGTCCAATAAATGGAGCCTCTGCCCCCATCCTGGCTAATCTGTCGGCATATTCGTTGCCACTGATCCCCGAGTGGCCAGAGACCCACAATAGGTTTACTCTATTGCTTTCCCCTAGCTCCACCAGAACCCTGCGACATTCTGCAACAAGTTTAGACCTTGTTGTAGGAGCTGCCAGTAATCTCAGGGCTGCCTGGCTGTCTGAATAGATATAGATGCTACGATGTTTGTAGCACCTACGCAAATTCTCCTCCACACATGCCCTAATTGCAGTGATTTCGGCCTGGAATACTGAGGCCAGTTTCCCTAGAGAGATGACGCCCTCCAGTCTTGGCTACACCCCGTATACCCCGGCCCCAACGCCTTGGTCTGATTTCGACCCGTCAGTGAACCAGACAATATCCCCTGTACGGTGTCGAACTATTTTCTCCCACTGCTCCCTACTTCCAATTGTTATACTGAAAGGCTTTTTGAAGCAGTATGGGGTTATAACATAGTCGGTTGGCATTTCCCCAACCTTTCCTATATTTACCTCACTCACAATTTTAGTGTGTGATTCTGGATATCCCAAAGAGTTCCAGTTGTTGACAGATTTGAGTCTGTAGGCACCAGCTGCCGCCTCCATCTTGACCAAAGGTGTAATGGGGGCATATCCAACATGGTTTCCATCCGAGCAGTTGGTGTGCTGCTAATTCCGCCTGTTATGTCTAAGCAGGCTAGTCTCTGCACCTTACCAAGCTCCTTAGCAGCAACCTGCTGTTCTACCTTCTTCCACCACACGACCGCCCCATAGGTGATCCTGGGTCTAAGCACTGTGGTGTATATCCAGTGCATACCCTTGGGGCCGAGGCCCCAATTTTTTGCCACAAGCTCTCCTGGTACTTACTAAAGTACCTTTTGCCTTGGAGCAAATATTCCTAATGTGAGGGGTCCATGTCAGTCTCTCATCTAGGGTAACTCCTAGATATTTCACTGTCCCCTTCACAGGTAGCGCTTCATTGAAAAGCTTTAGATTCCAACTTGAGTGTTGGATATGTTTCCTAGTGAATGGTACAACAACAGTCTTCTTAGGACTAACCCCCAGATCCTGTTTTCTGCACCAGTCTTGCACAATGTCCAAGGCACCTTGTGCCATATTCTTCACTGTGTCAGCAAATTTGCCATGTATTACTATGACAAGGTCATCTGCGTATCCTTGGCAAAAGTACTGCCTAGAGTTTAATTCTCCAATGAGATCATTCACCACTAGATTCCACAATAAAGGGGAAAGAACTCCTCCTTGCGGGCAACTGCTAGTGGTGTTGATTACCATTTTTCCATTCATCATGGAAGCCTCTACCTTTCTTCCACTGAGCATGGCCCTAGTCCACCTACATATAGTGGTCCCTAGGTCATGCACCTCTGCTGCCCTAACCATGGAATCGAAGGTCTTGTTGCTAAAAGCCCCCTCAATGTCCAGGAAGATACAGAGGGCTATTTCTTGAAAGTGTAGTGCTTTCTCCACCATCCCAACAAGTTGGTCGAGAGCTGTCTCACATGATTTACCTGGCTGATATGCATGGTGGTTTGAATGTAGAGGAACCCTACTTAACCTCCTTTCTCCAACATGCACATTAACCAGCTTCTCCAATGTCTTAAGAATGAAGGAAGACAGGCTGATTGGTCCCATATCCTTGGCCTTGGTATGATCAATTCTCCCTGGCTTTGGAATGAAGACAACCTTCACTGCCCTCCAGGCATTGGGAATAATTCCTGCTGCTAGGCTAACCCTGAATAACCTGCATAGGAATCTAATAAGATTTTCTCCCGCTTGTTGCAGGAGAGCTGGAAAGATTCCATCGGGCCAGGTGACTTGAACGGTTGAAATGTTCCCACCGCCCATCGGACCTTACTGAAATCGACACACTCCTTGGCCAGATCCCAGTCCTCTTTGCGAATACCTGAGAACCGTTGTCTCTCAGGAATCACATTCTGGTCTGAGTTATCCCCCAGAGTATATTGAGGAAAGTGAGTCTTGAGGAGCAGTTCCAGCGTTTCATGTGCTGTCTTTGTATACTACCCATCATCCTTCCTCAATGTTCCTCCTGGATTAGTTGGTACTCTAGTGAGGATTTTATGAAGTCTCGCTTGAGCAGCCGTGCCCTCCACTTCCTCACAGAATACCTTCCAGGATGCCTCCTTTGCCCGTCTGATGGCAAGGTTGTAATTGACAAGGGCCATTGTCCTTTGCGCCTCGCAAGGTTAAACAGTCTTTGTACCTGTTTGTTTGCATTTCCAGGTTATTATTCCACCAAGGCACACTCCTACTTGTGCACTTCTTAGTGATTGAGCAGTTGTCCTGGTATGAGGTCACTATAGCAGAGGTTACAGCATCTGCTACTTCCTCAAACTCTGCTGGATTCCTTATCGAAGTTTTAATTTCCGATAGGCTGAAGTCAAGGTCTCTCCTATATGTCTCCCAGTCCGTTTTCCTGGGATTCCTATAGGCCATGGTCTGTCCGGTTCCCATTTCAACCTTGAATTTAATGAACATGTGATCTGATGAGGATGGCTCCAGGACCACATGCCACTGTTTGACGTAAGTTCCCATCATCATGGAACCTGAATGTAGGTTCATCACCCCTATTCAGGATCTCCAAGTTGTTAGATAGGAGAAATTCAAGAAGGTGCTCACCTCTACTGTTGGTGACCTTGCTGCCCCACGATAGAGTGTGGGCATTGGCATCACATCTCACCAACAGTTCGTCACCTTGCCGGTAGCAGGCTTCCGTCAGTCTCCTCACTTCCAAAGGAGGAAGAGTTTTTTAGATTTCTAGCATAAATCAGCTTACCTCCTGTACCACCGAGGCCCGATAAACCCCCTTTGTATAAATAGGGTTCTTGTATCAGGGCCACGTCCACCTCCTGTCTCCCTAGGCGACGACTCAGGGCAGCAGTGGCCCCTTTACTGTGCTGCAGGTTTATCTGCAACACTTCCAGTCTCCATCTTGCTGCCATTATTGCCTTTAAGGTCTTTGATTACCCTGACGGCGACCTGCGAGAACCCTAAAAACAGTTTCAGGCCTTGCTCTCGCACTGCCTTCAGGGACTTCTCTCTGACCTCCACCACCAGGGTTCGTCCTTCTGGAACGACCTTTTGGTTAATTACCCTCCAATCCTCTGTCGAGACTTTTGGGTTCTGGACCCTTATTTTCTCGAACAGAGTCTTTGGAGTGACATCCTTAAGGATCTTTGGTACCCATATTGATACCTTTGTGGTCTTCAGGAGTTCGGTTGCTGTCTTGACCAGCAGCTTTGCGTCCTCCCACGGGGATATCATGGGCACCTTTTCCTTAAGCCATTCTGCTGAGTGCTCCCCCTCACAGACAAAAATGAGGGCACCGCGATCTAGATAGACCCTCCTGAATTTGGGTCCTGGACCAGCGTCTCCTCCAATCTCTTCAAAGAGGGCCATCTGCACGAGCTGCTCCTGATGCTCACCAGTGGGTATCCTTCTTGGACAACCGCCATTCTAAAGACCGAGACTGCAGTACTATAGGTCTGTTTCCCTATTTCCTGCCTCAGCCTTTTAGGATCACGTTTGTCCAGAGAGGAGGGAGTCTTAGATTCCTCCCTAACCATCTTGCCACCTGTCTTTGACGTCGAGGGGGTCTGTGTATCCCCTTCGATCTGAGGCAGTTTCTTTTTGGAGGTCTTGGGCTCAAGCCCTTTTGATTCCCTCCACTTATGCTTAGGAAGCTATTCTTTTCCTTCCTTTTGCTTCTGTTCCTTGAGAAGTTTCCTCCTCTGAGCTCCAGACAAGGCCTTAATCCTAATCTAGTCCAACCTCTCTGTTACGGTTCCCACTTCTTGCTCAGGTCTAGACCCTGATTCAGAAGTAGGAGTGCACTCCATCGGTCCTGATCCCGATGTCTGAGTATCTGAGGTCTCAGATTGCCCCTCAGATTCTTTTAAAATACTTTCTTTTCCGTGTTCATCTTAGTCCCACGAGATTTGGGGATTTATATGGTCCACACCATGATAACCCCGCGTGGTGCAAGGCTACTTACTCAGGGAGGTCGCCCGGTATCCCTGAGGCTCCGTTCGAGACACATCCACCCATGTGCCACGCACCCCTCGGCACGGATCGCATCACACCCTGGGTTGGGAAAGGAATTGGGAAAGGACTGGGAGAGGATAAGAAAGACGGGACGTTGTGGAACACTCTTAGTCTGATCCTTCAGCTGAGGCCTTTCTGGCAGTAGGTTCTCTACCTTCGGTATAGCCTCTGCTTCACGCAGATACGCAAGCCTCTCCACCCGCACGGACAGTGCTCCGTCAAGGTGGTGTCCCCCGGACAGGGGACCTTAGATAATTGTGTAACAAAATTACTGTCATCACTATCATCTCGGCTTTTTCAAGTATGAAAGCATTTTTTTCTTATAACCCGAAACACTGAGCTTGTTATAGCGGAGACATTCTCGACTCTCCGTCAGGCCCTACTCAAGCGATAATTAGAAATTCTGTGAGTGGTTCCTTTGCCAAAGTCTCCAGGGTATCGCTTCATGAGGCTTTCTCTTAGAGCAAATGCGCTATCACCTGCAAGGAAATAAGAACGCCCTGGCAGCGGTTCCGGCACGGAAAGTCCCAGTGTTCTGCCTTGAAAAATTCCTCCATCCGAAATTCTTCCTTGGCATCCCACGGCAACAAACATAAATTTACAATTCACGTCCACTAATTAGAAATGCACAATACTGAAGCTGGATTTATAATTGAAGTAGTCTGTAGCCGAGTTCATTGGAGCTTGCAAAGCAACATGTTTCCCATCCATAACACCAAGACAGTGAGACAGTTTCAAATATATTGCTTACTTCCTTGCAAGCATACTTCATACTTACTTTGACTATGGGGAGGGGGAGGTGAATTTATGTATTATATTTGTAAAACAGGATTGATAATTGTTGGAAAACTTCTAAGTTATTGATCTGAGGAGAACGACATGACTTAATGTGTTTCAATAGGCTACTATTTTTATATGCGTCACGTACATGCAGTAACACATAATTAATATTGCTTACTATCGATTATTACTTGTACAGGACACGAATGAGATGATCAGAATTCAAGATGACATTAAGTCAGGACTCAACATTATAAAGACAGCCAACAAGAGCCAGCACGGTCAACATCTACTGCCAGTGTAAGCGAACTGATGCTAACGACTCAATGATGACTTTTTACAAACTGCTGCAGAGAAATTTGAGAAAGAGCCATGTAATAATTCCGACGAAATCGATGCCTTTTTTACGTACGTCGCTGCAAAAGTGAAGAAATATTCGACTTAAACGCTAAAATCGCTACAGCTTGTCGTGTTTGACGTACTTGTGAAAGCCGGTAATGGATTTTTTGATAGGGCTGATCCAAATACTCGGCATTCCAACAGCCGGCAATTCCCTCCAGAAAGAGTATCGCACCCCACACCTTCTCAGCAATACGTTTTGCACACTTTGTAACCAGTACCAGTTCCCGTACAATCGCCATCTGATTGTTTGACATCTCTCTCTTATCAACCATCATCAATAATTTCAGAACAGTTTTCGGATTTTGTGTAACATAACTTTAGTTTAATGGATTTTGGTGATTTTGTGTAAAATGCGTTTAATTTTGTACTTATAAAATATTTTAAAAAATAAAACAACTTTCAAAATTAAAAGAGTTAAACAGCGGTGTTAATATGTTACTTTGATATATTCTTGTAACTCATGGATGAATGCTGCATAGACTTGTGGTACTATTAGTGAAATAGATTGCTCAGAAATCGTGAAAGTATACTGCAGGCTAGTAAATGAACCTCCTGTGGCAGGAAATCGAAGTGTTGCTGCTAACCTGGAAGAATTAATCATATTGATTTTATATGTCTCTATTTCATGGAAAAGAATTAGTAGGTCAATTTTTTTTACATCCACGCGCACCATTCCTTATTTGGTTAGGATCTTTGTTTACGACAAATACACAGCGAATCATAAAACAGAAGTAAAAAAATTATGAGCAACAATTATTAATGATCGCCTGTCTGGAGTAGAAATTAGTGTCATCTTTCGACAGAAATTTGTATATTGACCACTTATTTGTTGTGACGTCAAATCCATCATCACTTTCTGCAAACACACACACACACACACACACACACACACACACACACATATATATATATATATATATATATATATATATATATATATATAAAGAGATCAGTGCGCCACCAATGTCGACGTTTCGTTTTGTTCTTCGACAAAGTTACCATTAATAATATCGCATCATTCATCAGCCCAATCCCGGGATTTTCCCTTCGCGTATACAATACGTTTGTGAGTTTCCTGTGGATCGCCGGAGGTTCGTTGCAATCCACAATTCCAACGAACGAAAGGCGAGCGGCGCGCGTACGGCTCACGCACCGCTCGGGTTTCATGTTTCGTAAGTGTGGACGCAGCTTTAAGAGCCTGCCGATCTCTCCGCTACAAAAATGTTTCGTCGATGAATGAATAACGACTGCTCCGGAGCATACCGCCCGCTGCTAAAACCAGTAAAACTTTGGCAATGCCGGCCGCGGTGGCCGAGGGGACTGAGGCGCTTTAGTCACGGTCAGCACGGTCACTACGGTCGGGGGTTCGAATCCCCTCTCGGGCATGGATATTTGTGCCGTCCTTAGTTGTAGGTAGTTCATAAGTAGTTTGTAAATTTAGGGACTGATGAGCCTGTAGTTAACTCCCTTAAGCTTAACAAATGAAAAACTTTGGCAATATGTGATGGCGGCTTAGAATGCAATAGGTCAAGAACACGACCGTAACCTAACTGGACGGTTTTATGCATCAGTTGACGAAGCTCCAAAAGTAGGTTTCCACATATCAACTCGAAAGTGTTAATATAAATCCAGTGACTACACCTAATCTATGTTTTGACGCAGTAAGATGAAGAACCTGAATTCAATTAACATGTTCAAATCTGAAGACCATATAAACTGTAGCGAAACTCAGCAGTTATACGAAAATATCGCTTGGTCGTGTGATGCTTTTATATACGATTTTCATTTCTGCATTTTACATTAACTGACTCCAAGCCGAAACCTGCCTTTTAATCAGGTGATGTAAATTAAAGAAAGGTTTATTGCCATTATTGTTTCACAAAATATGGTACGATTGTAGTTGTTCGAACTATATTTAACGACATTTAACCGACACACAGGGAAAGTAGCATTACTTTTCTATGTTGACGCCTTTTATTGGGCTATTTATTGACGTAATACCATCGTACATAATTTGAAGAAAAATGCTCCTCATATATTAGGAAAATAATTTATTCTTTCTAATGGGATTAACAAAACGTTTCCACAAATATGATGAAAATAAACAATAAATCGTAAAGGGCTTAAAAATGTAAATGTATTTTACTGATATACGAACACAGGTAATAGCATTGCTCCTGAGCAGTTAAACATTTTATTTTATGTATCAGTACTTGATACCTATAACAACATTATAGATTCATTGTCTGCAGTTAAAAACAATAAAATTGTTAATTGAGATACTTCACTATCAACAGTAAAATCAAGTTCGAGCAGTCGAAGTCATCAATATCATCCTCGAATTCAGAGTCGCAAGTTCGACCAGTGCGCGAGTGTCACGGAAATGCTCCGGGAACTCAAAGGGGGTCACTGGAGGAAAGACGACGTTCTTTTCGAGAAACTCTTTTGAGAAAATTTATATGGCCGGAATTTGAAGATGAATGTAGAACGAACTTCCTTCCGCCTACTTACATTTCGCGTAATGATCACAAAAGACATGATAACAGAAATTAGGGCTCGTAAGGAGCCATATAGACATTCTTTTTTTCCTTGTTCTATTTGGGAGTGGAATAGGAAAGGAAATGCCTAGTAGTGGTACAGTGTACCCTCCGTCACGCACTTTACGGTGGATTGCGGAGTATGGATGTGGATTCAGATGTACATTTGTCAACCTGACAAAAATACCTGTTAATTTTAACATTCCTGAAATTTTCTTTGAGGTATGACGATAAAGAGAGTGACTGACTAATTAGACTCCAGGCGTCCTGCTAAAAGAATTGTTCAGTGTGTTTTCTCGGGGTGGCTGGGAATCTCACCAAAGCCTGTCTCCTCACGCGACAGTGTTAAGACGTTAACTGGATGCACATGCACTGCTCTGGCTTCACCTGCACCGCCGACTGTACAGTGTATTTCAGCGTTCTAGGTCAGGCAATAATTTCGTGTGGCTCAGTGGCCGGGTGCAAGTCTTTCAATTGGACGCCACTTCTGCGACTTTCGTGTCCCTAGACTACCCAAGTTATCCAATCGGGGAAAGGGGACCTACAGCTTAACTTGGAATCTGAACCACGCGTCGTTTCTGGCGACTTCTCACAACGTTGATAGGTAAAGGCTGGGTTAAAACGCAGACTGAATAAATCCGAATTTCGATCGGGTTTCGAACCCGCGACCTTTCGGTTTCCAGTCGAAACATGTACAGACCAGTCATAAGTGAAGATGGTCGACAAGTGTTAGGCTCCACAGGAGAGCAGGGAGCTAAATGTGAGTGATGGTGTATAAACTTCCGAAAGCAATATTTTAATGTTTAAATTATGTAATATTCACATTTAAACTTTTAGAGAAAAATGGTGGACAGCATATTGAAATATCGTGATAGTTAATAGATGTGTACATTAGGTGTTTCTTCTCTGATTTTTGACGCAAGGACAATTAAATACCATTTCTTTCCTATCCGATTTGGTTGATGGTCTTTCCAGTTACAGTACCACATGTCGTGTCTATTGATAAAGTAAGGAACCTTTGTGTGTGTGTGTGTGTGTGTGTGTGTGTGTGTGTGTGTGTGTATGTGTGTGTGCTAAATATTGAGTGTCATGTACAGACACTATTTATTAAACTGACACGATCCACATCATTACGAAAAGTCGTATTTATGATCTATGGAACAAGTATTAATCTAATCTAATCTAAACTTATCCTTGTCTGTTCGTGAGAGGCTGTAGATACAACATGTTGGTGTACCGCCTCACTTAGGTGTAGATGTCCGTGACTACCTCAGTGCTCTGTTTCCTAGTAAACGGGAGGTCGTATTCCATGGCCTGTAATATCACCTGACCTGAATCCCCTCATTTCCTACGGGGATATCTAAAGTCACTTGTTTATGAGACCCCTAGTGGATTCGATGATGAGATTAGTTGCCAGAATTGCAGCTGCTTGTGATTCGAAACACACCACGGATATTTATCAGGGTGCGTCAGAATCGTGTTTGCTGACGTCGCGCTTGCATTTTGTAAGATACAGTACAAATGTTATGTTCATTGACTCACAGATGGTATTTACAATTAACTGTAACGAATGTAAGTACAAAAGTGCACATACAGGGTGTCCTGAAAAGGGCTCCCTGATTTCAAAATTAAATATCTCGAAAACAAAGATCGATAGAGCAATGAAGTAAACGGTATGTTTATTGTGAAAACTGTAAGAAGTTTATACAGCAGTTTGAAATAATAGTTACAAAAGCTGCTAACAGATGGCGCTGTACGCTGTACAACTCATATCAGCATACATAAGTGAAATGTTCAAATGTTTGTTAAGCTTATAGGACTTAACTACGTGGTCATCAGTCCCTAAACTTACAAACTACTTATGACTAACTAAGACTAAGGACGTCATAAATATCCATTCCCGAGGGGGGATTCGAAACCCCGACCGTAGAGGCCGTGCAGACCGTGACTGGAGCGCCTCAGTCCCCTCGGCCACCGCGGCCGGCATAAGTGAAATAATCGTATGAAAACACTCTTTGCAAACAATCACATCACAATCTTTTCAAAATGTTCACCATTGGCACTACAGAGGTGGCGCAAACGAAGAATAAAATTCGCCATCACTTTTCGTAGTTTCTCAACCGAAATGGATTGATATGCCACAGAGATCGCCGATTCAAGCTCGTCCAGCGTGGCGGGATGCTTCGGGTAGACCATGTCTTTCACTATTCCACACACAAAAAAATCACAGGGAGTCTAATCCGGTGAATATGGAGGCCAATCCATGCCTGAACCAGTAAATTTGGGATGTTCCAAAGCAATGACTCGATTCCCGAAGTGTTCCTCAAGAAAGCGAAACACTTGTTCGGTCCGATGTGGTCGGGCTCCATCTTGCATGAACCATTCAGTACCTGGTCGATCCTCTAACGCTTGCTGTGTGGCAACAAATTGTTCCAAAACTGCAACGTAACATGCACCAGTGACCGTTTCTCGAATGAAAAAGGGCCAATAATGCCTCTGCTGCATACTGCAGCCGACACAGTAACTTTAGGAGAATACAAGGCTTTCGCTTCACACCAATATGGCTTTTCGGAACCCCAAATTTACCAGTTCTGCTTATTCACGTATCCATTCAGGTGGAAGTGTGCTTCACCTGTAAACCTGATGCAGCCAACATCAAATCCTTCACTATAAATCATTATGAGCATCTGATTAGCAAAGGCACCCCTTTGTTGCACAGCTCGTACGGGTATGGCCCGGTGTGTTTGAATTTTGAATGGAAACATGTGTAGGCTCTTTCTCAGTACTTTCTGCGTGCTAGAACATTTCAAACCAGTCTCGGATGACATTGGATTTCGCTGAATAATTCCAGAAACTGTGGCGATACTTTCAGGCGTAACTGCGGTTTGCTTGCGGCCAACATGCCCCACTAGATCATCAGTTACGCTGCCTGTTCGTTGAAATTTTGCGAAGAGCGTACGAATGGGTTTCACATCGGGTCCTTTTGGAACATTAAATCGCGCTTGAAAACTTCGCCTTGTTGCCGTAGGGCTCTCTTTTAACCTGTGGTACTCTAGCACCAGAAAAACGCGTTGTTCAATGGAGTACATGGTTTTAATCTCTTCCTTCGGTACGCTAACCTCCTTTCACGTTTCAATAGTGGAAATGCGCTCTGGGCTTCGGATCACTATTTATACTAAGCATTACGTATGGTTATTACAGCGCCATCTGTTACCAGCTTTTGTAACTATTATTTCAAGCTGCTGTATAAACTTCATACAGCTTTCACAATAAACGTACCGTTTACTGCATCCCTCTACCGCTCTTTGTTTTCGAGATATTTAATTTTAAAATCAGGGAGCCCTTTTTTGGACACCTGTTTCGTCCTTCAGTTTTATTCTCCTACACCAGGTTCGCTACCTCAAATAGATGGGAGAAACACCCTCTAGATCCTATTAAATTGCACGCTGTTCCGCAGGACACCCTGAGTACCAGCACCGTAATCGCTCTACTTGCATGTAAGCTTAAGTCCACAAAATGAATCTTTTTGATCTCCCGTTCGACTTTTCAGTAATTGCTTACATTAAAATCTTGCGTTCTTGTGTCAGACCTCCCTGCCTTAAGCTCTCGTTTCCCTTTCATAAATATTAATTGGTGTAGGATCCAAGTTATCAGTGTACAGAGCGCGTGCTGTTTTCCAGCCACCGCCACTAGCACCGTTAGGAACCTTTCCTTTTCGCTTATTCCAGTCGGCCCCGGCGTTCTGCACTAAAGGCGACGATCTCTTCTGATTTCAGGGGGACCTAAGTGGGAGTTTTGACATGTAAGTAATGCCGCTCTCTTGCGTGCTCGTCAGGAAGCTTTACGGATAACCTGGGCATATTTACATCGACATTGGTCTGTTGACGACTGGAAACGTGTTGCGCGATATGATGAGTCTTGTTTCCAATTATATCACGTGGATGGACCTATACGGGGCCGGCCGCGGTGGCCGAGGGGACTGTCGAATCCCCCCTCGGGCATGGATATTTGTGTCGTCCTTAGGATAAGCTTGTTGATAAGTAGTTTGTAAGTTTAGGGACTGATAACCCCGTAGTTAAGTACCATAAGCTTAACAAACATTTGAAAAAAAAAAGTTCAAATGTTTGTATAGTCTATGGGACTTAACTACGGGGTCATCAGTCCCTAAACTTACAAACTACTTATGAACTACTTACGAACTAGGACGGCACAAATATCCATGCCCGAGGGGGGATTTGAACCCCCGACCGTAGTGGCCGTGCAGACCGTGACTGTAGCGCCTTAGTCCCCTCGGCCACCGCGGCCGGCAAACATTTGAACCTGTACGGGTATGGAGACCATGAATCCATGGATTCTACATGTCAGCAGGGAACCACTGAAGTTGTTGAAGGCTCCTTAACGGTATGGTGCGTGTGCAGTTGGAGTGATATGGGACCCCTGATACCTCTAGATACGACTCTGAGAGGTAGACCGTTCATACGCATCCTGGCTGATCACTGGCATTTATTCTTGTGCAATGTCTAATTAGCCGCCGGCCCATACACAGCAGACGCCACCTTCATATTCCGTAAGTGAAACCGGCTTCTGATTACATATCCATCTTGGTTAGACGGATGATGGGACGACGGTGATGTATTAATTTGACAAATGAAAAACCTTCAGCCGTTATTTTCTTGGAATTTTAATTACATGTTTCGAGAATACATTATTCTCATCTGTAGTTCCTTATAAGATCCATGTAGTAATGCGAAACTAGCCATCCATTATAATACTGCAATACACCCTCTCACACCAAGATGTAGCCGGCTACATCTTGGTGTGAGAGGGGACTGAAGATGAGAATAATGTATTCTCGATACATGTAATTCAAATTCCAAAAAATAACGGCTCTAGGTTTTTCATTTTCAAATACAGTATTTTGATTTTTGTCTGCGCTTTTTCGTTTCAGTTTATAAGTTTATACTGTGCTCTCGTGCGTACTAGATTCAAATTCGCGTTTTAACAAACAGTGTAGTCTTCCTTTGAGCGCATCTTGACAGTCGTTTGTATTGATTGCTTTGATTGTGCCTGCTGTTGTTAGAGCTCAGTCAGTGTCTATTTAGCCGCCGGCCGATACACAGCAAACGCCGCCTTCTGATTAGAAGCGACATATAGTATTTTGATTTTTGTCTGGCGTTTTCGTGCCGCGGTGGAGTAGCCGAGCGGTCTAAAGCATCTCGCTGCGGAGCGCGCGGTTTCTCGTCCTAGAGGTTCGAGTCCTCCCTGGGGCATGGGTGTGTGTGGTCGTCCGTAGGTTAGTTTACCTAGGTTTAAGTAGTTTGTAAGCTACGGACTGATGACCACGCAGTTTGGTTCGATAGATTTACAGACATTTGAACATTTGATTTGGTGTTTTCGTTTCAGTTTGTAAATTTATACTGTGCTCTTGTGCATATTAGATTCAAATTCGCGTTTTAACAAACAGTGTAGTCTTCCTTTGAGTGCATCGCGACAGTAGTTTTTGTTTTCTCGGCACTGTAATCATGAATAGGGACTGTGACCGCTGTGTGCGGATACAGTTTGAGTTGGTGACACTTCGTTCCCAGCTTCAGACTCAGTTAACCTCTGTTGCACAGCTGGAGGCTGCGACCGAGGGGCGTCGTTGTTGTTGGCCGGTAGTGGGGACTTCCGTTGTCTCCACCAATCGGCCTGTGGCAGCGACATGCCCTGATACTGCTAGCAGTGAGACAGACACCCTACCTGTGGTTGCGTGGGAGGTCGCTCAAGTTCGTGGCAGGATGCGCAAGACATTCCGGGGGACCGATCGGGAGGCCTCCCCGATTCGTCTTGCGAACAGGTTTGAGACGCCGTTCAGGTCAACGTTCTTGAGCCGGATGGTGTCGCTCATCCTGAAGCCACCACACAGGCTGCAAGATCTGGGCTTTCACAGAGGATGGGTTTACTTGTAGTTGGGAGCTCCATCGTTAAGCGGTCAATGGAGCCCCTCAGAGTGATAGCTGCCAAGGAGGGGAAGAAGGCCAACGTGCACTCCGTGTTCACATC
Source organism: Locusta migratoria (assembly GCA_026315105.1). Classification (NCBI taxonomy): domain Eukaryota; kingdom Metazoa; phylum Arthropoda; class Insecta; order Orthoptera; family Acrididae; genus Locusta; species Locusta migratoria. The sequence continues at coordinate 456,347,002 of CM048746.1, forward strand.
GGGGTGGAGTAATTCCAGTTGTGGAACGGGTCTTTCCAGATGCCATGAAGGGTACGGGGTGCAGCCAATTGCAAGTGGTGGCTCACGTCGGTACCAATGGTGTGTGTGGCTTCGGATCTGAATGAAGTCTCTCGGGTTTTGAGCGGCTATCTGAAGTGGTAAGGGCTGCAAGACTGTAAGACGAAAGCAGACCTCATCACCTGCAGCATAGTTGACAGGACCGACCGGTACAGAGCCGAGTGGAGGGTCTGAATCAGAGGCTCAGACGGTACTGCGACCGTGTGTGCTGCAGATTCTTAGACTTGCGCCATCGGATGGTGGGGTTCCGGGTTCCGCTAAATAGGTCAGGAGTCCACTACGCGCAGGAAGCGGCTACACGGGTAGCGGGGGGTGTGTGGCATGGACTGGGTGATTTTTTGGGGTACAGGGCTTTGGGGAAACACTAAATGGGCCTTCTCAAAGGGTGCAGGTCGATCACAAGAGATATATAGATCTAGGAACTATCGGTGTAACAGTTGTATATTGTCGTAGCTGTGTCGGGAAAGTACCAGAACACCAAGAGTTAATAGAAAACACTGAAACACACATCATTGTAGGTAGAAAAAGTTGGCTTAAGCCGGAAATAAGTTCAGCAGAAGTATTTAGAAAAGATCAAACTTCGTTCAGAAAGGATAGGTTAAAAAATTAGGTGGAGGCGTGTTTGACCCCGTCAAAAGTAGTCTATCGTTTAGTGAAGTTGAAGTTTATAGTTCCTGTGAGTTGTTATGGGTAGAGGTTGTACTCTAAAATTGTAAAAAGTTAATAATTGGTTCCTTTTACCGGCCCCCCGACTCTGACGATACAATAGTAGAAAGTTTCACAGAAAACTTGAGTCTAATCGCATACACGTACCTGACTCACATAATATTAGTAGGCGGTGATTTTAATTTATCCTCAATCTGTTGGCGAAATTATATATTCAAATCATGAAGCACGCACAAAACATCGTGTGAAATTGTACTCAATGCAGTCTCTGAGAATTACTTCGAACAATTAGTTCACGAGCCAACAAGAATTGTAAATGGATGTCAAAACACGCTTCATCTCTTAGCAACAAATAATCCCGATCTCATAACGAGCATCAAAACGGATACAGGTACTAGTAAACACAGAGCTGTCGTAGCGAGATTGAATATCTAAAGTCCCAAAGTTACCAAAAATAGACGAAAAGTATATTTGTTCAGGAAAGCAGATAGAAATAAAATACATTGCTTCTTGAAAGACAGTTTCCACTATTTCCTATCACTAAACGTAAGTGTAGACCAGATGTGGCTCCAATTCAAAGAAGTGGTATCGTCAGAAATTGGTAGTTTTATACCAAATAAATTAATTAAAGGAGGAGGTGATCCCCTTGGTACACAAAACAGGTCAGGACGCTGTTGTAAAAACAACGGACAAAGCATGCTAAATTTAAACGAACACAAAATCCCCAGGATTGTCGATCCTACATAGAAGCTGGAAATTTTGCGAGGACTTCAATGCGAGATTCCTACAATACTTTTCACAACGAAACTTTTTCCTAATTTGACTGAAAACCCAAAGAGATTTTGGTCAAATGTTAATATATAGGGCCAAAACACAAACAATACCCTCACTACGTGATAGTAATGGCGATCCTACCTATGACAGCGCTACTACAGCAGAGTTACTAAACATAGCTTTTAGAAAATCATTCAAGACGAAACCAATATTCAAGATTTCGAATTACAAACAGAGGCCAGAATGAGTAACTAAGAAGTAGACATGATTGGAGTAACGAAGCAACTAAAATCACTAAACAAGAACAAGTCATCTGGTCCGGACTGTATACCAATTACATTTCTGATTATGCTGAAGCGATATCTCCTTACTTAACAGCCATATACAACCGCTCTCTCAAAGAAGGCTCTGTACCAAAAGATTGGAAAGTTACACAGGTCACACCTATATTCAAGAAAGGCAGGAGGAGTAACCCACTAAACTACAGGCCTATTTCATTGACGTCAATTTGCAGCAGGGTTTTGGGACATATCCTGTATTCAAAATAATATTATGAATTATCTCGAACAGAGTGATCTGTCAACCCAAGGTCAACACGGATTTAGAAAATATCGTTCATGCGAAACACAACTAGCTCTTTACTCACACGAAGTAATGAGTGCTATCGACAAGGGATCTCAAATTGATTCCATATTTCTTGATTTCCAGAAGGCTTTTTACACAAACGGCTTTTAATCAAATTGCGAGGTTATGGTATATCGCCCCAAATTTTCGACCGGATTGGGGATTTCCTATCAGAGAGGACACAGTTTGTAGTAATCGATGGTAAGGCATCGAATGAAACAAAGGTGATATAGGGCGTTCCACAGGGTAGTGTTATTGGTCCTCTGCTGTTCCTTATTTACATAAACGTTTTTGGGGAAAATCTAAGTAGCTCCCTTAGGTTGTTTGCAGATGACGCCGTCGTTTTCCGTCTAGTAAAGTCACATGAAGATAAAAAACCAACTGCAGATCGATCTAAATAAGTTATCACTATGGTGTAAAAATTGGCAATTGACTTTAAATAATTAGAAGTGTGAAGTTGTCCACATGAGCACGAAAAGAAACTTTGTTTACAAGATAAATCAATCAAAAGTAAAGGCTGTAAACTCCACTAAATACCTAGGAATTACTATTACTTCAGATTTAAACTGGAAAGTATATGGGAAAGGCGACCCTGAGACTGCGTTTTATTCAACCCTTACAAGATGCAACAAAAGTATTAAAGAAACTGAATACAGTACGCTTGTCCGTTCTTTTTTGGAGTATTGGTACTCAGTTTGGGATCCTTATCAGGTGGGTCTGACGGAGGACATCGAAAGAGCCCAAAGAAGGGCAGCTCGTTTTGTATTGTCACGATACAGGGGAGACAGCGTCACGGAAATGATACAGGTCCTGGGTTGCGAATCATTACAACAACGGCACTTATCGCTGCGGCTTGGGCTACTTACGAAACTCCAGTCGTCAAATTCTCCTCCGAATGCGAAAATATATTGTTGACTCCCACTTACATAGGTAGAACCTTACGTATATTTTGTATGAAATCCCAACTGATCGCCTAATTGTTTTGAGCAATATTTGAAAACAGCATTTTCATACTTCATCCACCTTTATCGTGTTTCTTTATTCTTTCAATTTATATCGAATAATATTTCAGTTCTTCTCTGCATAGCCTAACATCTTTCGCAAGTCATTCGCTGCTTACTTCTCAAATACATCTTGCTGTGTCCGTTTGCGTAAAGATAATCATAGAGCAAGCAGGGCAGCATTTCCGTTATAGCACGACGCATATCAAATCAATGAAATTGTTCCGTACGTATTCAGAGACATTCAACAAACACACACACAAATTAATTTGAACCCAAAGTAGATACCCTGGAAAAAATTATAAGGGGCGATGGAAAAGGGTCTTTTTGAAGTTACTGCTGTATTACGTTTGCGACGCAGCGGAACTCCGATGCGGTTACTCAGGACGCTTCATGAGGAATAGTAACTAGTTTAGGAGGTGGTACTATAGACGAATTAAGAAAATTCCATGTGACATATTCTATTTTTATTCAGTACAAAGATACAAACAAACTTAAAGGAAAGTCAAATGGTTTATTTTCAAACATTTCACCACCAACTTCAGTGCACTTCAGACTTCTCTTGATAACGCAACGTGCACTTCTCATAATCCGAACGATCAAATCGGTTCTTTACTTTTTCTTTATAGATATCCGTCTACGTAGTAAAGTTCCAAAGTAGTGAGGTTCGGGGACCTTGGTAGCCAAGAAACTTGGCAATTTTTAACGATTCATCTTACCGGTAATTTGGACAAGTGCCTGGGTTGGATCCCTCCCAAAGCAGATAACTATGAAAGGCTTGTGGGAGCAATCATATGTGCAGCAAAAGAGGCTATACCCAGAGGATATCGAAAGGAATACATTCCAGGCTGGGATGAAACGTGCGAACAACTTTACGAAGAGTTTCTCAAGGTACATGACCAGGAAATTACAAATGACCTGCTGCACAGTCTGGATGCAACACGCCGTGCTGGATGGATACAGACTGTTGAATCATTCATCTTCCAAACTTCCAGCAGAGAAGCATGGTCATTACTACAGAAAGTAGGAGGAAGCAAAAGGAAAGCGAGAGAGACAATCTCATAACAGGCAACAAGATCGCAGCACATATATTATCCACATCTAGAGCACCAAGACCTTCACTCGGCAAATTAAACGCAAAGTTAGAGCTCTAAAAACAAACTGTGCTGGACGAACAGAACACACCCGTCCTTTCACAATATCAGAAATCACCTTGCTCTGAAGGATGTAAAAGCGGGCAAAGCTACTGGAGGCGATAGTATACATCCAGAATTTCTCTTGCACTGCGGCAAGTATGCAAAACGATGTCTGGCAGAGTTCTTCACAGACATAGTGGAAAGAGGCATAATACCAGTGAAAAAGAAACAGTCAAAAATCATCGCTATACTCAAACCGTGAAAAATTCATGGCGATCCAAAGAATTATCGCCTTATTGATTACCGAGTGTCATCTACAAGCTCCAGGCTATTATGGGAGAGTTGCCGAAGATGGACCGTTGCCTAAGTTGGACCACCTACGTATTTCACTGTGTGTTGGTAACTTAAAAGTGCTTAGTTCGCTCAACTGGTCAGAAACATTGTCGAAGTCACATGGCTCAGTCGCCAGTCGACGATAGTCATTGGATTGAAAACAGTTTCCATTATTGCGTTTTCTTCGATGTCGCTGTAAGGTTTCTGCTACATATCATAAGCTTTCCTCTGCTTTAAAAGTAAGTAAAAATATCATCAGCACTATAGTTCAAAGTTCCATTCATTAGCTAATAATTTAATATCGTAAAACTAGAGTAGCGTTTTTTGTTCCTACAACGTTATCTTTACTTATATGGCGTCGAATTGCCGAAGATGGACCAAAGGCTGTTTCCTAATTTGGACCGGACCAACTTAGGGACCCCTCGTAACAAATAATAATGTCATTTAACAATAGGTAATAGGAAGAAGTTAGGTTTTTACGTTTATTTTTCTAGGTTGCAAAACAATTTAAAAAATAAGGAGTAAGTACGGTAACATTTTTAGATTTGGAAGAGTCAGTAAGGGGAATGTATGGGAAATGGACAGAAGATGTACTGAAGGTAGCTGTGGAAGCATACAGAAACGGTAACTATGAACTTAACGAGTGTGCTCATATATACCGAATATCAAAAGTTACAATTAAAGAGAGATGCTGACGGTAAAAGCATGTTCTGAAATGAAGTTCAGTTATTCGGTAGACAATCAACCTTTACAACTGAGATGGAAAAACTTGTCGCAGATCACTTTCTTTTATTTGAAGAGAAGTTTATTTTGTATTTACAATCATAGATGTTCCTAAACTTGTATTCGACATAGCACAGAAATATGAACTGCCTCAGTCTTTCAACATAGAAAAGAAAATGGCTGGTAAAAGGTGGTTTTCTTCATTTATGAGACGAAATAAACAGCTTTCCCTCCATCAGCCAGAAGGAATATCAATGGCGAGATGTTGAAATGAAGCTTTTCGTAATATTACGGGTCTTATATCCTTTTTAGTCATTGTTTTACCATGCGGTTCAATTTAACCAACTGAAGGTCCAAATTAGGCAACCAGTTTCCTAACTTGGACCGTTTAATACAACATATAGCTTCTTTTAAAGTATATTGTGTTTCGATTAGATAGATAATGTAGACTTCGGATCCCAAAATAAAAAAGTGGCCCAATATCGGCAACCTTCCCCTATATAACAGAATCAGCCCAGTGATTTTTGAGAAACTACCTGTGGAGCAAGCTGGCTTCCGTCCATCACGAAGTTGTGCTGTTCAGGTCCTGCTCTGACCACCTTTATACAAGCAGGATACCAGATGAAGATAAAAACATCTGCTGCTTTTATAGATGTAAGTGCAGCCTACGATACAGTGTGGAGACATGGTCTGATTTATAAATTCCTTCAGGTGATCCCATGTCAGAAAACAACACGGCTTATCGACAATATGATTAACTGCAGAAATTGTTCTGTTGTAGTTGGAAAAGATATCAGCACCCCAAAAACACTGAATATTAGCTTACCACAAAGTTCTGTGCATGCTCCCCTTCTCTTCAGCTTGTATTTATCTATTGTGCCTGAAACACAATCTACAAAGTTTGGTTACGCAGATGAATGTGCTATTGCTACTCAGCACAGTATGTTTGAAAGAACGGAAGAAGTCCTCGGTTCACACTTGAACAGACTAGGCAAATATTTTCGCCAATGGAGATTACGGCCCAACCCAAATAAAACAAAAGTGTCATGTTTCCACCTCTGCAATAGACTTGCCGACAGAAACCTAAATGTTAATTTCAAAGGGAAAAGGCTTCGCACAACATACATGCTAAGTACCTAGGCGTCACTTTGGACCGTACACTCTCCTACAAGGAACACCTCACAATGTTAGTCCTGAAGCTGAGGAGCAGGAACAACATATTGCACAAATTATGTGGTACTATTTGGGGATCTTCTGCGGACACGCTGCCAACTTCTGCTCTTGGACTCGTCTACTCGGCTACAGAATATTGTGCACCTGTGTGGCTGAACAGCACCCACACACAGAAAGTCGACACACAGCTGCACGAGACCATGCGCATTATAAGTGGGACAATCCGATCCACTTACCGGCTGCCGGTACTGAGTCACATCCCACCGCCAGATGCCAGAAGGAAGTGCGCCCTCATGCGTGAATATCAAAAGATCCTGGGTAATCCTCAGCTACCACTGCTAAATGATGTAGCCCACGCGGGACGGAGAAGGCTAAGATCGAGACATCCTCCCATTGCTACAGCCAAGTACCTATCGGACAGCATGTTCGACGTCCTCCAGTTATGGACTGAACAATGGCGACAAAAGTGCCCTGCACAGTGCCGAAGCCTGCCCTGCATCGAGGAGAAACCTCCAGGGTTTCATCAGCCCCGCGCCGTGTGGACAACCCTCAACCGAATACGCACCGGACATGGGAGATGTGCAGACGTGCTCCTCAAATGGAGAAAAATCCCCACCCCAGAATGTGACTGTGACTCTGAGAGGCAAACTGTGCAGCTTATTGTGAAGGAGTGCAGAAAACGCGCATATTGTGGAATATTCAGTTACTTTTTATTTGGGACTAGTAATTCAGTAAAATATATAAAAAATCTGGACGTTTGCTTATAAGTCAATAATGTGGAAAAATGTTACATAATCTAAGGGTAAACGTTTGTGATTTGTAATCTATAACACATGTGGCATTGTTATGTTTCAAACTGCCATACGCTAAATAAACCGGTAATGAAAGATTTAAATGACTTCTACTCTGGTGACTGGAATGTACAGGAGCCACGCCATGCTTATAGCCAAAGGACTCTCTTCCAATATTGCTGGATACTTCTTTCAAGACTATTAAGGTAAAGAAATGCAGTAAGACGATGCGGTAACAAAAACGCACAGCCGGCCGCAGTGGCCGAGCGGTCTGCGGTGTGCCAGTCACGGTCCTGATGGCCGCTGCGGTCGGTGGTTCGAATCCCCCCTCGGGCATAGGTGTTTGTGCCGTCTTTAGTATAAGCTAGTTCCTAAGTAGTTTGTAAGTTTAGGGACTGATGACTCCATAGTTAAGTCCCATAAGCTCTACAAACATTTGAACATTTTTGAAAAATGCCCAAACAACTGATTATTATTATTAAACCATAGCACATATTTACATAGAAGTGTTCTTGGAAATGTATCTTTAGAATTTTATGTTGGTTTTCTTCAGCCACTGTTTTGAATTATGAATGTTACTGATGCCGTCACATGAGAAAGTGGCTTCATCAGTCGAGAGTAAAAACTGGGCTGACTTGGCGATTTTCAAGTGCCTACCAACAAAACTCCAAATCGTCCGTTCTTATCTCCTTCTCGAAGATGAATGAGCTGGAAACGGCGCATACGTCATGTCATCTATATTCTTGTGTATTGAACTCCGTTATGTGCATTAATTCTTCGTGTGCTTGTTGAAGGACTACGTTCTACCTACTGGATGTCTTATACTTAAAATTCATATTATTACTATGCCGAGGTCGCATTTTTAATATATTGTTATTTAGACGACCGGTTTCGGCACGCTGAGGTACCATCTTCATGTCTGGTATCATACAGCATTTATGATTTACAGAAGTGCTAGATAGTATTCCTGACCATAAGATGATGCCTCAGCGTACCGAAACCAGTCGTCTAAAGAAATTAAAAAAAAAAAAAAAAAAAAAAAAAAAAAAAAAAAAAAAAAAAAGGTGATCTTGCCGTAGTAAATTTAAAAGAATATCGTATATCCCGGACTTGAGTTAATAAGTCAATTAATTCAGTTCGTTCATTTAGACGTAAAGTTGTAATATGACTTTTAGGCGTCATGCATTGTATTGATGACACGAGTAAAAACTCTGGACAGGCCAAGTGGGAATGACCGTGCGATCTGAGGCGCGATGCCACCGGCTGTACGGCCATTTCTCGTAGAGGAGGTTCGAGTCCTCCCTCGAGAATATGCGCGCGCGCGCGCGCGTGTGTGTGTGTGTGTGTGTGTGTGTTGTCCTTAGTTAGTTTAGGTACTTTGTAACTCTAGGGACGGATGACCATAGCAGTTTCGTGCAATAGCTTTACAAACATTTTTATTCAGCTTGGAGAGATTCTCACAGAAATGATGCACGACTTAGGATGGAGATCATTAAAAGAAGGCGTTATTTGATGCGGCTAGATATATTTGCGAAATTTCTTTCACTAATTTTCTCTTCCGAATGCGATTTTGTTAGAAGCCATCTACTTAGGGAGACATGATCATCAGCATAAAATAAGAGAAATCAGAAAGATTTAGGTGTTCCTTTTTCCCGCGAGCTATTAGAGAATGGAACTCTAGAGAAATATCAAAAAAGTGGTTCGATGAACCCTCTGCCATGCACTTCACTGTGATTTGGAATTCGTCTACATTACTACCCCCTAAAATATTTACTGCTGGCTGATAAAGCCGGCATTCCCCGGGTATATATGCATTTTCCAGGAAAGGAAAGAAAAACTTGAAAAAGATTTTATCTTCATGCATCCAGGAAAACAGCTTAAAAATTATGAAACAGTAAAACAATGAAAAATGCATAATGGCAAAAATTAAGTGCACTATCCGAAGAAAGAAAACCTGTAAAAAAAATTCGTCGTCTACTTAGTTCTGGTTTCAAGAATGTTTCAAGCATACAAATGTAACGAATCGAATTAACAGTAACTGTGGCCCCGTTCTCTTAAAAAAAAATAAGTTCCAATAATGCCAACATTGCCAATAGCACACCAGACTGTTACTTTTTCTGAGTGTAGAGGACGCTGGTGGATAAGGTCGTAGGTTTTGCTTATTCACGGTCCCGTTTAAATTAAAATGAGCTTCATCGCTCAACAATAAAATTTCATTTTTATCCGATCCCCAAATCGCTTGTATTCTGTAAGCGAAGTCTTCTCAAAATCAGTTTCTTTAAGTGGATGGACAATGAGCATTTTGTAGGAATGGAATTTTAATTATTTATGCAAAATTCGTCTAACCGATTCACGATTAATTCCTAACTCACTAGCATGACGTCTAGCTGACGTTCTGGGCTTCTGACTGCCGCTGGCCTTACCCTTTCAACATTTTCTGGTGTAGTTACTTTGCGTCTCGGGCCAGGATGCTTCTTACCCAGTGTGTTTCCAGTTGATCTGAAGTTTTCCACCCATCTGAGGAATGTGTTCCCGCTCGGAACAGCTCCATGTCGACCGACCTTAAACCGCGCACGAAACAATCGCTGCGTAGCAATAAGAGACTCACCACATTTCACGAAACTGTCATAGACAAACACTCGACGTTGCAAGTCCCACTGCTCCATAGTGGCGGAGTAAATGAAATGGCGTCTTGTGTGGATCAGAACTATCCCCACCACGACCACCTCCCACCACCGCGCCCCTCAGTACTACGCAGTCCAAAACCGTCCGTTTCCCGTGTTTATAACATTCATTTAATTAAAACTTGACTATAAACAATATTTATTGATACTAGTGATATGAAAGTTTTGTGATTCATTGGTTACGACGTCATATCTCGTCAACTATTTGTCGCAGTTAGTTTTAACCCCATATCGATTGTTGTCTGACAGAAAGCAATATGTGTACCAAGTTTAGTTGAAATCGGTCCATTATTTTAGGAGGAGATGTGGAAAAATAGCGCATGATGTAGTAGTTATTCCGAAATTTCATTGTTTATGACGTCTTATGTCTTGAAATATGTGTCGTACTATGAAGTAAATTCGAAGGTACATTCAGTGGTATATGTGCCCACTGACTGCAATATATGTCATGAAAGGTGTTAGCAGTAAAGACCTAATAAATCGAAACCTCAGGCGTGTTGATGTGGTTTTTCATGAACCAAAATGGTTCTTGAACAGTATGTCGAACTGTGATATAGTATCGAAGGAACATTCAGCGGTATGTATGTACACTGTCTGTGAATTGTCTCGCGATTATAATTTACAGTGTAGAAATAATAACTTGTAACGTCATGCCAAATGCCGTAGGTATACATCATGATCATCGGAAAAGTAGTAAGCGATAAACGTTTTTCCTCTCATCATTTTGTTGGGGTTGTCAGCGAGAAAATGTTGAGTAAAGATTGGAAATTATGTTTTAAAGTTTACTGCAGGCCACAAAGTGCTCTCATTGTCAAATGGTTGACGATTAAATCACGTTGACACGCGGAGCAAGATGGGGCAGTTTTCATTGTTTATGACGCGATATCGTATGAACTATGTGTCGTAGGTGGTTTTTACAAGTATAGCAAATGATTCCTAACGTTAAAGAATACTTGTACCAAATTTGGTTGAAATAGATCCACTAGTTTAGGAGCAGCTGTAGAATATTATCGCATGATGCGCCCGTTTTTCACGACTGTCATTGTTTATGATGTCATATCTCCTTACGTACGTTTCTTAGGTGGTTCTTACCCCGACAGTGATTTTTGCTTGATAGTAAGGAACATGTGTACCACGTTTGGTTGAAATCGGTCCAGTAGTTTAGGAGGAGATGTGGAACATACATGCCCACATACAAACAGAAACCTATTTTATAGGATGTACTAGCTGGTACCTGGCGCGTTGCTATCTTCAAATATGTTTGGCTGTATGACACACGCGCCACCTACTGTAAGTTAACCATACTATGTCCATAACCTTCGCTTAAGAGCAAGAAGTAAGTTGACGAAGTTTTATCGCAATCAGATGAACGTTACGGCAACGCATAAAATACGAACAAATATCTATGAGGTTTCCAATCTTCCATTAGTCCATCTTCTTCTTTCCCTTCACTTTGTTCACCTGCTCCTCCGTCCGCCTCCTCCTGTTCCTTTCTCTGCCATTTCTTCCTCCCCTCCCACTGTTCTTTTTACCTGTCTGTCATCATCTCCCCTCTCTCATTTTCCTCTTCTCCCCTCTCTCTTTCCGTCTCCTCCTCCACCTACTCTCTGTCCGTCTCTTCCCTCCCCTTTCTACCTGTCTCTTCCTCCACCTACTCCTCTCCGTCCTATATATGAAAACATATGTAAATGCGCCAAGTTTCATGGTGTCTTGTCAAACTGTGTCAAAGTCGCAATGTACCTTGCGTCATGCTAAATTCACTGGCTTGTAGATTATAAAAATCTTCTTCATGAAAACAAACACTTATTTGCTGACCTTCATTGTAACCAGTCTAACAATTTGGATGTTTTTTTTGTAGCGTATCCTTCGCCATGCACGAAAGGTAGTGCGAGTATTAATCAGGGGTACAATCTATTTTCATTCCACATTTCATTCAATTCCGTCCAGCCGTTTCAGCGTGAAGAGTAACTAACGTGTTAACCCATGCGCCGTAGAGTGGCTTCCTAAAGGTAGCTCATGCGTTAATTCAGGGTATAAACTATCTGCATTCCAAATTTCATTCAAATGCTTCCAGCTGTTGCAGTGTGAAGAGAAACAAATGTATTACCTCATTGTAAGTTATCCTCCGCGGCGCATCTTACGAAAGGCACGCCATGTATTAATTTAGGGTATAAGCTATCTCCATTCCAAATTTCATTCATCCCTTTCAGCATGAAGGGTTAGGTACCTTTCGTCTCGCACCACACGATGGCTTACGAAAGGTAGCCCTTGTATTAATCAGGATATACGCTTCGTCTGTTCCAAAGTTCATTCATATACGTCAAGCCGTTTCAACGTGAAGGTGTAAGAAACGAATTAACTAATTGTAAAGCACCCTCCGCCATGCACCTTACGAATTTAATTTAGTACGCCTATAACCTTCGCGCGAGTGCAAGCAATGACAATTTTTTTCGCAATCTGATGTCCGGTATGGCCGTGCATAAAATACGAACAAAAAGATAAACAAACAAACATTAATTTTTATATATTAATTTTCAAATTTTCAAATTCGCATTAAAACCTTACGTTGCTAACAACAAATTCCTTCTGCTGGTTGTTTTCACCCCAATGTTTTGGTACGCTTGGTATGCATCAAAGTTGAAAGCCAAAAAACCATCATTCAAAAATGTGACTGGATTATGCTTTGCACTGAAGCATATTTTTTTAAAAGTTTCTCACTTTAAATTGCTTACATTAAATTCACATGGTGTGAACAATATTTATGTTTTAAATGTTCCTTTGATGATTATCCCCCTGAAAAATGTGACGTAACTTCCAGAGAGAGCTGCTAGAATTTTCAGAAATTTTATTTCATTCGAATCTTCACCGAAATCTGAAAATTTACTGTTTAGTCATGTTAATTAATTGAAATGATTGTAGGTAATGGGAATATATATATATATATATATATATATATATATATATATATATATATTTAAAAATTTCATTCAGTTGTAGAATCTGACGAAGTTCATATGTGAAGTATCCTCCGACATGCACCATCTAAATTTTATGTGACAGTGACTTTCCTCTTGTTTTGAAGGTTAAGTGTCCAAAATGTCATGAAGATTTTAGGATGAACAAAGTATCCTTATTCGTATGTCGAGAGATGCCATAGGTTTTCAACCATATAATTGTTCATGACGTCATTTGTTACCTCATGGAAGGAAGACGTGTACCAAATTTGGCTGAAATCGGTAGAGTGGTTTAGAAGCAGACGTCGCATGATGCAGCACTTTTCCGCGCATTTCATTGTTTATCACGTCATATCTCCTGCTATATTTGTCGTACAGTCATTTAATGGTGCCTACGACCATCGCAAAAGTGCATACAATATGTTGACAAAATTTCATCACAATCGGTTGAACGGTACAGCCGCGCATAAAATACCAACACACAAACATTCATTTTTATATATTAGATTACTCCTGAAAAATCCTGTATGGACACCAACATGTAGGCAAGGGATCAGTATATTTTCGCCGGCCATGCGTTGAATGCGGAAACGTAAACTATGCCGACACTGTTACGAAATGCTAGCAAACAGGACCAAAGTATTGTTTTTCTTTTCTTGACTGCTGAAGGACAAACACAAGCAGACACCTGTCGGGCAACTACAAATGCATAGGTGGTAACATAGTTGTCGAATATGACAGCATAAGATACTCGTGCAAAAGACCTATAGTCTTGATTTCTTTCCACGCCCTTAGCAAGCCTAAGGACTGATGATCACGCAGTTTGGTCCGATAGATTTACAAACATTTGAACATTTTTAGCCCTTAGCAAATCTTCGAGCCCTTATATATCGTTCGACTATTCCTGTCGTACAATCCTGTTGCGCACTTCACGTCTCAGATTGCTTCGATAGGATGATAGTCTCAGTGCTGTCAGTAAATTTCAAAAAGAAATGTTTGTAATTCTAAGGGACCAAACGCCTCTGGTCATGATTCCCCATACACAAAAACGTGATTGGTCTAATTCATATTAGGGACAACACGCACATCCATGCCCGAGGGAGAACTCGAACCTCCAACGCGAGCGGCCTCCCGATCTATAACGTGACGCTTCCAGACCGCACGGCCATTCGAGAGCGGCTCGGTGATTTTGCATGCTGGCACACCGATCCTGTGCTGTGTGGACTCCGAAGGAATAATTTTACATCGCGTCTTAAAATCGATGTCTTGTGCAGTGTCTCCCTGTGATAAAATAAAGTTCTCTTGAAAAACCATTCTGACAGCTAGATTTAAGAATCATTTAATCAACGTCACCTTGAATTAAAGATTTTAATAAATGACATAATACTGCATTTTCTGGTTGTAAATATACGTTATTGTGAATTTATTGTGAAGATCAGAGTTTAATATTGTCTTATCGAAGCTCCTTAACATTTCTATGGAAAAAGTGTTCTTTTTTCATCTGGTTTACTGAAGAAACCAGATCAACTAGTCCATATGTTTGAAAAAGTAGTAACATTGAGAGAAGTTACAAAAGGAAGTTGTGCCATAACAAGGATCTTAAAATAAACATACACGAAGTATTGTGAAGTGTTACCTGCATTAGTCGAGATGAAATTATCTCCTACATTGGTAAAATAACATTCTCATTTGCACACATTCTTCAACACATTTTCGCAACTGGCATGTTTCTGTACAGATCAAATTCATTACGTTAAAGTTACAGAGTATTATAGTTACAATAATTTGTTTTGATTAACAAAGTAGGTTAACAAAATAAAATAAACAACATTTTTAAGATGACAGAGAGTCGGTAATCTTTGTTTACATTTGTTATATTCGACTTAAACATTGTCAAAATTATTATCATACAAGATCATTCGAAAAATTAACTGTGTATATTACCAGGTGTTTTAGTGGTTTGCCGGAATTGTTGACAGCTTGTAATATTAGTTCTACAAGCAAGACAAAAAGTAAGACAAAAATTATTAGACAGCAAAATGACTTCAGATAGTAGGGCAGGATTTAGAAGATGGAGAGAGAGAGAGAGAGAGATAGAGAGAGAGAGAGATGGTGTATTTTTTTGTATGAGGTAGGAATTAAGAGACGTACTTGTGCTGTGTAACTTTTTGTGGCTGTTTTATGAAAAGGCAATCATCATTAAATACAGAAAGTAATCTGTATAGTTTGCACATCTTTAGGATGTGATCTGCATTAATAGAAAAAGATGCCAAAAATCGCTTTCTTGCAATTTTTTTTTATTTTTGCACAACCAGTTTCAGCAGTCTAGCTGCCATCATAAGGTGCTCATTTACATTAAACAACACAAGCTTGTTGCTGTTTATGGAGAGTGCTTAGTTTAAAAACTTGCTTGTTTCATCTTATATTTTTAATACGTCCGGAAATTTCAAATTTGAAAATGTCTCCTAGCATTCTGGACGTATTAGTGACATGTATTTTAAAATATAAGTCAAACTGCTGAAACTGGTTGTGCAAAAATAAAAAAAATTGCAAAAAAGCGATCTTTGGCATCAGAAGGTAATCTGTTGTATTCGCTGTCAGTCTGTTCATGTAGTAGACAGTGGGTTGGATGATTTGTTGTTTGCTTGGAGTATTTCTAGTGCCTCTAATATATTAAGTTTCTTAGGTCTTTGTTGATGTTTGGGAGGCTGTGTTTGCTCTCATGGAGGTGAGTTGCTACTGCAGATTTATGATGCACTTTTAGACGTAGAGCTGACATGTGTTCATTACATCGTGTGGCAAATGATCCGCCTGTCCCGCCTCTGTAAAAAATTGGGACAGTCTGGGGATTTGATCTTGTAAACACCTGGTTGTTTATGTTTGTCAGGTTTGTTGCAACTGTGAGGAAGGACATGATTTATCTTGTTGTTAGTGTTGATACCATATTTTTTTAATTGATTGGTAGTTTTATAAGATGCCTTTCCAATGAAAGGAATACTAGAATATTTTGTGGTTTTAGTGTCTGTTGGTAGCAAGTGTGTTGTTTCATCTCTATTTTTTTTTAATGTTATGAAGGGGGTGATCGATTGTGGTTGGTGGATAAGCTTTCGACAATTCCGGCAAAGCACTAAACCACTTGGCAATATACGCAGTTAATTTTTCGAATTATTATGTATGATAGTAAGTTTGTCAATGTTTAAGTCGAATGTGCCTAATGTAAACAAAATTTACCGACTCTCTGTCATCTTAAAAATGTTGTTTATTTTATTTAGTTATTTTTTTAACCTACTTTGTTCATCAAAACACATGATTGTAAATATAGCTTTGATACTCTGTAATTTTAACATAATGAATTTGATGTATACAGTACCGGCATAAACATGCCATTTGCGAAAATGAGTTGTAGAACGTTTGCAAATACGAAAGTTATTTCACCAATGCAGGAGCTAATTTCATCTCGACAATTGCAGGTAACACTTTACAATACTTCACTTTATGTTTATAAAAAAATCCTTGCATTAACACCTGCGGCAACTTTCCCGCCACAAACTAACAACTGTGTCGTTCTTCTACCGTTAGGTGAAAAAATTGAAGCATTAATAAAGTCCACGAAAATGGAGCTATAGCTCCAAAACGTTTCGGACAATAAAACAATAAAATTATTGTGACTGAAGACGGCTTATTATTATTAGAATGTACCCTGACCATTAATACTATGTACTGATTCTCACTGTTGACAGCAGCGTGGG
Source organism: Locusta migratoria (assembly GCA_026315105.1). Lineage (NCBI taxonomy): Eukaryota > Metazoa > Arthropoda > Insecta > Orthoptera > Acrididae > Locusta > Locusta migratoria. The sequence continues at coordinate 456,363,688 of CM048746.1, forward strand.
CCTAACAGTGGTTGCAAATGTTCAAATGTTTGTAAATCTATCGGACCAAACTGCGTCGTTGTCAGTCCGTAGCTTACAAACTACTTAAACTAAGTTAAACTCTCCTAAGGACAAACTCACACCGATGCCCCAGGGAGGACTCGCACCTCCGACGGCGAGCAACCGCGCGCTCCGCAGCGAGGCGCCTTAGACCGCTTGGCTACTAAACTGCGGCACAGTGGTTGCATTGTAGTTGCCATTTATGTATGTTCTACTTCAAGTGAACCATTTAAAAATGAAAGTCCCTAGAGTGCGATTTAACAAAACATTGTTATTTCACCTTGTCATTTTTACCGTAGCAATTGATCAATAAAAAGGTCAGAAATTGGTAGCACTTTATTCGATGTTAAATATTATTATTGGAGATTTCAATGAGAGAGAAGCCAACATTAAAGTTACAGACATGAAAGCATCTACTTCATTTAAGCACATGATAATTATTTTGTACATATCTTGGATAAAGTCATTTAAAGCCATAGTGACTGTTTATCGACCGTGACTGTATGTAAATAATTAACAGGTTACTGAAATTAGCGCTACCAGTCAGAAATTTATTATAACAGCGGAAATGGTTTACTCAGCTATATGTCTCGAGGCTGCGGCATAACAGCCTCAAAATGTGGCCCTCCTTACGAGGAGTCTTCAAATGAAAAGGTACAAAAAAGGTACCAGATTTAAATACGCCACTTTGGGATAACGTTGTGCGACACCTAGAGGGCGAAACGCGCGTGGTCACCTCCTCTTAAAATAATTCAAGTCTGTGTCCTCAGCAGGCAAGGTGATTCAGCTCGCATTTTTCGAACTGCGCGGTCCCATACTAATGGAATTCCTCGACCACGGGAAAACCATTAACAGTGGCGTCTTCTATGAGACACTCCGCAGCCTACGCAAGTGCATGGAAAGCAGACGGCCTGGGCTGCGCGCGGAAGGAGTGAGTCTGACCCATAATAAAGCGCGTCCACACGATTTCAGGGCCACACAAAGTGTACCGGCCAAGCTCAAGTGGGAGTAGCTTCAGCATCCGTCCTAGAGCCCGGACAGGTCACCCTGTGACTTTGTTTGGTCCGCTAAAACAGTAGCTCAAAGGGAAGTGCTTCAACTCAGACGACGAATTAAAGATCACACCATAGCCACCGCAATTCTACGAAAAGGGATACTTAGGCTCGTTAAACAGTGGAATAGGCTAATGGTGGCGACTTTTGAATAAAGACTTCAGTTATACCCACAGTGACGTTTCGTACCTTTTCATTTGAACACCCCCTCGTAACACTAAATACTACTTAAATTTTCATGTTCACATATTAATGTTATGATAATTAGGTAAGGATGGTCAACTGACAAATGTATGGTTTTTATATACGTTCTGTGGTAGTGAAGCAGTTGCTAGAACATCATTTAGACTTCTAGATTAGTTAGTTGTTTTCATTCATTGTGAGATAATTTTAGAGCATAATAAATAAAAAATGTTATTGGTAGGCAGGTTCTCAGAACTTTGTTGGAGTTTCGAGTCCTCCCTCGGGCATGGGTTCGTGTGTTTTGTCCTTAGCTTGTAAGCTTAGGGACAGATGACCAGAGTACTTTGGTCCCTAGAATTAAAAACATTTGACCAATATTTTTAACTTTGTCATCAAATAAGAAATGGAACCATAGGAAAAGAAGCTAGACAAAGCATAGGAAGAGTATGTTAGATGCAGCAGTGAACGGAGGAATAGGTTAGAAAATACCGGGTGATCAAAATGTCAGTATAAATTTGAAAACTTAATAAATCACGGAATAATTTAGATAAAGAGGTAAAAATTGACACACATGCTTATTAGAAGAAATAAATAAATAAATAATTAAATAAAAGTATCTCTTGTGCGCGTCGTATGGTGATGATCGTGTGCTCAGCCGCCACTTTCGTCATGCGTGGCCTCCCAGGTAGTCCGTGCGATTATTGGCATTGGGGTTACCTGAAGTCGCAAGTGTATCGTGATCGACCGACATTTCTAGGGATGCTGAAAGACAACATCCGACGCCAATGCCTCGCCATAACTCCGGACATTATTTACAGTGCTGTTCACAACATTATGCCTCGACTACAGCTATTGTTGAGAAATGATGGTGAACATATTGAACATTTCCTGTGAAGAACATCATCTTTGCTTTGTCTTAATTTATTATGCTAATTATTGCTTTTTTGATCAGATGAAGCGCCATCTGACGGACATTTTTGAACTTTTTTTGTACTAATAAAACCCTATGTCATTCCAAGCATGTGTGTCAATTTTTACCTACCTACATTATTCCGTGATTTATTAAGTTTTCAAATTTATACTGACTTTTTGATCACATTAACAGCGGATCGGTTTATACTGACAGGGAATAAAGAAATTAGGAGCACACAACGCAATGATTTCGAAGAGAGGATAAAACTGAACAGAAATGAAAGGAATAACGGATTGGTTAAATGCAAAAAATGGAGAAATAAAGCGAAGGTTGCTGATATTTAAAATATAAGTAATAAGTTAGATATCATGGTATTTTAAAAGAAACAACATGTTTCTATCAGTAGCAAAAATGTTCAAACGTCTGTAAATCTATCGAACCAAACTGCGTGGTCTTCATTCCCTAGCTTACAAACTACTTAAACCTAGGTAAACTAACCTAAGGACAAACACACACTCCCATGCCCCAGGGAGGACTCGAACCTCCACGGCGAGCAACCGCGCGCTCCGCAGCGAGGCGCTTTAGATCGTGTTTTTTTTTTTTTTTGTTTTTTTTTTTTTTTTTTTTTTTTTGCACTACAAGCGCTTGACTTTTTTTCCCCTGTGGGTAGTTCTCGTTGTTGCGGATTTTATTGATTTTGCTCGTTCTTGTTCGATGCGATGTTGGCTCAGCTTTTTTATTACAGAGAGCGTTGAGCCCTATGACCGGACGCGCTGAGCCACGGTGGACCGCTCGGCTACTCCCCCGCGGCTTATCAGTAGCAATTTGGCAAGACTACATTATGATTCTTACAGCAAAACAAGAATATGTGGAAGACATGCAGGAATGCAGCCGATTGTTGTATTGCGAGTACATTCTCTCACATAACTGCAAGATTCCTCATAATTATATGTATGCATTTTAGTGTTCTTGACAATGGCTTAGGTCATACAGAAGTGTGACTATTTTTATTTTTTATTCCAATACAGCACTCTATAACAGTGTAAGAACGAAGTCTGGATATAGAAATAAAGAACAATTAATCAATGAAATTGTACTTGACAGTGGCTCCTCAAAAAGCAAACATCATAAAATATCTAAATCTGTTATAAAGTAACCTCCGCCATGCACTATACAAAATACTAAGTGGATCTATATGTTCCTCTTGTTTTGATGGTCAAATGTGTGGATTTTCATGAATACTGGAATAAAACTGTAGATTTAAATTTGATTTTAAAATAAAGAGTGTAAAAATTTAATCGAGGTCGTAATAAACCAGTAGATTTGTATAATTTCAGACAAACAAACAAGCAAGCAGATGCTTGGATACCTGCTAGCCGTCTCGCCTCGAGACAGCACCCGCTGTCTGAGGTACACGTAACGACCCATGAGCTGGCAGTGAATCAGCCACTTCAGCAGGTATCTGGAGCAACGTTCTCTGACGCGCTACCCACGACTGCTGAAGAACACCTAGCGGAGTCTCACGCAGCTATCTCGGTGATTAAGGCAGCCCACAGACGGGCATTGACTTCGTGAAGGTCACGATAGTATTACGAAACCTTCATCGCAATCTTGCAGACATTTGAGGCAGTTTCTAGCCGTAGTTTATTTTAGTTAACTGCATGTTCTTTGTACCATAATTGCGACATCTCGTTATGATGTGGAACAAGTATGAAATGAAGAGGAGGAGGAAGAGGAGACAGCAGCAGTGGAGGAGGAAAAGCCAGAAGTAGGTAGAAAGAAGGAGGAGAAGATATACAGAGAGAGGGGTTAGGTGGTGATAGGCAAGAGATCATGGAGGAGTACATAGACCACCAGAATACTGGAATATACCGGGTGATCAAAAAGTCAGTATAGATTTGAAAACTTAATAAAACAATGAATAATGTAGACATAGAGGTAAAAATTGACACACATGCTTGGAATGACATGGGGATTTATAAGAACATAAAAAAAATGCTTGACGCGTGAAAGATCTCTTGCGCGCGTGGTTTGGTGATGATCGTGTGCTCAGCCGCCACTTTCTTCATGCTTGGCCTCCCAGGTCCCCAGACCTCAGTCCGTGCGACCGACGCCAGTGCCTCACCATAACTCCGGAAATGCTTTACAAGTGCTGTTCACAACATTATTCCTCGACTACAGCTTTTGTTGAGGAATGATGATGAACCTGTTGAGCATTTTCTGTAAAGAACATCATATTTTCTTTGTCTTAATTTGTTATGCTAATTATTGCTTTTCTGGTCTGATCTGTCGGACAATTTTTGAAACTTTGTTTTTTGTTCTAATAAAATCCCATGTCATTCCAAGCATGTGTGTCAATTTTTACTTCTCTATCTACATTAGTCCGTGATTTATTAAATTGTCTAGTTGATACTGACTTTTGGATCACCCGGTATATAAGTACCAAACAACGCTGGGTTTCGGCTAGCTTATACAAGCAATATCATCATCAGCTGTCTCAAATCATGTCTTCAACACTTACTTACTTACTTACTTTACGCGATCAGGCCCAGTGGACCGCGCGATGATATAATCAAGGCTCTCCATTCATTGCGATTCTTTGCTGTCTGTTCCCAGTTTTTCCAGGCCTCAAGTTTTTGCAGTCTTCTCTTATCCCGTCCATCCATCTCTTCCTTGGTCATCCCAGTGGTTTTTGCTGTTGGTATCATCTCCATCGCCATCTTAGGTCATCGCTCCTCGTTCATACGTACCATATGTCCTGCCGATTCTAATCTTCTACTTCCATCAAGCCCACAATGTTCGGTTCACTATATAGATGTGCCTTGTCCTCCATTCTCCTGTTATGTTGTCTTGAACCAGTCCAAATATTTTCCTCAAGCATCTCCTTTCGAAAACTGCGAGCCTGTTTGGTTCCTGTTTTCTAGTGCTCCAGCATTGACACCCGTATAGAATGACAGGAAAAATTGATCTCTTATACAACCCTAGTTTGAGGGCTCGTGACATGCTGCGGGAAGTCAAAATATTGTGTAGTGAGTGCAAGCATCTACTACCCTCTTGAATTCTTGCCTTTATTTCCATTTCAGACGATGACTTTTCTGAAATTATGCTTCCATCTTTTGTAGGTGTTGTTCTCCAAAGTTAATTGCTGGACTTCTGGGTGTAGGGCTCTTCCAACCATCATGTATTTAGTTTTGGTGGGGTTCACTTTCAGTCCAAATTTACTTGCTATACTTTTCATGGTCATCATTAGCATCTTGAAATTTTCTTTTGGGTGTGTCATTAAGAATATATCATCTGCATATGCTAGATGGGTAATGTTCAGCAAGGACCATGAAAAATTTTTATATTTTCTTCCGGCCATATACCGCTCTTCATCAAGATTTGAAAATCTAATGCCTATAACCATGTCAGTGATTAAATAGTTACTTCACATGTCAGCACTACTTGGCTATGTTCCGACATAAAAACCGTAGGTTTCACAGCTGGGGTGTGTCACTCAATAGTGTAGTAAATTAATGCTAACGAAGCATGTAGATCTAGCTGTAAAGTACTCGTATTTCCATAAGAAGAGGGTTAACTGACAGAATAGGCATGAATGAAGACTGAACCACTTTGTGAAGCGAGCTCTTAATTAATCCAATCTACTCTAAGCTCTGTACTACATACCCAATCAGAAATGTTTTCCATTGCATTTAAGATAAATTATTGACAGTGTATATGGAGTACATGAAATGATTACATTTACAGATTAACGTCTCAAGCGGCGCTGCTTTCGATCCATGATGAAATACCCACATAGTTGTACGTGATGAGCCTCCACGAGTAGCAAAGCAGCAGCCGATTCTGGCACCCATTCGATCTTACACATACATATGGCGAATAATGTTTTGGGGGTTGATTATTCTACGCCTGCTGTATCTTTTCACGTAGTACTGCAGGAATTGTGATTTGACAAGTCGCACATGTCTGATGTTCCATCACATCCCACACGTGCTCGATTGGAAACAAGTCCAGACGTCACACTGGCCAGGGCTTATTAAAATTTGTGAAGCAGCCGGGAATCGAACCCGGACCTCCATGCTTACTAGGCAGACGTCTTACCACTAAACCACCGTACCACTAGCGATTAAGGCGCCTTGGAATAGTCTGACAAAGAGACCACATGCATATCGGATTTTAGAATTTATTTATATTTATGGTACGTAAAGTTCAGAACTTAAATAACAATCAGTCAAAGCCATTCGATGCAACTCTCATAAATTCTTGGGAAATTCGACTTTGAAATTTTGCAAAGTGCAGGCAAGTACCAGTAGGAAGAACGCTTGCTGCGTCTGTCAGTTTAGCTCAGGTGGTAGCGTACTGCCGTTATAACCAAACAGTCGTCGTTCGAATCCCACTCTGGCATTTTGTTTTTTCGCATTCAGTTATGTAAAACATTTTCCGATCTCTAATTCCACGTGTTGTGTCAATTTTTGTTTATGTGTATGTGGACGAGTTGAAAAACTTGTCACGTGAAATGGTAGTTGCGTAGGGTAGCTTCTTGGAAAGCCTTTATTATATAGGGAGATGACTTTCCAAATACAGTGCCATAGCTCTTCACAACAGAAATATGGCCTTGCAATGGGGAATTGCCTGGCTAGCCTACTAGCCAACACTTACATAAATCATTTGGAAACTCCTTTTTTCAAAGCCAACTTGTCAATACAACAGAAAATTATTTATTGTAAACCCTATGTAACAATCAAAGGTTACCGTCATCAACAAATAGTGAAGCCAATACTGTAAAAAATGTAACTTACGTCTTTGATTGACTGTCATTATTAACAACCTTCCATAAAATATACAAAATTACGAATAAACGAAAACACGTTAACTTTTCGTAAAAAATAACCATTAGATATCAAAGTGTAAGTGTAAGTAATCGAACACAAATCGAACCACTGACCCTGAGATTTGAAAGCGAGAACGCTACCAACTGAGCTACACCGACAGATGTAGAAACTGTTTTATAAATGGTACTTAGTACTTATGTGTACTTTGTGAAACTTTAAAGTCGATTTTTTTGAACGTTTTTGAGAGTTGCGTCGAATAGCTTTGGCTGATTGTTATTTAAGTTCTGAACTTCACTTACCATAAATATAAAGAAATTCTATAATCCGATACCTAAGTGGCCTCCTTGTAAGTACGACTTCCCTCCGCATCACAAACTCTAATTCAGCTCCACCTTTCTCCTTAATGTCTTTGACATATTCGAGAGGAAAACAGTCTCAGAGTTTGTGAATTTGTATTTATAATGAATTTACATTATTCTGCACATACCTAGCACTGATCAGCGTTCCCTCTACAAACACCAAAGGTGAACGAGAGTTGTAGCTTATTGCACCTCACACCATGATGCCTGGGATGGTGCCAATGTCTCTTGAGCGAGTGCACTCTGCGAGGTCGAAGTCGTACGCGCAAACACCCGTCACTTGCGCGCAGGCAAAATCTGCTTTCCTCGCTCAAGACCACGGTCTCAATTTCAAGTGTTTTTCTGCTGGCGCCAGTTGAGCCGTGCACGTCGCTGCTGTGGCGTGCTATGAAGACGGACTGGAGCTGTGGGTACCCGTGGGCAACAGTTGGTTTAACGCTTTTAGACTCACATACTCTCTTATCGTGTTGTGGAGGCTGTAGGATCTGCGGCAGCTGCCCTTACAGTATGATGATAGTGAGAGTCTTACTAAAGCTTAATCTTATGAAGAGATTTTAAACAATAGTTATGAATTTTTATTATAGGAGCAATTAACGCCCATACCATACTGCTTCTATAAATTGTAATATTTTATACAGTACGTTTAATCATTTAAATGATAATTTTAACAAACTGGCATTTAAAAATTATTAAAGTATGACATTTGTGATTTAATACATCTTTGTTGTACATCTTCAATGTTTTAAAACCGTAGGCATGTTTTAATTGTTTTACCAAATTTTTGAACTTATATCGCATACAGTTTTATAATTTTTATGTCTGGATATATTCAAGAACCCCACATTTAGGAAAATTTTTATATAACAAATAATTGTCCAGTATAAGACCCTAGCTTATTAGGGCTCAAGCCATCTCCTCCAATACCCCCCCCCCCCCCGCACCTTCTCTTTCCCTCCCCACCACCACCTGCAACCAAATTATAAGTGCCTACATCAAACTGTAAAACTCAGTACCAATTAGTACTCAGCCAGACGAGTTGCGGACGCAACTATAAGGTAAAGAATAATCTCTCCATTTATGTATAAATTAACTATTGTTCAATTAACTTTTAGTAAGTTTATCAAATTGTACATCTTTATTTTACTTTTGTTTTTTAGATCTGAAGATGATCCAAGCGATCGAAACATGTAATTAAACAACTATACTGCAACTGTTGACGGAAATAAACACATTTAAAATAGTTATGAACTGTCAGAAAGTATCAAAAACATTCCCATACCAAACACAGTCAGATTTGCGTCCTTTGCTATAGTGAAGAAGTATACAAACATACCCGTAGAAGAAACAATATTAATAATCAAAAACAACCTGCTCAAATATAAAAACATTCACCTACCTGAAATTTATGAACATGTTGAGATTCTTACATTAGTGTTATCCAAGTTAAAATGTGGAAATGCTTGTTAAGCTTATGGCACTTAACTGCGGGGTCATCAGTCCCTAAACTTACAAATTGCTTATGAACTAACTTATACTACAGACAGCATAAACATCCATGCCCGAGGGGGGATTCGAACCCCCGACGGGGAACGACCTCGCGCTTCGTCGTAAAGTGCATCAACCCGCTCGGCCACTCCGCCGCGGCTAGTGTTATCCCACAACTATTTCTGCTTCAATAATCAATTTTATGAACAGAATGATGGCCTTTCATTGGGGAGTTGCCTGGCTAGCCTACTAGCCCACATTTATATAAATCATTTCGAAATATCCTTTTCCAAAGCCAACTTATCAATAAAACAGAAAATTATTTATGGTAAACCCTATGTTGACGATACAAATATCTCGTTTACTGTTGAGCATGAAACTGAAAATAGCATAAATTTCTTGAATCTAACAATTTAAAAAAAAATGGCAAACATAAATTTCAAATATACAGAAAATCCACTACACCTGATGTTTCAATCAACATTTCTTCATGTTACCCTGAACAACATAAGATTAAAAAAAATGTTTGTAGAGTCTATGGGACTTAACTACGGGGTCGTCAGTCCCTAAACTTACAAACTACTTACGAACTACTTACAACTAAGGATGGCACAAATATCCATGCCCGAGGGGGGATTCGAACCCCCGACCGTAGTGGCCGTACAGACCGTGACTGGAGCGCCTCAATCCCCTCGGCCACCGCGGCCGGCCAACATAAGATAGATATTGCAGGGCAATGCGTAACAGAATGGAAAAATCCCATTAGATAATGAAGATAAACAACAAGAAAGATCTAGATCCACATGTTACACCACATTAGCACAAACACCTTCTCAAAACTATGTAAAATATGTCTGTATACCATTCATTGCTAGAATGTCATATCAGATCGTAAACCTGTTCCGTACCAAAAATATCAAAATTGAGTTTTTCCATTATTAATGAAGTGAAAGACAAAATAATTCATAACATAAAATTAAAGTAAGAAGTACATTATAGGTCTGGCATTTATAAACTAAATTGTTCAATGTGTCCCAAATTTAGCATATGCCAAACTGGAAGGGGTTTTAATACACGATACCGTGAACACATAGATGCTCTCAGGCTCAACAACCTTTCCTGGTCACTTGGCCCAGCCCAAAACCACAAAGATCAGCACTGATGAAAACATAGAAATATTACATTTTGCAGAAGAAGGAGCGCAAATGAATTTGCTTGAAGTAATTGAAATATATAGTCACATTCACAATAAACCTGATTGTATCCTGAATGATCAGCTACAATTAAGAAACCAAGTGTACCTCGAAAATTTCATACAGCTTTTATAATTTCAACCAACAAAGTTGACATTTAACTGACAGGAAAATTTCTTCATTGGCCATTAGAAGCTGATTTCAAATGTAAAATTAAATTCCCAGAATGTATGACGTCAACTGTCATATGTAAAATCAAATGTATTTTTTTAACAATGACCATAAGTATCTTTGCACTTGCACTGCAGTATGCCATATCTGTAAATGTGTCATGTTTTTTGGCGCAATAAATCAGCTGATGAAACAAACGCCGCCATCTTGAATTCAGTGTATCTCATACATCAACATGGAGCGACACAAAGTAAGTTTCGTGTATAAGCAATAGATGTAATCTTAAATTGTAAACAATACAAAAAAGAAGAAAAATTTGTTATATTTAGGATAAAAATATTTAACCTTGTATACTAATGGTGTCACATAACTTTGTTATTTTAGGTCACCACTGCAAACCTGAAATCAACACTACCGTCTGATGATGCGCTAAGGTCCGAAACTAGTAACGGTGAAATAAATTGATTTACAAAATTCTTGTGGCTGGTTCCAGTATTTATTTGCTACAGTATTATTACGAATACAGCTACGGTGTTCTCTAACCAAAAACAAAGGATAAAATAATAACTGTTGTTCTATACTTGTTGTGCGTCTAGTGGTCTGACATTTATTAATGAAGGTGGTGCATTAAAAGAACTACGATGAATGATAAAGGATAAGAATTAAATTCAGTGACGTTAAGGCTGTTTTATTATGCTGCCTTTGTTGATAACCTACAAAAAGAATAAAAAGTTAAGACTTAAAACATTAATACGCCTATATTGTTTCCGTTGTCGTCTAGTATATATAATTACTGTGAAAACGGTCTGCAGGACGAATACGACAAAATTATCTTACATCAGTCCCCGTCATACTACCTGACGATGTGCTTAATGACTTCAAAACCGCAGCTGAGATAGGTGACTCATTGCTTAAGAGTCATGGACTCGTTTCCAAATCCTCAAACGACCAACAAGCCTGTTACGCTGAATCTATTTCAACTAATGCCGTGATTTGATTCGTACGAGGTGAGGATTAGTCTTCAGCGACCTCGTCATTATAAGGTCTAATGCTGAAACCACTATACCTAATTTTTGTTATCAACGTAACAGGAAGTAAAGCGTAATACATAGATTATATCTCTTTACTCGTTACATCGTTACAACTGACTACCATTTGTGACTGTTCAGTTATGAAGGAAAACCTTCGATACGTCGATACGCATTTTATTCGTTATTAACTTTCAAAAACATATTAAAAGAATTTAAAGAGGCTAGAAAAGTGTTAATAGTATTCGCTAATTTCTAGAGTGTAGTCATTGTTCTGTTTACAAAAAATTAACGCTTACAGTAGAATACAGTCGTTTGTATTTCGAAACATCCAGCAAGTTCTTGTTGATGGGTAGTACACTGAAGATTTCCTTATCCTGTATCATTCTTAATGCGTGCATACCAAACATGGAGGCCCGTACAAGTGTTTTTCTTCAAAAGATACTGATGCTAATTTGCCGGATGTTTGCTTCACGTTATCTCGACGCTTAAAATAGACTGTATCAGCTCAATGCCACAATATGAATGCTATTAAGAGTCTGATGCTTAGGTCATACCTCAGAAAAGTCTCGTGGAAGGTGTCATTATTTGCTTTACAGAAAAAAGAACAACTAACATAAATTATGGAAGGGTTACATATCGATGAACCAGGTAACCAGGGCGTTAATTTAGAGGATCGAGTTCAGATCCCGGGCAGTCGGCCTGTATTAATTTCACCCGGGATTCTCTACGATAGTTTAAGAAGAGTATCGCCTTTTCGATTCTCGCTCTACTTGTTGATTTACCTAATAAGTTGCATCTTCCATGCAGTACTTGCACGATAAATCGTAATTACACTCACGTAAGAAAAAGATAACCCTTGATATACTGGTTCATTCAGCAGAAATGATTAGCATTTTAATCAACTTGGACCGTGGGTTCAAGTTTTCCATCGAAATAACGGAGCAACATGACCTACCAGTAAAATGTGCCTGTGGCTCTCTTTGTTCAAATGTTTGTAGAGCTTATAGGACTTAACTATGGGGTCATCAGTCCCTAAACTTACAAACTACCTACGAACTAGCTTATACTAAATACGGCACAAACATCCATGCCCGAAGGGGCATTGGAAACCCCGACCACAGCGGCCGTGCCGGCTCTCTTTGTACGAGGGCTATTCAGAAAGTAGGGAACGTTTTCGTCTAACGCCGATAGGTGCGCACTGATCGCGTATACCGTATTTTATCGTATAACCTCCCACCTCGCATATTCCCATCCCTTACGATTTTTCATAATTAAAAAATTATGTTTTAATGTCTCGTATAATACCCTCTCCTGGTTCGATCTTACTTGAGCGGCCTTCTAATAACTAGACCAGTGGTTCTCAAACTGTGCATCGCGACCCGCAAGTGGCTCGTGGGAATTTTTCAGATAGGTTGCCGGACGAATTTTAAAATACGAAAGTAAATCTTGTCGATTAAGACAGTGTGTTTCGTAACTCTTATTAAATTACACTACTTACCATTAAAATTGCTACAACAAGAAGAAATGCGGGTGATAAACTGGTATTCATTGGACAAGTATATTATACAAGAACTAACATCTGATTATATTTTCACGCAATTTGGATGCATAGATCCTGAGAAATCAGTACCCAGAAACAACCACCTCTGGCCGTAATAACGGCTTTGATACGCCTGGCCAAACAGAGCTTGGATGGCGTGTACATCTACATCTACATACATACTCCGCAATTCACCGTAAGGTGCGTGGCGGAGGGTACACTGTACCACTATTTGGCATTTCCTTTCCTATTCCACTCCCAAATTGAACGAGGAAAAAAAGAATGCCTATATGCCTCCGTACGAGCCCTAATTTCTCTTATCTTGTCTTTGTGATCTTTACGCGAAATGTAAGTAGGCGGCAGCAAGATCGTACTACACTCAGCTTCAAATTCCGGCCCTCTAAATTTACTTAACAGAAATTCACGAAAAGAACGTCGTCTTTCTTCCAGCGATCCCCAATTGAGTTGCCGGAGCATTTCCGTGACACTCGCGCATTGGTCGAACCTACCGGTAACCGCCTCTGAACCGCCTCTATGTCTTCCTTCAAACCGACTGCTGCAGGTCCCAAATACTTGAGCAATACTCAAGACGTGGTCGTACAAGCGTTTTATACGCGGTCTCCTTTACAGGTGAAGTACATCTTCCCAAAATTCTCCCAATAAACCGAAGTCTGCTGTCTGCCTTACTCACAACTGTCCTTACATGCTCGTTCCATTTCATATCGCTCTGCAATGTTACGCCTAGATATTTGAACTACGCGACCGCATCAAGAAGCTCACTACTGATGCTGTATTCGAACATTATAGGATTGTTTTTTCTACTCATGCGCATCACCTTACATTTTTCTACATTGAGAGCTAGCTGCCATTCTTCGCACCAACTAGAAATTTTGTCTAAGTCAACCTGTATGCTATTACAGTCAGTTACAGACGACACCCTCCCATAAACCACAGCGTCATCAGCAAACAGCAGCAAATTACAACTTACTCTGTCCATCAGATCATTTATATAGATAGAAAATAATAGTGGTCCTATCACACTCCCCTGGGGCACGCCTGACGATACACTCGTCTCTGATGAACACTCGCCGTCGAGATCAACGTACTGCGTTCTATTACTTAGGAAGTCTTCCAGCCAGTCACAAATCTGTGAACCTATTCCATAAGCTCGTACCTTCGTCAGCAGTCTGCAGTGTGGCACCGTGTCGAACGCCTTTTTGAAGTCGAGAAAAACACAATCCTCCTGTTGCCCTTCGTCCATGGCTCGCAAGATGTCATGTGAGAAAAGGGCAAGCTGAGTTTCACATGAACGATGTTTCCTAAACCCGTGCCGATTCATGGAAAGAAGCTTTACCGTTTCAAGGAAATTTACTATATTCGAACTGAGAATATGCTCCAAAATTCTACATGAAACCGATGTCAACGATATTGGCCTGTAATTGTATGGGTCAGTTCTCTTTCCTTTCTTATACACGGGAGTCACCTGCGCTTTTTTCCAATCACTAGGAACTTTGCGCTGAATTAAAGATTCGCTATAAATGCAAGCTAAGTAGGGGGCCAATGCCGCAGAATAGTCTTTGTAAAACCGAACTGGTATTCCATTCGGACCAGCAGACTTTTTCGTATTTAGCTCTCTCAGCTGCTTCTCTACACCGGAAATACCTATTGCTATGTCCCCCATTTCGGAATTAGTACGTTGATCAAATGATGGTATATTTGTGCGGTCCTCCTGCGTGAAAGATTTCTTAAAGGTTAAATTTAGAACTTCACCTTTCCGTTTGCTTTCTTCTATTACTGCCCCGGAATGATCAACTAGTGACTGGACTGTGGGCTTTGACCCGCTTATCGATTTTACATAGGACCAGAATTTTTTCGGGTTCTCGGAAAGATCTTTTGCTAAGGTATGGCTGTGATAATTATTGTATGCTTCACGCATCGATCTTTTTATAGACGCACGAATCTCTACTAACTTTTGCCTGTCATCATTTGCGTGTTCTTTTTTGAATCGAGAGTGCAACAGCCTTTGCTTTCTCAGCAGCTTTCTAACATTATTATTATACCACGGTGGATCTTTTCCATCCTTAATCGTCTTTACTGGCACATATTTCTCTAACCCTTTATTAACAATGCACTTAAATTTAGTCCACAATTCCTCTACATCCATAGTCCCAGAATTAAACGATGCCCATTCATTTTCTAAGTGCGATCGTAACATTTGCTTGTCGGCTCTTCCCAACAAAAACACGCTCCTAGCCTTCTTGAGTGGTTTATGAACTTTGGTCACCATCGACGCTATGACGATATCATGATCACTAATTCCTGTCTCTACACAGACATCGTTAATAAGGTCAGGCCTGTTTGTGGCTATAAGGTCTAGAATATTTCCATTGCGCGTGGGTTGCCGGTTTAACTGCTCAAGACAGTTTTCGGAGAATGTGTCCAAAAGTAGCTCGCAAGACTGCTTGTCTGTACCGCCTGAAATGTAACTAGCGAGGTCCCAATCTATACTCTTAAGGTTGAAGTCACCTCCGACTAATATTACATGGCCCGGATACCTATGCACTACCTGGTGTAGACTTTCCTTGAATGATTCTAAAACTGCTACAGAGGGGCTATTGGGGGGCCGTTAAAAACACCCAACTATTAACTTTACTTCTTTTAGACCTGTTATGCGTGCCCAGATAACTTCACAGTTACTTTCAACCTCGATCTCAGTAGAAACAATATCTTTGTCCACAGCGATGAACACTCCTCCTCCAGTTGTATCAGATCTATCTTTCCGATATACATTCCACGCTTCGCTAAATATTTCTGAACTTGTCACATCATCATTTAGCCAGCTTTCGGTGCCTAAAACTATCTGAGCGCAATAACTTCCATGCAGCGCTGCAATTTCGGGAACTTTGTTGCTAATACTCTGTAAGTTTGCGACTAATATTTTTATGTTCGAATTTTTGTTCCGAACGTGGCCTGAATTCGCTGTTTGAATGCTGACAGGCTAGTGCTCATCAGAGTTAGCGCCTAGCCTAAAAAAAAACCCATGTGCACTCCACAAGTACTCTGCTACCCGAGTAGGCGCTTCCTTAGTGTAGTGCACCCCTGATCTATCTAGGGGCACACTACAATTCCCCACCCGATAACGCAGATCCAGAAATCTGCAGCCATGACTGTCACAGAGTCGTCGAAGCCTCTGGTTCAGACCCTCCACTCGGCTCCAAACCAAAGGACCCCGATCAACCCTGGGAACAATGCTGCAAATCGACAGCTCTGCTTGCACCCCGCGTGCGAAGGCAGCAGCCTTCACCAATTCCGCCAGCCGCTCGTAGGACCTGAGGATGTCCTCAGAACCCAAGCGACAAGCGTCATTGGTGCCGACGTGAGCCATGACTTGCACCCCGCACCCTCGATAGCCGCCGGCAAGGCCGCCTCCACATCTCTGATGAGGCCCCCCGGCAAACACACCGAGTGCACGTTGGAACTGTACTGGTACAGATGCCCATGCAGCTTCAATACGATACCACAGTTCATCAAGAGTAGTGACTGACGTATTGTGACGAGCCAGTTGCTCGGTCACCATTGACCAGACGTTTTCAGTTGGTGAGACATCTGGAGAATGTGCTGGCTAGGGCAGCAGTCGAACATTTTCCGTACCCAGAAAGGCCCGTACAGAACCTGCAACATGCGGTCGTGCATTATCCTGCTGAAAGGTAGGGTTTCGCAGGGATTGAATGAAGGGTAGACCCACATGTAACGGTCGCTGTTCATAGTGCCGTCGATGCGAACAAGAGCTGACCGAGACGTGTAACCATAATTCTGGGTGATACGCCAGTATAGCGATGACGAATACAGGCTTCCAACGTGTGTTCACCGCGATGTCGTCAAACCCAGATACGACCATCATGACGCTGTAAACAGAACCTGGATCCTGGATCACCCAAAAAAAAAAAAAAAAAAAAAAAAAAAAAAAAAAAGCGTTTTGCCATTCGTGCACCCACACTCATTTTTGCGTATATCATCGTAGGCGCACCTGTCTGTGATACGGCGTCAAGGGTAACCGCAGCCATGATCTCCGAGCTGATAGTCCATGCTGCTGCAAACGTAGTCTAACTGTTCGTGCAGATGGTTGTTGTCCCCATCTGATGACGTGGCTTCACGATCCGTTACAGCCATGCGGATAAGATGCCTGTCATCTCGACTGCTGGTGATACAAGGCCGTTGGGATCCAGCACGGCGTTCCGTATTCTGCTAACAGTCATTGGATCGCGTCCAACGCGAGCAGCAATGTCGCCATACGATAAACCGCAATCGCGATAGGGTACAATCCGGAAACGTGATGGTAAGCATTTCTCCTCCTTACACAAGGCATCACAACAACGTTTCACCAGGCAACGCCGGTCAACTTTTGTTTCTGTGTGAGAAATCGGTTGGGAACTTTCCTAGTGTCAGCACGTTGTAGGTGTCGCTTCCGGCGCCAACCTTGTCCGAATCCTCTGAAAAGCTAATCTTTTGCATATCCCAGCATCTTCTTCCAACATTTCCCGTCTGTAGTACGACATCTTCGTGGAGTAGAAATTTTAATGGCCAGAAGTGTAGTTTCCTCATACTAAAAAGATATAATTAAGTTGTATCATATTAAGGTTTATCAGGAACTCATATTTCTACATTAGCCCAATTGAACGTTGAGGGCTTTGTTACCGGAACCACTATCGAAGTATTTGTGATTAACTGCCATGGATAAGAAATTTGTTTTTAGTGGACAATCTTAAAAAGTTTTCAGCCATGAATAAACTTCCTGATGTAATTACCCTGTGATTGTTTATTTATTTATTTATTTTTAATATCGCCGCGCAGGAATTGTCGCACGTTCTGAATCGCCTTGTCACAGTTTACGCGACCGCTCTTGACGGAGGTTACAGTCCTTCCTCGGGCATGTGTGTATGTGTGTGTGTGTGTGTGTGTGTTTGTGTTTGTTAGCATACGTTGAAATAGTTGGTAAGGCAAGGGATCGATGACGTAAGCAATTTCGTCCCTTAGGTATACAATATCTTGAATATTTGAAACATTTTTCTTCAACTTTTTCTCTTCGTCATTTTTAAAACCTTATTCAGGAAGGCATTCGTGATTCTTTTTCATATAATTTTTATGTTACTATTAATTGCTGTATAATATCTGCAGTGGTTGTATCGGATCGTGAAAATTTTCCAGGAAGATTGTGGGTCCTGTTAGAGGAAAAATTGGGAACTACTGAACAAGACCTTGGACAACAATGGACACAGCGGTACTTTGTCACAACATTCCGTACATTTGAAAAGTTACGTTTTAGTTATAATTCTGGGTCAGTTTGCTACAAGTAATCATAATGGGAAAATATTCAAAATTCACGTCAAAATTTAAATTAATCTTAAGCCGATACAAACGGAGTGAAAGTTGCAGAAAGACATTTCTTCGTCCATCCTAATTCAATATTCTTTTGGCGCAGACAAAAAGATAAATTGGTGGCTGCAAAGGCTAGCTCTTAATTTTTCCGTGACCCTCAAATAAGGAAATATCCCGAAATTGATAATAGTGTAAATGCTTATGTCAATGACCTTC
This sequence comes from Locusta migratoria, assembly GCA_026315105.1. NCBI lineage: Eukaryota > Metazoa > Arthropoda > Insecta > Orthoptera > Acrididae > Locusta > Locusta migratoria. Next base: position 456,382,078 of record CM048746.1, read on the forward strand.
GGAATGATGAGTGTGCTGTCTCTTATTAAATGATAGCCGCCATGCTAAACATTGACAGAAAGTATTTTATAGCAAGCATTGGTTGGGTGATTGGTTTTACGAGAAGGCAGAATTTAATTCTACGATCGAGAACATCTTTGTGCCAGCGATTACCTCTAGACTAGGTAATCGGATTCCATCATTACGTAATACAACGGCATCAGAAATATGACTATTTGATTTTCCAGATTTGTAGCGCTGACCAGATGCCAGTGTGTTTTGATATGCCTGTGACACAATTGCTCCAACTGGCTCAAAAACTGCACTTGTGTGGACGACTGGAGCGGAGAAACTAAGATGCGCAGTGATGATGTGCGTTGCAGCAGACGGCAGTAAACTTGCAAAGCATGCTATCTTTAAAAGGAAGACATTACGAAAGAAGACTATTCATCATGCCGGGGTCACCTAGCACAAGTTGTAAAGGAGAAAATGAAGAACATTAACCTTGACGGTTCCGAGGACGATATGTTGTGTAATAGTAAAAAGGAAGATGACGTGTTATCTGATCCTGAAAATAGTGATGATAGTGACGAGAGCGAAGCCCTATAATAGTGAGAGGAAATAAACATTGGAAAAATGCACTGCTGTTCTTCATTGTAGACATAACGAAACCGTGAGATGAATCCAATTCTTGTGTGTTAGTTGAAAATAAGTACCGTTAGGTACAACGATGTCACAAATTACCGCAAATCTAAGTTCTACCAACCTAATGTATTGTTTTTCGTCCTTTCTCAGTTCCTACTTTCATAATTCCATCCTAAGTGTATTCAAGAAAATTTTTCGAAGAAAAAGGGGGGAACTGAGTGTTAAAATACGGCATGCGTGCTTGGCATGTCAGTCGACATCCAGTCGTAACAACGATGGGTGCCAAAAATGAGTACAGAGCACCATAAAGAACAGCGAATGGGGGGCAATTTTCACATTTGTGGAGGCCTACCACAAACATGGTGATTCATTCATTCAGGGATTGAATCGCAACTGGTGACGAGACTTGGGTAAACACGTCAATTGCGAGACAAAATTACGTACAGTCTATGGAGTGGGAGCAGTCCATTTCTCGGCCCACCTTCCCGCTGTGTAGAGACACATTTACGTAGAACACCATTAAAAAGTGGCTTCACACATTCTGATATTGACTGCCTCGTTATGACAGTAGCAGATTACATACTGTTCCAGTGCTGCAGTGTGTTCTTCGGATTCGGATGCGGAAGACGTTAAGGAGATTATCAGACGAGAGCAAGTAAAACTTTCAGTGCCTTTAATATTAAACTATACCATGAAATCCGTAAAACACGCTTTCACGTTATGACTGGGCTGATCTGTAGCCATTTATTTGCTCTTTCATATTTTATTTTGTAAGATACCTTTTACTGTATTGGGAAGAGCATTACGTAACATGTGGAGTGAGTGAAACATAGAGCATATGGTCCGGTGAACAATTATCCCGTGGAAAAACTCCGCCATTATTGGCTATTTGTTACCTGATGTCGCAAGTGTATCGTGATCGACCGATATCTCTAGAGATGCTGAAAGAAACATCTGACGCCAATGCCTCACCATAACTCCGGACATGATGTTCACAACATTATTTCTCGACTACAGCTATTGTTGAGGAATGATGGTGAACATATTGAGCATTTCCTGTAAAGAACAACATCTTTGCTTTGCCGTAATTTGTTATGCTAATTATTGCTTTTCTGATCAGATGAACCGCCATCTGTCGGACATTTGTTGAACTTTTTTTTCTTTCTAATAAAACTCCATGTCATTCCAAGCATGTGTGTCAATTTTTACCTCTCTATCTACATTACTCCCTGTTTTATTTAAGTTTCCAAATTTATACTGACTTTTTGATCACCCGGTACTTAAAAACAGAAATACTGTCAGCTGACGGTTTATTGATGATATTTCTTAACGGGTTCGTTAAAATGAATCAAATTCTTCATTTCTTGCATATTTACTGCTATAATTCACACTCGTCGTGTTCCAGAAACTTGCAAACTTCTCTAGAAACTGTGTCGTGTAAGTTTTGTTCGCCGGCCGCGGTGGCCGAGGGGACTGAGGCGCTCCAGTCACGTTCTGCACGGCCACTACGGTCGGGGGTTCGAATCCCCCCCTCGGGCATGGATATTTGTGCCGTCCTAGTTCGTAAGTAGTTCATAAGTAGTTTGTAAGTTTAGGGACTGATGATCCCGTAGTTAAGTCCCATAGACTTTTGATTTGAAGTTTTGTTCGACTCGCACTCTTGTCACGTTAGCCATACTGGAACAACGTTTAATCTCCAGTGACAAAAGAACGCTTATCGGTCTGATAGTATGATAGAGCTGAACGCGACGCAGTTTGTTGGGCGATGCGATTGGGCATGAGGAGGGGGGGGGGGGGGGAGAGCGGAAGTGCCTAATCGATTGCCCAACAAGAAAAACTGGTCGGTCGTTCAGCGGCCGATAAATCGGTACATGTGTAGGGGCCCCTTTAAAAACAACGGCTGGTGGGTTATGTAGTGCCTCTTGTTCCATTACGATTGTTCCGTAACTCTACCACTTCCGCAGTAGTTTCCCGCGTTCTCTCGATTCCCTGGAACGCGATGCTGGTAGTCGGCTCGTCCGTTCTGTGCGGCACACATGCAAAATATTTTCACAAAATGGTCTATAAGAAGGTGTTTTACTACTTGTCCACTCGTCTTCCTCCATTCGACAACCGTACAAGATTCATTAACCTATACCTTACATTTTAATTGACGCTTTATGGAGAATAACAATAGGTATCTCATTGGATGGATTAAGAACTGTAGTTTTTTTCCGTACCATCCACTTATTGTCACAAGTATATGGAAAACCATTGTGGAATAATCTGTAAGCGAACTTGTCGTTACGAAGAAGTTGAAATACACATAATTGTTTTGTTTTCCGCGTACCGAACCCCCACTCAGCGTGATACTATGAGTAGTCGAGCTCTAGATCGCTTCTTCCCTCTTTGAGTTCACTACAACGGAGACGTTCCTGAAAAGCACGGATATGTACAGAGGGGAATATGAGGGGGTGATGCTACCATGTGACGTCACACGATTTTGGTGCATATTGTATTGATATAATACCACATAGAGTGGTCACGCCACCGCGTTTCAGTACATTTGGCACCAGTCGCAAATTTATAGATAGAGAAACGTCACTCAACCTGAAAGATCCGGGCTTTCACAGAGTGTGGGTTTGCTCGTATTTGGAAGCTTCAATGTTATGCGGATAATGGAGCCAGCCCCTTAATGGCTGCCAAGGAGGGCAACGTGCACTCTGTGTGCATACCGGGTGGATTCGTTCCAGAGCTCCAAGCGCTAATAGAAAGTACTGAATCTCAAATCATTATACGAAACGAAAGCTGGCTAAAGACCGAGATAAGTTCCACTGAAAATTTTACTAAGGGGCAAATGGTGTTCAGAAATTATAGATTGAATAAAACACGGGTGGTGTATTCATTGCTGTCACAAGAGGTTTATCTTCTAGCGTAATTGAAGTAGATAGTTCCTGTGAATTGTTATGGATAGAGATTATACCTGACAACAAGAATAAATTAATAATTGGCTCTTTTTACCGACCCCCTGACTCTGATCATTCGGTTGCAGAAATGTTCAATGAAACCATACAATTTTAATTGGTGGCGACTTTAATTTACCCTACAAATATTGGCAAAAATACATGTTTAAAACCGGAGACAAGAATAGTACACCGTCAGAAATTAAACTGAACGCATTCTCCGAAAACCATTTCGAGCAGTTAGTACATGAAACCACTAATATAATTGTGAAAATATGACTTCTTAGCAACTAATAAACCAGAGCTAATAAATTATATCAAAACAGACTCAGAGTTGTTGTAGCGAAAATGAATATCGGATTTCCTAAACCTACCAAAATAAACGAAATATATGTTTATTAAAAATCAGATAAAAATTCGATTAACGCTTTACTGAGTATCTCCAGACTTTCGAAACTAACAAAGTTAGAGTAGATCAAATGTGACTTACTTTCAAAGAAATAATGTCGACAACCATTGAAAGATTTACACCGAACAAATTAACAAAACAGGGGTCGGACTCGTCGTGCTACACAAAAATAGTAAATCACTCTTGCAAAAGCAGAGAAAAAAGCATGCCTAATTTAAACGGACACAAAATTCTCGAGACATGTAGTCTTTTACAGAAACTCGAAATTTTGTAGGGAAATCAGAACACTTAGGAGATGCAACAGCTCTACTAAAGAAACTACGTACGCCGCAATTGTGCGTCCTATTTTGTAGTACTGTTGCGCAATGTAGAATCCCCACCAAGTGGGATTGACAGACAATTTAGAGAAATTACAGAGAAGGGCAGCTCGTTTTGTATTATCACGAGAGCGTGTCACGGAAATGATGCCCGAGCTGGGGTGGAAATCATTAAAAGAAAGGCGTTATACGTTGCGACGAGGTCTATTTGCGAAATTTCTTTCACCAACTTTTTCTTCCAAATGCGAACATATATTGTTAGTACCCACCTACTTAGGAAGATATGATTCTTATTGTATTGGCGTCAACATTTATTATCAAATTTAAGTTTTTTCCAAGTTATACATTTGAGAATTGTGCATAGTGCACTGAAACTAGTCACGTAAAATTAAAAAAAAAAAAAATCAATATTAAGAGACTCTGGATTGATCAGTATATGTAGTACGAAAAAAATTGTCAGTCACTTTCGTTTTTAATATGTCAAATCAAACATGGATAGCAATATCAGCCAATTATTTGAACACCGGTTTAAAACTGTCTTTTTCATAAGAAACTGTACGTTCGACTGAAAAATCATATTAAAATAAATATCCCTATAATTAAGGAAATGTCTAACCAAGAGTAAGAACTACATGCACTGACGCAAGTCGGCATGAATCTCTTCAAACAGGCTGTTAATCATTGTAGTTTTTTCTGATGGTTTAATTAATTTGACAATCCATTGATTATAGGGATGTATTTTTAGTACAATGTACAATACGTTTGAATAAGACTGGAATAAACCTGTGGAAACCACTGTTAATTAAAACCACAACTTGTGCAACTGGTTGGCTGATTTTCTTAATTTACCTGTAATTAATATCTTTCTTGCACTTCACACGGTTGCACTATTCTCACACTAATTATAATTCTTGAAGCACCATATCATCCATTCACTAATTTACACCAAGACGAAGTTCTTGGCAATGTAATGAAGACGATATTTCAGTTGTCAAGGCGCGGAAGATTTACACGGCATTTACTCGTACTTCTCACGATCATATTTGACTTGCCATATATTGCGACTGACTTACGTCCGATTAAAGTGCACAAACGGTTTCACGCATTAATTGCACTTTATTACTACTGAAAAACAATTTCGTAGCCCATTGCTACCAACGGTCTCTTTCCCAAGAGCCAGGCAGCCACTATCTACACAACTGGCCATTACAATTGCTGCACCAAGAAGAAATGCAGATGATAAACGGGTAGTATTTGGACAAATGTACTAGAACTGGCATGTGATTACATTTTCACGCAATTTGGGTGCATAGATCCTGAGAAATCAGTACCCAGAACAACCACCTCTGGCCGTAATAACGGCCTTGATATGCCTGGGCATTGAGTCAAACAGAGCTTGGATGGCGTGTACAGGTACAGATGTCCATTCAGCTTCAACATGATACCACAGTTTATCAAGAGTAGTGACCGGCGTATTGTGACGAGCCAGTTGCTCGCCCACCATTAACCAGACGTTTTCAGTTGGTGAGAGATTTGGAGAATGTGCTGGCCAGGGCAGCAGTCGAACATTTTCCGCATCCAGAAAGGCCCATACAGGACCTGCAACATGCGGTCGTGCATTATCCTGTTGAAATAGAGGGTTTCGCAGGGATCGAATGAAGGGTAGAGCCACGGGTTGTAATAAATCTGAAATGTAACGGTCACTGTTCAAAGTGTCGTTCTTGCGAAGAAGAGGTGACCGAGACGTATAACTAATGGCACCCCATACCATCACGCCGGGTGATACGCCAGTAAGGCGATACGGATTACACGTTTCAAATGTGCGTTCACCGCGATGTCGCCAAACATGGATGCGACCATCATGAGCAAGTAAACAGAACCTGTATTCAACCGAAAAAAATGTTGTTTCATTCGTGAACCCAGTTTCGTCGTTGGGTACACCATCGCAGGCACTCCTGTCGCCGGCCGCGGTGGCCGAGGAGACTGAGGCGCTCCAGTCACGGTCTGCACGGCCGCTGCGGTCGGGGGTTCGAATCCCCCCTCGGGCATGGATATTTGTGCCGTCCTAGTTCGTAAGTAGTTCATAAGTAGTTTGTAAGTTTAGGGACTGATGACCCCGTAGTTAAGTCCCATAGACTTTACAAACATTTGAACATTTTTTTTTTTTTTTTTTTTTTATTTTTTTTTTTTTTTAGCACTCCTGTCTGTGATGCAGCGTCAAGGGTAACCGCAGCCACGGTCTCCGAACTGATAGTCCAAGCTGCTGCAAACGTCGTCGAACTGTTAATGCAGATGGTTGTTGTCTTGAAAACGACCCATCTGTTGACTTAAGGATCGAGACGTGGCTGCACGACCCTTACAACGATGTGGATAAGATGCCTGTCATCTCGACTGCCAGTGATACGAGGCCGTTGGGATCCAGCACGGCGTACCGTATTGCTCTCCTGAACCTACCGATTCCGTATTCTCCTAACAGGATCGCGACAATAGCGAGCAGCAATGTCACGATACGATAAACCGTAATCGCGATAGGCTACATTCCGACCGTTATCAAAGTCGGAAATGTGATGTACGCATTTCTCCTCTTTACACGAGGCATCACAACAACGTTTCACCAGGCAACGCCGATGAACTGCAGTTTGTGTATGAGATATCGGTTGGAAACTTTCCTCGTGTCAGCACGTTGTAGGTGTCGCCAGTGGCGCCAACCTTGAGTGAATGCTGTGAAAAGCTAATCATTTGCATATCATAACATCTTCTTCCTGTCGGTTAGATTTCGCGGCTGTAGTACGTCATCTTCGTGGTGTAGCAATGTTAATGGCCAGGAGTGTACGTACTTACTGTGTTTTATGGCGCCAGCCGATATCGATTTCAGGCTAAACAAACGAAAAGCAAGGTGCATTGCTGCAGCTATCGATATCAGAAATGATCTTTATACAACCTTGATGTACAGCTGTCTAAGCGCGCAGTCTGAGCAAGCAATTTTTTGTCATATACAAACTGATGGACTCTGTTGGAAAATTACAATACGATAGGCTATGCAAAATTATGTGCAAAACATATGAATATCCCGGAAAGTTAAAATTCCGTGCGCAGAGGCCAGAGATATATATCCAGATTGTATAGACATAACTGATGCTGCCGTGCGGGAGTAGCCGAACGGTCTGTAGCGCCACGTTACGGATCACGCGGCCTCCCGCTTCGGAGGTTCTAATCCTCCCTCGAGCATGGATGTGTGTGTTGTCCTTAGGTTAATTTAACTTAGTTTAAGTAGTTTGTAAGACTAGGGACTGATGGCCAACGTAGTTTGGTCCCATAGGATTACAAACATTTGAACATTTTGAACATAACTGATGCTTACAACAAGGAGCTTAGAACACAGGAAGACGATCTTACGGTGAAAAAGTGAAGCCTACCTCCGCTATTCTGCTGAGGCTTGGATAAGTGTTCGTCTTATAGTGCTGGTGTTTGATCTCATTTAAAAAGGGAATAAAACAACCGGTAGTCTTGCAGTGAAGTTTCCCACGATAGTAAATTGTTTGAAAGGACATACTCTGCACTGACTGAAAATTAACAGCATTAAAAATAAGAGTGTCGGTGTAGATTGGCTACAGTCACTGCTCTGGGTTGTCCATGTCCATCGTTCATCGCACCTTTACCGACTTAGTGGTAAACACAGCAATGTACATCTGCGACAGTTAATGGATATCCATCTTGCATTGCAACTTTCAATCTGATTTGTATTTTTCCAAAAATTCTGAAAAACTTTTTTAAGTGCCGCACCCAGTATACATTAAATGGTGCGCATGTACTAGTAAAAATATTCGTAAGTTTCACTCTTTTACTAGTTGTGGTTACTGATCGACTTTTTAAAAGAAAACGCTACTGTGTCATCATCATGATTGTGTATTGTAATTCCCATTGCACATATTATACAAGTGCATTCCATTTGCTGAACGTGTCCCTTTATTTTTATTTATTTATTTATTTATTTATTTTTTTACGTGGGTAGCAACTTGTATCATTTTGTGTATTTGGTTCATGTCATAAAATTCTCTCCCAGCTAGTCGTACGTAACAGGATGTAAAATGGTTGTGTTTCTGGAAATAGAGGACTGCGTAAACTGATCAGCTTTACTGTTTGTACAGTATTTTAGTAATTTTATTTGTGGGCTCTAAACTGCGTAAGGAGATTGGCATTATTGTGGGATACGCTACCGTTAGACGCACTGGAGTACACTGAAATTGTTAGCTTAGTTTTGTGGGTTTCTTATATTAATTTGTACCATTTTCTCTCGCCTAGAAGAGCTTCAGATCTATAACCAACTTTTAAAGGATGAGACGAAAGTGGTCCGGGGATTTTGAAACCATTTGTGACAGCTTTAATGGAGAACAGGGCCGTATCCAGGACCGTGGTCTACTGGGGCTGAAGTCAATCACCGAGCTGACGTGATTTCTAGAAAAAAAAAAAAAAAAAAAAAAAAAAAAAAAAAAAAAAAAAAAAAAAGAGGGGGGGCTATGCCTTTACTCATCTCTATACTTGTAATACGCATTTCTTACCTGTCTGTCTGTTCTCTCATAATCCAGACAACCAAATAACTTGAAATTTGGTACACGCACACAAAATTAAATGGGGAAGGTTCTTATACAGTTTTCGTTCCATTTTTTGTAAAACCAACCGGAAAATCTGAGTAAAAGTGAAAGTGCGTTTTCAATGTGTCCGTGTAAATCTATATCTTCGCAATGATCTTGACAAAATTTTGCACAATTGACCTTCAAAACAAGAGAAACGGCACTGTCTACATACAATTTCGTTCAGTGCATGGTGGAGGGTACAAAATCCACCGTTTTGCTCCGATCTTGATGAAATTTTGTACACTTGACCTTGAAAAAAAGATGAAGGTTACTGTCTACATAAAATTTCGTTCGGTGCATGGGGGAGAGTACTTTACTTACAGACTTCGATTGCAATCTCAATACATATAAGTCGTATTTGTTGTCTGTTTGTTCCCATATAACTCAAGATCCAGACAACCAAATAACGTGAAATTTGGTACAAGTACACAAAATTATATGGGGAAGGTTTTTAAATTGGTTTCGTTACATCCCAATCTCACTCTGGCCCTGTTTGATAATGACCCCCCTCCCCCCCCCCCCCCCCAAGAAAAAGGAAATCATGCAAGTTGGTAATTGAGAGTGATTTTGAATGTTTTTGTGGTGATGATGAGATGATTAGGACGTAAGTAACATACTCCAAATGTAACTCCCAAAATTTTGATTATCACATTACTTTAACATAAATTTACCCTTTTATTACATGCAAATAAACGGTTTTGTACGCTTCTACAGAAAATCTCATTTTAAACCTGGGCATAGCCGGGTACTTGCAACTGGTTTACTCATATTGGGGGGATTGATTCCTTTCTTTTTTCTTTCTCTCTCTTTAGTACCCCCCTTGGATACGCCTCTGATGGAGAAGGAAAATACACTGTCTTCCAGCAGGATGGAGCATATGTATTTACAGCGGCCGAATCTCGGAGTAGATTTACACAGCTTTCACGCCTGAGTTGTAAGCAGAGGTCAATCTGGTCGTGCACCAAAATGGCCACCCCCGGTCACCTGACCTTCAGACTGCAATTACTTCGTGTGGGGAGTTCTAACCTTGAGAGGGCCTCGCAGCACCCTCATAGTCTTTACTAACTGCAGGTAAACATTTCGGATGAAATGGCAGCAATTCCAACTTGCTGACTACAGCCCCAAAATTGCCTCGATATGAATGGTGGTCACTTTCAACATCTGCTGTAGTCAGATTAGTACTGTGTTTATTTTCCTCTACAGTGTTTCTTTGCATGATGCAACACTTTTATCAGCCTCACCCTGTGTTGTTTGTACAGCAATTTCTCCCAGCTTATGATCCCATCAAGTGAATGTTATCCTCTGCGTTCTTTGAAACATTGTCTTATGTCTGTCTGAGGACATGACGTGACTAAAATAAGGATTAATGTTAATGTTCGTTCTATGTAAATTATCGCAGTACGAAAAGTGAACAAAGCTCCGATTGTCAACTATTTTCTGTGAAAAAAAGTAGTAAAAATTAATCTAGTTTCAGCAGCGGACAGATCTGTAAATTAATACCAAATCCGACCAAGTCCAGCTTTTAACCCATTTTCACGACTTAATTATTTATGTTTGGAACGTTTACATATTTCGGAATACAGAGACCGAACAAAAAAAAAGTCGCAGTTATGTTATTTTGTTAATGTGCTTTTCAGTGTTTTTGCCTCTTCTTTAAAGACAACATCTAAAGTGGACGTCTTTGACATTAGGCTGCTTTTCTCTCACTCGAAGAATTTAGGAAGTTCTGCATTTTATGTACTATTTCGTAACAAGAACAAACTACATAGTAGTGAAGGTCGTGCAGGAAAATAAGTTGTCTCCATCGCCTGTCGCCAGTCAGAGCGCTGCACTTGCTAAGCGTTTTTTAATGAACGCATTCCCCCAAGCATCGTGTTTACAGAACACCACTGTTTTCGTTAAAGAGAAATCGTGACATAAAGCCGCTGGCAGCACACCGTGTTTGGACCGTGACTGCTGTATCTCATCAGAGCATGACTCAGGCATTGAAATTTCGTCTCCTGGTAACAGCAGACAATGTAAAACCCTTGACGCACATGACTACCTATTTAGGCCACTCCAGAAAACCCAAGAAAAACAATAACGTACACCGATTATACAGACATGCTCTTTGTATTTTCTTTGAGTTTTGCTTTACTTATTCTTTTATTTTTTACTGCCAAGGTTTTACTTCTTAAAGTATTATTGTGCCTCAGAACGAAACGAACTAAGTACATTTCGCGAGTAAATAACTGTTTTGCAATGTTGTGAAATACGTACTTGATTTTAAGAACTCCAATTTCCTACTTGGCCTATAGTGGTTAAGCTGATGAAAACTGAAGCACGAATACTGATTCAATAGGTTACAGGTCGCCTCGGAAAGTTTCATCATATTCCAGAAGACTACTTCTAGATCAGTGGATTCCAATCTGGAGCTTATTACACAATACATTTTCTAGATCAATGGGGCTTACACAATAATGGGTAAAATTTAATTTTCAAGGTAGGGAAAACCATACTAATTCTTCATTAAGGTGATTACAATTATAGACAGTTTTACATCAGATGCGTTTCGCTTTTTACCAATAAACCATCTTCTGTTGTTCTGTAAATACAGACATTTGCGCTGTTTTTGTTTTTGTATAGATTATAGACGGTATTCATATAGTTTTCGTTCAAATTACATATTTATAAAGTTGGCTATGCAATTTACTTGCGGTGTTTATGTCATGTATACATGTATACATGTTCTAAATGTGACTATTTTTTTCCTTTTTTTGCTAGCTGAGCTTGATGTCGACTGCAGCTGTGACATCAATTTACACTCAACAATTTTTTGCCTTTTTCTGTAGTTTTTTCTCTGCATTTGCATTTTTGTGTTTTCACTTCACCTACGAACATTTTAATTATTGCTTCTATTTTCGCAACACATTTTGCATACAGGAAATGCAAATACCACTGAAAGTACCTGTAAAATTATATCATTGTACGGCGTTCAGTACAGAAGAAAGTAATAAATATTGAAATGTCGGAAAAAGCTTTCATAAAACGAAGCGAAAGTTATGTAGATTATAATAACCCAGTGTTTGATAATGGGAGGAGTACTTAGCAACTTTCAACAAAATTATAGAGAAGTTCAGAACTTCTTTAAACTATTGTACGCGCTTACAGTCCAACAACTAATACTGCAATAATTAAAATTTGCGTCTTCAACTGTAAAATTTTCAAATTTGTAACGTCAAATAAGTAATTAAACATTTTAAGCTGTTTTAAGGAACTGGGATGAGCGTTTGTTGGTATTATAGAATGTAAACAGTATCTCTAGGTCGTTGTTTTCAAAGTAATTCTGAAGTGTGCCATCCCCATCCGCTTACCGAGTCTTCTGAAACATTTTACAGGTTCGAAGAAAACTGGATGTTGACGAAAAACAAATAACAATCCAACTCTTTTTTTATTTTAATAGTTCTCAGTGGAACTTAATACATATTATAAATGCATATTAAGACTGTTACGACCGGTGCCAGTCCTTTATTTTTTCTGTCCCAGTGATAGTTCGTAAATGAAACAGACTGCAATTGAATAATTGTTGAAAGCATAGCTACACATTTTCTGAAAACTGAATTGAGTCAGGTAACAATTTTTCGCTTGCGAAGTCAGTGAAACTAAGAAGCTTTTCTTTCTGCCGCCTCATTAAAGATACCTTTAGCTCTTTTTTTTTAATAGAAGGAATATGGTGCTTTATAGACCACAGCAAGGTAGCCAGACTGCATACATTGCATTTAATGCGACATTTGTATTAATTAAAAACTAGCAGCCGTGGTGGAGTGGCCGAGCGCTCTAAGGCGCCTTGTTGCGGAGCATGTGGTTACTTGCTGTTGGAGGTTCGACTCTTCTCTCCAGCCTTAGTATAAGTTAGTTTAAGTAGTTTGTAAGCCTAGGGCTTGATAACTGCAGCAGTTAAGTCCCTTGGATTTACAAACGTTTGAACATTTAAAAAAAATGCAGAATAACGAAGCTATCTACAAACAGTTCAGAAACTTTCGATATGTTCTGCTTGGTCCTGATTAACTAATAATCGATCACGTTTTACTAACTTGTATAATATATTATAATGCTACTCCATTTGTTTACTTTCAACTTTGCTTATTCGGAAGTGAACCATTTCAACAACGTCCAATTCCAAAGTAAAATAGAGTGCACATGACAAAAAAGTACTCAGGAGACATCAAGCTTCTAGCCGTAGAAACGGTTTCATTAACTGCAGGAGAGCCACGGGTTTGACTTTTTAAAATCTAGAGCACTGAATCTCATCTGTCGTTCCATACAGTCGCAGACTACTCCTGTAAGATTAAGAGCAAATCATGTAACCAAAACTAGTGGAAGAGACAAATGCGAGAATGGCCCAATATTTAATTGCAATTTTAAGAAAAGAAAGGTAAAAAAATAATAATAACCCTCACCGATTAAGTTTTAACGTTGTTCCGACTTGCCTACTGCCACTCACAACCAGCGCGAGAAGTGATCTATGATCATTGGATGTAAGATCAGCAAGACGCTAGTCCCTCCATCCGTTACTGATAACAAGCAAATTCTGATAACTCTGCGCTTCTTTATTCAAGCAGCACCTCATTTGGCCTCACAATGATTGAATGGACTCTTAACAGGTTTCCATGCCTTACAGAAATTTCAGAATATATGGGTCATCAAGCACGGGTCCTACAGAACCAAAGATAGCGACACTAAACATTCCCTTTTTGCAGTACCACAGCTCGATACTGCCCATGAGTCGATAGCCAGGAAAGGTAACATCGCTGGCGTGCGACTGGAGCGCCACCGCGCGTCAAACTGTGGGACGCCACAAGCCAGTACCGGTCTCAGTATTCAGCCGGACTTCGAGGACCTCACTCAGCAACTAGCTCTAGCATTTTCAAGTTAGGAACTGATAGCCGACGCCAAATCTGCACAGAAGAAACCTGGAAAAAAGTCACGCTCCGTGCTCATGAAAGATACGTATATTTTAACATTAATGCTGTACATAGTGTGTTACTAATAAATTAGTCATGTTGCAGAGCTACTCAGTAGGGACGCCAAAATATGCGTCGTCACCAGTCCCGAAAAAAAAAATCGAGGCTGTGCCTTCAGCAGGCTAGGTTATATAATCATCGAATTCCTCGAGCGTGAAAAGAAAAATAATATTTACAGTGACGTGTACTGTGATGCACTCCGTACGCGAGCAAACGGCCTGGGCGGCTCACAGAAGGAGTAATACTGCAGCATGATAATTCCAGCCCATACGTCACCAGGGACACCAACATCTCAAGGGAAGCACTTCGACGCGGTGCAGTAGCCGAGCGGTCTAAAGCACCTCGCTGCGGAGCGCGCGGTTGCTCGCCGTGAAGGTTCGAGTCCTCCCTGGGGCATGGGTGTGTGTGTTTGTCCGTCGGTTAGTTTACCTTGGTTTAAGTAGTTTGGTCCGATAGATTTACAGACATTTGAACATTTTTGGAAGCGCTTCAACTCGGACGACGAACTGAAGGACTGGATGGACGGGTGTTTTAGGGGGACAAAACTACAGAGGTCATCAGTCAACTGAAGGACTCAGAAGGAGACCACATGGGTATCGGACTTTAGAATTTCTTTATATTTACGGTGCGTGAAGTTCAGAACTTAGATAACAACCAGCCAAACTAATTCGACTAAACTCTCAAAAGTTCTAGAGAAAATCGATATTAAAATTTTGCAAGTATACGTAAGTACCAATAAAACATTTGCAGCATCTGTCTGTGTTGCTCAGGTGAGCCGGGCCTGGGGCATCAGCGCGCCCTGTCAGGGGGCTACATGTCAAAAACTGAGCCAAATATTCAACGAACTGAACCAACGACCGCAAAGCATAGACCTACCCGAGGAAAACAGAAAAAAGTGCTACCGTTCTGGCCTCACAATCACGGAGTCCGTGGTTCGAATCCCACTGAGAGTTTTTTCTTTGTTTTCGAATTCTTTTACATAAAACATTTAGGGTTCTCTAATTCAAAGTGTTGTGTCAGTTTTTGTTCACGAATATGTACAAGAGCTGAACACCTTGTGGTCACCTAGAACGATGGTTGACCGTGGACACGGTACCATGTGTCGACAAGTGATAGTTGATTGAGGATAGGTTCAGGAGCCGCGCACGGTGAGTAGTGGGGTAATTGGTCTTGAGGTCACTGCGTAGATTTGAAGTCACCCACCCAGTACCATATCATATGCGGTCCTAAAGAAAGTATTACGTTCCTGGCGGTGGCTGGAACCTGATGGTGCATATACATTCACGGTGCGGACACCAAAGGGCGTGAGGGACATACCACTGTCTTTGGGCATGTACAAAACATCTTCAGCGGGGAGACCAAGTATGCTAACCACACCACTACCGACGTCCGAGGCATGTGAGATATGAGTTATGAATCAATATGGCGGGGAGAAATCGGCGACGTACACTTCCTGAAGGAGGAAATCAAATCGTGAAGTAGCTCCAGTTTGTGTTGGGCACGTATGGTGGCGATGTTAATCATGGCAATACGGTAATGATGACACAGGACGGGGTTCGCCTTCTACAGACACACGTCGCTGAACGTCTGGGGTTGTTGAAGCAGTGGTCATTATAGGAGCCGCGGTGGAGTAGTCGAGCGGTCTAAAGCGTCTCGCTGCGGAGCGCGCGGTTGCTCACCGTGGAGGTTCGAGTCCTCCCTGGGGCATGGGTGTGTTTGTTGTCCTTCGGTTAGTTTACCTAGGTTTAAGTAGTTTGTAAGCTACGGACTAATGACCACGCAGTTTGGTCCGATAGATTTCCAAACATTTGATTTTTATTATAGGAAGTGTTCAGTGGTAGGCGCAACCGACGGGGACGCCCCATCAGCAGCACCATCCACTCCCATCGTCTGTGTCGCACCTGGTGCGGCGCGCCATCTACATCAGACACCT
This sequence comes from Locusta migratoria, assembly GCA_026315105.1. NCBI lineage: Eukaryota > Metazoa > Arthropoda > Insecta > Orthoptera > Acrididae > Locusta > Locusta migratoria. The sequence goes on from CM048746.1 coordinate 456,397,940, forward strand.
TTCCATCTGTCAGCTGCTCGATTTCTTCCTCATCATAATTCCTAATATCCATTCGAAATGGAGAATCATCAGAAGAAGTACGGCTGCGTTTCTTCCTCTTCCTTGGCGATCGTTGTTTACGAAAGTGTTTTTCAGACTGTCATCAGTCACTAGACCAGTCTGTAGGAAGACAGAGGTAGGCACGACTGCCGAATCAACTTGCATCGTAGCCGATGGAGCGTCCACTGTACTCGGAAGATTCGACTGTGCAAGATCTGACATTGGCGGCGTTGAGGAGGGTTTCTCTTTGGCATCTGCCGTATCCCGTGTGGATGTCGGGGACAGATCAGAAATTACTTGAGAAGTAGCACTCGTGTCATGAACGACCTTGGCATAGGGAGTGGTGTGGTCACAGCTGGGGATACTTCTTCTCCGATCGGCGTCTGTACAACGCGCCGTTACATGCATTCCGATATGACGTGCCCTTCCAGGCCGCAGCCTGGACAAGTTCGGGGTTGACCATTCAGTTGTTAAGAACTACGGAACGTCTTTCTTTAATTCAATTGTTACCTGTCGCTAGGGCCGGCGCGAGGCACGTGCGAAACGTGCTGCCGCACGGAGCGGCATTTTCCGAGGGGCGGCAAATCTGCCGCCCCCTCCCTTTTATTTTATTTTAGGACAAACTCAACGTTCATGCCCAAGAAGGGGATTCAAAACCAAGCCCTGGAGAGAGCGGCTTCGCCGGCCGCAGTGGCCGAGGAGACTGAGGCGCTCCAGTCACGGTCGGGGGTGCGAATCCCCTCTCGGGCATGGATATTTGGGCCGTCCTAGTTCGTAAGTAGTTCATAAGTAGTTTGTAAGTTTAGGGACTGATGACCCCGTAGTTAAGTCCCATAGACTATACAAACATTTGATTTTTGAGAGCGGCTTCGGGAAATGTGGCGTGGCGCCTCGCCTCGACTACCTGCCGGTCGCCCCTATTGAACAAGGGAAGGGAGGACTACTTTCTTCCTCGCCACTGTGGCAGCACCGTCGTGTTTACGTCGTAGGAACACAGAGTGGGAAGCAGCCTGACGTACACGCAAGTATTCTTATGATTGGAGCACTTCCAGCCTGTTACGCGCCGTGCGTTTAGACACAACTAATTTTCCAGAAGACGAAATCTAAATTAGAAATTCGAATGCAGCTTTCGATACTGAGATTACGTGTTAAGCCTGAAGAAATTTTGCTAAACCCTTTAAGGGCATTTTCAGAGTGTTTTATTCTTCCCGCATAAAAAAATCGTTGATAATTACCACAGTCAAACAACACCTACAATGGCTTGAAGTATTCCGAATGGGTAAATACGCTGCGAGTAATAACAAGGGATAAAGACATTGGGAATGCCTGGCATAAGTTGGGTTTCGACGTATTTTTCAAAAGTTTTCCTATGCGTTTCTGAGTGGTAATCGGACCTTTTGGTTTTTGACGAAATCTAAATTAGAAATTCGAATGCAGCTTTCGATACTGAGATTACGTGTTAAGCCTGAAGCAATTTTGCTAAACCCTTTAAGGGCATTTTCAGAGTGTTTTATTCTTCCCGCATAAAAAAATCGTTGATAATTACCACAGTCAAACAACACCTACAATGGCTTGAAGTATTCCGAATGGGTAAATACGCTGCGAGTAATAACAAGGGATAAAGACATTGGGAATGCCTGGCATAAGTTGGGTTTCGACGTATTTTTCAAAAGTTTTCCTATGCGTTTCTGAGTGGTAATCGGACCTTTTGGTTTTTGAGCCATGAAACACCTGTCTCCGCCTGCATGAACAACAATTAAACTCTGACCGGCACTTTTGTTTGACAATACTACTCGCACACTATGACTTTGCCAACATTTGTTTACTGTGTACTGTTTTCCGTTGAATACATTATCTGTTCACGACCACTGAAAAATGTTTATTAATGTCAACTGTAAGTTCATGCCGCGCGGGATTAGCCGAACGATCTAGGCGCTACGGTCATGGACTGTGCGGCTGGTCCCGGCGGAGGTTCGAGTCCTTCCTTGGGCATGTGTGTGTGTGTGTGTGTGTGTGTGTGTGTGTGTGTGTGTGTGTGTGTGTTTGTTTGTTTGTTTGTCCTTAGGACAATTTAGGTTAAGTTCTGTGTAAGCTTAGGGACTGATGACCTTGACAGTTAAGTCCCATAAGATTTCACACACTTTTTGAGCTGATACCCAGCGATTGTTTTGTACAAATATGTAGAGAATTTTACCAATCAGTCACAATTATGGTTTTTATTTTCCAGATCTACATAGATTTCAGTCACAGTGTTGCTATTTTCAATGCTTTGAGTTATGTTTACATCTATACCGTCATGCCGAACTTAACTGTCAACATGACGGTTTAAATGTAAGCACATATTAAAAGCTTAGAGACTGGCCACTCAGTGGCCGAAACATAGGTAGATCTGACAAGTACAAAAAAAAATTGAGATTGATTGCTGACTTTTCCTACAGATTTGTTTAAATAAAATTCCACAAACCTCGCACGGAGCGGCACCTGGGCTTGCGCCGGCCCTGCCTGTCGCACACCATCGAGCACACGGTATGTGCTGAAGGTTTGCCATTTTTCTTCTAGGTAACGTACGATTCGAAAGCCGAGACGACGACTTCATGAGGGAATTAAAAAGGAAGTTCAAATACTCGAATCGTACGAAGACCGTACTCTGCTTTCAAGTGACACCTCTCCTACGTTCCCATTAGAATATTTGAACTTAAGGCCATTGTCATGTCTGCGAATAACATCCTGACACACCTCGGCATTCGTCATGTTAATATAAATGACACTACTCGTGATCAAAAAGTGGATACCAATAACATCAAGAGGATCTAAACGAATTTCTTCACGAATGAACGTTTCAACTTCATGAGCACGAGGCCTCGCGTGATCGGCAAGAAAAGAAACTTTAAGGGTTGCTCGGCGATATGTATGCGCCATGTTGTTCGCGTAAAACGGACACAATACGTTACGACGCGACGCAGAAGTAAACAAACACAAGCTAGCGAAGTAACTCGGCATGTCGAGCCGATCCGTTCACGACCACGGCTGAAAGCCGACTGACCAACTGAGCTACAACGACACATACTGCATTTTTTGTTATTTATTGGCACTTACTTGCACTTGCAAAACTTCAAAATCTATTTTTGCGAGACTTTTTTAGAGTTGTGCCCAATGGCTTTGGCTCATACTTATTTGTGCACTAAACTTCACGTAACTTAAAATCAAAAAATTCTAAAATCCGATACTTATCTGGTCTCCTTGTCAGTACAGGACTGACTCTTGTAGCAGCCACGGGAATTCTGGGAACAGGAAATCATTCATCTCGTAAAACAGTAGAGTAGTTGTGCCCAGGCATTTGACGATCAGTTATACCCAGTGTCGTTTCATTTGAACAGCCTTATTACATGTGGCGGACAAAACAGAATTAACATCTAACATAGACTCAATATTTACTTATTAGTAAGGAGTTCGCCCAGCATTGGCTTTGAGAACAGCTACAACTCTTCAAGGAAAAGATTCTTTGTAAGTGTAGCGTTCAGCGCAAAGTTCCTAGTGATTGAAAAAAAAAGCGCAGGTGACTCCCGTTTATAAGAAAGGTAAATAAAGTGACCCACATAATAACAGACCAATATCGTTGACATCAGTTTCCTGTAGAATTTTGGAGCATAGTCTCAGTTCAAATATAGTAAATTTCCTTGAGACGGATAAGTTTCTTTCCATGAATCAGAACGGATTTAGGAAACGTCGTGTGAAACTCAGCTTGCCCTTTTCTCACATGACATCTTGCGAGGCATGGACGAAGGGCAACAGGAAGATCGTGTTTTTCTCTATTTCAAAAAGGCCACACTGCCATCTGCTAACGAAGATACGATCATATGGAACACTCCGTAAGAGAACGCAGTACGCTGTTTTCGATGGCGAGTGTTCATCAGAGACGAGTGTGTCGTCAGGCGTGCCCCAGGGGAGTGTGATAGGACCGCTATTGTTTTCTTTCTCAATAAATGATCTTATGGACAGAGTAACTTATAATTTGCGGCTGCTTGATGATGATGCTGTTGTGTCTGTGAAGGTGTCTCTTTAATTGACTGTAATAGCATACAGGATGAGTTAGACAAACATTCTAGTTGGTGTGAAGAATGACAACAAGCTCAAACTGTAGAAAAATGTAAGATGATGCGCATTAGACGGAGAGACAATCCCGTAATGTTCTAATACAGCATTACTACTGAGCTTCTTGATGCAGTCGCGTCGTTCAAATATGTAGACGTAACATAGCAGAGCGATATGAAATGGAACGAACATGTAAGGACAGTTATTAGTTGGACTGACCGTCGACGTTGGTTTATTGGGAGAATTTGGGAAGATGTACTTCATCCGTGGAGGAGACCACGTATAAAACGCTTGTACGACTACGTCTTGAGTATTGCTCAAGTGTTTTGGACCCGCAACATATCAGTTTAAAGGAAAACACGGGAACAGATCTGCGGCAAGCAGTTAGGTTTGTTACTGTTAGGATCGACCAATGCGCGAGTGTCTCGGAAATGATCCGGGAAATCAAATGGAAATCGCTGGACGAAAGACGACGTTCTTTTCGAGAAATTTTGTTGAGGAAATTTATAGGGCCGGAATTCGAAGCTGACTGCAGAACGATCTTCCTGCCGACTACTTAAATTTCACGTAAAGACCACAAAGGGAAATTAGGGCTCGTACAGAGGCATATAGATATGCATTTTTCCCTCGTTCTATTTAGGAGTGGAATAGGAAAGGGAATGCGTAGTAGCGGTATAGTGTATCCTCCGCCACGCACCTTACGGTAGATTGCGGAGTATGTATGAATATGTAGTTTCCAGTAGAATGATATCATTTTTGTAACAAAGAAACTTCCAATTACTTTAGCGATGTCGGAACTATAAATCTCTAAATCTGATCCTCACTCTCTGCTCTAAAACAACCTACAATCGCTCAGTTATGTTGAGACATGGTGATTTTCCTGTCGAAGGTAAATGTCTGATAATTTCCTGATGCTGCACAAACCACGCATGAACACGACTGTGTAAGCGTCAGACTACATCTACAAAGGTGCGTGGCGGAGGGTACCTAGTACCACTACTAGTTTCTTGCTTTCCTGTTCACTGCAAGTGACACTGAACTTTCTGGACGCCCTGTGGAGGTTACGACTACAGAAATCATTGATAGAAATCCATGATATGGTGACGGATGACAGAAGAGTTAAGGTGCATGCAATTGCTAGTACTGTGGGCATTTCGCATGAGAAATCTGTCCGCAAGATGGGTGCCGCGATTGCTCACGCTTGACTAAAACCGGAATCGTGTGAGGTGTTGTAAGGAAGGTTTTTTAGCTGTTCAGAGAGAATCCGCAAGACTTTAACCAAAGAAGAATCTAAACATTACGTTAAGGACACAGTTCGTTGTAATTGACAGTAATTCATCGAGTACAACAGAAGTGATCTGGCGTTCCACAGGGAAGCGTTATAGGTCCCCTACTCTTCCTCGTGTTTATAAAGATTTAGGAGACAATTTGAATAGCTCCCTTAGACTGCTCGCGGATGATGCTGTCGTTTATCGGTTAGTGAAGTCAACAGAGGATCAAAAGCAACTGCAAAGCGATTTAGACAAAATTTCTACTTGGTGCGAAGATTGGCAATTGACACTAAATAAAGAAAAGTGTGAAGTAATACACATGACCACCAAAAGAAATCCGCTGAACTTCAATTACACGATAAATCAGTCAAACCTTAAGGTCGTAAATTCTACTAAATACCTAGGAGTTACAATTACGAACAACTTTGACTGGAGAGAACACATAGAAAATATTGTGGGGAAGGCGAACCAAAGGTTACGTTTCATTGGCAGAACGCTTCGAAGATCCACCAGCTCCAAAGAGACTGCCTACATCACACTTGTGCGTCCTCTCCTGGAGTACTGTTGCCCCTTGTGGGACCCTCACCAGGTGGGACTGACGGAAGATATTGAGAAGGTGCAGAGAAGGGCAACTCGTTTTGTTTTATCACGTTACGGGGGAGAAAGCATCACGGAAATGTTGCACGAATTGGGGTGGAAATCATTAAAAGAAAGACTTTATTCATTGCGGCGTGATCTGTTTGCGAAGTTTCAATCACCGACTTTTACTTCTGAATGTGAAAATATTTTGCTAGCACCCACCTACTTAGGGGAGACATGGCCATCCCAATAAAATAAGAGAAATCAGATCGAAAACGGAACGATTTAGTTGTTCTTTCTTCCCGCGCGCTATTAGAGAATGGAACGGTAGAGAAAAGTTATGAAAGTGGTTAATGAATCCTCTGCCAGGCACTTAAATGTGATTTGCAGAGTATCTATGTAGATGTAAATGTACCAAGGGAGAATCTGCTGCAAAAAAAAGGCGAAGACCGATCCTTCATCCGGAAAGTTTATGGCGACAATCTTTTGCTATTCGCAAGGGATAAGCCTCATCGACTATCTGGAACAGTATACAACTATTACAGTTGCATATTATTCATCGTAATTGGACCGTTTGAAAACCGATCTGCAAGAAAAGTGCCGGCCATTGGCCCACAAAAATATCGTTTTCCATCACGACAATGCACCAGCACACACCTCAGCAGTTGTGGTCGTAAAAATTATTGGAAATATCCAACTCGTATCACATCCCCCTCCCCTCCCCCCTATTCTCCAGACTTGGCTCCCTCGGACTATGTTCCGCAAATTAAAGAAATGGCTGGCGGACGAGGATTTCATTGAAACGAGGAGGTGATTGCAGAAACTAATAGCTATTTTGCAGACTTGGACAATTCCTATTATTCGGAAAGGATCAACAAATTAGAACAGCGTTGGACGAAGTAAAAATGATTTTTCCCAAACACGTAAATACTTTTTATTTTTGCACGGACTTTTCAAACTCCCCTCGTACATAGGGTAAGGTGGTACAATTTCGATATAGGTACAATTCCGATCAAAGTAGGTTTTCGCGCCATTTTTCTGTCCCGTAGTGTCTCGTTGTGTCACGTTGTAGAGTAGCAGGTTTCTACAGCTCCTCCTGTCTTTTCCAAGAATACACCGCTTTGCGGTAACGAGATATAATTTTTTTCCCTTTAAAGAGGTAAGTGAAGCTACTTAGTCTAACGCGCTCTTATAAATCATCTAGTTAAGGGTGACTGGATTCGCTACCAAAAATGCAATGTTTGGTACCACAAAGTATGCGTTGGTGCGTGACAGAAAAAGTGCTTTTTATGCGGAAGATGCCCGTAATCAAAATTGTACGAGGAAGTGATCACAATTGTACCTAGTGTGGTACATTTTCGATCGATTTTTCTCAATTCCGTAACCTTTTTTTGTGTTTATACCAACATTTGTAACGGTATAATATTTGTGTTACATATTCATTAAACATCCAAGAACAAGTGTCATAGTTAAAATCATTCCTTTTCTCAATCTATTTCCAGTTATAATAACATTTGTCCGAAATGTTCGAAATTGTACCACCTTACCCTACTACGCAATCCATCCAAATGTACGTGGCGGAGGGTACCTAGTACCACTACTAATTACTGGATTTACTTTTCCACTCCCATACAGAACGAGGAAAAAACTGATGCTTGTATGCATGTCTACGAGCCCTAACCTCTCTGATATTATCTTCGTGCTCTTCGCGCGAAATGTAAGTTGGCGGCAGTAGAATCGTTCTGCAGTCCGCTTCAGATTACGGCCCTCTAAATTTCTTGAACAATATTTCTCTAGAAGTACGTCGCCTTTCCTCCAGCGACTCCCATTTGTGTTCCCGAAGCATCTCAGTAACATTCGTGCATTGATCGTACCCTTCCGGTAAGAAACCTAGCCGCCCGTCTCTGAATTACTTCTGTATCTTCCTTTAAATCGATCTAGTGGGGCTGCCAAACAGTTGAGCTTTCACGGCAGTTATTGGCGTCACTTAAAAATTTCGGGCTGTGATGCCATGTCCATACACAAAACATTCCCCCGACTGCGGAAGGCATCCTCCCAGGTAAAACAGCGTACTGCAACGAGAGCTCGAGTGAGCGCCGTACATATAAGTCGAACAGAGGGCGCCGCTGTCGATCACGTGACGTCGACTCTGCTATGGTCTCTGCTGTTGCCAATCTTCTCGATTGAAATTAATCGATTATGCTGTTGCTGCAATCAGGGCCGCTGAGAGCCAGCACCGGGCCCGGGGCAGGAAGCAAGATCGGGCCCCAACTCAAAATATAGTAGTCGATTTTTTAAAAGAAGGTTTTACTTTGTTTTTAACCCTTTATTTCCGAATGTCGCAAATTCGCATTATACCGTTGTAACCTTTACATGTGGGAGAATAAGTATGTTCGAGAGCCAGCGCCGACTGAAGCAGATTCTACACGAACGGGCCCAGCGCGTGTGGCGTTTGCTGCCATTAACTGAATGTTGGCTGTACTTGTACGAGGACCCTTGTTTATCGTGCTCGTGTTGCGGAGAAAGAGCCGAGCTTGTGTTCATTCTTTATGAGATAAAGCTAAATACAGAGGGAAGTTTCAATCTGAAAATAATTTGTTTTGTTCGGTGTTGCAATTCATTTCTAATTAAAATATGAACCATCAGGCAATTAGGAATCTTTATAGGCACATGCAAGAGATAAAATAAAAAGCAGAAAGTACGGTAATTTCCATTCATCTTTGGTGCTTACATACTTCATTGCCAGATTGTGCTTGTGATTGACGCTTTTGCAGTTTCAATACAAGAAGCGTCGGGCTCCAACAAAACCAGCCCCAGGTAAGTCTTCCCTTATTGATGGAATAGGTCATTGGTCCTGTGTAACAGAAAGGCAGAGATGCAAAAGATCCAGCTGTAAAGTGCAGACAGTCGTTATGCATACAGAATTCAAGCCTCACCCTTGCAAATAAATATTCACATTGTTTCAAGCGATTTCATGAGCAAAGTAACTTTTTTCCCATGCATTAGGTTTAGACATAAACACACATGTAATTCAAACATACGTTAATTATTTTTCTATTCTAATGAGAAAATTCAATAAAAGTTTCCCTCAATGAAGAGTTGTAAGCCTTTATTTCTCAAATACAGGTTGTCATAAATTTAAGAGGTGCCTAATAATACCAGCTATATATAACATGTTTTACATTTGATATTATTAATCGTCTAACATCCCAATACTAAGCACAAAAACGCGATTTATTATTTTTTTTCTTGCAGTAGAAATTAATTCAAGGACTAAAGGCGTTAACACAACATCATTAGGGAACGTAGCAAATACACAAAAAATACTCACTATAATGTAATATAATTATAAAAATCCAATTTTTTACTAAAAAATTTGAAAACTTTCAAACATACAAGTTTTAAGAAGGTTTGGCATGGTTTCAACACATCACAATTAGGTAAACATTACAAATACACTTATTAGAAACCAGTACAGAGATACAGTAATAAATATTGGTTAGGGGAGTAGTGATAGAGATTTCAGGAAGCGAAGACAACGACAGCTAAGGAAGTCGGTGATAGCTCGACCGATACGTACAAGACAAGAGAGAAAACTGGTACGACTTACAAATTAGATATCAGATGCTACTCAGTAACGATTTATTTTTGTTAATGTTTGTTCGCTTAATTTAATTCTGTTTAGAAAATTTGTTTGCAAGCAAACAAGCCAAGCAGCCAGCCAAGTATTACACTGCTCAGTCATTGACCAAAAACTTTTCAGTAGCATGTCAACCGCAATGAGTCGTGCAGCATGTAATATATTACTTAGTTGCAGACAAAAAGCTTGTAATATATTACATGCTGCACGACTCATTGCAATTTACATGCAAGTGAGTCAGTGATCTATATATTTCACTAAAATTATATATATATATATATATATATATATATATATATATATATATATATATATATATATTACTGAAATGAATGACTGAGCAGTGTAATACTTGGTTGGCTGTTTAAAAGTGAAGTGCAAACAAATTTTGTAAACAGAATTAAGTGAAGCGAACAAACATTAACAAAAATTAATTGTTACTGAGTAGCATCTGAAATCTAATTTGTAAGCCGTATCAGTTGGCTCTCTTGGTCGAGCTATCAGCGGCTTCCTTAGCTGTCGTTCTCTTCGCTTCCTGAAATCCCTATCACTACTCTCCTAACTAGTATTTATTACTGAATCTCTGTATTGGTTTCTAATGAGTGTATTTTTGATGTTTACCTAATTGTGATGTTTGAAAGTTTTCAAAATTTTTAGTAAGAAATTGGATTTTTATAATTATATTACATTACAGTGAGTATTTTTTGTGTATATGTTACGTTTCCTAATGATGTTGTGTTAACCTCTTTAGTCCTTGAATTAATTTCTACTGCAAGAAAAAAAATAATAAATCGCGTTTTTATGTTTAGTATTGGGATGTTAGACGATTAATAATATCAAATGTAAAACATGTTACATATAGTTGGTATTATTAGGTACCTCTTAAATTTGTGACAACCTATATTTGAGAAACAAAAGGCTTAAAACTCTTCATTGAGGTAAATTTTTTACAAGCTTTTTGCCTGCAACTCTGTCAGTGCTGCTTTACGAACCTTCCGTTCAGTAAACGTTGGAATTACGTTATCGAAGTCTAGCTGCCTTGCCAAATCAGATTCAATAGCCAAGGTCCCCAAATCTGTGAGACGTTGTTGATGCGTTGTTGATCTTAGACAGTTTTCGACACGGTCAGAGTGCTAAATGATCTCTCTCCCAGAGCGACAGTCACTGGAAAAGAGGAAAAGATGCGCAGAGCTACGCTCTTATTCAAGACGTCGAATGGTTTCAAAGAGGTGCCTTCGAAGTATGCATTGTTTTTAAATATTTCATTTCTTCTTTTAAATCTATTGTAACATTATTATGGTATTCAGTGATGAATAAATTACATGTCTCGGCGATCTGATCATCAGTCATCAAAAATGTGTAATCTAATAGCTTTACTCCTTCACATCTTGTTGATAGATTGGCCTCTAAATTGTCAATAATGACATAAGAACATTTACCTTGAAGAGATCTGAATTCAAAACTGTTACTTCATTCATGCCTTCATCAAGAAATGATTTCCTCTTCTTACTTAGCTTTACGTTCACGATGATATACGGATGAGCTTCCTACCGCCAAAATCAGTGTCCCTTTACCAACACCATCGATCAATAGTCATATGACGATAGAAACAGTAGGCATTATTGCGTTAATACCGAATCTACCGTTTCAGTCACCTTGTAGCGTTCATGCAGTTGGACGGCCCGCTCAGTGCACACGTTTTTTATTCATTCGTAGAACACCCAATCTAAAACTGAACTGCCACGTGAAACTTTTTGTTGGTGGGGGAATCATACAATATCGCTTACTTCAGAACACAGACATTTGTCATCTACAAACATGTGATAAATTTTCCCATCTGTGTAGATATTTTAAAACTCAATTTGTTACAAAATTTATTTTACAACAGCTGTCTGAAATTCGCCATTTCAGAAGCCTGGGTCCTCACAACCCCCTCCCCCAAGAGCCGGGCCGAGGGGATTTTGTCCCCCCTGTCCCCCCACCCCCCTCACCACCTCACCTCGACCCTGGCTGCAATGTTGACAGACACATCTTATCACGTGTAACACCTTCCTCTTCTCTGTTAAATCGCGGTGTTTTCTCTCTGCGCATACACGATTAACAATGCGACATCTTTGCTATGACGGTCGTCTCGCTAAATTTTATTTCTTGATACACGTGTTTCGCTACAGCCGATTTATCAATATGTCTGAGGCGGCAGTTCCCTTTATATTCTACCAGACGGGTGTTGAAGATACTTTTTGTTGTGCTTACATAAACTTGTCCACAAATGCAGGGAATTTTATAGGCACCTGGTGTTGCCAGGGGATGTCGCTTATCTTTGGCGGATATTAAACATTCTTTTATTTTTGTGGTGGGTCTGAAAACAGTTTCCACGTCGTACTTGCTTAAATAGCTTATAAAGACACAACAGAAAGAAGCGTCAACACCCGTCTGGGCGAACATAAAAGGAACTGCCGCCTCAGACACATTGATAAATCCGCTGTAGCGGAGCATGTGTATCAAGAAGCTGAACACGAATAAAATTTAGCGAGACCACCGTCATAGCAAAGACGTGTGGACCACGGCATCTCAGCTTGGAAGTTTTAAGTGATGAGCAATACTCAAACGGCATCGCACAAGCGTTTTATATGCGGTCTCCTTTACAGATGAATCGAATCGCCCCAAAATTCCCCCAGTAAACCGAAGTCGACCATACGGCTTCCCCACGACTGACCTTACATACTCGTTCCCTTTTAATCACTCTGCAGCGTTACGCCTAGGTAAGTAATAGACGCGACTCTGTCAAGCTGCACACTACTAATGCGTATTCAAACATCACGAGATACTTTCTCCTATTCATCTGCATCACCTTACATTTCAACATTTAGAGGTAGCTGCCATTCCTGGTACCACCTAGGAATGTGGCCCACGTCGTTCTGCATCCTACTACAGTCATTCAATGACGACACCTTCCTGTACACCACAGCATCATCAGCGAACAGCCACAGATTGCAACTCACTGTAGAGGAAAAGAATCGTCACTTGGATAACGACTCTGTTCACGTAGAAACGACCTTGCGTGCGCCTTGTTTCGACATCAACACTAACAGTCAGATTCTCCATTAACGGTCTTGCCAGTGTATGTCACTCTCCAGACGTAAGCGCCCTCGATCGACTACCGCAGATAAGTGCTTCCACAGAATACTTCCTCTTGGTGACGCACCGCCTATGTTTGCTTTTCGAATCCTAAAGGCCGAGACATCACCTACCTCTGCGTGTGTCATGGATCTGCCAGCCAGTCGCCTGCAGCTCATACTTCATTCAGAAGACTTTCTGAAAGTTTCCATTTCTCCGCATACAATTTTTAGCATTCTGCCAATCAAACGCACCTCTCCTTCTTGGTCTTTTGACGTACTTTTTCTCGGCACAACACAGTGCAACGACACGTCCGCACTACAGGTTCTCGTCCGTATCCAGGGTTCTAAATAATCACCTGCACGCTATATTTCCAAAAATGTTCAAATGTTTGTAGAACTTATGGGACTTAACTACGGGGTCATCAGTCCCTAAACTTACAAACTACTTATGAACTAGCTAAGACTGAGGACGGCACAAATATCCATGCCCGAGGGGGGATTCGAACCCCCGACCGTAGTGGCCGTGCAGACCGTGGCTGGAGCCTCAGACCCCTCGGCCACCGCGGCCGGCGCTATATTTCCTTTCATGACAGAAAATATCCACTTCTCCGAAACACGACAACTATTTACGCCATTCTTTAGCCGTTAGCGACATTTAATCACCTTCTAGACATGCAATTACTACATAAAGTGTTGGTACGTACTGGTAGCCAATATATCAGTGAAATGATCAGGTATCCGATAGTGCGTTGAAAACTACAATATCTAATATAAATCGAAAACATTAAATATATGGTGACATAAAACTTGCCGCATTCACCAATACTGACGAGATTGAAACTAAGGGGTGACGGAGGGCAAGCGGGCTCAAAAAGTCGATTTTTAGATTTTAGTATATTTGAAATGCCTGGTATTTCTCGCGTAAAACAGATTTTGTTTCATGTAAATACGATAATTATTTCGTGAATTATGTTGTTTTTCCTGACACTTTGTATTTATACGACGGGTATGCTCAGAACTTTATGGCCTTGTTACACTTTCTAATTTAGAGTGCATTTGCCATTTTTAGAAGAGAATGGGGTCCACTTTGAGAAGATAATTAAGAGAAAGTCAAAAATAATATTGGGAGATGGTACTACGATAGATGATTAAGGTCCCTGACAAATGTTGAAATACATTACAGAATTATTATGGCTTGGCCATAAGGAGAAATGTAGGGAATTTAGAAACCATGGAAAAAGCTGTATGGACTACTTTTTCCGTGAGCTTTCCACAAATAAAAATCCAGTATACACTCTTTGCCCGAATGATCCTGACACTTTGTGCAAGTACAGGAGAAATGACCACAAACTTTCTTTACCTGCATCAGTAATGAATGATATTAAACCCATATTTAGAGACCTTTGTAAAGATACATTGTTGAAGAAATGTCTTCATTGGAAAATCTAAAATTCAAATGAATGTGTCAATTCTATCATTTGGATCTGGTTACCGACAACTGTATTTGTTCAGCTTAAAACCCTCAAATTTGGTGTTTATGATGTAATTTCTTACTCCACTGATGGTGTAACTACAATTCCGAATATTTTGGAATTATTGGGCATGAAATCTACTGGAAATACTTCAAAATCCTTGGGGCAAATAGGTAAACAGAGTATCCGCAAAACAAAAAATGTTCAAATGTTCGTTAAGTCTATGGGACTTAACTACGGGGTCATCAGTCCCTAAACTGACAAACTACTTATGAACTGCTTACGAACTAGGACGGCACAAATATCCATGCCTGAGGGGGGATTCGAACCCCCGACCGTAGTGGCCGTTCAGACCGTGACTGGAGCGCCTCAATCCCCACGGCCACCGTCCGCAAAACAGATGCACAAAAAAAGCAAGACAGAAAAGAAGAGGGACCAAGAGAAGGTAAAAAGCTCAGTATGATTCGCATGAAGCTCAGTGTGGTGTAGGAGAATATACGTGGTAACGAATTCTCATCAATATCTATACTAGAATTGCAATATTAAATTTTAAATGGATTTTTCTCAAAACTATTTTTTTTATATTTCAGGTATCAAAATTTGATAAACTAATGGGGTTAGAAACATTAAATTTGGTCAATTTGTACTGAATATGGTAATAAGTTAACCTGAGAACCACCAAACAATCAGGAACTGTTTCATAATAACTAATGTGCTACAAAAAAGGTTACATTTTACTGGTGAAAGAATAAAACATTTTTTCTTAAAAACCGTGAGAGTTATTACGTTCATTTTACTTGTAAATTGAGGCGTACATGTTATATGTATGCAGTAAAAATGTCATTGTTATATCACATAGTTCTTTTGAAAAGTGTACCTATTCAAAGGATAAACTAGAACTGGCAAATAGGGCTAAAAGTTGCCTTCCATCTCCCCTTAAGAAAATGCAAAAAGGAGGAAAGTAAGGGGATGGGACCTGAAAAAATTGAAGGAACCAGAGATTGTCGAGAGTATCAGGCGTAGAATTGACTGAATACGGGGAAAGTAGTACAGTAAAAGAAAAACGGGTAGGTTTGATCGATAAGGTAGTGAAGGTTGCAGAGAATCATATAGAAGAATATATAGGAATCCTTGGATAACACAAGAGACACTTGCTGAGAGAAGAAAGTATGAAAATCAGTAAGTCAATCAGGCTAACGGGACCACGTCATCATCATCATCATCATCACCACCAGCATCAACTGCCCTGCGGAAGGGTTTAACGCATACCCTCCATGCTTCTCTGTCTTCTGCTTTCCTCTTCATTTCTTGGTATCCTCCTTGTGGCCTGCTGATGTTATCCAGAATCTGGTATCTTCTCTTCCCCGCAACGAAACATCAATGGCCTCAACTAGAATACAATCTCTTCTCAGATCGCGACCACAGTCATAATCATTCTCCGTTCTTTTCCAAGCGCCCCGCCGGCCGCAGTGGCCGAGCGGTCTGCGGCGCGTCAGTCACAATCTACACGGCCGCTACGATCGGGGGTTCGAATCCCCCCCCCCCCGCCTCGGGCATGGATGTTTGTGTCGTCTTTAGTGTAAGGTAGTTCATAAGTAAGTTTGGGGACTGATAATACCGCAGTTAAGTCCCTTAAGCTTAACAAACATTTGAACATTCTGTTAAAACGTCATTGATGGTTAGTGTTGTGACACAGGTTCCTGCCGGCTGGATGTATTTTCCAATTCCTTTTGTATCACAGAACATTATCTTCTTTAGTTTGCGGCGGTAGTCATTCAACAATACAGAGAAGGAAGCTCTGAATCAACTAGTGACCGGACAGGTTGGCCGTCGATGATGACGTCAATGAGATTTCCCAACATCTTAACAATTGACATAAAAGTTTTCTGGATATTGTACCGCGTCATGATGTAAGGCTATTATTTAAATAACCGACGTTTCGGCCAACGTTACACTGGCCTTCATCTGGGTATACTGATGTGAGCTGGTTGTTACTACACTTTATATTACTTTCATTTAGACATTACGCCATAATTTTTAAAAATAAGCGATGTTATTGGTGAAATTTTTGGCGGAAGAATGGAACTTTATTTTGATAGGATGTTGAGGTGGAAGGGGTGGGGGTTAGCCGTTGCTTCTTGGATAGCGAGACATGATTGGTGTTCATCGGCGAATGGGGCGAGGGCTTCCGTTTCTCTCCTGCTGGCCGTGGGCCGCGCGGCGGCAGTTGCTTACTAGTGACGCTCGCGTGTTGTGTTGTCAGTGCGGCCTATTTCGCTGTGATGGCTGGTAGCCAAGAGGGGGCAAGCCTGAGCCCATCTTCTCTGCTCATGTTATTAGGATGTTTTACAATTTCGATAGCTTCCCTTATCTTGCGTTTATCCATCCCTGGTTCCTTGGCGAATATTCTGGCATCGTTAAATTTTATCTTTTTGCTGCAATCTTGCTGGTGTTCGGCTACTGTTGGCCTAATCGAATTTGCAGTAGCCGAACACCAGCAAGATTGCAGTAAAAAGATAACATTTAACGATGCCAGAGTACTCGCCAAGCAACCAGGGATGTTTAAACGCAAGATAATGGAAGCCATCGAAATTGTAAAACACGCTAATAACATGAATAGAGAAGATGGACTCAGGCTTGCACCCTCTTGGCTACCAGCCATCACAGCGAAATAGGCCGCACTGACATCACAACACGCGAGCGTCACTAGTAAGCAACTGCCGCCGCGCGGCCCACGGCCAGCAGGAGAGAAACGAAAGCCCTCGCCCCATTCGCCGATGAACACCAATCATGTCTCGCTATGCAAGAAGCAACGGCTAACCCCCACCCCTTCCACCTCAACATCCTATCAAAATAAAGTTCCATTCTTCCGCCAAAAATTTCACCAATAACATCGCTTATTTTTAATAATTATGGCGTAATGTCTAAATGAAAGTAATATAAAGTGTAGTAACAACCAGCTCACATCAGTATACCCAGATGAAGGCCAGTGTAACGTTGGCCGAAACGTCGGTTATTTAAATAATAGCCTTACACCATGACGCGGTACAATACCCAGAAAACTTTTATGTCATCTGACTCTGGCAGCGGAAGCCTACGTAATTATATCTTAACATCTGTAGCACATGGAAGATATTCATCTGCGGCGGCCTCACCTCCATAGATCGCCACCGCGCCTAGTTTTCCTTGAACATGGCGGCTAGGCGAAGGTGAACAGCGACACGTTGGAAAGCGACCACATCCATGAAACGGCGACAGTAATCATCTGCAGTTGACTGCTGTTGAAAGGACTGCTCCGATGGTTGGCGTCTTGTGACATAATAATTGTCTTCTCGCTTTACACAATCGTGTGATATGGCCAGGAAGGCCACAGTGAAAACACAATGGCGTGTGACATAGGGCCAAAACACTTTGTATATACTACTGTATTGACTCACCATGTCGCTGGACCCTTTCTGCAATAACTCTTCTGATAAATGCACTTGTCGCTGATAGTCTCCAAACGTCTTCTTAAGTTCTGTCTGGAATTTTCAAAATGTTCAAATGTTTGTAAATCTATCGGACCAACTGCGTGATCATCAGTCCGCAGCTCACAAACTACTTAAACTAAGGTAAAATAACCTAAGGACAAACACACACACCCGTGCCCCAGGGAGGACTCGGACCTCCGATGGCGAGCAACTGCGCGCTCATCAGCGAGGCGCCTTAGACCGCTCGGCTGCTCCACCGCGGTTCTGGAATTTTTCCCAGCTATCGAGCTGCTCCTCGTTATTTTCAAACCACTGCTGGGCCGTCCCATCCAGGTAGAAATATACGTTTGCGAAGCACATAATGTGATCCCTCTGATACTTGGCGACTCGGTCGAATCCTTTCAACCATTTATTTGGGTTCTCTCCAGCGTCTCCCGAGAACACCGATGGGTGTCTGATGTGCAGCTGGCTTACCGCTGTTTTGGCGTCCATGGTTCTTTTGATGACACTGAATTTCGGACGGAGGTAGTCAGTATACCCTTTGTATTCCAGTTCTTCTCTGTATAAGCGTCAGATCTTACTCTGCCTAATCGGAGCCATGATGATGCAGATGTATTGCAGTGTACCAAGCGCCTCGACCAGAAAGTGTCACGTTGAAAACTGCAGGTGGTGTGGATTTCGAAGGCTGGTCGGTAATACAGCACAACACTTTACACGTGTAACACGTTTCTATATCTACATCTACATGGAATACTCTGCAGATCACATTTAAGTGCCTGGCAGAGGGTTCATCGAATCCCATTATACTACTTATTTCCCATTCCATTCTCGAATAGCACGCGGGAAGAAAGAACATCTGAATCTCTCCGTTCGAGCTTTGATTTCTCGTATTTTATTCTGATGATCATTTCTACCTATGTAAGTGGGAGTCAACAATATATTTTCGCATTCGGAGGAGCATGTTGGCGATTGGAGTTTCGTAAGTAGCCCACGTTGCAGCGATAAGAGCCTTAGTTGTAATGATTCCCAACCCAGATCCTGTATCATTTCCGTAACCCTGTCTCCCTTGTATCGTACAATACGAAAGGAGCTGGCCTTCTTTGGACTCTTTCGATGTCCTCCGTCAAACCCAACTGATAAGGATCCCACACTGGGCAGCAATATTCCAAAAAAGGACGGACAAGCGTAGTGTATGAAGTTTCTTTTGTAGTTCTGATGCATCTTTTAATGGTTCTCCCAATAAAACGCAGTCTCTGGTTCGCCTTTCCCACGACATTATCTACGTGTTCGTTCCAGTTTAAGTCTGAAGTAATAGTAAATCCAAGGTATTTTGTGGAGTTTACGGTCTTCACCTTTGATTAATTTATCTTGTAAACAAAGTTTAATGGATTTCTTTTCGTACTCATGTGGACGACTCACTTAGAGTCAATTGCCAATTTTTACACAATACTGATATCTTATTCAGATCGTTCTGCAGTTGGTTTTGATCTTCAGATGATTTTACTAGACGGTAAACGACGGCGTCATGTGCAAACAACCTAAGAGAGCTACTTAGATTTTCCCCTAAATCGTTTATGTAAATAAGGAACAGCAGAGGACCGTTAACACTACCCTGTGGAACGCCCGATATCACCTCTGTTATAGTCGATGCCTTACCATCGATTAGTACGAACTGTGTCCTCTCTGACAGGAAATCCCCTATCCAGTTGATTAAAAGCCGTTTGTGAAGTACGGTGTCAAAAGCCTTCTGGAAATCAAGAACTACGAAATCGATTTACGAACCCTTGTCGATAGCACCCCTCACTTCGTGTGAATAAAGAGATAGTTGTGTTTCGTATGAACGATATTTTCTAAATTCGTGTTGACCTTATTACTAACACACGCGTACACTGCCTCCTCCTTGGAGTGCTTCAGTATTTATACATAGAAAAATTTTCTGGCACTTATAAGTACATCAAACATACTAAACATCTCGAACATTCTAGAAATACCAAATACAAAGAATTAAATTTTCTTCTGCAGGTTCCGGGATTTGAACTGGGGACCGCAAGCACAGCGATCTGCGACGCTAACACTGCACCACTCCTGCTGTCAGAAGACTCGCCGCAATATAAATCACAAGTAAACACACATTAAACTAGAATACGGTATTACATTGTGAAACAACATGTGTGAAATGTAATGGTTGTCTCGTTATATTTTATATACATCCCCGGACAGTTGTGAATCCAGGGCAGAGGTGCATATGGCGTTGTAACTTCCCCCTCCCCCCCCCCCCCCCGCCCACCACACTGCCCAACAGAGCATAAGGAAAACCTCCTAACGTGTGAATATGAGGGTTTTTTTTAAGACTATAGGTTGGAAGTACGATACCACAAATTTTCTATGTGGATCTACTAGGTACTGAATGGTTTATGCAAGATGGAGCCCGACCACATCGGACCGAACAAGTGTTACGCTTTCTTGAGGAATACTTCGGGAATCATTGCTTTGGAATATCCCAAATTTACTGGTGCAGGCATAGATTGGCCTCCATATTCGACGGAATTGACTCCCTATAACTTTTTTTTTTTTTTTTTTTTTTTTTTTTTTTTTTTTTTTTTTTTTTTTTTTTTTTTGTGGGGCACAGTGAAAGACATTGTCTACCAGAAACATCCCGCCACGCTGGACGAGCTTGAATCGGCGATCTCTGTGGCATGTGAATATATATACATCGTAAATTACATTTTTGGGACAATACTGTAAAATCAGAAACTATTAAGACATTTTTCATTGTTTTACATCACAGATGCGTCACTTATGTCAGGGTGACGAGTATCGTAAAAACAAGGAAAACAATATTTTTCACGGTATCGAACACATCTTACAAGTGCTGCATTTTTACAGTCGCCATTTTTCTTCGAAATAACAGATGGAAATCGAAATTCATTTACGTTCATAAAGATTTCTATTTTTTCCACAAAGTTGAGAAGTGAACCATGCATAGTGATCATTTCTCGGAAGATTGGACACATCCTCACTAACACTAATTTCACGTCCTCGGACCATCAGGTAAGCACACAACGAAAAAAATTAAAAAGGATAAAGGTGGAATTAGGACCACCGAACCTGCTTTTCCTTGCTCGTCAATCCACAACTCTACCAAATAAGTTACGCCGATAACTGGTGTAATTGCCACTATGACAGATATTTAAATGTGTCTGCAAAACTTAGTATTCTTTCTACACTCGCCTTAAATCGAATCTGTAACGCAGGATAGCGCATTGTCACTCGGCTGCTAGCGTAGTCGGTGCTGGTAGAAAATTTTCGTCGCCAGGTTTGTCATGAAGCTGGAAGTCTATCGATGACCTAGGTAAACAGCTAAAATTTATTCAGTGCTTTTATCTACCGCGATCTAAGTGTTTCAGACGACGGATAATGGGTCATTTTAATGACCTGTCTGAAATAATTCGAACGAATTGCAATTTAAAAGAATTTGATAATTTGTGTTTTTCGCTAATATGGCGAGTAATAAAGTCGCTGTAACGCTATTTTGAAATACAGATGCCACGCGGCTGTTAACCCGAGAAGCCTTCCGACTTTATATTAACGACACGCTATCTCCGCCAGGTCCTAGGATTTTTATCTGTCTCACTTTCCACTTCTTTCATCTCTGGCAGTATTGCTCATGTGAAACAAAAAAAAAGAAAGAAAAGAGTAGCACCGTGGTTCGGAACCCACGTTAAACTGTAGGTCCCCCTATAACTAGCTGGGTAGGTCAGTTCGAAGTTCGGAGGAAGGCAACGGCATACCATCTCCAAACAGGACCATGGTGTTCAAACCAATCTTCGGATTGTTGACTGCTTTTATTGCCGCTGACACACGAACAGTCAAATAAATTGGAGTGCTACACAGAGATTTCTCTGAAAGCACACACTCACTCACGGCGTTGCAGGAGATATAGTTAATTTCTTAGGAGACTGTAGTATAGACGAAATGCAATGAAAATGTTTCCAGGTTTTACCTAGTGCGGAGATACAGCGAACGCATTTCAGTTCCGTGTTTTCGTACACCGGCTGTTATGAGTTGTCAGGGGCGTATTCAAGGGCGGATTCAAGAGGGGTGGGGGCACAGGGTCACGTGTTCCCCACCCCCTCCCACAGTCCGCCCGACGAAAAATGAGAGAGAGAAAGAATGGTGGAGAGAGAGAGAGAAAGAGAGAGAGAGAGAGAGAGAGAGATGATGATGAGGAAGGGAGGGAGGGAAAGAATCTTAGCATTAAAGTAATTAACTTTTAGGGGCAGCAAGTAATTGTGAGTTTAAAAATGCAATGAAGAAGAAACTGATTCAGTACATCTACATCTACATACATACTCCGCAATTCACCGTAAGGTGAGCGGCGGAGGGTACAGTGTACCACTACTAGGCATTTCCTTTCCTATTCCACACCCAAATTGAACGAGGAAAAGAAGAATGCCTATATGCCTCCGTACGAGCCCTAATTTCTCTTATCTTGTCTTAGTGATCACCACGCTAAATGTAAGTAGGCGGCAGCAAGATCGTACTACACTCACCTTCAAATTCCGGCACTCTAAATTTCCTCAAGAGACACTCACGAAAAGAACGTCGTCTTTCCTCCAGTGATCCCAATTGAGTTGCCGGAGCATTTCCGTGACACTCGCGCATTGGTCGAACCTACCAGTAACAAATCTAGCTGCTCGCCTCTGAACTGCCTCTATGTCTTCCTTTAAACTGATCTGCTGCGGGTCCCAAACACTTGAGCAATACTCAAGACGTGGTCGTACAAGCGTTTTATACGCGGTCTCCTTTACAGGTGAAGCACATCTTCCCAAAATTCTCCCAATAAACCGGTCGGCTGTCCGCCTTACTCACAACTGTCCTTTCATGCTCGTTCCATTTGATATCGCTCTGCAATATTACGCCTAATTATTTGAACGACGCGACAGCATCAAGAAGCTCACTACTAATGCTGTATTCGAACATTATGGGATGGCTTTTTCTACTCATGCGCATCACCTTACATTTTTCTACATTGAGAGCTAGCTGCCATTATTCGCACCAACTAGAAATTTTGTCTAAGTCATCCTGTATGCTATTACAGTCAGTTACAGACGACACCCTCCCATATACCACAGCATCATCAGCAAACAGCCACAAATTACAAGTTACTCTGTCCATCAGATCATTTATATAGATAGAAAAAATCTCAAACACATGAAATATAATTTTAGGCTTTATGGGAACATCAAACTTAGCACGACATATTCGTATTTATTGGCTGTTTGTTTCTGACCCGTAATTAGGCGACCATTTAGGATACGCTGTTTTTCCAATTTCTGCATTGTTTGGTAATGTCACAGCTACTCCGGTTACTGTACTGTTCGTCAATGGGAAGTTGACGATTGGTGCGCTGGCTGTTGGCAGCGGCAGGAGACGAGTACCATTGCTACCGTTCCCCCTCCCCCCTGCCCCGGAAGGAGAGCATCAGCAAGCGGAAGGCAGCGTCGCAGTTTTGGAAACGTTACCCGTAACAATGTGTGCAGTAATATTTCGCGTCTAGGGGGAGCGTAACGTTGGCAGCAATATGAAATAAATGGATGTCCCTCAAGTAGTGCAGATGTTTTCTGCTGCTGGCATAACCAGGTAGAGTCGTCTTCATTTGTCAAATGAATATACTTGTATTATAATTACCAACGCACTACTAGTTTCGACGCACTATGGCGTCATTCTCAAGTTCCTATGGTTAAAAAAATATTACAATGATTCAACCACATTAAAAGCGAAAAGATTAATAATTTATCAAGCCATGTAGGCCGCGTGGGAATGGCCGTGCGATCTGGGGTGCAACATCGTGGAGTACAAGGCCACCAGAGGTTCGAGTCCTCACTCGAGCATGTGTGTGTGTGTGTGTGTGTGTGTGTGTGTGTGTGTGTGTGTGTGGTGTGTGTGTGTGTGTTTTGTCCTTAGAATAAGTTAAAGAAGTTTTGTGCAGTCACCATAAAGCGGCCGGCCGCGGTGGCCGAGGGGACTGAAGCGCTCCAGTCACGGTCTGCACGGCCACTACGGTCGCGGGTTCGAATCCCCCCTCGGGCATGGATATTTGTGCCGTCCATTTTTATTTATATAGGTATATTGGTCAAACAATGAAGCTGTTACCTGTATCACTCAGCTTGTTGGAAATAATTAAACTTATTTCTTTATAAATAGTCTGCCGCGGCGGAGGGCCGAGCGCATTGAGGCGTTATGTTCCGATGCCCGAGGCCACTCCCCGTCGAAAGTTCGAATCCTCCCTCGGGTATGGATGTTTGTGCTGTCTTTAGTGTATGTTAGTTGATAAGTAATTTGTAAGTTTAGGGACTGATGGCCCCGTAGTTAAGTCCCATAAGCTTAACAAACATTTGAACATTTCACCATTAAATCATTTGGCTCATTTAACATGCACAAAACTTTTTCGACCATATTGTACAATTGTTTGAATTTTCAAGTGGTCACTCTTATTGTCCAACTATTCCAAAGTTGTATTTACCTATGCCAATTTCGCATGGCTTTCTGTGTATAGGGATTCGCATATACCCATCTGGCGAAGCTCAGAAACAGTTACTTTCGGAATGAAATTCAGAGCCTGAATGCCCCGTGTTCAGGTTTTGGCAATTGTTTCATTCTTTACGATGATGAACGCTGAAACACATGCGCCCACAGCTGGACTCAGGGCATTCACGCTCTAAATTCTGTTTTTATTTTATTTTTGTTTTGTGGTAAATTTATAAAATTTTGAATCATTGCAATATTTTTATGATCATAGCCATTTGAAAAAGACCCCAGTGTGCAGAAAGTAATAGTGCATTGGTAGTTAGATGGAAGTATATTAAAAATTTTCCTAAGAAGCGACTGTGGCTTTGGAACATGTTTGTATGTTTCCTATTGCAGTTACATGAGACAATAACTGTCATACTTGTGCCACCCACCCCCCAGAACTAAATTCTGTATCCTCCACTGGGCGTATTTTTCGAATGTTACCTATAGAGTGTTGAAATTCAAGTCGTACTTTAGTTTCTATTACGTTTTCATTGTGATTTGTTGACCAAGTCAACTGTAATTTATAGTGGAAACATGAAGCACGTATTTTGTAGAGAAAATCGTTCCCTAAAAGTACCTAACAAGATTATAGACCTGTTATACAGCAAGGTTTGCTTCTTCACACTGAAAAAATATGTTTCACACAGGGTTATCAACGTGGGGGCAGGCCCCCCCTCCCCTCTCCGTATTGTACATTTTTTCCAGGTGGTAAGGGGAAAGAAGCGTTGGGCGGATTTTTCGGGGAATAAGAAAGGTCACGAGGATTTATAGGGGTGGGGGAGGGGCGAATCTGTAAAGAATGATTGGAAGACTGGTAGCAGGAACCTCACAGTAATTCAGTTAAACGTCAGAGCGCTGAAATAGAAAAAAAAAAAGTAACTGAAGCATTCATTTATTTCCGAAAACATACTTCTCAAATGAGGACATTTCTTTCCTCTTTTGTTGTAGTTTAGAATTTAAAAAAATCGATAACTGTAATATGAAACTTTGCTACAATCGCAACTGTTAACGCAACTGCCTTGCCTAATCACAATAATGTTACTTAATGACTTTCCCCTGTTTCCTTTCTGCAAACCAGTATGGCAGCAAGTCGTCCCATTGCTGCCAATCAGAACGAGAGGTCTGCATGCAATAAAAAAACTACCCATAACTTTGACGCAAAGTCTTATAAAAATAATTAGCCACCAGTCTGCACTTGTTTCGGTATAACATCAAATCACGTGTCCTTGAGCATACCTTCACTTCTGTAATTTTCTCATTATTTGGTGATTATCTTAGGAGTAATAACGTTTAAAATCAATATTTCAAATCTTTCTAAATTTCTAGTGCAATCCTACAGGTGTAAATTATTATTTGTGGAATTATACAATATACAAGGTGGCCAGGTTATCTTGCTCACCCAAAACAGCTATTGTAAAACGCCTTTTACCGATATCAATGTAGGGCAGGGTTTAACGTTCTAAAACGAAAGCATGAGCGTTGTTTAACACAAACGTTTGTGTTTTTAAGTGGACTAAGCCATCCCGGCTCCTGTTTCTTCGACTGACCCGATCCTTGATATCAAAAAATGTTCAAATGTTTGTCAAGCTTAAGAGATTTAACTGCAGGGTCATCAGTCCCTAAACTTACAAACTACCTATGAACTACCTGATACTAAAGACGACACAAACATTCATGCCCGAGGGGGGAGGAGGGTGGGATTCGAACCCCACATACTTCTCAAATGAGGACATTTCTTTCCTCTTTTGTTGTAGTTTAGAATTTAAAAAAATCGATAACTGTAATATGAAACTTTGCTACAATCGCAACTGTCAACGCAACTGCCTTGCCTAATCACAATAATGTTACTTAATGACTTTCCCCTGTTTCCTTTCTGCAAACCAGTATGGCAGCAAGTCGTCCCATTGCTGCCAATCAGAACGAGAGGTCTGCATGCAATAAAAAACTACCCATAACTTTGACGCAAAGTCTTATAAAAATAATTAGCCACCCGTCTGCACTTGTTTCGGTATAACATCAAATCACGTGTCCTTGAGCATACCTTCACTTCTGTAATTTTCTCATTATTTGGTGATTATCTTAGGAGTAATAACGTTTAAAATCAATATTTCAAATCTTTCTAAATTTCTAGTGCAATCCTACAGGTGTAAATTATTATTTGTGGAATTATACAATATACAAGGTGGCCAGGTTATCTTGCTCACCCAAAACAGCTATTGTAAAACGCCTTTTACCGATATCAATGTAGGGCAGGGTTTAACGTTCTAAAACGAAAGCATGAGCGTTGTTTAACACAAACGTTTGTGTTTTTAAGTGGACTAAGCCATCCCGGCTCCTGTTTCTTCGACTGACCCGATCCTTGATATCAAAAAATGTTCAAATGTTTGTCAAGCTTAAGAGATTTAACTGCAGGGTCATCAGTCCCTAAACTTACAAACTACCTATGAACTACCTGATACTAAAGACGACACAAACATTCATGCCCGAGGGGGGAGGAGGGTGGGATTCGAACCCCACGACGGTGAACGGTCTCGCGCGTCGTAGAATAGCGTCTCAATGCGCTCGGCCGCTACGCCGCGGCGTTCCTTGATTTAATTACTGGCGCAAGCACTATCGATCTCTCTGTGCTTGCACCGCTCGTGGTGCTGATTGATTTATCGCGCGTCAATTGTCTTTTGACGTGTCTTTTCCTTACCGCTGGTGGCGCTACGGTGGCGGGCTGAGGCAGTTGGAGAGAGAAGTGAAATAGTCGTTGCGGGGATAGGAGAGAGAGGATCAAAATCTTCAAATGTTTGTAGAGCTTATGGGACTTAACTACGGGGTCATCAGTCCCTAAACTTACAAACTACTTACGAACTAGCTAATACTAAGGACGGCACAAATATCCATGCCCGAGGGGAGATTCGAACCCCCGACCGTAGTGGCCGTGCAGACTGTGACTGGTGCGCCGCAGACCGCTCGGTCGCCGCGCCGGCAGATGGGATCATGCAGAGAGTCTGATACGATGCATGGCATCGCCAGTGTCTAGTTATTTTGATTAAGGGGCCGTTTGTGGCCGGGCCCTTCGCGTGCATCGAAGTTGTTCTGGGTGGCACTCTGTCTGTCCGTGGGGAGCCGTGCATGCCATGAGCTAGAGGCTGGTCCGGAGAGGTCTGTTTACTTCGTCTCCCAGCTATGTGGTCGTGTTCCTAGTGGCCGTGTGACACCTCGCCAAGCGGCAGAGTTGTCAACAACTACACTACTGGCCATTAAAAGTGCTACACCAAGACGTAAAGCAGATGATAAACGGGTATTCATTGGGCAAATATATTATACTACAACAATTTGGGTGCATAGATCCTGAGAAATCAGTACCCAGGACAACCAACTCTGGCCGTAATAACGGCCTTCATACGCCTGGACATTAAGTCAAACAGAGCTTGGATGGCGTGCAGCCTCAACACGATACCACAGCTCTTTAACAGTAGTGACTGGCGTATTGCGACGAGCCAGTTACTCGGCCACAATTGAGCAGACCAGTCGAACAATTTCCGTATCCAGAAAGGCCCGTACAGGACCCCTGTTCAAAGTACCGTCGATGTGAACAAGAGGTGACCGAGACATGTAGCCAATAGCACCTCATACCATCACGCCGGGTGATACTTGCTTCCAATGTGCGTTTTCAGCGATGTTGCCAAACATGGATGCGACCATTATGATGCTGGATTCATCCGAAAAAATGATGTTCTGCCATTCGTGCATCTCGTTCGTCGTTGCGAACACTGCTATATCTCGCCTCAGGAGATAACTGTCTGCTACGGAAAGTGTTTATTGACAAGACAAACTAATAATCTTCTGGAAACAAAACTAACAAACGTCTGAAACTAAGACAAAAACAACCAACATCCACTATAACTTTTCTTCTTCACCAATTAGATACAACCCTGGGAGATAATGACAGCCTTGACAGAATGGCCAGGGCGACAGAGCCGGACTATGCATTCCGTTGCGGGAAGTCCTGCAGGCGCGGCGTCGCTGGCAGTGACTCCTCCCTGGAGGCGTCGATCGCGATCCCTCAGCTATGGTTTTCGTACGCAGTCATCAGGGAACTGCCGTCATGTTGCATTTCGTTCCCCTAAATAGTCTCACGTGACCATGTGGAGGAAAATAGTTCCGGTTTAGTGCGCTCTCTGGCGGTGTGGAACACCTCACTGTTAGGCAATGCGCGTCCTGCAGTACGGGTTGTCCGCTCGTCAGGCGAACCACCGGAACATGACATAAACCATCGCAGGCGCTCCTGTCTGTGATGCAGCGTCAAGGGTAACCGCAGCCATGGTCTCTGAACTGATACTCCATGCTGCTGCAAACGTCGTCGAACTGTTCGTGCAGATGGTTGTTGTCCTGCAAACGTCCTCATCTGTTCACTCAGGGATCGAGGCGTGGCTGCACGATCTATTACAGCCATGAGGATAACATGCCTGTCATGTCTACTGCCAGGCCTTTGGGATCTAGCACGGTGTTCCGTATTGCCCTCCTGAACCCACCGATTCCATATTATGCTAACAGTCATTGGATCGCGACCAACGCGAGCAGCAATGTCGCGATACGATAGGCATTAGCGATAGGCTACAATCCAACCTTTATCAAAGTCAAAAACTTCATGGTACGCATTTCTCCTTCTTACACAAGGCATCACAACAACGTTTCACCAGGCAACGGCGGTCAACTGCTGTTTGTGTGTGAGAAATCGGTTGGAAACTTTCCTCATGTCAGCACGTTGTAGGTGTCGTCACCGGCGCCAACCTTGTGGGAATGCTCTGAAAAGCTAATCATTTGCATATCACAGCATCTTCTTCCCGTCGGTTAAATTTCGCGTCTGTAGCTCGTCATCTTCCTGGTGTAGCAATTTTAATGGCCAGGAGGATAGTACTCCGCACTCAGCCCCGGCTGCGCCTCGCGTCGTTCCAGCTGCTTTTCATCTGGGATGTGTGAAATGTTTCCGGGCGTTGGTTGACACCCCCGTCCTACACCATCGCGAGGTTGCCTGCACTTGTCGTGGAGTAGGAAATAAATGACTGATACTCTTCCGCAAATTTGTGTGTGTAAATTGGTCAGGATCGGTGCTCGTTCCCCAGGAGCTGTCGTTGTCTGTGTCTACGTCGTTAGTTCGGTTCAATTGAATTATTCTTTTATCTTTGCTAGCAAGTACTCTATATTCATTAACTTGGTTAACGTAACTGGGGAATTTATTTGGTTTGTGCCCCTGTACTACCTCGCATCTGAACGGGCGGTAGTTGAATAGCTTTTTTTTTTTTTTTTTTTTTTTTTAAATCCTTCCAGGAACTATCCCTCCGTGTGGCAGCGCCACCCCGTGGTTGTAATTTGGCGTTATATCCATTTGTGTAAACCACTTCGTGTCCGAGCTGTAGTTCTTGTTGACCGTTGGCACCTTATTCAAATTCAAAATGTTCAAATGTTTGTTAAGCTTAAGGGACTTAACTGCGGGATCATCAGTCCCTAAATTTACAAACTACTTATGAACTGCCTTATAGTAAAGACGACACAAACATCCATGCCCGCGGGGTGATTCGAACCCCCGACCGTAGCGGCCGTGCAGACTGTGACTGACGCACCGCAGTACCCTCGGCCGCCGTGGCCGGCGCACCTAATTCCTTTACTTTCTGTTTTGAGTCAGCTCATCTGTTTTACCTGTGTGTGTGTATTAAATTAACCTGTAGCCAGCTCCCCACCTTCAGCGTGATGTTGATAAGTAATCTGAGATGTTTTCATTTAAATTACAGGGCTCATTTGTAAATATTGCTGTGTGTTGTTCTATTGCTCTTCCGCCTATTGATATCATTGACCATAGTTTCCTGTTACCAGCCTCTGTAATAGACCTTGCTTGAATTCTTGAGCTCGTCTTTAGTGTGCTTTCGTAATTGTATTTTTAAAGGGCTGTGTTTCCTTAAGTGTTGGCGCCCCACTTTAGTGTGATTTTAATAAGTAAGTTGAGCTGTTTTTATTTAAATGGCAGGGGGCATTTGTAAATAATGTTTTATTTACAAGGGTTTCTTTCAACAAAGACTTTCAACTCTTGCTTAAATTGTTAGGCTCATTGTGTGTGTTATTGTATTTTTAAAGAGTTGTTTTCATTAAATTTCGATTCCTCATTAACTTATCAAAAAATTGGTTCTCCCATCTTGGCCATCTGGCTTGTGTCACTTATCTGAACTGCCTTGATGAGCCTTCAGCCTCTGAGTGTAATATAAAATATACATATATCTTAATTAAAACAAATGGAACATGAACTGACTATGCTTGCTTAACCTCACCCACCAACTACCCACCGCTCCCACAACCATCCTCTCATGGAAGCCCTACATTATTTCATCGGCAATCTATAGAATGACAAATAACATAAACAATGTCATTGATTGAATCGCAATATTCCAATTACATCCCGAGATATTTCGAAGCGAAGTTGACGCTTGAAATACTCGAAACGCGCGGCTATCGCACGTCCTGATACTCAGGCGAGACCTCCGTGGTGCTCAGGACGTGAGCTAGTCATGCGTTTCGTGTTATTTTAAGCGTCAACTTCGCTTCACAATATCTTGGCGTATTGCAGAGCAATCAACGCTATTGTTTATGTGCTTTGTCATGCTATAGATTGCTAATGAAATAATACAGGGTGTCCATTTAAAAACACAAGTTTCAATTTAGAACGTTTCAAAATATTTACATTCATGACCCCATGCTTTATATCGGTGAAAGTCGTTTTACAATATCTGTTACTGTTGCAGAGATATTTTTGGTGAGCAAGATAACTGTGGCACCCTGTATATGGGTGTGGGGCGCATGTATGTGGGCATAGATATTAATTTGTAATGAACGATAATATCCGAAAACACCCGGAATATTATTCTTTATTTATCTATTTTCTGAAAATGGGCCGGCCGCGGTGGCCGAGGGGACTGAGGCGCTTCAGTCACGGTCCGCACGGCCACTACGGTTGGGGGTTCGAATCCCCCCTCGGGCATGGATATTTGTGCCGTCCTAGTTCGTAAGTAGTTCATAAGTAGTTTGTAAGTTTAGGGACTGATGACCCCGTAGTTAAGTCCCATAGACTCTACAAATATTTGAACATTTTCTGAAAATGGGCTAGGCTGTAGCTCATAGCAAAACCACCCCAGCCCCCTCCCGTCCGCATTTTAGGAGTTTTTCTTGTGATTTGGAGGATTTTGTGGTAAATTTATGGAGAATATTGGTGACAAATTTGGCAACTCTCATCTCACACTCCCTCATATCACTTTCCTCCAAAAGACACACACACACAAAACCAGCAGCATCAGTAACATTAACTTGAAATTACTTATGGCTAAAGGAGGTCAAATAATACCTACAGTGAAAGCTATAAACCCGTTTAAACTGATTTTACTTGACTGAGAAAAATAGAAAAAACATTCAAGGAAACAAATAGCTATAAAGTGAACTTGGGTGGTTATATAGTATTATCTTAAAAAAAAGTTTCAAAATGAACAAAGATTGATTCTACAATATTATCTTTCTGAACGAAAAGTCTTTAGAGAGAGAGAGCGCAGCATTGCAGCTTATCCGATCTATGCAGAAAACATTTGGCATTGTGATGTGACGGTAACCGGACGTGGTAATAGCGACTCTTGATGCCCAGGGATAATTTACCACAGCTCTGTTCGTCGCATTTTCATGGCGCAATACTTCCTCCTCATCACAACAAATCTCATATCAGCGCACTGTGCACTGTGACACTTCCGACCGCGATGTCTCACTAAATCAAAGTTATGAACAATTAGCATGATTGCGAATTAAAAGTCAATGTAAATGTTCTTGGACACAACTCACAACAGCAATGCAGGTCACCGCAACTGCTACGGCCATAAACATCCAGTAGTTCATTAACATATTACAGAAGTCACAATTCACGGCAAGAATAGTTTCACTCACATAGCATGAATGTTTACATTGTCCACTCGCGAAGGAATCGTTAATGTCCGATGTCAAAATGTTCAAGTAGTTGTAAAGCTTATGGGACATAACTGTGGGGTCATCAGTCTCTAAACTTACAAACTATTTATGAACTAGCTTATACTAAAGACGGTACAAACATCCATGCCTGAGAGGGGATTCGAACCCCCGACGGGGAACGGCCTCGCGCATCCTAGCACGGCGCCTCAATGCGCTCGGCCACTCCGCCGCGGCGTCGGATGTCATACAGTCCATTCAAGAGCTCATAAATCGTAGAAGGTTTCTGTTCATGAAGATCAGTAAGAACAATACATTTTTATAGAATCTCAACTCTCACGAAGCGATGAAAGGAGAAAATAAATTCGTTCACACAGCGACAATGTTTACACAGCGCACTCGTGAAAGCATTGTTGATAGTCAGTATATGACACCGCCCATTTGATGATTTGATTTGATTTTTTCAGGGAAGCCAAAACAGTCTTGGTCCAACCCGCCACTGCCCCCACCGAAAGTAAGTTTATTGTGCGGTATCGCACCCTGTATATCTAGTAAAGCCAACCAATGCCCTTGAACTGTGCAAGGAGTCCCTTTACCAGTTCTTTATTAGACACAATTTCTTCGGGTCTGGTTGTCCCAAATGTTCTGTGCCTTTTTCTCTCCAATGCAATGCATTCGAATATTAGATGTGATGCAGTTTCATCACCGTCATCACAGATCCTACATTTAGGGTCCTCTTCTGTTATTCCCATTGTATGTAGGTGTTTTTTGAAATTCCCATGGCCTGTCAGCAATCCAACCATGACTCTAATCTCTCTCCTGTTCAGGCCCAGGATTGCAGAGCTTCTTTTAAAACATGGCTTTGGCATCATTACCTTGCCATGTTTTTGTTGATAGACTTTGGTCCAATATTCTAAGTTCTGTTTTCTGAGCCAGTTACGTAGCTCCAATTTCATCATTGCCTTGGTGATTGTCATGACAGGTTCCGGTCCAATAAATGGAGTCTCTGCCCCCATCCTGGCTAATCTGTCGGCATGTTCGTTGCCACTGATCCCCGAGTGGCCAGGGACCCACAATAGGTTTACTCTATTGGTTTCCCCTAGCTCCACTAGAACCCTGTGACATTTTGCAACAATTTTAGACCTTGTTGCAGGAGCTGCCAGTGATCTCAGGGCTGCCTGGCTGTCTGAATAGATATAGATGCTACGGTCTTTGTAGCACCTACGCAAATTCTCCTCCACACACGACCTGGTGGCAGTGATTTCGGAATGGAATACTGAGGCCAGTTTCCCTAGAGAGATGACACCCTCCAGTCTTGGCTGCACCCCGTATACCCTGGCCCCAACGCCTAGGTCTGATTTTGACCCGTCAGTGAACCAGACAATATCCCCCATACGTGTCGAACTATTTTCTCCCACTGCTTCCTACTTCCAATTGTTATATTGAAAGGCTTGTTGAAGAAGTATGGGGTTATAATATAGTCGGCTGGCATTTGCCCAACCTTTTCTATATGTACCTCACTCAATATTTTAGTGTGTGATTCTGGATATCCCAAAGAGTTCCAGTTGTTGCCAGTTTTGAGTCTGTATGCACCAGCCGCTGCCTCCATCTTGACCCAAATGTGTAATGGGGGCATATCCAGCATGGTTTCCATCCCAGCAGTTGGTGTGCTGCTAATTCCGCCTGTTATGGCTAAGCAGGCTAATCTCTCCATCTTACCAAGCTCCTTAGCAGCAACACACTGCCCATTTAGTAACATGCAAACTGTTAAATATTTCTGTTTATAACGGCCACTCGAAGCTTCATCTAAGGCCACAGCAATTACACAAATTATCAGAAGTTCAGTCCCTTTTCAATGTACCGCTAAACGAACCGGATCACATCCACAATAGGCCTTTACGCCGTACACAACACATCAGTTCTCCCTCTCTATCTCTGTACAAAGATTTTCCGTTCAGAAAGATAATATTGTAAAATCATTCTTTGTTCATTTTGAAACTTTAACTTTTTTTTCCTCGAAGATAATATATCTATTCTAGTTCGCTTTAGAGCTATTTGTTTCCTTGATTATTTTCCCTTTTGCCAAATAGCTTATAAAGATAATAGCGGACACTCTTACTTACTTACTTTCCGTGTCCGGAACTAGACTTCTAACTTCCAAAAATTAGCAACAAATATGGCTTTGTCGTTAGCCTCCCATAAGTCTTCCATTGTGCAGGGCTTTTCTAAATATGGACAGATAAGCAGGTGTTGAGGATCCTGTACAGCACCACAAAGACACAGAGTGTTCTCATTCTCTTTTAGGAAGCCCCATCGCTGCATGTTTGTCTTGCACTTTGGCACTTCTACCCTCATACGGTTCAGGGTTCTCCAGACTGTGTATGGCAGGTCTCCACCAGGTGCCAGTTCTTCTTTTGCTGCTTCATACGGGCTTCTCAAATCCATTTCCCACCTTGCAATACGGTTTTCTCCGGCTGACCCTTCCAGTGCTCGAACGAAGCCGTCGGTCAGCAGGCTGGTGTCCATATAGAGGGTGACGCATGTCCTTTTCTTGCTTCGTTTTTTCAGCTTTGGCAGCAATTTCATGTCGTACATTGGGCGGTGCGATCCCCATAATTAAGTACATCTTGTGTACTGGTGTTGGTTTCAGGCACCCAGTCACAATCCGTGCCATTTCATTCACCGCGGTGTCAACTTTTCTCGCGTGAGTTGACGAACTGCATACTGGAGCGGCGTATTCCGCAGCTGACACACTAAGCGCAAGGGCTGAGGCTCTCAGGACTTTTGGGTTTGCACCCCAGGATCCGTTAGTTAATTTCCTGATGATGTTGTTTCTCGCTGAGACTTTCTCCCTTGTGGCATTGCAATGATGTTTATAGGTCAGTGTGCGGTCCAGTATGACACCGAGATATTTGGGCGTCGGACAGTGCGCGAGTCGTTCACCTCACCATGTAACATTCAATTCCCTATTTGCCTCCGCGTTCTTTAAATGGAAAGCACAGACCTGAGTCTTGGATGGGTTCGGTCGTAGGTAGTTTGCCTCATAATACTGGGAGAGGGATTCCAAGGTACTGGATAATTTCTCCTCTACATCCAGAAAATTCGTACCTTGTGCTGCAACTGCAGTGTCATCGGCATACATAAATTGGCGCGTGGTGTTTGGCACTGGTTGGTCATTTGTGTATATATTATACAGAGCTGGAGCGAGGACGCTTACCTGAGGCAGGCCGTTCCTCTGATTTCTCCACCTGCTCTTCTTACCCTGGAGACAGACAAAGAATCTCCTATTTTGCAGGAAAGTAGCAATCAGTGATGTTAAATGATAGTCTTTTGTTACATCATATACTTTCCTGAGGAGCCTCCGATGGTTTACGGTACCATATGCAGCTGTAAGGTCTATGAATGCCACTCCTGTGATCTCTTTTCTCTCAAAACCATCTTCGATATGTTGGGTCAGGTTGAGGACTTGACTGCAGCATGATTTGCCTTGTCGGAAACCTGCCTGCTGTGGGATGATCTGTTGTTCTAAGACGTTTTCTATGCGACTTAACGTCAGGCGTTCCAAGATCTTAAAGCAGTGACACAAAAGAGACACAGGACGGAAGTTTTTTGGATCATTAGGGTTCTTTCCCGGTTTCAGAAGAGCAACCACGCGGGCTTTCCTCCACATCTTTGGGATGTGAAGCCTTTCTACGCATGCATTCATCAAATCTAACAGCCACTGTAGGGTATTACTGCCGAGGTTTTTAATTTGCTCGACTCTCAGTTCATCGATACCAGGAGCTCTGTTAGTCTTCAGGCTGGAAATAGCTGCTGTAAGTTCTGACATTGTGAATGGTGCCTTGAGGTGATGGTTTTCCTGTGCCAGAACACGCGTTAATGGTTCGTGGTATTTTCTGCCACGGGTTTTGCCATTCAGGAGGAGTGTGGTGGTGACTTGGTCTGCAGTGACGTTAGTAAATTTATCATTTTACTTTGTGGCGTCACCGTTGAGGTTCTTTAGCAGTTTCCAAGCCCTCCTACTGTTTACTTGCATGTACAGGTTCTCGAGAAGGTCACGCCATTTGGCTTTGCGATTCTCTGCAATGACTGACATGAGTTCATTGCCTGCTAAAAGAGTCTCATCATCAAATGGATCATTATCGAAGAGCTTCTGGTATCTTTCCAGTAATGGCTTTGCATCCTCAGAGAGTCCGGCGATATACTGTGTTCTGCATCCTCGCGGTATTGTCTTCCTAGACACATTCTGAACTAGACTGCAAAAGAGTCATACATCTCAGGTCGTGGAGGGATTTTTGTTACTTCTAAATCAATAATCTCTCTGAGTTTCTTTCAGTTAGCCTTTTTAAAGTTAAATCTTCTTTTGAAAGGAACTTGTTCAGGCTTAACAACTGCGCTGACCGTGCAAATTATGGGCCGATGTTGCGTATGGGGAATTGGCTCCCCAATCAATTTTTCAGACTGAGCTGCAAATTTTTTGCTGACAAAGATGTTATCAGGATTGTATCCTTTCTTCCATCTGCCACTGTTAAAGGAACTTGGCAGTTTCGGGTCATGTATGAGTAGTAGGTCGTGTACCTCAGCCCATTTCTCTAGTTCCGCTCCACTGCAGTTGGTTTCTTTATAACCCCATGCAGTGCTGTGGCAGTTGAAATCGCCCAATATAAAATTAATGTCCTGGTAACTGAAGTTATCTGGCTCAGTGAAGATAAAAGTAGAGTCTGGAGGCTTGTACACAGAGGTAACGCTATACTGCTGAGTTCGAACAGTTAATATTTCGACGTCATCCCTGTCAGTCAGTGATGCAGATGTGACATTGATTCCTGGCCTCGCGAAAATGGCACTACCGTACTGTTCATGTGGTCTCTCCAGGATCTTTTTCATTCCGTCTATTTTGGGTGAAGGTTTTGTAATGCCCCGATGGGTTTCTTGAATCAGGAGGAAGTCACATTGGTGTTCTTTACACAAGTCAGATAATAAAACTTTATCTCTCGATATTCCTTCAACGTTTATCGATATCGTCACAAGTGGCCTTGGAAAAGACCATTTGGGTGGGGTCTTATTGGTCTTCATTTTCTCAGAAGTTCGTTCCGGTTGACACTCTGTAGCATTTACATGAGTTTGTAGAGTCATCTGTCAGTTCGAGTTATATACTATGCTTTCCTTCACAGCTATGACTCCGTATTTTATTTTCCTGCGTACCAAAATTACTTTGCAAGCTTTACGTTTTTTACGTCACTTAAGATATGTTAGATGATAATTTTTTAAGTGTACGGCAGAAGAAACTAAAGAAACTAAGGCGGTCGTCTCTGCCATGAACTGTGCAAAGCGTAGTCGCTTCATGTCAAGCGAAACAAAGTTAGAAAGTCGACATTTTACAAATATTTAACGAACTGTTTTCGATATATGACAACAACTAAAACTGTAGATAGCTCTCATGTCATACCTCTGAAGATACTTTACTTTCAGTGAACGAAACGCGTGTGGTGAAAGGCGAACGCACTTATTGTAGTTGCGTAGACGGTCAACTAATACCCTTCATAATGTGTACAGTTTACAAGGACAGAATTCGAATTTAAAATAACACAACACATGACGTAAGTTTTAACCTTATACATGAACGCAATTTCCATGAGCAGTTAGGCAGCAGAATTTAAGACAGTGCATCAGGACAAATACTGGAAATGACAACGAAAATGTAAGAGATTATTTTAAATTCATGTTTAGCCTTATGTTTCATAAAAAATAAGTTTTGCTTAAATACAAGGTATTATGCTGATGTTTCTAAAGCCTCGTCTAAACTTTAAATGAAGGGAGTCAAATAAAATTTACTGTTATACGAGGCGCGTTTTTTAAGTAAATTCCGCTTTGAGGTAGACACTAGCAGTTCGCGTACATGCAGCAACGAACGCGTGCGTCGTGTACCGGCATGCCACGGGAACAACTGTGCTCAGTTTCAGCTCTGTGGCTAACCTGTACGGTTCTGTTCTGTGCTTTCAAAATGTTTAAGACTATCAACTCGCCCGCCGAGTTTGAGGTTCGCTAAGTGATATGGTTTTTGTCACTGTTATGAGTAAAGGTAAATTGCGTAAATGGGTACGGGAATTCAAAGATGACCGTGACAACGTCCATGATGAGGACCGATCCGATCGCCCATATTCAATTACAGACGATTTGGAGGTTTCAGCTGAAGCAAGGATTCGTGAGAACAGGACCTTTACAATAACAGTTCCTCCAAACGTTCCCCCGACGTGTCAAGATCAGTGCTTTACGAAACGGCAGTGAACCCTTTGTTATCGGAACAGGCGGTATGATTGTATGAAGAGGGTATTTTAAAATTGATTGAGTTTGAACAACCTTGGTAACTATGTTGGAAAATAAAGTATGTACTTTCTGAAAATAAATTTACTTTTTTTAAATAACCTTTCGTTGTGTACTTCTGATCAAACGGGACTTACTTTAAAAAGACGCACCTTGGACATTTGTTCTTAGAATACGGTAACCACCTTTTTTTAAACTACACGCACTGAACAAATAACATTTACTCTTGGATTTACAAAATCTTTAGAGCTATTTGTTTCCTTCATTTATTTTCATTTGATCAGTCAAATGAAATCAGTTTAAACGAGTGTCTAGCTTTAATTGTAGGTACAGATGGACCTACATTAGCCGAAGTCATTTCCTGTTGCCCAAACGTTTTCCTTTTTATACTAATGCTGCTACTGCTGCTGCGTGTATGTTTTGTGCCTTTTGGTGGAAAGTGTTACGAGAGATTGTGAGATATATTTTCTCAGTGTGAATAAGCAAACCTTGCTGTATAACACAGTCTAAAACCTTATTATATACTTTTGGGGGAACCGTTTTCTCTACATATTACAAATACTGCGTTTGCCGAATTGGTATTTGTATATGTGGTTTCTAATGGAAACGCTGCTGCTGTCGCTTGTAGATAAAAGTGTATACGATTTGCTAGTCCCACACTACCGGATTCAAGAGAGTTTACTCGTGTCTTCAATGCACTACGGACCAGTGGTACAGAGCCCAGCAGTCATATCTTAACATGTAAATTAACAGACCATTGGCAAAGTAGAGGATATTATTCAGTCGGTACAACGTAGCCACGTGCAAGCGCACGTATAATTTCTGTACGTATCGGTGTTCCACACAGTGGCGGAGTAAGTGGGGAGAGGGGGCGGCTTTTTTAGAATGTCCCGTGCCTCACGTCCTGGAGGGCCTCCAAATCTCAAAAGTTACTTTTGTATAGTAATACATGTATTCCCAAGTAGACGGGGGGCCTCATTTTGTTCTGCCGCCGCCATGGGCGTCCGGCAGTCTTACTCCGCCACTGGTTCCACATACAGGAGTGAGGCGGACATAACGAATGCACCGGTTCCGCCGGTACCATTTACAGCTTACTCAACACCTTCGAGAAGAAAATGAAAATAGATTGGAATTTTGTTATTCGATACATGAAAATCGCCAAGTAATCTCACTTTTAGAAGCAGTTATTTCCTCTAACAGGGAGCTGTCAAAAATGGGATCCCACAAGGTTCAGTCTTGGGTACCTTGCTATTCTTAATATATATTAATGACTTGTGATTCTATATTCATGAAGATGCTAAGCAAGTTCTTTTTGCTGACGATGCAATCACGTCTTACAAACACAAATTAACTGATGAAATTGCAAATCATGTCTCTCAGAAAATCATCAAGTGTTTCTCTACAAATGGACTCTCATTAAAGTTTGATAAAAATCCAGTATATACAGTTTGATACAGTAAATGGCATGACACCATTGATAAATATAGATTTTGAACAGAAATCTGTAACTAACGTAGAATATTCAAAATATTCAGGTTTTTGCATTGATGGGGGATTGAATAGCGAGAAAAACATTGAAGATCTACTGAAACGTTTGAATTCAGCTACTTATGCTGTCAGGATCATTGCAAAATTTGATGATACACATCTTTGTAAATTAGCTTACTATGTATATTTTCATCTACTGTTTTCATATGGGCCGGCCGCGGTGGCCGAGGATACTGAGGCGCTTCAGTCACGGTCTGCACGGCCACTACGGTCGGGGGTTCGAATCCCCCCTCGGGCATGGATATTTGTGCCGTCCTAGTTCGTAAGTAGTTCATAAGTAGTTTGAAAGTTTAGGGACTGATGACCCCGTAGTTAAGTCCCACAAGCTTTACAAACATTTGAACATTTTTTCATATGGGATCAATTCAATATTGAGTTAAAAAGTATTCATTGCACAAAAGCGTGTAATCAGAATAATTGCTGGAGCCTACCCAAGGTCATCCTTATTATTTATCTAGGGATCTTCACAGTAGCTTCATAATACAGTCACTTGTGAAATTTTCTATCGATAAGTCGACCCAATTCAAAAGTAATAGCTGTGTGCATAACACTAGAAGAAAGGGTTGTAAACTAGGTCGTTAACCCTATGGCAAGAAGAGGAGATGTCTGAGAGGAAGCGAAAAAAGAAACCTTGGACTGACTGAAAACGCCCGTCTCCGGACAAAGGCACAAACCGGGGGGAAAGAGAGAAGCGACCTGGGACAGAAGAAAGGTCGCTTCGGCTCGGGGCCCCGTGCGCGCCACACACGTAACCACAAAAGAGCTGTGGGCCCCCTGTGTGGGGGATTCGAACCCGGGTCTCCTGCTTTCTAGGCAGTTGCGCTGACCCCTACACCACTGGGGACACAGTGATCACCACACCTGCAAGGACTACCTAAGCACGCCACCCGTCAGATACAAATTCCCAGCTTCGCCCTGCCCACAGTACTCAAACTCTTAGTTACGAAACTAATTCCCGAAAGAATAAGGGCTTCAAACTTGCCCACCCCTCCCCACTAACGATAGGATCATTGCCCGTCACCGGCATATATTATATATACATGTGGCGTCTGTTCCGAATGAACAGACGTTACTTCTGATCCTGCAGTTGTTATTATTTAATATTCACAGAATATATGACATCAACTGCGATTGGGCAAAGCTGAAAATGTGTACCCAACCGGGATTCGAACCCGGGTCTGCTGCTTTCTAGACAGTTGCGCTGACCCCTACACCACTAGGGATACAGTGATCACCACACCTGCAAGGACTACCTAAGCACGCTTCCCGTCAGATACTTCATAACTACGAGTTTGAGTACTGTGGGCAGGGCGAAGCTGGGAATTTGTATCTGACGGGAGGCGTGCTTAGGTAGTCCTTGCAGGTGCGCTGCTCACTGTGTCCCCAATGGTGTAGGGGTCAGCGCAACTGCCTAGAAAGCAGGAGACCCGGGTTCAAACCCCAGATGGGTACACATTTTCACCTTTGCCCAATCGCAGTTGATGTCATATATTCTGTGAATATTAAATAATAACAACTGCAGGATCAGAAGTGACGTCTGTTCTTTCGGAGCAGACGCCACATGTATATATGTCTAATTTTTAGTTTACTCTCTTGTTCGGTTTGTAAGCTCAAGAAGGGGAGCCTTGAAAATAGTATCCCCAGCGGGTATTAGAATTTCATTGGCTATCTTTTGTGCTAATAAATCGGGAACGGTGCAATAGATCAGTTTTCATTGTTAAAAAATTATTCCTCACTACAACCTCGAATGCAGCACCCTTACAAGCTTTCCAGGCTGTTTCTGGCCACCCTCCATAAGCTCTCCAGGAATTATACTGGTGTCCTTCTGGTATATTTGTGTTACGAGCATAGCAGATTCGTTACAAGTAACTTGTATTGGAAGTGACGTGCAATGTGTCTTCTCTACCGCGTAGTTTTACATGGCAGTATGTGTACTAAGATGCATAGTGTCTGATGGACGGATGCAAAATAAAGTTTGAGTACTTAAAAGGAATGATTTCGTCAGATTACTTGAATCATTTAGTCAGCATCTTGAAAAAAGTACATAGACAAAATTGTATTATGTTTTATAGTGGAAATTTTTATATATGTAACTTCAACAGAGTTCTGAAAGTAGGATACAGTTGTCACTCGGGAGTAGCCACGTGTTCTAAGGCATCATGCAACGGAGTGGACGGCCGCTCCCGTCAAAGGTTCGAGTTCTTCCTCTGGCTTGCGTGTGTTTTCCTTCATGTAAATTAGTTTAAGTTGTTTGTTGGACTAGGGACTGATCACCACAGCAGTTTGGTCCAGTATGTTTACAGATATTTCATCTTTTCTGTATAGTCTTTTGGTATATTATTGCCAGTGATCGTAATCAGATATGTACTGCTATATCACAAATTGTCGGTGATCTTGGTCAGATATTTACTTCTATATTACAAGACAACAATAAACGTCATAGTGCGATCACAAGGTCAACGTTACCACTGTCCAACATACACAGTTTGCTGTTGCAGGTATAGCTTGATATGTCGTACGCAAGCACAAGAAGAAGTTCTGCTGATGATTTGCAGGAAGTTTCGGCTATTTTTATCGAGCGTTAATTAATAACATATGTATATCATACTTCATGCACACCCCAAAAGCATTTTCGTGATGGTTAAATGTAATATGAACTGTAGGAATTAAAATTTTGTCTAGTCACTACTTATGCGTATGTTCGGTCTTAATTAGCATTACAAGTGAAGCACTAAAAATTTATTACATGTCGTTGCTTTTAATAGCGACATCTTTCGTATCCTTCCTAATCTGAAACTGATGTGAGATATGGGGTTTTGAAATCGATAGAAAGGTGAACATCTCATGTATTCCCAGCTTTACGTTCCTTGAAAATGAACCACAATATTGAAGTTTCTATTCAAATAAACTGTACGAAATTCGCAACATCAAGTGATACTGAAGACAGTTGTTATCTGCTACAATAATATAATTTACGTGTTATTGACTCTAATTTTGATATTTTTAGAAATATTTATATAATTTATTGATTATTCATTTATTTATAATATTTCTAAATAATTTCTGTACATTTGTTACAGGGGTGAAACGATGAAAGGAAAGGAAGCAAAATTAACTGTGATATTTGAAAGAATTAAACGATTGTATTTTCCAAGCTGACTTAATACCGAGATTTCAGCATACACTGCACATTACCTTTACCCCTCATAAAATAAGTGTTTTTGATTGCAAAATGAGATAATGAAAAGATGTATATTTTTAAGTAC
Organism: Locusta migratoria; assembly: GCA_026315105.1. Taxonomy (NCBI): domain Eukaryota; kingdom Metazoa; phylum Arthropoda; class Insecta; order Orthoptera; family Acrididae; genus Locusta; species Locusta migratoria. Next base: position 456,441,313 of record CM048746.1, read on the forward strand.
TCACAAATAAGTAATCTTAACAAAATTATTCTACGTAGGAGATCAAGCCTATACGTTTTTCGTAGGAGTGTTCCAATGTTACGCTATCTTACATGGTTTTATTGTTACTAACAAAAACATTCTCTGTCTGTAGAATTAGGGATGGGCAAAAATATCGAAATATCGATATTTTTTGAAATTTATCGATATTTATCGTCGATATTTTATTTTCCGATATATCTACATCAATATTAAATTTTGAATATCGAAGGCTATGTTATTAAAAGCCACCCTTTTTTTAAAAATTAGATTAGATTCTTTAATAGTATGTTTTCCATACTATTGGCTTCGTCAGTGTGAACATTACATAAATATTTTTATGATAGAGTACTTACATAATACATATAAGTAAAATATTTTTTAGTAAAAAAGGACACCAGATAGAAAATGTTGTTTCAGCAAAGCATTAGACTGGTTTAAGTTACGAATCTCCGTTCCTTATTATGGGTCAGAATGTAGTGTTCCGCCTGCTCTCGACGTGACAGACAACTGAAAACTTAGCTGCCCCGGATTTTTATGGAAAATGCTGTCTGTTCATTTACGATAAGCATGCTATTTATTGTTTAGAATAGGTCTGCATATCACAATTATCTCATTCCTGAGACAACTTACCCCTTTCATTTCTGATGTTGGTTCTATGACGACCAAGAACATTTTCACAGTAAGGCAACTGAAAGAAAGGAAGGCCCTAAGACACGCTAGCCAACTAATGACATAAAGACGCGTCCATTTAGATAGTCTGGGTAGTAGGCCGCAGCCCAGGAGTTGGCGAAGAGGGTGTAAAAATGCAGAGCCAATACAAATTTTGCATTTTACGGGTCCAAGTCTCGATTATGCTCGTGACACAACGCTTCAAAGTAGGTGGCGGCTAGTTTTGGCATGTATTACTGTGTCATACGTACTCTTCAGCGAAGAAAAGTGAACAATTTCAGAGAGAAATTTCACTCTTATCGTTATTTATTCTTGTTTTGTTTTTCATTTTAAAAGATGTACTATGACTGTGTATACCGTGAATTTATGATACTGTGTCAGCAGTCTGATGTTCTGCTCTTTTAATGACTCTAGTGTACTAGCACTCTGAAATTAGTACGTTCTTGTAATGAAACTATAGTAGCAAAAATTGTAAATGCTGCATATTTTACTGCACCTTCTCCATCTTGTGTCAGATCGAAATTATGTGTGTCATTATTACCAATAAATGCTTATCAAGCACGGTGTAGAACTGAACGAGGCAACCCGACGCCCTTGCCCCTTGTCCCGTCCATGAAAATATAAATACTTGCCGCTGCGCACTCCGGGAACTGTCAAATCTGGGCGTTGATAGGTAGCAAGGAGGCATAGAATGCTTGGAGAGGAGACGGTTCAGTGCTGGCAACCTCTTTACTCCTGAGCTGTGCTCACTGCACCGTATTGATCAGTTTAATTTTATCAAAGAGGGTTACAGAAATGTTAATGGACAAATGTAATGCTTATTTCATTCTAAAATAAAACTAACTAGTGATATCACTCTCACACAATGTTGGAAAAGAGTTTTTTGGCAGAAATACGAAATCCGACCTTTAGGCATAATTATTGTGAAACGGCACAGGCAGAGGCCAAGTTTTCGTGTCTGCACAGTGCTTTTCCCTTTGTTTGCGTGTTCTTTATTGTTAGATGTTAGAGAGTTATCGGGATTTCACCTAGTGTAGCTAAGCCACCGTCTAGTTCAGTTGATCAGTTGTGTGGCGGCATGTCCGATGTCTTATTGGTGTGTCATTCGATTTCAACCAGGTTATTTTCAAGTCAGCTACGTCCGTTGTTTGGAAGTTCTTTACAAAAGAAGCTGAAAATAAACCTGTTTGATGCAACTTATGTGGTAAAATTTACAAAACTTCTGTAAATACCACAAATAAGTGGTGCTAATTACGTTATTGCAAGCTTGAGTATTCCCATCACAAACCTGCTTCGGCAAGAAGTGGAGTACACAACTCCTTTGAATGATTAAGGAGCGTCAGTAAAAACATCTCTATTCAAAGGAATTCTGGAAAGGTTATATCCTTAGAAAAAAATTATTTTTCTCTCTGTGGCAACAACTTTGGACTCCCGGTTTAAGTGTATTCATTTTGAAACCCCACTTGCAGTGTCAGCTGCAATAGCTCATATTAGCAAAGAAATTCGTTTCGAACATAGGCTAAAAGGACATTTCTCTCTTGAGCATTGCCAGCCGCGGTGGCCGAGGGGACTGAGGCGCTCCAGTCACGGTCTGCACGGCCACTACGGTTCGAATCCCCCCTCGGGCATGGATATTTGTGCCGTCCTTAGTGTTAGTTAGTTCATAAGTAGTTTGTAAGTTCTAGGACTGATGACCCCGTAGTTAAGTTCCATAAGGTATACAAACATTTAAAATTTTAATTTTTCTTGAGTATTGCGCTTTAGATGTTGAACAAGAAAGCCCGAGGAACACTTCCATTTAGTCGCGGCATGAAAAATTGTTCACCCAAAGTTCAGTTTCACGGCAAATTTCCAGCCAAGATTCTGTACCAAATAAGCTGAAGCAGTACCTTGATCAACCGTATTTAGAGCGTAACAGTGATCCTCTGAAGTTCTGGGCTGACACTCGACACTTTACGCCCATTTTACCAGACACTACACATAAGTACCTGATATGCCAAGCCTCTTCTGTTTCGTCAGAAAGAGTGGCTTTGTGGGGAGACGACAAATTACTATTTGTATTTGTATTTTCTGATCCTTATTAAGCTAATTGGTATTCAGTTATTATCTTTGATCATTAACAAAAAAGGGTACAAAAAACTGTTCTCTTGTCACTGTAATTACGCTTCCATGGTGTGTGATGTGCAAGATAGAAGTAAATAAATGTATGGAAAAAAAGTGTTAAATTTAATATTTAATAAACAGTGTGTTACAGCTTCATTGATCAAGTTAGTGGTGCAAGACAACAGAAGTAGCAAAGAGCTCTCCTAATGTCTATTATTGATGACTACTGGCTCAATTAATTCTTTTCGAATAAATATCTTACTCTAAATTGTGTTTCTTTTGTTGATTATACATTGGGTTTTTTATTGATTAATGTTTAAAATTATAAAATATTTATCAATTTTTAATTGTATGTTGATAATTTCTGTGGTTTTGATTAAAATTATTAATCAGCATTATATGTAAAAATTTCACCGATATATCGTAATATCGATATATTTATTCCGATAAAATCGATATTTTTATAAATATCGATACGATATATATCGATATTTTTAAATTTTTGCCCATCCCTATGTAGAATAGTACAACTATCAGTAGTAGTACTTATGTGCATCTTGATTGATTACCCGATAAATAAATAGAAGTAACAACATTATATAGCTCACCATGCTTCAAGAAAAAACAAGTCACTCATTCAGGAGTGGTTGGAAGTGGATGAAACTGCATATTATGCACGACCATGTGACTTCATTGTACTAATTACAATATGAAATGAAAGTAACGAGGTTGTTGGAAGTTGCAGGTGCGAGATTGGAATCAGATTTGAATGGTCCAGGCGCGTCTACTCTGACGTTCGGAACATGCTTTTGTTTGCAACATTGGCTGGAAACAATTTCCAAACAATGTTGACAATATTGTCCGTTGTTCGTGCCCGCGATTACACTGACGAACATTTGTATTCATATCGTCTGCTGCAGTGAGCTTGTGCGTGTATTTGCATTACGGCATTTCAGAGCTAAGCTATGCCAAGTGAGGAGGAAGAAATATTAGCATTTGGGACTGCGGTATTCTTGCTAGATGGATTAGAAACAAAAAACGACGTAGTCGTCGGTGTTGGACCAAAGCACATATGATAAAAGTCGTGGCGGAAATGACATTCTCTATGATCTGAATATGGAAGATGATTGTGGATTTCGTAATTTCACAAGGATGTAGCCGTCAGGTTTTGAAATTTTGCTAAACAGTATAGGGCCACTTGTCTCCAAAAATGACACGAATTTAAGGAAAGCAATCCCCGCGAAACAAAGATTTGTGATAACCCTCCGCTTTTTTGTAACAGGAGATTCCTACCAAAGTCTAGCATATTTATTTCATATTTCAAAGCCAGCTATATTGAAAATAGTTCCTGCTGTTTGTGAAGCTTCGGTTGAAGGACTGAAATATCTCACATCCACAGCTATAAATGTGACCCATATAGAATGACTGCAGTGTTACGTCCAGGAACTTAAAAAAAAAAATCCAAACCACATGGAGCACCTCTCCCCCTCCCACAACATCCTTTTTTCCTTTTCTTGAGGCGGTATTGGGACAATGGAGAGATTCCATTTTCTTATCAATGTGACTCTCGCTGTTTCCCAACTCTGTATTTTGTACCTATATCTTGCGCAAGTAATGTTCTTCCTCATATAATGATATAAAATGGTAAATTTCCTCCCTGCTCCACTCCACCTCGCAGAGAACACGCCACACGACGCAATACTCGGATCAGTAGCTTCCTACTTTACAAACTTGTTCTGCGAACCTTGCAGGACTGGCACCGCTGGAAGAACTTCTGTGACGTTTGGAAAGTAGGAAGCAGAAAAGTTGTGAGGACGGACCGTGAAGCGTGCCGGGATAGCTCAGTCGACAGAGCGCTTTCCCGCGAAAGTCATAGGTTCCAGGTTCGAATCCCGGTTCCGGCACACAATTTGAATCTGCCAGGAACTTTCATATCAGCGCACTCTCCACTGCAGAGTGAGAGTATCATTCTGTCACTTGTTTGTGTTGCCAACATGTGTACGTGTGTACCATGTTGCGTACAATGATGTGAATAATGTTTCGAACACAGTGCAAACGGGCCTTAAGAGACAAAAACAGCTTAGGAACAAATTGGTTAGGTAATCGTTCCCTAGACTTACAAACACACACACACACACACACACACACACACACACACGTGCCCAAGGGAGAACTAGAACCTCCGACGGAATCAGCCGCAATCCGTGGTATTGGATCATGTAGCCATTCCCGCGTGGCTGGAATCAGGTCAGAAAGGTATTGCATCCCCTGTTGCCGTACTGTGAAACAGTATTTCCATCCTTCCCTGAGACAAGTTTGTCTACAATTATTTCAGTCGTCCCTCCAGATCCCTTCCAGTGTAATACGTAACGTTGAAGTAGGTTTGTACTGAGGTACAATAAAAAATGGCCCTAGACAGTGGCACTAGAACCTGTAGTGCATCGTGTTCTATAAATGAATGGCACTAGGCGGTGGTCCTAGATACCACAAACTGAATGTTCCGTTGGTACGCCTCCTTAGGTTGGAAATAAACAAAAAATATATATATGTACCTTGTTATATTATCTATTGTTCCCGTGCTCGGCTGTTGCTGCGATTTGTGTTATCTGAGTTATCTGTAGAAGTGTAAGAACGCAAGTCCATTTTGTGAAACTGTCCACAGTGGCGTATCTCACATTATTTCATTGTGAAAAGAAGTCACCACACGGTAATGATGTTGTATTTATATGTTGAAAAGTTGATTGCACAACCACGACTTGTAGTTTCATTGTTGTTTGATCTTTCTTAATGTTTTTATGTTTTTTATTAAACGTCTATGGTTCTCCTTTCACTAGTCAATACCTACACTCTCGTAATTCGTTTGAATGCTTATGCTACAGGAGTAATTATTTTTGGAGTGTGATGCTATTTATGAAAATGCGTCAGAAAGATAATCGTCACAGCAGTGTCCTTTTTGTGAACGAAAATATGGCGGTCCGTTGCTTAGGAAAGAAAAGTGCTGAAAGAGATTAGAACAGAGTAAATTTGCTTACTGTAATTCATTTACACCAGAGCGCTTTACTATGTTTCTTATTCTCATGATATTCAGATTAAGCAGTATAGAATAATAAAAGGGTCATTATTGAGTCAGATCTTCTAATATGGAGCTGTGACGATTCCATATAATGAGTTGCACGTTTATTTGTGCATAAAACATTTCGGGTGTATTTAACATATCTATACAGTACTTTGAACGCATGTACATGATATTGCATTGCGTTAGCTTGACAACACGTAAATGTAAATATATTACGTCGTCAGAATGACAACAGCAGCAGTAGATTCATTTTATAAAGATTCGCATCTTACAAAGTTTCAACGTGCGGAATGATGTAGAGTCCCAGGCATCTCACGGACACGGGAAAAACTCAACATGCTGTAGGCAGTCCGTGGACAGATGTACTGCATGTGGGTGTGGATTATAGTTTTCAAAATGAGTTACCAAGATCGCACATTAATAATCAGTAATAATTTATTCATTGACGACCAGTTTCGGTGATCTGTGTCACCATATATATATATATATATATATATATATATATATATATATATATTTTACAAGCTGGTCATCTTGTTAACAAAATTGGGTATAAAATAACAAGTGCAACATTGCACTTAGTCACTATATAAAAAAATACACAACTTAAAAACATGACAGATTGAGTACTTTGTAAGCTGTAAGCTGTATTTTGCAAACTATAAAACGATCAGATCGCCTCCAAACCAGACTATGTCAGGTGGATTATCTTGTTGGAACACTGTTATAGCGTGCTGTCCCACCAGAAAAATGTCTGTGACGTATCGGTGTGCCATCAATGTCTGCTGAAGAAAAGGTCACATGAATGCACATTTTTTGTGTCCCCACACAATGTGTCTCTCCAGGGTGCGCCCTCTGCCACTGACGCCGCCAAACCCGACACGTTAGACATTGGAGGTTATGGAGAAGCAGGACTCATTACTGAACGTGATGCAATACCATTTGTCTTCCGTTCTTGCCTCCCTCCAAACGTCGGCGATGGTGCTCTGGTGTCAATGGAAACTGTCGCATGGAGCGGTAGGAACCCATTCCGGCAGATGCGAGTCGTAGATGACCTGTGCCGAAACTCAGAGGATGTTGTAGGGTCTCCAGTACATGTTCGCGGATGGCGGATGTCGAGACCATGGATCCGGTATTGTATGCAACACCAAACGACGACCCTTCCTCTGGATGGTATTCCTTGGTAGATCTGTACGACGTGAGTGGGTGTTCTCACTTGATTCCATCATCGCACTACTGTGTCATCTGAATGGTCCAAATGCTTTACAATTGCACGATACAGCCATTCCTCTTCATGCGTATAACAATGCGGACGTTTTCAAATGTATTATTTGGTGGAATAGGCTGTCTCAAGCGTCTGCGAGGCATAGTGGGTGATTGCTACTGAACGTAAACGTCTTGCTTCACTGGCTCAAAGCGTTCACTGGTACCAACTTCGCAACCACAAAGCAGTCACGACACGAATGCACTTCCAGACATTATAGAGCTATGTGAATTTAACCATTTTCTTACACATACTAACACTCACTTTGCTCAAAACCCACTCGGTAGGAGAAAAATTGAGATAATGTTAGAAGTTGGAATAGGTTTACTAATAAATCACGCCGCGCGGGAGTAGCCGAGCGGTCTGGAGCACCACATTACGGATCGCGCAGCCTCCCGTCGGAGGTTCGAGTCCTTCCTCGGACATGGATTTGTGTGTTGTCCTTAGGTTAGTTTAACTTATTTAAGTAGTTTGTAATACTAGGAACTGATGATCATCGTAGTTTGGTCCCATAGAATTTAAACATTTAATAAATCACCTTCATTTTATTTAATCGTGTGTGAGTTATATCTGTAATTAATTAATAGGCTACATATACTAGAAAAAAAACTAAGTACTAATTTTATATTCATATATACAGAGATAATTTTCACACATCATACGTCATTATTGTCCATAGCGGACTCATATCTCTCTCCAGTGTTCGGCACACTTCATTGCAGCCTCGTTGGCCAACCACAGGTCTTGGAAAGTGCATGGAGCAGGCAAGGATGGGCAGCTCAGCAGGTGTGTCATTGTTTGTTTTTCTCCACATTGGCAGCGCTCGTCTTGGTAGATGGACAACATCCAAACCGCTACAATTAGAAACAATGTAACCATTATTTTTAAGAAGATCCAAAAGTGTATGTAGCTTTAGAAACACATTTTTCGTATATCACTTAATGTAATAAATACAAAGCACATTTAAACAACGGAATAACACCAGAATATATAATAAATGTTTAAAGAAAACAAAAATAACAATACTAAAACTTCAATATGACGAAGATACGTGTAATTTTTTTTTTTTTTTTTTTTTTTTTTTTTTTTAGCACTTTATGTGTCTTCTCATCCTTCCTCTAAGGCATCTTCTTCACCAAATTCTGGTTCATCTTCAGGTTCAGATTCTTCCAGAGCATCTTCCAGTAACCTTCTGATACGTTCACATTTCGTCCTATAGTTCATTATTAATTCATCCCTGACACACCTAAGTAATTAGTAGCAAATGTGTTAACCTTATGACTATTAAAACACACAAATATTAAACTAGAAAGATAAGGAGAAATGCTCACCTTATAACTAACTGCCGGCAAAGTTTTAGCACTTCTACGTTAGGGACCGAAAAATGCCACCCTCACTTCATCAATCATCAGTACGCAAGTAACTAAATTGCGACATGTAAGGCATCGCAAATAAAGAAGGTATACGGCACAACAGCTCACACAATCCGTCGTTAGAAAAAATAATTAACTTTGTTGATCCAGTCAGTCTGTGAGACCACGCATCACTAACGGGGGTTTAAGGGTTATCATGAAATCATATCCTTGACGTTGCGAAAAACAGAGCTTTTACGTTAATCATACTAATGGTACTTCACGTTAATTACTGTTTAATAATTTGCAGTTACGGCTCTTAAATTTGCCATGTTTGCCATTAAAATAATTGGATGAAGGACCACAATATATGCAAAATTCTTCTTTATTTCCAAGTGAGTCAAACACTGTTCAGCACCTTTGTGCGTGCCGTCATCAGTAGTTTTGATGCATTTGACGCAGTGAAAAATTTATATCTCCGAAAATTAGGCCCAAAGTAGGCCCATATGTTTAGTTTTTATTATTACCTTCATTTTAAATTATACGGCAGCAAGCAAATTATTTTACATGAAATTTGATTATCGAGTTAACATATTATGTTGAAAACCGTAAATTTGTTGTAAAGAGATATTTCGTGCTCATATTTTGTGTTACCTATGTTATATGTATGCAGACGCTGTATTTATTTATTTTTGTGTTGCATTCTTTGAAATCAGAAACAGATGATACACAAATTCCACAGACTTGTGTTTGTCACAACCACTTTTCACTTTGTAAAACAGATAGTGCAAGCAGACATTCCAAGCATTAGGATTTGTCCGTAAAATAATAAGATTTCTAGGATAAAATTACCTTCTTACGGAATCCCCTACTACAATTATAGAATTCGCTCTGGTAACACAGTACGTCACAAATTATTAATGACTTGATTACAGCCTTTTCATAGAAAAAGAATGGTAGGTTTAGTTTCGAGTTTGCTCGACCATTGTAGCAGCAGTCTGCTGTTTTTCTATTTCAAAGAAGGCCTGATACAGTGAAAAAAGATATAGTTTGCGACCGCCGTCTCAGCTACGGAAAACGATTAAATGTGATCACATGTGTCGTTATTTCTATGACCAATAAAACTGACTCGTTAAACAATAATACGACTGCCCTAAATATACTGGTTTCCACTATTTCGGAGGTGACATAACAATGTCGCTTTCAAGTGAAGCACATGGACTTGACAGTGCCTGTCCCTCAATTCCGGAACTCTTGTGGCCTGCGGCGATTCTGCCAGCAGGAAGAGTTGGAGACGCGCCTTTCATCCGTTACCCAGCGAAGTTCCGCTTTATTCGTCAACAGCGCAGCTCTTCCCTGCCGGTGACGTCAGCACAACCGTAGCCTCCGGCAGGTTCGCTTGTTCACACGCCACTGGCGCTGGAGAATTTGTTCGTTTCACTTGTGCGTGGACAGAAGCAGTACCTACCTACCATACATTCGGCTACACTCGTGTTTCTGAAGACCTCTGTCCTGCGAGAAAATGTTCGGGAAAGCTGGAATTACTGGCGATACAGTTAAACGAGATAAATTTAAAGCCTACCGTTGACACCAAAGTGTTTCTTGTGAAGGTACCATCGTCATGTATCTTTCACCGATTTCCTATATGGTCTTCACTGAATTCTAAATCGCCGGCCGCGGTGGCCGAGGGGACTGAGGCACTTCAGTCACGGTCTGCACGGCCACTACGGTCGGGGGTTCGAATCCCCCCTCGGGCATGGATATTTGTGCCATCCTTAGTTGTAACTAGTTCATAAGTAGTTTGAAAGTTTAGGGACTGATGACCCCATAGGTAAGTCCCATAGACTCTACAAACATTTGAACATTTGAATTCTAAATCAAAAGAGTACTAGTATTCCGTACAAAAAGTAGGCCTTCCGTTATCAGTTCCGACTTCTGTATTTTATTGACGGTCGCTTAGAAGTGAGAGATGTGAAAACTCTAAATTTATTTACTTTGCAGTCTTAAGAACCAGACACAGATTCTGCGGATTTTTGTTTGCCGCAAGCAGTTTCACCTTGTAAGAAAGTGCAAAGAGACATTCCATTACGATTTGTTCTTAATTGTTACGATTTATGGACTAAAATTACGGCCTCGCGGAACCTTACAGAGAAAAGCAATTCAACAGGAGTAAAATGCGATTGTGCCGAGGTATCGTTCATAAACTCCAAGTAAATAGCGATTTCGTTAACGGCACAGTTTCAGTCCAGACTATTCCATGTGCAATCGGACGTTTTAATTTCGTATTTATAATAACGGTGAAATAAATGTTATAAAAATTCATTGGACGTTTCGCAGTACTAATTTATTTGATTGACCAGTTTTCGTCTTATAGGGCCACTACCAGAGTACAACCGACCATCGTCATTAAAAAGGATACAACAGTGGTGAACATCGAGAAAGATGCAGAAAATTTTTGACAAAAATCTTAGATTGCAAACATTGAAAAACAGGGAGTGTGCGTGCGAGAATGAGGTAAGAGAGGACGATGACAATACGAGCAAGTTCATTGTTGAAGTCCGAAGAGTGGTTTGAAGCGGATGTCTAAGCTAGCCTTTCTTGTGCGAGCCATTTCCATCGATGCCTACACACTGCAACGTGAACCAATCTGACTGTGGTTACTGTCGTGAGGCATTGGTTTCCAGCTACAATTTTTACTGCCCACAATTCCGCTCATTAGCGACATAGCTATTCTTTGATGTCTCAGGTATGTCCTCTCAAAATATAATTTATGTTAGTCAAGTTTTGATGTAAATATATATTCTCCACGATTTTATTCTGGAACACTTAATGAGTTAACCTATCTACATTTCTAATCGTCAGTGTTATCTCGCCACGCAATATTTGAAAAGATTCTTTCTCGTCCTACTTGCAGAATCACTCATCCACATTTTATTTCTACGACACTACCTTCCAACAACCTCACGTTGGATTTCAGCATTTCACCGTTTACTATAGCAGTTATATATATTTTGCCGTCCGAACAACGAAACTTACCTACTAGTTTTAATTAATCCTTCTACACTCCATTACCATGTCCTAAATTTATTTCATTTCATCGAATAGCCCCTTTTCAAAATCACTAATCCATTCAACTGGATTTTCCGAATACTTCATCTCTGACAACTTCTGTGATCATCGGTCCCTAGCCTTACAAACTTCTTAAGCTAACTCACGCTATGAAAAAACGCACACCCATGCCCAAGGGAGGACTTGAACCTCCGAACGCGAGTGGCCGGCCAATCCGTAACGTGGCACTCCAGATCACACAGCCATTCCCGTGCGGCCTTCTTTAGCATATTTTCAACACACAAAGCAAATTGCGACGCTAGGAGCTAGTGGCCAATAAAATAAATCAATGGAGAATGTTAAAAACTTGTGCATAGTCAGGATTCGATCTTGTGTCCTGCTGATGCTTAGGTAGTCAAGCCGATCACTACGCCACTGGGGACACAGTGATTACCATGGCCTCGCGGGACATCTGTAATGTATGTTTTAGACGTTAATCTAGAATTGCCATTTTCCCATTTTCAAATCTTTTTGTCCGTTATCAAGATACTTCCGAAACACCTTGACGTTTGGGTACCAAAATTGTCAAATGTGCTGAGGGACGACATACCGGCCGCTATAAAATTTACCGTCCGATTTTAAGAAACGATTTCTGCAATTTTATAGTTTGATATCTGCGCTCAATTCGTTCCAATGAAAGTAAGTGCAGACAAGTGTGAAAATAACAGAACTATCAGTTTAATAAATGAATATCTCAGGGGAAAATGATGATAACCCTCATTTATAAAGTGCTGAGATATGACGATTTTTCTGTTTAAAAAATAGTTTCTATTACTTATTTTAATATTTATATTTGCCATCTGTCAGAAGATACATGTACTACTTAAAGAAAACGAAACATTCTGTCGTATATGATTGTTTGCACCTAATACATTAAAAATACAACGGTTGAGGGTTATCATTATTTACCCCGAGGTCTTCAAATCATAGTTGCAAAATACTAACATGAATTATTAATGGTAAAACTGGTGGAAACCTACCTTCTGAAAGGACAGTTTGGATTAAGAAGAAATATTGGAACACATGAGGCTATATTCATATTACGACTTATCTTAGAAGAGAAGTTAATGACAGGAAAACCCATGTTTCTGGGTACTGATTTCTCAGATTTAGAAAAAGCTTTCGACAATGTCGGATCGAATACACTCCTTTAAATTATGTAGGTAGCAGGGATAAAATATAGGGAACCTAAAGTTATATTCATCTTGTACAAAAACCAGACAGCAGTTATTAAAGTAGAAGGGCATGAATTGGACGCAGTGGTTGGGAAGGGAGTAAGTCGTGGTTGTAGCCTCTCCTCAATGTTGTTCAATCTGTGCATTGACCAATCTTTGAAGGAATGCAAGAAGAAATCTGTAGAAGGAATTAAATTTCAGGTTGAAGAAATACAAAATTTTCGGTTTGCTGATGACATTGTAATACTGTCAAACAGGCCCAGCGGTTCATGTTCATATTTTGTCCAAAAGATATCCCGCCTAATTCCCCTCCTCTCTCCTCACTAATCTAAATACATAAAAATGTTCTGTTAATCTCCAAAATTTCGTGATGGATTGCTTTGAAATTTTGACACAACGTTGCATTGTAATACAGGACGGTATGCAGATGCATATTTCTTGAATATATTGTATAAAACATATACGTATATTACTTTTGCGGTTTTTCGTATCACCGTTTGCCCATTATAAAAGTTATGTAAACTCATATATGACACATACTGAAAAATTATCCATATAAAACATGCGCATATTTCAGAATAACGTTGTCTTCAAATTTCAAAACATTCGGTCAAGATCTTTCGGGAACGTACTATTTTGGACATAACACTATCTAGGTTAGATATAGTTCTAAGAAGAGACAGAGCAGAGGAAATTGATGTAGAGAGGGAGGAACAGTTAGAGAATGTTGCTGAGATGGATATTAACTCGCAATTACTCGTTATAAGAGAAAGGTCCATTGTGACGACAGTTTCAAAAACTTTTCTGTACTCTTAGTTCTAGTTCACTCGCTGTAATGTATGGTCTAAATGCATCGAACAGTAATCTACCCGCTTTGGAAGTTTCTGAATAAATTACATATTTGACAAAGAATGTCATTTTAAAACGAGTGTTACGAATTAAGAAATGATTAACGTTTTATTAAAAATCTGTTGTACCACCACGTGTCAAAAAATCGGATATTTAAACCGTATGCTTTCTTCAAAGAAGTGTGAGAAGTGTTATGAAACTAAACACGAAGAATGAAAAGTAGGTGTTTTCGATTTTCACAAGCAATGGAAAATGTATAATGGAAAAAATAAGTTGATTAAACGATATGGGGTGGTCATGTATACCGTCAACAATTTTTACAGCGTGAAAATTGGAAGAGTGATTTCCTCATTTTTCCCGACAACCGGCAGTGGCCAACCCCACGCGGCTGAATGTCAATAAATATTTCTTTCAGTCAAGAGTAGGTATTTTACCCTCTTCCAATTTTTTGAGTGGGTACAAGTACCGCGGGCGCGCATTCAGAAACAGCTAAGGACCTAGAGGAGCAATTGAACGGAATGGACAGTGTCGTGAAAGGAGGGTATAAGATAAACATTAACAAGGGGAAAACGAGGGTAATGGAATGTATTGTTAGAAAACCAGGCGATGCTGAAGGAATTACACTACTGACCATTAAAATTGCTACACCAAGACGAAATGCAGATGACAAAATGCATTTGACAAAAAACACTAGAACTGACGTGTGATTACATTTCCCCGCAATTTGGGTGAATAGATCCTGAGAAATCAGTTCCCGGAACAACTACCTCTGGCTTTGATACGCCTGGGCATTGAGCCAAACAGAGCTTGGATGGCGTGTAAAGGTACAGATTCCTATGCATCTTCAACACAGTTCATCAAGAGTTGTAACTGGAGTACTGTGACGAGCCAGTTGACCAGACCTTTTCAATTGGTGAGAGATCTGGAGAATGTGCTGGCCAGGGCAGCAGTCGAACTGGGCCTGCAACATGCGGTCGTGCATCATCCTGCTGAAATGTAGGGTTTCGCAGGGATCGAATGAAGGTAGAGTCACGGATCATAACACATCTGAAATGTAACGGCCACTGTTCAAAGTGCCGTGGATGGGAACAAGAGATGATCGAGGCGTGTAACCAATGACACCCTAGACCATCACGCCCCGTGATACGCCAGTAAGGCGATGACGAATATACGCTTCCAATGAGCGATCACCGAGATGTCGCCAAACACAGGTGCGCCCATCACGTTGCTGCAAACAGAACCTGAATTCATCCGGAAAAATGACGTTTCGCCATTAGTGCACTCAGGTTCGTCGTTGCGTACACCATCGCAGGAGCTCCTGTCTGTGATGCAGCATCAAGGGTAACCGAAGCCATGGTCTCCGAGCTGATAGTCCATGCTTCTGCAAACGTCGTCGACCTGTTCGTGCAGATGGTTGTTCTCTTGCAAACGTCCCTATCTGTTGACTCAGGGATCGAGACGTGGCTGCACGATCCGTTACAGCCATGCGAATAAGATGCCTGTCATCTCTACTGCTAGTGATACGAGACCGTTGGGATCCAGCACGGCGTTCCGTATTGCCCTCCTGAACCAACCGATTTCATATTCTGATAACAGTCATAGGATCATGACCAACGCGAGCAGCAATGTCGCGATATTATAAACCACAATCGTGATAAGATACAATTCGACCTTTATCAAAGTCGGAAACGTGATGGTAAGCATTTCTTCTTCTTACACGAGGCATCAAAACAACGTTTGACCAGGCAATGCCGGTTAACTGCTCTTTTTGTATGAGAAATCGGTTGGAAACTTTCCTCATGTCAGCACGTTGTAGGTGTCGCCACCGGCGCCAACCTTTTGTGAATGCTCGGAAGAGTTATTCATTTGCTGTCGGTTAAATATCGCGTCTGTAGCACATAATCTTTGTGATGTAGTAATTTTAATGACCAGGAGTGTAGATTAGGTAATGAGACAATAATAGTAGAAGATGAGTTTTGTTACTTTGGTAGTAAAACTACTTCTGATAGTAAAAGTAAAGAACATATATAATGCTTACATCCCTTTTTAAGAATGTTGTTTTGCGATAAAATTGTTTTTGGACATCCTAATTTCTGGTAAATTCTGTCGATATGTAATCGAATTTCTAAAAAACGAATAAATGGTTTTGTTTTTGTTATTCGTCATACCCTGTTTATAAATGTGATGAATCATATGAAAATTTTCAAATAAATACTTACCTATCACACATGTCTTAAATAAGCACCTAACACTGCCGTAGCAAGAAAAGGAAGGGAAACAACTGAAAAATGCCTCTGTTGCAGCACAGAAAGGCAAAACTTTTCCTGTTTAAAAGCAACTGAAACTGGGGAATCTGCTTCGGCACTCATTCCGATTTCCTCACCACACACGATATCATGTACAAGGCCGAGAAAACCACCCGCAAGAACATGTTTAGAGGCAACAGTGAAGATACCGACAGCAGACGTAAGAAAGAAGGAGACAGTGGCAATGTGTGAGAAAATTTAGGACAATAACAGTGGCAGAGAGTCCGAGAGTAAAGTGGTAAGGAAGATCGATAGAAGTGGATGAATGCAGTGACAATTGGAGAGACGAGATGAAGTGTCACTGGAAGAAAAGGGAGACGCAGAGAGAGATGTTGAGAGTGTAGTGAGAGTTTTACCTCAATGTGGCCATCTACAACACACAGTGACAATGTACATACAATTAAATAAACAAAAACAGAAGTACATTTTGACAAAATGAGAGAGTGAACCTCCCTTTGGCATGGGTGTGTGTATTGTCCTTAGTTTACCTAGTTTTAAGTAGTTTGTAAGCTACGGACTGATGACCACGCAGTTTAGTCCGGTAGATTTACAAACATTTCAACATTTGAGAGAGTGAAAACTGTAAGCGAACACTGGTGTTTATCATTGGATATGAAACTATTAGATACCAAATTAGCTGAATCTGCAATAAATTACAATTCAAATAATTTCTGAAGCATTTTCACATCTTCACAAGCAAAACCTTATACTTTATTACCAACACAGTTAATACTTATAGATTGTGTCCAGTGTTTTTCATAAACTGAATTATGACTTTATACAGACGAGTGTCTTTTGTAAACAAAAGGGAAGAAGCTGTCTGAGGACAGGAAATTCAAATGTTCACGTTCAAATTTGGGACAACTGAACAGGAAGTAGTTGACATGCCGCCGAATCGTAGACGTTGATCAGCTGTAGATGATGTGGATAAGAGGCGTGCGATCGGTCCAGACGAGTCCTCATAAACCACGACTGTATAGAAATCCAAGGTAGCAGCACTGCGGTTTCATTTGTTGGAAAACGATCCACATCTGTTGCCAATGTTGTTTTGTGTGTTTCTTGACAGCAGGTAGGAAGTCTGTGTATGGTAGTTGCAGGTCCAGGGCAGTGCCTGATGCTGCTTGTTTGGCCAATGCATCAACTTCCTCATTGTAGCACATACCAGCGTGGGAAGGCATCCACAGTAAATTAACTGCCCGCCCCATAATTGTACTGTGAATATATGGCGAAATCGCATCCAGAATCTAGCTGTTGGATTTTTTGTTCCATCTCCGATATTTTAGGGTTTGTAGGGTACTGAGAGACAGACAATATCTTCGTGAAGGAAATGGTAGAAACAAACTTACGTGGTTCCAGAATTATCACTGTCTCCGCCGTACATACAGAAGTATTCGTTGGCTGTTTGAAGGTTCTCCGTATATGAATCTGAGGGCTGAAAAGGCACGCTGTGTATGAAAACACTAGGAAGAGAGTTTGGGTAAACGGATTTAGTTTGATAAACTAGCAACAATACACTTTTCACTAACAGCAGCAGCAGTCTCTCATTGTTTTCAGTGTTTTTTCACTTTACAGAAGAAATTGTTTTTACAATGAGAAATTCTACCATTCAAAATTCACCTGTTATTCTTAGGGAAAAAAGTATGATATTGATAAAAAATGTTAAAAAAAATAAATGTTAAAGAAAAAAGAAATATTATGCCAATAAAAGAAAATGTGGCTTCTTGAATATACCGTATTTAATTAATTAAGGAAGCATAGCCCTGCTACATACATTTTTCTGCCATTTGCTGGCAGAGATTAGAAAGCTGATCAGCCAAAATTCTTTAAAAGAGTTGGCAACGGAAGCTAACACTCGTTAGTTGTGCTTTGGACTTCACCGCATGAAGGTCGTGCGTACGTGCGTCAAATCACTGTTCCCAACCGAACGAGAAGTCATTATTGAGTTCTTAGAAGTCTATAAAGACGTCATAGTTCCACAAACTATGGTAAACAATAGTGGAACAAAGATGGTTTCTTAAGCTCGCCGCTTCGGATTGCCGCCTGAGATCGAACGATATTTACTGCACTTGCGGTGAAGAAACTGAACAATTTACCGCACCTGCGGTGAAGAAACTGAACAATTTACCGCACCTGCGGTGAAGAAACTGAACAACACATTGCCGTCGCGTTGAAATCATATACAGGTTATAACGAAAATGTACGTCACTAAATGCAGGACATATTCCTCACAAGTATATACATGGGTCCGGAAACGCCTTGTCTCCATGTGAAACATCATTCTCTCTAATGCGGTGATTTGGGGTGGGGGGGCACACAAAAACAGCACGCACCACCATACCACAAGCTTTACGCCATCCTCACAGATGTTCAATGTTCCCTCTGGAGCATTGCTACAAGCATCAACCCCGTCGTCGCAGTGAATCTCAGATGCACTAATGATAACATGTCTGTCTGTGGAATGTTATAGATCATGAATTTCCGGAGATACAGATACTGAATAAATTTATACGTAATATGAAAGGGAAAATACTGCAACAATTAATTTCAAAAAGTTGGATACGGCATGGACAATTGAAATGAATATTTTCTACGGAATCAGAAGTGTAAAATATTGCGACAATAATTTTATACAAGTAATGGGAAGTTACCTCTGACCATTTACATGATGCATCGACTCTGTTCTACTGTACAATTTAGCTAAAATCGTGATTATATTATTAATGTAGGCAACCCCTCGCGCTGAGGAAAGATTTGGATGTAATAATTTTGTATTGATCGTGTGTAGACGACCGTGTGGAACTCTTTCAAGTTCTGAAGCAAGCAGGAGTAAAATATAGGGAGCGTAAGGTTATTTACAACTTGTACAAAAACCAGACAGCGGTTGTCAGAGTTGAAGGGCATGAAAGGGATGCAGTGGTTGGAAAGGGAGTGAGACAGGGTTGTAGCCTTTCTCCAATGTTGTTCAATTTGTACATTGAGCAAGCTATAAAGGAAAGCAACGAGAAATTTGGAGAAGGAATTAAAGTTCAGGGTGAAGAATTAAAAACATTGCGTTTTGCCGACGACATAGTAATTCTGTCAGATACAGCAAAGGACCTGGAAGAGCAATTGAACGGAATGGACAGTGTGCTGAAAGGTGCATATAAGATGAACATCAACAAGAGCAAAACTAGGGTAATGGAGTGCAGTGTAAGAAAATCAGGTAATGCTGAAGGAATTAGATTGGGAAACTAAGCAATAAAGGAGGTAGATGAGTTTTGTTACTTGGGCAGTAAAATAACAAATGATGGTCGCAGTACAGAGGATATAAAATTCAGAATGGCAATGGGTAGAAAAGCGTTCTTGAAAAAGAGAAATTTGTTAACATCGAATATTGATTTAAGCCTAAGAAAGTCCTTTCTGAAGGCATTTGTATGGAGTGTTGCCTTGTATGGGCGTGAGACATGGACGATAAACAGTACTGACAGGAAGAGGATTGAGGCTTTTGAAATGTGGTGCTACAGAAGAATGCTGAAGATTAGGTGGGTGGATCGCGTAACTATTGAGGAGGTACTGAACAGAATTGGGGAGAAAAGAAATTTCTGGCATACCTTGACTAAAAGAAGGGATAGATTGGTAGGACACATTCTTAGACATCGAGGAATTGTGAATTTAGTGTTGGAGGGAAGTGTGTGGGGTAAAAATCGCAGGGGAAGACCAAGAGATGGATACAGTAAGCAGATTCAGACAGATGTAGGTTGCCGTTCTTATGTGGAGATGAAGAGACTTGCTCAGGATAGGGTATTGTGGAGAGCTGCATCAAACGAGTCTCCGGACTGAAGACCACAACAACAGACGACCGTGTAAACATCGGATTCAGAGTTCCACAGATTATGCAAAAAATATTAAATTGCACGCTTTTGACTTCGTAAACTTATAAACTGACTGTAGCTTGAATAAAGGAAACATTCATACAGTAGTAGGTTTGACAACAACAAAAACTAATAGCTACCTATTTATGAAATCGTATCATGATGGTGTCCAAATCTCTTATTATTGCGTGCAGGCTATTTCACTCAAAACAATTATTAAAAAATGACGGAGAGGGAACCGCATACTAGTGTAAAAGTGAGATGTAACAATTAAACGGGGCTTATTAAATGAAGACAAGAAAATTTAATCTCACACGCACATGAATAGAAGACACAGAGAGCATCCTATATTCATGAAAGCTAAAAATAGAAAGACGACTAATGGTGCAAAGCCTTCCCGTTCCATTTGCAAGAGTAATAAATGAACGGCGAAAAGATAGAGACGTGAAAATTAGTAGGAGAACGCTGACATGCGTTCAATCTTTGCCCTAGCGCACGTATTACTATACGTTACAATATTCGTCTAATTTCGCAGCATTTCCATAAAATGGGCACGGAAAGTATGAACATATCGTACTGAGGTTGGATCACAAGAAGTTTCAAAAATTCCACACAAATGAAAGTCCCCAGAGCGTGGAAGCCAGGTACGTGGTCCACTTGCATCTATTCACATGTCACCGAATCTGTTGTAAGTCGACAGATATTAACACTAAAATTAAGGAGTGCTCCATCACGCACGAAGTAAATGTTTTGTTGCACAAGTAAAGGCACATTAGGTCTAAGACGCCTTTCCACAGATTACGCATAACCTCCCCATCAGAAGTTCGAGTCTTCCCTTGGTGTGAGTGTTATACTTACCAGAAGTTAAAGTTAGTTTAAGTAGTTTGTAAGTCTAGTGTGCGCTGACCTTAGCAGTTTAGTCCCTTAGATTTATAAACATTTTGAAAGGCACATCCTCTGATAAACGAGGCTGAACATTCTCCGGCTCACATAAACTCCGTAACTTTTACCTCATTGGCACACGAATCTCGCAAGCTGGCCGAAACGGTCGTGACCGCCATTACATGAACACCGCAACTAACCTGCAGATTCGCAGTTTTCGTTTGGCCATGTGTAAGCTATATACAAGTATAGCAATTTTACTACAAAATGGACAAACCAATATCTTCTGAATGAAAGTACAAAACCTTAAATTTCTAAACTGAGAGAAAGGTGGTGGAATAAAGTATACTATAACAAACTTCAGTTACTAAAAAATCTTGGCCGTTTTTAGGTTACGATAGTAACACTATTGGTGGGTCTTTGCGATCGTCTTTTGACAGCTCGAAATTTAAATGAAAATAACGGCTTAACCATTCATCTGATACGAAAATTGAGTAACCGATTTTGTAGAGGAGAAAATTCTCTACAACTTTGCTTTATTATGTTTTTTTTATTTTTTTTTTTATTTTTTTATTTATTTTTTTTTTTTTTTTCGTATCTTGCATCGTTGCAGAGATATTTGCAAAAATAACGGCGATTTGACTATGTCTGTTTAGATCGAACCGTTCAACCGACCGCCACCAAATTTTACAGGCATAATTGTTGGCAACCAGAGACCAGAACCTCGCCTTTTGAAATATTTCGGACAAGACATACGTTAGTAATACCAAAAAAAGCCGTTTGTAATGTAATTTTAATTGCAAATAAACCGTTCATCTGGCGCTAAAATTGAATAAACGAATTTGTAGAGGAGAAAATTCTTTACAACTTTGTTCCCTTATGGTTTTTTTTTCATATCTCGTATCGTTTGAGAGATAGTTGCAAAAATAACGGAGTTTTGGCACCATTGAATTAACGAAAACCAGCCGTTCACAGATGTCACCTGACATTCCTCGCCCATAACTCTCTCTGGCATACGCCATCTTGCGTTGCGTATTTGGTGATTTTCTTATTGTAACTTACACGTTGTCATTTCAAAGCAATGGCTCATTGAAGAAATAACAAAAACACGTCGTTCTTCCTACGATAAATGATAATCTAGTGTCTACAAATGCCATGTTAGCATCAGTTAACAGCGGCCATCAATAGTATGATGTTAAAGAACCTGTTAACCGTAGCGCAGTGGGCAATCCGTTTGACTGTGACGCTGGAGGTCAGTGGTTCGGAACCCGCCACTACCTAAAATTGTTTTCCTAAAAGGGTTTCAGACACTCTTATTAATTATTGTTTTTATTATTTTGGTCTAAAATGTTTGCAAAAACTTATAAAACTACAAGTCTATAGTAGGCCGTAAAACACGTCAGTGCGATTTTTTTTTTTTTTTTTCAAAATAGTTTGAAGGTAAAGGAAGCACGTATATTTTGTAGGAAACTTTTTTCTCGTTAAATATTTGTCTCTTTGGTTTTCTTGTCCGTTTTTAGTAAGAAACCACACATGACACTATTTTGTCCAACGTAAGAGTCTGTTTGAAAGCAACTCTTTTCAGGGTACTCACAGAAATATAAATGTTTGGGTGAGTGGATTCAAGGAAGGAACTGAAACGAGAGTGAAACTTCTCGCATGCGCTCGTAGTTCTCGAAAGCGCAGAGGCCTCATTTTCCCAAATAGAAATTGGCGAAGATGCATTTACTCATCAATATAATTTTCGAACAGTTAATCTGCAATCTGTCTAAAGACTTTTTTTTTTTATTTCTGTGCAAATTAATTTTACTAGGTCAGACAATGTTTTCAGTTCATTTTTAACTCAGGGAGCGTAAAGCAATAAAATTGATTTACGGGACATGTAGTTAGGTTCCTTGTTTTTAATTATGGTTTTTCATTTAAGGAGAAGGAATATTGTCTGGGCCTCGGTAACAGTAGCATTGTAAATAGAATGAAAGTCCGTTTCATATGTGTTTATTTATTGACTAGCGATCGTGCCAGACAATAAGTGATCAACACATCTGAATCTGATTTTCATTTGGTTTCCTAAATAGCCTTGTGTCGAGGTTTTCACAAGGACATTTGAAACTTATGACTACATTTTCTTCGTCGCACTTTTTAGGCAGCACTAGGCAGCACTAGGTATGTGCGCATCTACCTGAAGGGAAAGTTGTAGAATTGTGTGTGTGTGTGTGTGTGTGTATTAGTGAGGTCTATCTCGATGTTATCTGAGTTCGCAGTTCTTGTCCGCCCCCATTCTTTACGAAATTATGGTACTTGTGTCCGTTTATCCTGATTACTGCACTGCAACATGAACTATAGTTTTCCCGGACCTACATTCAAGTGACATTATATCTTCCTGTATGTGTGACGCATGTATCCTGCAATTTGTGTCCTACATTTTTGTTACACCCTGTATACGTAAATGGTACATGAGACACAATACCAAATACAGGATGTCCACAAAGTTAAAATCTGTCCCTAGACTTACAAAATAATTAAACTAACCTAAGGACAACACACCCACACCCATGCCTGAGGAGGACTCGAACCTCCGACTGGGAGCAACCTCGCGCTCCGCAGCAAGTCGCCTTGCAACGCACGGCCATACCACCATGGCTGGCACAAAGTCTGGATACATAGGAAAATCCTAATAAATATTGTAATAAATACATAATAATGAATTTAAACCACCTGACACAAGCCCGTTAGTGTGTAATTCAGTTCCTTATAGTAGACCTTAATCTTGCAAAGTACATCAAATTATGCATTTAACAGCACGTAAATCATATTAAAAATTCCATTATTAGTATTAAATCAACTAAATTGTGATTTATTATCATTATTTATTATAATTCCCTACGTAACAAGACTTCATCGACACCCTCTACTACAGGTGGTCGTAAATTCCCGTTAGGACTTGTAGAGGCTAGTGAGTACAAATCATTTTGAATAGGAACCCATGTCCGGACAGTTTCAATTCAAATGTGTAACTCGTCAAAGTCTGCGTAGGAACAGAGAAACGTCTCAGATTTCCCAGTCCTGGGATGGAAAGAGTGTACTAGAACATGCTTCGTAGGTACAATGTGTGTAACGCCGTTGGTGGTCGCTACATTAAACCGTTGTTGTAACGCATCATTGCGTTGCGGCTGGTGCCGTAGATGCTGGGTCCTTGTTGTTGTCGACTAATGTAAACTATAAGGTGTAGATTGTAATGATAATCCTTGGATAATAACGAAATTCTATTCAAATTGATTGCAAAAATTGTACTGGGTCACGCCTAAATGCTCTCCTTAAGTAGGAGTGGATGAAATAATCACCTAAATTGAAAAGTTGTGGAACAGAAACGATACGTTTCCGGACAAGGGTTGCTAATAAAAATGTTATGTACACACCATCCTCTACAAGTCCTAAAAGTTTCAAAACATGTTTGTTAAGCTTAAGGGACTTAATTGCTGGGTCATCAGTCCCTAAACTTACAAACTATTTATGAACTACCTTATACCAAAGACGACACAAACGTCCATGCCAGAGGGGGGATTTGAATCTCGACCGTAGCGGCCGTGTAGACTGTGACTGGCGCGCTGCAGACCGCTCGGCCACTGTGGCCGGCCCTAGAAGTTTGTAACGAGAATTACCGACCACCCTGTATGTATATTAAGCGGGTGCTTCGTCTGGCTGTATGAATGCTCCAGATCATCTGTTGGACCGATTCCGCGTTTCGATTGCGTACGCCTTTTTAACATGAGAAGGTTACAAGGAGGTTAGAATAAGAGTAGGTGGTGTTATCTATGATTAAAATATGATTGGTTAAAGCCAAAAGGGCTGTGCAGGGCCATTAGTTCAGAGCACTAAAGAATAGAATATTAGATTAATTTCTCACAAACTCCATTGCCACCTCTAACTTCATCCAAGTAGTAGCCTTGGTCTCAGCAGGTTTGGTCTGGTCAGCATACACGCCCAGGCCACGACCCGACCACGTGAACGCCTCTCAGCTACAACATAAGCAGAATAGCTGAGCCTACTAACTGCATGGTCTGACTGGTAAGGTACCAATGGCAAGCTGAGGAGAGCACCACGGGAAGCTTTGAGGCGAGCGTCTGCGGGCCGCAGCCCTGAAGGCGACGCTCTCTTTGGCTTCCGATCTATTCAGACGCACAGCATTCCTCCCATCCCGCCTAATGGCGCTTCCTCCGCCACCTGACTTGTTGCTCTGAGCCAACGGCGACCTCCCTAGTGCCTATGTAGCCCAGCTGTTCGAATAAACAATGTCTTATTAAAGTATTTCATTCCTAATCCGAAGGGACGCTCCTACCTTGCCTGACCACTCCCTGCCACCCTGTACAGGGCCATGCTTTTGTGCCCAAAAACAAAGATTTCGCACTTAAACCCTCTTTACGCCCTCTTTACGTAATGTCACTAAATTGACAGTCACATCGGAGTAAGGTATGATGTACTAGATCTACAATATACTACGACAAATGTGCCCAGTTTGCTGGCTTCACTTTTTCAGTGTTTAGGGCATCTCCAGAGATTGTAACCTCCCTGGGAGGTTACGAGCAGTGTAGCCGGAAGGAATCGGACAGCCGCCATCGAACTGCCCACGAACTGGGCAGCGCGACAGGCCAGCGATCAGCGATGCTCATTAATTCCGGGCACGTTATCTGGCTCAGCTCGCCAGTTGGGCAGCTGGAGTTTAGCGCATTATGGCCTCCGAGCACGCCAGGCCGATATTCCTCCGAAAGGAAGGAAGCTCAGAGTTTAACGTCCGGCCGGCATCGAGCTCATCGCAGGCAGAGTGCTAACTCAGTTGCTAGAGCATGTGCAAGGGGATACGACGTGATGTGGTATACACAAAGCCGATATTATCGTAAACTGATTTCTGGAAGCTATGAGAAAACGAGAACTATTACAAAAGGCATTAGACCCGTTACCCTCGAAACTGATTTTGTCGTGTAATTTATTACGAAAGTTGCCATCTGATTTTTTTAAGGGTCTTGTTGTCGTGTACAATATTAACAACTAAGCTTTTGTACAATTATTGATATGGTTTCTGTTTTTTCGGGCACAGTCATAATGTAATAAATTCGAAATACTGAAACATTTCAAACGTTCGGGGCGTTGAAATAAACTCAACGACGAAGCTGAAAATTTGTGCAGCACCGGGATTCGAACCCAGATTTCCCTTTTCTGACCAGCTGTAACCTTAATCAATGCTTTTACACCTTTGTTTCAAATGTTTGTATAGTCTATGGGACTTAACTACGGGGTCATCAGTCCATAAACTTACAAACTACTTATGAACTAGCTAATACTAAGGACGGCACAAATATCCATGCCCGAGGGGGGATTCTAACCCCCGACCGTAGTGGCCGTGCAAACCGTGACTGGAGCGCCTCAGTCCCCTCGGTCACCGCGGCCGGCTTTACACCTTGCGGGCCGCGGTGGCCGAGGTGACTGAGGCGCTCCAGTCACGGTCAGCACGGCCACTACGGTCGGGGGTTCGAATCCCCCCTCGGGCATGGATATTTGTGCCGTCCTAGTTCGTAAGTAGTTCCTAAGTAGTTTGTAGGGACTGATGACCCCGTAGTTAAGTCCCATAAGCTTAACAAACATTTGAACATTTTTCTTTACACCTTTCTTAAATGGTGGGGATAGTACTGATATGTAATGGACATATGACATATGACACGTACGAAGTGCCTGCCTTCCGAGGCGATGATGTGACGCAGACGAATAGCGAAATTCTGCTAGAGTTGCTGAAGTGTCGAAAATCTATGCTGTCGACAACCTCGCCGGCCGCGGTGGCCTAGGGGACTGAGGCGCTCCAGTCACGGTCTGCACGGACACTGCGGTCGGGGGTTCGAATCCCCCCTCGGTCATGGATATTTGAGCCGTCCTTAGTCTTAGCTAGTTCATAAGTAGTTTGTAAGCTTAGGAACTGATGACCCCGTAGTTAACTCCCATAAGTTCTACAAACATTTGAATTTTGTCGACAACCTCCTTAATGGGTGTTTTCAGCTCAGCAATTGTTTTGTTCAGTAGTTATCGACGAAATTATTTTTATTTTTTACTATACTTGCCGGCTATCCCCAAACGCACTGAGCTACTGAAAAATTTAAGCAATGGCAGGATCCGAATCCGTGCACTGACTGAAGTAACCTAATACGATTCTAAATCCGTCCATACAGCTGTACTTTCACCAATATTTGCCAAACTTTAGAAAATCTTTACTGCGAGCCTTGCAGAGCTACCGCTTCTGCGAGATCTTGTTGAGACCTGGCTCAGCCATAACCTTGGGAATTTTTCCATAATGATATTTTGGCTCTGCATCAGAGTGTGTGCTGATTCCAAACATGAAATTGTCTTTTAATATGGTCGTCAAGTCTACGTAAGCAACAGTCTAAACGTTCTACCGAATGCTTAATCCTCTCCCTGGCGATGAAGCCACTGAAATGTCATAAGTCTATTTTCTCCAAAATACACTTCCAGCTCTCCGAAAAGACTGTCTTAACACGGTCGTCTGCAGTCGATGTCGAAGGCCTTCCTTGTAATTCAGCACCACCCACTCCTATGCTGCCTTGGTCAGACTGCTAATAACGGTACATTGTATGTGATCCGTATACCGCCGGAATCTCACGCGAAGTTATATGCACTTCCGTCCCACAAAAGTGGTGCTGTCTGTGTACTTCAGCTTTGGGACACTTATTTTGTTGCCACTTTGTCAAACACATTATTATTGAATTTTTTTTTCTTTATAAATATTTAGTTGCTTCTGTGAACGGCTGTGCCTCTCTCTCTCTCTCTCTCTCTCTCTCTCTCTCTCTCTCTCTCTCTCTCTCTGTGTGTGTGTGTGTGTGTGTGTGCGTGTGATTTGTTGGTGGCTTCATCGACAGAATAGTGAAGGAGAGTGTGAATTTTGGCAAGATGACGGGTGGGACTGACAGTTGACTGTGTTTTAGGTGAGAAGTTCGAATTTTGGCCCTGTGTATGCGTATGTGTGTACATACAGTAGGTTTCTTGGTACTGATAATTCATTAGTTCAAATGTTTGTGAAGCATAAGGGACTTAACTGCGAGGTCATCATTTCCAATTTATTTGTATTTTATTTTGTAATGTTGTTATTTTTAATTGTGTATGTTCAAATGTTTGTTATGCTTATGGGACTTAACTACGGGGTCATCAGTCCCTAAACTTACAAACTACTTATGAACTACTTACGAACTAGGACGGCACAAATATCATGCCCGAGGGGGGATTCGAACCCCCGACCGTAGTGGCCGTGCTGACCGTGACTGGAGCGCCTCAGTCACCTCGGCCACCGCGGCCGGCATTGTGTATGTATATGTAGGTGTGATTGTGTGTATTTTTTTTTATTTGTTATGTTTTTATTGTTTGTGTGTGTGTGTGTGTGTGTGTGTGTGTTATAGATTTGTGTTGTCTGCCAGTTCTTTGAGCGTAGAGAATATAGTTCCATTGCAGGGATGTGTGTTCATTTATTATTTGTTTTCCTTCAACCACGGCTCTCTGTATTTGGTAGTTATCTTCAATTATTAATTTTTGTAAGGGACTGTTGTGTATTTGAGAATTTCGTAGTATTCCGTAAGTAGGCGGTTAAGTTGGCGAAGGAAAACACAAATGAATACAAAAAATTATTTTAAGCACGACGTTGCTTAGACTTGCTTTGCGCTTCGCTTCCGCCGAAGTTAGAGCCGTACAAGTTGGATGGACCTATGTATAACAGAAATAACAAGCATACCAGGTCTCTGTGATATCGCCATCACTATAGTAAACGAAAGTTCTTCTCTAACGAAATCATTAACGTAGGCGGATTCAGTGTTTTTGAGTGATTCGAGGAATGTTGAGAAACTTTCAAATACAGTTCCTTATTGCTATTACTTTTTATTCTCCCTTAGCCCTGTATTTTTTTTTAAGGATTTCTTTCTTCCCTTATTTTCCTTTCTTCTCAGCTTACTTTCTAAATCTGTTCTAACATGTGCAATGAGAGCAACCTTTTTCCCTGTTCCTTTCTCCAAGTTGCATACACCGATGTACCATCTTTGCTTCTGGACGGCTAGGGCCATTTATTCCCGTGATCATTGCTGCCTACAGGTGTTTCTAATCTCTTTTTTACTTGTTACCCACGTTCATCCCCGCAAATGAAAATGAAGTATGCATTCAAATGATTCACTAATAGTTCGAAAAGATGAGATCATCATCTTATCCGCCTAGCAAGTTCGTCAACTTACCAGTAGCGGCAATTCACAATTTAAACCAAAGAACAACTGTCAAGTCTATCTGGTTATTTTGATGTGCATTAAGCGTTTCAAATGCTGCTCTCTCTCTCTCTCTCTCTCTCTCTCTCTCTCTCTCTCTCTCTTTGTGTGATGCGATTAAATCAATGATTTGTCGCCGGCCGCGGTGGCCGAGGGGACTGAGGCGCGCCAGTCACGGTCTGCACGGCCACTACGGTCTGGGGTTCGAATCCCTCCTCGGGCATGGATATTTGTGCCGTCTTTAGTATTAGCTAGTTCATAAGTAGTTTGTAAGTTTAGGAACTGATGACCCTGTAGTTAAGTCCCATAAGCTCTACAAACATTTGAACAATTTCAATGATTTGTCAGACTCATCATGTTGCCCTCACTCTCAGCTACTAATGCGCCATTCTTATTGAGCAATGGTCTTAGGGGGTTGATAATGTGCGTTTCTTCCTTCGTGAAGTCCCTAAGCACAGACAGAGGAAAGGCATGCACATTCAGCATAATGTACGGTTTATTATGACCGACTAAATCCTGCAACGCTTCGCAGTGGCTTGGTCTGCTATGAAATTCAATTCAACTCAAATTCAATTCAATTCAACTGAAATGAATGGGAAAAGAAACAAGTCATTTTTTTCGTACACTCGCCGATAAAATACACCAGTCAAATGAATAAAATAATTTTAATGCAATTTACTTTTGATAGAGATATGAAAACCTTCTTTTATCAAACAGCTACATACACACATGGAACTGCGTGTGGCTCTGTTGCTGGGAGTCCCCTATTGGGAAAGGGTCGACCGCTAAATGCAAGTCTTTCAACGTGAACGCCGCTTCCGCGACTTGCTGTCGATGATGACGAAATGATGTGTCACACTATACCCAGTCTCTTGACGGGAATCGAATTCGGGCCCCTTGCATTTTAGGCAAGCGCCCTGATCACGTGACCACCGGAGTAGACATTTACACAAATGTATTTTGTTTTTTGCTCATCTCTGGCAAAGAATCTTTAGAATTGAATAAACAAATTATATGTGACCGAGAAGGAAACATCTGACTTACAGATATTAAAATATCCCCTTTTAAAAATCTTAACGGCTATGCATTCCTATAATTACCTGTTTTGTGGCTATCTGTGGCAAAGCGCCTTTCGAATTTCGAAAGTTCAAAAAGGGGAACTTCAATTTCCGTATTCACGTTACAATATTATGATCACCGACAGTGTGGTAGGAAAGCGATCCTAGAATTGTATTACTGTTCTGCCCTTACTGGGAAACATTCTTTGTCACGATCCCAAGGGAATACTATTGCGTTATTTCTGGTGTTGGCAATTTAAATTGCTGTTTCAATATTGATGTTGAAGAGAATGGTCACAGTAAGCGTCACATTTAGATAAAATTCATTGGAAAGATAGCTCACAACAGCAGTTTCATATCTCCTGCCAACTCGGACATAAGAACTGTTTTTATTACTCAAATGGACATTAGTCAAAAGTTAGGGGATTATTTGAGATACCTAGTTTCTGAAGTATTGTCATCGGCAGAATGAACTAAAATCGGTCGACGACTTTCAAAAAAAATGTTCAAAACTCGGTAAATCTATCGGACCAAACTGCGTGGTCATCAGTCCGTAGCTTACAAAGTACTTAAACCTAGGTAAACTAACCTACGGACAAACACACACACACCCATGCCCCAGGGAGGACTCGAACCGCCACGGCAAGCAACAGCGCGCTCCGCAGCGAGACGCTTTAGACCACTCGGCTACTCCACCGCGGCATCCACGACTTTCTGTCAGCTCTACAGAGTGGAGACAAA
This sequence comes from Locusta migratoria, assembly GCA_026315105.1. NCBI lineage: Eukaryota > Metazoa > Arthropoda > Insecta > Orthoptera > Acrididae > Locusta > Locusta migratoria. Next base: position 456,472,065 of record CM048746.1, read on the forward strand.
AACATTACAGCAACCGAGATAGTGGCAATAACAGAAATTGCTGCAGAGGCGGTTACTGTTGATTTTTGTTGACTCTGCCAAACTAATTACATAAGCAGTTGAGTTCAGATAGTATGGTGAGCAGGTAGAGCAATGCAACAACAACGCGACTTACCCGAAGATATGGCATGGAGAGCCATAGGAAGTTTGGAAGCGGGACAGACACAGGGGTGACGGCTGCAGCTATTGTAGTATCCCAATATGTAATTTCCATGACCTGGGCGCAACTTTAGACAGCGGGAAGCATTAAAAGAAGGCAAGGTCGTCCACGGTTAACATAAGCAAGATAAGTTTCAAAGATCGACATCTTGCTTTTAATATCGCTGACCGAGCGAGGTGGCGCAGTGGTAACGCACTGGACTCGCATTCCGGAGGATGGTGGTTCAAATCCACGTCCGGACATCAGGATTTAGGTTTGCCGTGATTTCCCTAAATCTCTCCAGGCAAACGCCGGGATGGTTCCTTTCAAAAGGACACGACCGATTTCCTTCCCCATCCTCAGCCAAGACTCCGAGCGTTAGCTCCGTCTCTAATGACCAAGCTGTCGACGGGACGTTAAACCCTAAGCTTCCTTCCTTCCTTCCTTAATATCGCTGAGTAACTTAGGGAGTATTTCCATTAAAACACCTTCTATTTTAGTGATTAGCTTTATGGATAAGTGTTAGATGTCATCAATGTCAGCTTTGTGCATATGGATAATCTTTGAAGCTGAGAACTGCTGTCCGTTAGTGCACAACTTTATGCTATTCGATGAACATGTGGTTCAGCTTGACGATTTGTTTTTGACAAAGTACATATGCTGCTATTATTACGTATAATGAGGTTGCCTAGCGGCAGATAAAGTTTATAGTAGGTTACTATGTTAGTTTAATTTTAATATTTGTAGTGAAGTCGTCGATGTATAGCGTCCTATTTTATTTTATGTTTCCTTCGTTTACAGAACTTGATAATCGGATAATGTCGTCCCTAAACGAGTAGTGCTGATATGTAAATTTTATTATTGATAACTGGTGCGTGATTTGCATTGATAATTAGTGAAACAGTTGTATGATGGCGTCAAAACAGATGAGGCTTGAAAACGACTGCTGGAACGTTTCTGCGTCGTATGGGATCCACACGACATAGAATTAACAGAATACATCCGAAACGTGCAGACATGTACTGTCACGCAGTAGGAGAGAGAGTTCACGGACCTGACACCCGAGCTGTGGTGGTTGTCATGACAAAGACTTGTTTTCAGAATGAAACTTTCACCCTGCAACGCAGTTTGCGCTGATATGAAACTTCCTGACCGGAGAACTTCTGTGAAGTTTGGAAAGTAGGAAGTGAGGTACTCGCCGAATTGTGGGGCGGCACTGTGAGTCGTGTAGGGGTAGCTCAGTGGTAGAACGCTTGCCTGCGAAAGGCAAAGGTCCCAGGTTCGAGTCCCGGTTCCTACTCATAATTTTAATCTGCCAGGAAAACTCAAAGGCATGGTTTGTTTGCAACGAAATTTCGATCACCAGCATTCTCATTCGGATTCTATTTTGTTCACTTGCACCTGCTTAAGAACAAATAATCACGATAACAAAAATAAGATAAAACGACTCGAACAGAATATTTAGGTATTCTTTCTTTTGCCGTACACTATTGGAAAGTAGGGCAGTAGACAAACACTCTGAAAATTATGCACTCTACCTTCTGTCATCCATTTCAGTGATAACTGCAGTAATCATGTTGATGTAGATGTAGCTTTTGTGATCATTTTACTCAACTATTGTTCTATTACGATGAGAAACGTTACATGTCTTCCCCATTAATTTTATTTAATTGCAACATTATTATTAATATGGCCATTCACTTCTGAAGAGTTGTTCGATATGCCATATCCATAAATGATATGAAGATGGCAATTTAAATAGTCGAAACTGACAATGAGATTGTGACAATTATCTCTTTCCAGTGAGATGACTATAATAATGAAACCGTTTTATTAGCAAATAATAATTTCACCTCGCTGTACTACTCAAAACAAGTTTGCATTGCCTAGCCATTAGGACCGACTCTAGGGATTCTGTAACACTAGTGAAAATTTCTAGAGCCAACCCTTCTTCTCCCACGCCCCCTCCCAACTCCACCTTCTCCTATGCAACCAACCTTCTCCACGAGGTTATAATCCACAACGTATAATTATGTATGTAAGTATCATATCGTATGACGAAACTGGGTAAACAGTTCGCGCAATGCTGTTCAGTGCTTCGTGGCTAAAATAATGTTTCTTAAGTTTGTTTTCATATGATCTTAATCTCTAACACTTAATGGCTTGAACAGCGAGGAATAAAACGGAGCCGGCCGCGGTGGCCGAGGGGACTGAGGCGCTTCAGTCACGGTCTGCACGGCCACTACGGTCGGGGGTTCGAATCCCCCCTCGGGCATGGATATTTGTGCCGTCCTTAGTGTTAGCTAGTTCATAAGTAGTTTGTAAGTTTAGCGACTGATGACCCCGTAGTTAAGTCCCATAAGCTTTACAAACATTTGAACATTTGAATAAAACGGAATGAGGGAAAACTTCAAGGAATTTACAGACAATGCACGAAATATTAATATAGAGAAGAATATGGTAAGAATAAGAGCAATGTAAATGTTATTAACACGAGATCTAAAGAAGAAGGAGTGGCATGGGAAGAAAAAGTCTGCTTAAAAATAGTATGCCATGTGATGGTCAGTGCATATTTTAGCTAGTTTTTTTCGACAAGACTGCTATAATCTATAGGTATATAAACGGCTAAGCCATCAAAGGCTCATATTTGTCTTTTTTTTATTATAACTATTTTCATTTCTTTTGTGGATTTCTACCTCGTCTCAGGTCTTTCATTTGTTAGAAATTGAGATGGCAATACCACTGTTTTCAAAGATGCACTTGTTTTGTCTTGTTAATTCATCCCTTCTTATCCTCTAAAAACTGCTGCCCTGGAAGATTGCATGTTTTGCCCTCCTGTAGAACTGGCCCGACCAGTGATATTTTTGTTTTTGTTGTTTGGAACCAGGTAATAACAGACCAAGCACAAATACCACGAACTCAGATTTTCGATTTAACTGTCATTTATATTATGTTTGGACTCCTATTTCTTCTAAATGTCTATACCATGTTAACACAAATAACAACATTAAACCATAATGTCAATGCATGCCCAGTAGTTCAGGGTTTCCATTGCCTCTTTACCATTTTTTTATTGTCAGTTACAAATTTAAGTTTCATAATCAGCCATCATAGTATCGTCCGGTACGCACTTATTTTTATATTCCAGTCCCAACATTTTAATTGTTTAGAAACGTACTGTGACATCACAGACATAATAAATTTGGGCACCTGCAATTACGTGGGTTCTATTTTCTCCGCATTACATTATCCTGTTCCGCTTCCTCTCCAGTCTGTCAGTTTCCACAAATTTATCTCCACGATTCTCATTACAATATCCTTATTAGGTAACTAGGTACTGCGCTTCATGCTATGGAATATCCTGGATTTAGCCAGAAGCTATTGGTGAAACAATGGTAAATCAAAATCAGAATGAAACATCTGGCAGATTGAAACTGTGTGCCGGATCCGGGTTCGAACCTGGGACCTTTCCCTTTTGCGAACAAGAACGCTACCTACTAAGCTATCCCAGCACGCTTCATGATCCATTCTCGAAGCTTTACTTCTGCCAGTATCTCGCCTTCTGGCAGAAGTGAGGCTGTGAGGATGGATCATGAAGCATGCTTGGATAGCTCAGTAGGTAGAGCTCTTGTTCGCAAAATGGAAAGATCTCAGGTTCGAATCCCGGTTCCGGCACACAGTTTTAATTTGCCAGATGTTTCATATCAGTGCACACTTCGCTACACAGTAAAAATATCATTCCCAATTTGTATCTCTCAACCATCATGTTTAGTGACATAGTTGAAGGAAAAAAGATGAGTAAATTCTGAATAGAAAGTATAAGGGAAAAAAAAAAGAAAAAAGAAAAAAAAAAACAGATTTATTTTTTCCCTACAGTTATTCAAGAAATGTTCAATTTTTTGTAAATATATGGGATATAACTACCCTGGTTATGCGTCCCTAGGCTTACAAACTACTTAAACTAAATTAAAACTAAATGCTATGTTGCACTTATTATTTTATATCCATATATATATGTTGTTGTTGTTGTGGTCTTCAGTCCGGAGACTGGTTTGATGCAGCTCTCCACAATACCCTATCCTGAGCAAGCCTCTTCATCTCAACATAAGAACGGCAACCTACATCTGTCTGAATCTGCTTACTGTATCCATCTCTTGGTCTTCCTCTGCGATTTTTACCCCACACACTTCCCTCCAACACTAAATTAACAATTCCTTGATGTCTAAGAATGTGTCCTACCAATCTATCCCTTCTTTTAGTCAAGGTATGCCAGAAATTTCTTTTCTTCCCAATTCTGTTCAGTACCTCCTCATTAGTTACGCGATCCACCCACCTAATCTTCAGCATTCTTCTGTAGCACCACATTTCAAAAGCCTCAATCCTCTTCCTGTCAGTACTGTTTATCGTCCATGTCTCACGCCCATACAAGGCAACACTCCATACAAATACCTTCTGTAAGGACTTCCTTAGGCTTAAATCAATATTCGATGTTAACAAATTTCTCTATTTCAAGAACGCTTTTCTACCCATTGCCATTTTGCATTTTATATCCTCTGTACTTCGACCATCAATTGTTATTTTACTGCCCAAGTAACAAAACTCATCTACCTCCTTTATTGCTTCTTTTCCCAATCTAATTCCTTCAGCATCACCTGACTTTCTTACACTGCACTCCATTACCATAGTTTTGCTCTTGTTAATGTTCATCTTATATGCACCTTTCAGCACACTGTCCATTCCGTTCAATTGCTCTTTCAGGTCCTTTGCTGTATCTGACAGAATTACTATGTCATCGGCAAAACGCAATGTTTTTAATTCTTCACCCTGAACTTTAATTCCTTCTCCAAATTTCTCCTTGCTTTCCTTTATAGCTTGCTCAATGTACAAATTGAATAGCAATTGAGAAAGACTACAACCCAGTTCAGTATCTCCTATTTCCTCTTCATCTACATCCTCGTCCCTTCCTACAATATTGTCTCTAAGTTCATTTCCTTTGTAGAGCTTCTCTATATAGTTTTTCCACCTTTCAGCTTTCCCTTCTTTGCTGAGAATTGGTTGTCCATCACTGTCCTTGATATTCATAGAGCTGTTTTTCTTATCTCCAAATGTTTCTTTTATTTTCCTGTAGGCTGTATCTATTTTTCCCCTATTTATACATTCTTCTACATCCTTGCATTTGCCTTCTAGCCATTCCTGCTTAGCCATTTTGCACTTCCTGTCAATCTCATTTCTTAGTCGTCTGTACTCCATTTTGCCTGTTTCATTTACTGCATTTTTATATTTCCTCCTTTCATCAATTAAATTTAGTATCTCCTGTGATATCCAAGGATTTTTATAGGTCTTGCCTTCCTACCTATTTTGTCCTCTGCTACCTTAACTATTTCATCTCTCAATTTTACCCATTCCTCCTCTACTGTTTTATTTTCCCGTGTTTCTGACAATTGTTGCCTAAAGCTCCCTCTGAAATTTTTAAGAACCTCAGGTTCCTTTAATTTATCCAGGTCCCATCTCCTTATTTTCCTACCTTTCTGCAGTTTCTTCAGTTTCAGCCTACAGTTCATAACCAACAAGTTATGGTCAGAGTCTATATTTGCCCCTGGGTATGTCTTACACTGTAAAACCTGGTTCCGAAATCTATGTCTTACCATTATAAAATCTATCTGGTATCTCCTGGTGTCTCCTGGTCTCTTCCACGTATACAACCTTCTTGAACCAGCCGAGCCGAGTGGCTATTCCCTGGGGCCCGGCCCAGTGTCTCATGACCACCAGCCAGTGAGCTACGCTGTCGTAGCCTCCGCCCCCTAAACTTTGAAGGGTTGTAGCTCTCAAACTAACAGTGATAGGAATGTAGTTTAAATTGATTTGGACGCAGCTGGTTTCAACGAAGCCAATGCACGATAGAAAAAAACAATTGTTCCATTTAAAAAATTACATCTTTGTGGTGTAACTCTTTGGAAAATGATACAATAAACTATGTTCATAGCTCCGCAGAAAGTGTAACTTTTCTTGTGTTGACCTACCAAATTAAAATTTCCCGTCACCTATTATTTATAAGTTACAGAGACAAATATACTTAGTGAAACACCCTGTATATCGTGAACAGCAACGGACCCACGACACTCCCCTGTGGCACCCCTGACATCACAGCTCTGACCGAGGGAGCACTCGAACCTCCGACGGTGACCAACCGCTTTCTTTGCAACAAGGCGCCTTAGAGCAACACCGCCTAGAGACAGGGCCTCACTACAGCCCGTGTTACGTCACACCGACCAGGCCGCGATCGCCAGCTGACTGGCTGCCCGTTACGAGTCAGTGGGCTGTGCCCTAGCGGCCATATAGTCAGTTGGCGTTCGCGGCCTGGTCGGTGTGACGTAACACGGGCTGTAGTGAGGCCCTGTCTCTAGGCGGTGTTGCCTAGAGCGCTCTGCCACACCACCGCGGCCCGACCGTTGTTCCTGACCCGCGGGATATCGAAGGTTGCCCAAGCCTAATTTAGGGTTTGAAGTGACCATTTATTAAAGCAGCCTGTCAGTGTTCTCAGACATGACCTTCACTTGATTTACTCAGAATGAACAACATAACATTGGGTAGTAGTAAGGTTTGACACCGAGTCAGCAGCTCAACAATGAGTCTAAATTTTTTATTTGTTTTCGTTAACCAAACGAAAACCGTATTTAGCAACACCACCTGTCGCGAGTTACTTAAATTTCGTCACTCGGCGAACTGATTGGCTAATTTCAATGCTAATCAAATCGGCTAATAAGTTAGTACATGTGGCATGCATCATTTAAGACGTCTTCGTCACTCATTGGATTGCTTTCCTTTGGTCTCTCTGCTTTCTGAATCTCTCGCCTATAGAAAACGTTTGTCTGATGATTATGGTACGACTGGCCCATGATACACTAACCGTTGCTACACCAGAGCAACGTTGCTAATATGTGGAAGCAGCATCAACTGCTGTACTCCAATTATGGCCAGCAATAAGCGTAACATCAGAACTTATTTCATCATATTTCTCTCTTTATACGGCACTGTGTTTTTAGTCATGTGATCTTTCTACGGTATATGTTACTTCCTCTCCACAGGACACCGCCTAAACGTAATACCGTCCGTACTAGTGGAAGGGGTTGTGAGTTTTCGTGAACCTGAGGGCTACGCTGGTGGTAAAATTGTTACTGGCGGGGTCACCCATACCAGATAGGATTCAGCTGACTAAGAGCGTCCCATCTTCACCACAATCTATTATATATTTCTATCCCATTCCCCTCCTATAATTCCATCCCTACATCTCAACCCAAGATTCGTGCTGAGTGGTGCACGATACATGGGAAGATGTGTCGTAAACGGAGCCTCAGGGATACTGGGCGACCTCCCTGAGTAATCAGTCTTACACTGGCGTAGAGCTACGCTGTTTTTGACTATTAAATCACCATCTGTCGTGGGACCAAATGGATAACGTGCCTACTAATAAACAATATAAAAAGAGGGACCTATGGAGACCTCTTCCATCCTAACATCGTACTTCGAACCGATGGAAACAATCTCCACAACTGGACTGGGTGGAAGACCGACCCAAGAGGTGGAAAATGTAACCGCTAAAATGGACCATAACATGCTCAATCCCTTGTCTGGGGCTAAGGGAAGGAAATTTGTCAAAGAGCATTTGAAAAAGTAAGGTAAAGAATGGCTTTCTAAAAAGAAATGGAGGGAAAGAAAAGGCCTCGGGCCTGAGGCCCCTGAAACTAGGCCGTTACAGAGCAAAGAGGGCACTCTGACCGCTTCTACCTCTAAGAGGAAAAGAAAAAGGACATGGGAGGACTCCCACTCCCACTGTCAAAGTTCACCCCACCAGAAGAAGCGGAGGCAGGAAGAAGGGAAACCACTTCCACTGAAGGAGTTCATAATGGCGGTGATCCAACAAGAGTATTCGCCTTGTGTGGACCACGACAGGAATAAATGGTCCTCCTCGGAAAAAATGGGGTTGGGGGCTTCATTCAAGGTCCCACTATCTGGACTAGGTGTCTTATTTGTGTGTGAGAGAGCAGTTGAATCACTCAAGGAAATGGTACCCTGGATATCTCCATGGAAGGAAGATAGGCTGCTGGTCACGACAGAAGCAGAGTTCTTCAAGAATGCGAAGATATCAATTCGGGTGGTCAAATTCCTTAAAAATAAAATACTGGCCCAGAACCGGAAAGCCCTGACAGAGGATTGGAGGGTTGTCAACAGGACGTCCGTCAGACAAATCCTAGTCGTTCAAGTAGGAGGAAAATATTTGAAGGCAATGCCTGAGCAGAGCTAAAACTCGTTTTAGGATTTTCCCAAGTCGCCATATTGACTTATGCCAGGAATCATAAAAACTTGTATTAATGTAAAAAATGACACCTCATTCATGTCAATGCTTGAGTTTTGCTCTAGGACCTAATCGTCATTAAACTAAAACAGCGTAACGAAGGGAGCTTTGACTGCCTTTCCAGAAAGTGAGAAATTTGGTCTACAGTTGCAGCTGCTTTTTGGGTGCAATGCAATTCCCCTCAACCTATGTGGGGTAGTAGCGATACCAGCAACAGAGGTTTCCTCTTCACTACTTATTACAAAACAATTTAGAAATCCTAAACAGAGGTAATGCACCTATCTGAAGTTATAGGACCAGGAAAGAGATAATTGACATAAATTTTGATGTCATTTCAATGGGCAACTATGTCGAGCGTGGCATGCTGTGAAGAAACCATCCCTATCTGATCATGCACATATAAGATTTGGGGTTGAAATGGGCGTCAAACAGACCTTAGCCTATAGGAATCCCAGGAAAACCGACTGGAATTCGTTTAGGAAAAAACTAAACGCCGAATTTTCGTCTATAAAAATAAATAAATAACGATACGGAATCCAATCTAACTAATAGTCCAAGCATTAGAGAGAAGTGTCTGCAAAAATTATTACCTGAAAACAAAAAATAAGAGCGTGTAGGAAATTAAATTTCAAATAGAGATTCTATTTTATGAAACTCGACCCTAGATGGCGAAGTATGTCCAAAAACTGTTTTTGTTAAATAAAAAAAAAGATAACTCCGATGGAAAATGTTAAATTTGAAAGTTGTATCCCTTAAGATTATCTATGGAAAAAAAATTGAAAAAACACTTAAAATTCTTTAAAAATTAAATTCTTTGTCACTCGACAACATTCACGTTTCCAAACTTTTTATTTACGTTTACAAACTTATTATTCACCACAAATAAGTCAAAAAAGACTGTTTTCGTAAAATTAAAAATATTCAGTAATTTTTAGATACATCGATTTTTTTTTTAATAGGGCTCCTACAAAATTGGCTAGAGTAACGGCCTTTCATCTGTTTTCTTCGTGAAGAGTTGCAATATCATACCATTCAATATTTTTTTAGATTTTGTTAATTATAAGTATGGAAGAAAGACTTTGAAAAAACTTGCACTTTTTTGGGTCCGTTTTCTTCAGCTGACTATTTCTATTTTTATGTTATGAAAGGAATTGTGAAAGAAATATGTTGCTGACTTTCTTCACAGATTTTAAAACAAATAATGTTGCTCTATGACCTTCTGCAGCCGAGATAGTTTAAAAAAAATCTAGTGGACGTAATTTACATTTTACGGCGATGTGCTTCATGGAGATAAATATTGAATACTTTTACTAGTAAGTAAAAATACTTGGATATGTTGCAAGGCAAGGGTTTCTACTGTTACCAATCGACTGGGAAAGTGAAGCGTGCAAACGGGCGAGCGGGTGAGCGGTGAGCGTTCGTTGGAATAGGCAGAGAGCGGGGGGAGGGGGGGGGGAGAGAGAGAGAGACTGGTGCGTCTTCTCTCTGAGAACACTCTACATGGCCGGCACTTGCAAAATCTTTCATATATTTTTGGAAACATTTTTGTTTCCTTTGGGAAACAGCGTCCCTCTTTTTCTTTTATTATTATTTATTTATTTTATTTATTTATCATATGTAGAAACAGTCTAGAGCGGACTGCACGTTCCAGTAACGTCGTCACAAAAAGGCTTTTGCTTGCAAAAAATGAGGTAGAAGATTTTATTTTTTTATCTTGTGGTTGACAGTGTGTAGAGTATATGTATTCGTCCGTCAAAACTCTCGAGACAACATTTTAATGGCCAAGAAACTACAGATTTTTTAGAATTTTTTCAAATTTTCGCCTATTACTCAGAAACTATGCATCCTACTAAAAATGTTATCCTTACAAAAATAAAAGAGCATTAAATTTTCCGTAGAATGACCTATTCAAATGTCAAAATCGGTACAGTCATTTGACCGCAATCAGTTTTCGAAGATGTCATTTTTACCTGCTTGCCTAAAAAGTCTGCTCCAACGTCGGCACATCAAAAACGACTGCTCTAAATGGAAACTGTCAAATTTTTTAACATGTGAAGGGAGGACTGGGAATGTTGTAACGCTTGAACCAGCCCCAGATATTACTTTTCCAGCTCCGCTTCTACAAGCAGAAGATGGGCTATTTAAAATCTTATGCAGTCTCCACACACACACACACACACACACACATATATATATATATATATATATATATATATATATATAGAGAGAGAGAGAGAGAGAGAGAGAGAGAGAGAGAGAGATAGAGAGAGAGAGAGAGAGAGAGAGAGAGAGAGAGAGAGAGAGAGTTACTTTCGAGATTTGGAGGGCCCCAGAAGGCCAAGGAAGCCCCCAGGCCACACACGCCGTTTTTTTTTTTTTTTTCATTTTTGGAAAATGTAGCTAGTACTCTGTTTTACCTATTTCCCTTCCAGGTAAATTGTCATTTATTTTGCAGACAAATGGATCTGATGATGATCTGATGTAAGATCGAAACCGGTCACGTTTATAAAAAATAAAGTGTATATTTTTTGCAAATGTTTTTTCATATTAAAACATTATATCAATTCCCTGTCTTTCTATAAGGAAAAAATGTTTGACGAACTAATTATGATATAGTTTGCTTCACCGTCGGGTCAAAAACGGATGTGATGGGACAGGGATACATGGGTGCCAGCCAAGACTAGGGAAACTGGCCATAGTATTCTAGGCTGAAATGTTGGCAATCAGATAATACGTGGAACAGGATCTACGCAGAAGAACGAAAACTATAGCATCTATGTTCATTCAGATGGGCAGGTAGCTCTGAGACACCTATCTGTATCTGTAACGAACTCAAATATTGTTGCAGAATATCATTAATGACTTGAAAGATTGCGGAAAAACAACAGGGTAAACCTTCTGTAGGTAGCGGGGCACTTAGGTATTAATGACAATCAACAGGTTGATAGGCTAGTCAGATTAGGGGATCTATGCATTTCAAAGGACCATAATCTGTTCTGACAACTACCAAATCAATGGTCAAACTAGAACAACGTAGTTGGATTAAAAGACAGCATGTGTAACACTGGAACAAGATTCCTAAACAAAAGCATGGTAAGTTCTAAATTATGCTCTGAATTATGTTCCACAATCCTGAATCTAAAACAGGAGGCAAATTACAGTTATAGTAATGATAGGCAATGGGAACTTCAAAGTACATTCACATACGATGGTGGTAGTGGTAACTGTCCCCATGTGTGTACTTTGTGGTGCAGCTGAAGAAACTGCACTACATTTAATCTTCCAGCGTGAAGCGCCGAATCCCCGAAGAAATTCTACCAAATAAAGATGTAGTAAAGGGACTTCCGCTGCCCTTTCAGGTTACTAGTTGGCTTGACTAGTTAAATAGCGAAAGATACTGCACAATAAACTCACGTTTCGTTGGGGACATCTGTAGGGCGTGACCATTGCTGTTTTTATTTACCTGAAGAATCTAATATAAGCCTCTCAGTAACATACCACATTTTCAGTAGTTTGGAGAAGTAAACAGCCACCAGTTTCAAGGTTGCAGATTTATTTACAACCGGTTTCGAGCAATTATTGCCATTTTTCAGGTATATAAATTGTGCCCTATAGATTTACACAGAGCATTTTGTATAATCACTCTGAATATCAAGTGCACCCACTTGATGTTCAGCGTGATTACAAAATGCTCCGTGTAAACCTATAGGGCACAATTTACAAACCTGAAGAAGAGCTATCATTTCTCGAAACCGGTTATAAATAAATGAGCAATCTTATAACTGATAGCTGTTTACTTTTCCAACCTATAAGACACAGCTGCTGCAATGGACGAAACATTTAACATTTTCATCACTTATAAACACATGCTTGTAGATAACATGTAAGCAAATAACTAGCCAAAGTTAACATTAATTTTTGAAAACGGGAAGGTAGCTTGTCTTTTAACAAGCTCCTCATTTTCACGAGACCAAAATATTGATTTGCATATTTTAACAAGGGTCACTAGCGGAACTAATACGACGAAGAGACCAAAATATTGATTTGCATATTTTAACAAGGGTCACTAGCGGAACTAATACGACGAAGGATACAGACATGAAGTAAGAGATATCACCATACTAATCATAGGATCGACGAAACAACGCCACTGACACAGATGGGCGACCATTCACAGTGTGAGCTGAGCACCATGTTAATAAAGATGCAGCCACTTCCGCATCCTCACCATCAGGGACGTGACAGGCGTAGAATCTCGCTAGGCACCGCACTTGATACACGGCAGTGGCCAAATGGCAGGGAGATGTAGTGAACTCGTTGGCTGTCATTTCGTAGCGACCTTCAGGCTGTCGCATTCCAAACACAGCGCCGAGAAAATGACGAGAGGACGGCCTGCTTTCGATGTCCTCAACTCGACAACGTTCGTCTGGGTGCTGCCCTCTGTGCTCGACATCACGATGAGGCAGGCGAGCCTGCTCAGAATGTCCGCAGCTCGCGCCTGTCGTCATAGCTCAGCAGCCGCCGCCACATAACTCCGGTACACAGAACGGCTTCTACGCAGCGTACTCCAGTCGACCGCGTTTTCCCTTCTACTTGCGTAGGCAGTCTCGTGACTGAACGGACGCATTAGCCGAATCTGCCACAGATAACGAGCGTCACACTTAGGGAAGTTAAAATTTGTGATGATGATGATGATGGTTTGATTTTGAAAGGGACTAAACTACAAAGGTTATCGGAGAGAGTATAGAAAGATCGCTAAAATGTTTTACGAAACAATGTGTTAATATTCACCAAGCAAAGGGTTTAACACGTCAAGTTTCCACTATGATAACGCACTACCTAGACACGTTGCACAGTGTAACACAGGGTCCTGAACAATACGACCTAAAGGCATATTCAAATGATGATTTGCATGCAATTTATAACTTTCGACTATGATGTTGGTTCATCTGAAGTACATTTCTTAACATTATGAACAAGAAAGATTTGATAATGACTCTTTAACGAGTCGAAACTAGTCATATAAAACGAATAAGTGATCTATGGCAATAAATATCTTATAAAGGGATTCATAATATTAAAACAAATAAAAAACATGGGGAAAAGGAAAAAATTAGAACGTCCAGCCACTCTGTTACACATTAAAACCACCTAGCTAAAAGTGGAGAACGGATAGAAACTGGACCCTCAATAAAATTCATAAGGAATGATACAATCCTCTCGCATGAATAAAATTAAAACTACATCAACCGTAGAGACATTGTCAGGTGAAACCAAGCCCAGGGCGTCAGGGAGATTAAAACGCCGCCTCTGGGTGGCTAGGTTAGGGCAATCTAATAGAATGTGGGCTACTGATAATGGGCGCCACAGTGACACTGAAGGGTGTCCTCGCGACGGAGAAGATGACCGTGGGTCAGCCAACAGCCAAGTATGGCCAATGCGGTGCCGACAGAGGACGACAGCGTCCCTGCGAGGGGCCTACATAGAGGACCTCCAGACGTTCGTCGTCTTCTTTATTGACCGTAACATGTTGGGCGTTTGGAGGGTACGCCATTCTGTATTCCACAAACCGCAGGCTCGATTGCGTAGCATTGAACGTAGGTCAGTAGATGGTACACCGACCTCCAGAAGAGGTTTATTGGTGGCCTCTTTGGCTAACCTCTCAGCCAGTTCATTGCCCACAATCCGAACATGCCCTGGAGTCCAGATAAAAACTACTGACCGTCCGCGTTGTTCGACTGCACAGAGGGATACTTAGATGACTATTATGAATGGATGGCTATTTGTGGAGATTCCCTAACTCGAAAACGAGGGAGAGTTTAAGTTCACCTGGATCACACTAGTTCGAGACGTCGCTTTGATTTGTACATGCCCGAGGATGTCTGTCGATTTGTGTCACCCGTATCGAGTTCGGGCAGGGATCGACGCAGTAGCCAAGGGGGCGGGGGGGGGGGGGGATGAAGGGAATCAACACCGCCCGCTCAGAAATTACGTTGAAATGCTTTACAAGTTAGACTATATGTCATAGTTTACAGTTTTTATTGTCTGTGCTCCCCCCCCCCCCCCCCCCCCCCACCGCAAAAAAAAAAAAAAAATAAATAAATAAATAAATAAATAAATAAAAAATGAAATATTTGACTACGTCCATGGCAGGGTTAGCCTACTGTGACACAAAGGTTGCACATTTCTTGCTGTAATATAATTATTCTTAGAAACAACGTGACTGTTGCTATTTTCAGAACCTAACCATATGACCCTTGAGAATACTTGGAACAGTTTGTAGGCTGAAGGATATCGCATTCGAATATAAATAAGAAAAGGCGAGAGTAAAGTGAATTCTGGTACTTGATGACAAATATGTCATAAACGAGGGTTGTTCAAATGAAAAGGTACATAACGTCTTAAAAACCAAACCGGTTGAAATTTGAATATGCCGCTTTGGGATAAGTTACACAATCCTGAGTCGTTTGCGGACGCGAAGTGTGCGTCGTCACCTCCCCCGAAAATGTTCAAGGCTGTGTTCTCAAGAGGAAAGATGATGTTCACCGTGTTTTTCAACGTCAGAGGTCCGATACTCATGGAACTCAACCAATACTGAAAAACTATCAGCAGTGACGTGTACTGCGAGACACTGCGTAGCCTACGCAAGTCCATCAAGAGCAAATAGCCTGAACTGTTCACGGAGGAAGTGATTCTGCTTCACGATGACGCGCATCCACACGTCTCCAGGGTCACACAGAATGTTCTGCCCGAGTACAAGTAGCAGCAGCTTGAGCGTCTACCCTACAGCCCAGACATGTCACCATGTGACTTCCGTCTGTTTGGCCCGCTTAAGAACAACGCTTTAAAAAAAGGGGGAAATATTTCAAATCGCCGGCCGCGATGGTCGAGGGGACAGAGGCGCTCCAGTCACGGTCTGCACGGACACTACGGTCGGGGGTTCGAATCCCCCCCTCGGGAATGGATATTTGTACCGTCCTTAGTATTAGTTAGTTCATAAGTAGTTTGTAAGTTTAGGGACTGATGACCCCGCATTTAAGTCCCTTAAGCTTAATAAACATTTGAACATGTTTGAACAAAACGCTAATTCAGTTGGAAATTGCCGTCGTTTAAAAGAAAAGGACATTGTAATATTAGATGGTGTCACATCTACGAGAGTTAACATTAACAAATGTAAGTGTTTAAAGCTCAAATGAAGGGACTTGATCCTATGAGTGTTCAAATGTTTGTACAGCTTATGGGACTTAATTACGGGGTTATCAGTCCCTAAACTTACAAACTACTTATGAACTAGCTAATACTAAGGACGGCACAAACATCCATGCCCGAGGGGGGGGGGGGGATTCGAACCGCCGACCGCAGCGGCCCTGCAGACCGTGACTGACACTCCGCAGACCGCTCGACCAACGCGGCCGGCTCCTGTGAGTGTCATTAGCTTTAAAAAAAAAATACATACTTTAATTAGAACCGCAGATATGCTTGCTGGAATGACAAAAAGATCTATTGTGCTGTTGAAGTTTCACCCAACAGAAAGAAAACTTGAGACTAACGCCATGCGGTGTGTGAAACATTTGCAGAAATAGCTTCAGAATTATTTATTTATTTTAAGTGTTCGGGCTTAGATATACAATAGAATAGAAATGCAATTAAAGTACAATATCAAGTTTGTTTCTATGGCCATATTCCGCAAAAAGCATCATATTATTCGTTTGTGGAATTGAAAACGCCGTTTTCCTGCTGAAACTTAGTTTCTTCATTCGCGTTTCGCCATCTTCTATACCAGGTCATAATCACAGAACTGGTTTACCTGGAAATTACATTTGGTCACAGATGTACCATTAACATATTACAAACCACTTCGTTTCGATAAAAAAACGTGAGTAGACATTTATTTTGATTGAGATCCTTTTGCATTTCAGTGCCCTTTCGCAGTCCTGAGATTTCTCGATAAACTACAGCATCTTCCGCAAAAAGCCTCATTGAACATTCAATGAAACCTATGATGTCATTTACATATACTTTGAAAAGGAATTATTCTATAACTTTGCCAGAGATATGCCTGAAATCATTTTTACGTCTGAAGACTTCTCTCCATGGAGAATGACATGCTGCTGTTAGGAACGCCTCAATCCAGTCACATAGGTAGTCTCATATGCCATATGCTTGCACTTCGATCATTAGGCGAAGGTGGGGAACGGTATCGGATGCCTTGTGGCAGTCAAAAAACATGGCATCTACCTGGAATTTTGTATCATATTAGATTAGATTACATTAATACTCGTTCCATAGATCATGACTACGACACTTAGTAATGATGTGGAACGTGTCAGATTAATGAAGGGTGTCTGTACAAGACGTTACATTACACAAAATATTACATGACACATTTATTTATTTTTAGATTTACTAATTCATATCTAAAAACTCATCCAATGAGTAGAAGGATTTGTCATTCAGAAATTCTTTTATTTTTAAATGCTATTTGGCTATCTGTAGGGCTTGTGATGCTGCTTGGTAGGTGACCAAAGACTTTTGTGGCAGCATAATTTACCCCTTTCTGTGCCAACTCAGATTTAGCCCTATATAGTTGAAGATCATTCTTGCTCCTGGTGTTATAGCTGTGCACACTGCTATTACTTTTGAACTGGGTTGGATTATTAAAACAAATTTCATAAGTGAATATGTATACTGTGAAGCTACTTTGGGATACCTAAATACTTAAATAGATGTCTGCAGGTTGATCGTGGGTGGGCTCCAGAAATTATTCTGATTACACGCTTTTGTGTAACGAATACGTTTTTACTCAACGATGAATTACCCTAGAATATTGTAAATGCGACATAAAGTCACTGAGGAGGTAGGCGACCATGATGAAATGATTAGGTAGTACTGCTGTGAAGCTGGTTAGGTCACAAACTCTTTATTAGAATATGATGCCATACGAAATCAGTGAATGAAAATAGGCATAGTAAGTTAATTTACTAAGATTCTTATTGCCATAATTTGCAATAACCCTAACAGCATACGTAACTGATCTCAAACGTTTCTGCAGACCGTTTATGTGTTGCTGCCAGTTTAATCTCTCATCAATGCACACACCTAAAATTTTTGAAAAGTCTTCCTTAGCTACAGACTTTTGTTCAAAGTCTATATTTATTACTGGAGTTGTGCCATTTACTGTGCAGAACTGTATATACTGTGTTTTATCAAAATTTAATAAGAGTCCATTTGCAGAGAACCACTTAATAATTTTGTGGAAAACATTATTTACGATTACATCACTTAGTTCTTGTTTTTTTGGATGTAATTACTATATTTGTATCATCAGAAAAAAGAACTAACTTTGCATCTTCATCAATGTAGAACGACAAGTCATTTATGTATATCAAGAACAGTAAAGGACCTAAGATCGAACCTTATGGCAACCCATCGTTGATAGTCTGATGTTCTGACATTACATGAACCACTTATTTAAACTTTCTGCAGCCTTCCTGTTAAGTATGAATTAAACCATTTGTGCACTGCCCCAGTCAAATCATAATGATTAAGCTTCTGTAGAAGAACTCCACGATTTACACAATCAAAGGCTTTTAAAAGATTACAAAAAATACCATATATAGGATTTTCAGGTGAAAAGCCTTTCTGAAAACCGAACTGACATTTGGTTAGGACTTTGTTTTAACTACTGCCCTCTGGGTCACAGAATTGTATAGTGCGAGTTCTGTTCCACACAATCTTTGCTTTCGGAAAAAGGAGATTTCCGGTCTCTACAAATGACATCATACTCGAACATAATACGTATTCGGAATGAGTTCAGTTGCTCCTCCCCAACTTCCATCTCTGACAGAATTATAGTGTCAACAGCAAACTGCAAAGTTTTTATGTTTCACCCTAAACTTTAATTTCTTCAACAAATTTATCCTTTTCCTTCACAGCTTAATCAGCGTATAGACTGAAAACATTGGTGAAAAGTTACAAAACTAACTAACTCCCTTCCCAGTCAATGCTTCTCTTTCATGCCCTTCGACGCTTATAAATGCAATTTGGTTTTTGTGCGAGTTTTAAGCGAATGCCACTAACTGGTTCCTTCATCTTCGGTATCAAATCGATTGTGGATGGTTCAGTACTTCCCAGTCCCATCGACCGAACATAGAAGCCACAGCTTGCGCTGTATGCGCCCGCGCATCGTCGTGCAAAATAATGGGTGGGTTGCGCAGAATGTGGTGCCGCTTTGCCGGCCGCAGTGGCCGAGGGGTCGGCGGCGCGCCAGTCACGGTCTGCACGGCCACTACGGTCGGTGGTTCGAATCCCCCCTCGGGCCGTCCTTAGTCTTAGCTAGTTCATAAGTAGTTTGTAAGCTTAGGGACTGATGACCCCGTAGTTAAGTCCCATAAGTCCTACAAACATTTTCTTTCGCAAAGCTGGTCGCAGTTGATACTCCAAAATCGAACAGTAATACTGTGCATTGAGTCTGCCGTGGAGGAATGTGATGCATTAGAGTAACACCATTACAATTGTACACGAGAATCACCATACCTTTGACCATACTGGGGCTCTGACGCACTTCGACTTTCGCGGCGAGCCGTAATAACGCCATTCGTTAGATTGGCATTTCACTTTTGGCCCATTTCTCATCCAGCGACACGATACGGCGCAAGAAAGCCTCTCCTTTGTGCTCATAGCGCTCCAAGTGCATCTGAGCAGCGTCATAACGCATCCATTTCTGCATTTCCGTCAATGCATGCGGAACCAAAAGTGATGCTATTTTCCGCAAGTCCAGGCGTTTCTTCAAGATGCGAAGCACAGTAGTATGCACTAATCCGGTTTCGTGGGCGAGTTCACGAATCGTCTGGCGTCGATCACTGTCCACTAATGCGCCAACAGTATGCACTTCTTCTTGATACGCTAGGATATGGTGTCCATTCATCCCGTTTTTTCCCGGGATAGTCCGGTTTCTTTTTTTTTTTTTTTTTCTGTAATATCCCGCTGTCCCGGAAGTTTTTATAGGGACGCTCAAACGTCCCGTTTTTTTGTGGTTACGCTTGGCTAAAGTATTTTATGATATCAGCTGTTTATAATGTTCAATTAATTGCACAAATAAATACGCTATGAAGAGCTGCCTGTATCATTTGTTACCAAACATTGTTTACTTGCTGTTCTGAATATTACCAATCGGCAGCTAATTAAAATGTTCAAATAGCTTATGGGGCTTAAATACGGGGTCATCAGTCTCTAAACTTACAAACTACTTACGAACTAGCTAACGCTAAGGACGGCACAAATATCCATGCCCGAGGGGGGATTCGAACCCCAGACCGTAGTGGCCGTGCAGACCGTAACTGGAGCGCCTCAGTCCCCTCGGCCTCCGCGGCCGGCGGCAGCTAATTATTTGTAAACAAAGTCTACCAGCATTTCCACGTATATACAGTAACAGTGGAATCTCTCAAATCATTCTGTCAATATACTAAACTGAATACAAAACTGTAGGCAACTCGGCTACAGCAAGACAAAATGGCCTTATTTACTGTCAGAACACACTTTCATGGTGTATCATGTGCTGAATTTCATGAGACAATGTCAAAAGAAAACGCACTTTTCGATAAAATACATAAAAGTGAAAAGTCTGGTAACAGTGCAGCAGGAAAGTAAACATTGATTTGAGAACATCTGAGTGTACGATGTAATGGTAAACTTCAGTGTCTATAAATTTTATCAATATAAATTGTGTCCCTTTTATTTTTTAATTGTCCCAGGTTTTTTCCTGATATCTTTAAAAATGTTCAAATGTTTGTACAGCTTATGGGACTTAACTACGAGGTCATCAGTCCCTAAACTTACAAACTACTTATGAACTAACTACGACTAAGGACGGCACAAATATCCATGCCCGAGGGGGGATTCGAACCCCGACCGTAGTGACCACCGGGGCCGGCGATATCTTTAAAATTTCCCCCTTTTTAATAAAAATGAAATGGAAACCCTACGCTAGGACGACCTGCCTGATGCATGTCTGACACAGTTTGCCGATCTCCGTTGAAGGCTTTTACCCAACGTGCCACTGTTCTGTATGGCAATGCCGATTCACCGCACGCCTCTAGAAGACTTTGATGACATTGTTGTGCTGTACGACCTCTGGTACATTCAATCTTGATCTAATTCCGTTGTTCGTGTTTCGAAAACGTAGTGACACCGTTACGTTAGACCGCTCGCTCACAAGTGACTGTGTTTACCTCAAAATGCGCAAATGTTTGTTAAGCTTATGGGGCATAACAGCCGGTTCATTAGTCCCTAAACTTACAAACTACTTATAAACTAGCTTTACTAAAGACGGCACAAACATCCATGCCCGAGGGGGGATTCGAACCCCCGACGGGCAGCGGCCTCGCGCATCGTAACATAGCGCCTCAATGGGCTTGGCCACTCCGGCGCGGCTGTGTTTACCTCGATTGTGCTCGGAGGTAATGTATGTATGTCAACAATGTGTTCTATCAGCTACAATATTAGATTCCATTGTGTAGTGTGTCCACTGTAGTGTTGCCACTATTTAAGTTCCTAACCTCGTATCTTCCAAGATACGTCGTGAATATTGCATACAT
Organism: Locusta migratoria; assembly: GCA_026315105.1. Lineage (NCBI taxonomy): Eukaryota > Metazoa > Arthropoda > Insecta > Orthoptera > Acrididae > Locusta > Locusta migratoria. The sequence goes on from CM048746.1 coordinate 456,493,192, forward strand.
TTCTCCTAAATCCCAAACTGATCTTCCCTGACCTCGGCTTCTACCAGTTTTTCCATTCTTCTGCAAATAATTGGTGTTAGAGTTTTGCAACTATCACTCACCAAAATGGTGGTTTTGTAATTTTCACACGAATCTGACTCGGAAAATTGGTGTGACCTCTTAGAGTTTGCCGATTCACTCGAAATTAATTTATTGTCGAAACAGCGCATGTAGAATACAGGAAATGATTACATTTACATACCAGCAGCTCAAGTGGGACTGAGGAACTAGGTGTCGATCCATGATCAATCATCCGCCGTAGTATGTAATGTAGTCTCCATGGGCGGAAATAACGGCACTAATTGTTTCATCCATTCTGTCTTACAAATGGCCGTGGTGTAGTGGCCGAGCGTTGTAAGACACCTTTCTGCGGAGTGCGCGGTTGCTCGCCGTCGGAGGTTCGAGTACTCTCTGGGTCATGGGTGTGTTGTCCTTATCTTTTGTAAGTCCATGGACTGATGTTCACAGCAGTTTGGCCCAATAGATCTATAAACATTTGAACATTTCAGAGATATGAAACTAACAGAGAGGCATTGAATTAAAATTTATGCTATGGCCGGGATTCGAACTCAGGACGTCGTACTAACTAGAAAGGCACTATACCACTAAGCCACCATGAATTAATGAATACAGTGCCTGCACGGACTGTCTTAAGGTACGTCTCCTTCCTCAACACAAACTTCATTCTGCTTCATGTTTCCCTACTTAATACGTGTCAATGTTGCCGAGACTCTCCAAAATCGGAATAGCACCGCAGCAATGAACGATCCTGCCTTGTATCTCATGCGAAGATGATATATATAAATATAAAATAATAAATCATTGTTCGCAGACATATTTTGCCCCAATATATGCAATGAGGCATATATATCAGAAATATGAAACTGATATTGGAGAGCCTCATTGCATCGGGAAACATGAATCAGAATTGAAGTTTTTGTTGTGTAGGAAGACGTGCCGTATTCCGTACAATCAACGTCTTCATTAAGTCCTGATGGCGTAGTAGTATGGCGCCTGCCTTGTGGGTAGGAGCTCATGGGCTGGAATCCCGGCCATAGCACAAGCAATTTAAAGCAATGCCTCTCCTTTAGTTTCATATCTCTGATATGTATTGAGGTAAAATATATCTGTGAAGAATTATTCATTATTTTATATTTATATCTACCATGTGTGTCTGAGGAACAAAGCAGGATTGCTCCTATTAACGTTCACTGCTGTGGTGCTATTCCAATATGGGAGAGGCTCGGCAACATTGATACTTATTACACAGGGGAACATGAGGCAGAAGTTTCGAATCCTGGCCGTGGTAAAAATTTTAATTCAATGACTCTCCTTCAGTTTCATATCTCTGATATATATTCAGACAAGTTACGTCTCTGGACAATGATTTATATTTTGATATTTAAACATTTGGTCTTACAAATGGCGAATACTGTCTTTGGTTTCACTTGCGTTTGTGTTGACGAGGCACACGTATAAGTTGTCATGCAATCATCTCCCACACGTGCTCGATTGTAGACAAGTCCGGAGATCGTGGTGGCTACGAAAGTTGCTGCACGTCTCGATGAGCACATTGAGTTTCACGCCCGTCTGTGGGTGAGCATTCTCCTGTTCGAAGAACGAATCACCTTCTTCTTGCACGTACTGAGCGCTGGTCAGCGTTGCCTCCACAAACACAAAGGCGAATGAGGGTTGAAGCTTGTAGTACCCCAGACCAAATGGGGTGGAGCCAGTGTAGCTTGGACGAATACTCTCTGAGAGACAACACACGTCAAGTCTATGTTGTGAGCGCAAAACGAGTATCACTTGCGTTAAAGCAGATTCTGCTTTCATCGCTGAAGACCACAGCCCTCCATTGCATCTTTCATGTGGCATGAGTGAAAGTGTCTGCCCCTAGTCCCACTCCTGGTAACCGATAGGCAACACTTCGTGTTGACAACTGAACTATGATATAGTTTTATCCTGAAGGTGACAGCAAGGAACACTGTCGAAATATCGTGGTTTGAAAACGACTTCACCCGGATGGAAACCCGAGAACAGTGCAGTTACACGACAAACGTGTTTAAAATCTTGGATTGCTCACCGTAGTTGGACAGAATCAGGTCAGCAGCTGTGTAGTAGAAATGCTCGCTTGTCTTGTGTGACGATGCTAGACGCTGCGTGGGCAAGTTTGGAAAGCCTAGCGTCAACGAACTGCTGAGTGACTGAGACGGCTGGGTGCATAGATCCTGAGAAATCAGTACCCAGTACAACCACCTCTGGCAGTAGTAACGGCCTTGATACACCTGAGCATTGAGACAAAAAGAGCTTGGATTGCGTGCCCATGCAGCTTCAACACGATACCACAGTTCATCAAGATTAGGGACTCGGGTGTTGTGACGAGCCAGTTGCTTGGTCACCATTGGCCAGACGTTCTCATTTGGTGAGGGATCTGGAGAATGTGCATCCCAGGGCAGCAGTCGAACATTTTTCGTATATAGAAAGGCCCGTACAGGACCTGTAAAATGCGGTCGGGCATTATTCTGCTGAAATGTATGGTTTCCCAGAGATCGAATGAAGTGTAGAGCCACGGATCGTAATACATCTAAAATGTAGCGGCCACTGTTCAAAGTGCCGTCGATGCGAACAAGTGGGAAGTGGGTGTTTGTTTAGCTTATGGGACTTAACTACGGGTCATCAGTCCCTAAACTTACAAACTACTTTTGAACTAGCTAACGCTGAGGACGGCACAAACATCCATGCCCGAGGGGGAATTCTAACCCCCGACCGTAGTGGCCGTGCAGAGTGTGACTGGCGCGCCGCAGTCCCCTCGGCCACCGCAGCCGGATCAAGTGGTGACCGAGACGTGTAACCAATGACACCCCATACCATCACGCCAGGTAATACGCCAGTATGGCGATGACGAATACACGCTTCCAATGTGCTTTCACCGCGATGTCGCCAAACACGGATGCGACCATCATGATGCTGTAAACAGAAACTGGATTCATCCGAAAAAATGACGTTTTGCCATTCGTGCAAAATGTTCAAATGTTTGTATAGCTTATGGAACTTAACTACGGGGTCATCAATCCCTAAACTTACAAACTAGCTAATGCTAAGGACGGCACAAATATCCATGCCCGAGGGGGGATTCGAACCCACGACCGTAGTGGCCGTGCAGACCGTGACGGACCACCTCAGTCCCCCCCTTTTTTTGTGTTCTGTGGGTAGTTCTCTTCCTTGCGGACGTTGATAATTTTTGTTCGTTCTTGTTCGGTGTCTTGTTGGCTCAGCTTTTTTATTACAGCCCTCTGACCGGGCGCGCTGAGCCACGGCGCCCGGAAATCCCCTCGGCCACTGCGGCCCGTGCCATTCGTGGATCCAGGTTCTCGTTGCGTACACCATCGCAGGCGCTCCTGTCTGTGATGCAGCGTCAATGGTAACCGCAGTCATGGCCTCCAAGCCGATTGTCCATGCTGCTGCACACGTCGTCTAACTGTTCGTGCAGATGGTCGTTGTCTTGCAAACGTCCCCATCTGTAGACTCAGAGATCGAGACGTGGCTGCACGATCCGTTAAAGCCATTCGGATAAGATGCCTGTCACCTCGACTGCTAGTGATACGAGCCGTTGGGATCCAGCACGGCTGCCCGTATAGCTCTCCTGAACCCATATTCCGTTAACAGTCATGTGATCGCGACCAACGCGAGCAGCAATGTCGCGATACGATAAACCGCAATGGCGGTAGGCTACAATCCGACCTTTAACAAAGTCGGAAACGTGATGGTACGCATTTCTCCTCCTTACACGAGGCATCGCAACAACGTTCCGTCAGGCAACGCCGGTCAACTGCTGTTTGAGTGTGAGAAATCGGTTGGAAACTTTCCTCATGTCAGCACGTTATAGGTATTTCCACCGTCGCCAACCTTGTGTGAATGCCCTGAAAAGCTAATCATTTGCATATCACAGCATCTTCTTCCTGTCGGCTAAATTTCGCGTCTGTACCATGTTATCTTCGTGTTGTAGCAAATTTAATGGCCAGGAGTGTAATTTATTTATTTCAGTACACTTAGCGTACCATCATGTGATCACTGAAGAAAGGGAGGTACATTTAATTATAGTTATGTGAAATATAATAGTACCAAATACAGCAGAAATGCAACAAACTTACATATACATCTCATACCTTGTGTCCCATACTTTCCATTTCGCGAATGCGCACGGCATTATAATGGTACGTCAATCATAAATCTTTCGCCTTTATAAATGCTATGTCAAACATAAAAACAATTAAAATATTTAAAATACATTCTCCATTATGTGCCATGTTGACAGTCAGAGCGAATTCTTAAAAACTAATCAGCGGTGTTACTCCTGCAGCGCAGATACTTATTGCCGCCAGAGTGTGCTGTTATGTGTCATCTTGTTGACTCTTACAACTAACGATTATTTGCTCGTAAATATCATTTAATCGCAGCTGCCCTAGCGATGCAAAAGACTATAGTACCAACATACTAATGCAGTTTTAAAAAATGCATTTATATTAATATTAAGGAGCGACTGTATATTCGGCCAAAATATTGGTTTCGGCCGTTTTTTCGGTAAAATCAGCCACATTTTCGGCTTTGCCGAAACTAAATTTCTTGGACTTACTGATGAAGTTGGGTCGCGTTCTGTATGGATTCGGTCAACAATAACGCCTTACCTCAGCTAACGGCGCGCCGTTTAACTGCTGGGAGTCTTTCGAGTATCAATTGTGGGTACTTTGTTGTTAAGCACAATATAATGCAATCGTATCTTCTTTCTTTGTGTTTGGCCATGCTCCCGTACATCCAGGGTCCGGATTTGGCGTGTTAATATTTACAGGGTGGCCGAATGTCCTTGTCGCCACCCTATGCCCCCCGGGAGGAGATGTGCCCCTCCAAATGCCTGCGTATATTGTTATGCGTGTGTAAGTGTAAACCGTTTCGAAATGTTTGTGATTCGTGTAACTGACGTGGGACTTGGGGTCCAGCCCGGTATTCACGTAGGGGGATCTGGAAAACCACATAAAAACCACATTCAGACTGGCCGGCACTCCGACCCCTTTCGTCAATCCGCCGGACGGATTCGACCCGGTGCCGGTAACCCTCCCCGTCTGTGAAAACGTGCGTTAGACCACACGGCAGACCGAGCAGGTACAATTTAAAGCAGTCGTATCTTATACCTGTTATATTCTTATACTAACTTAGTAACGCACGTAACGGATTTTATGCTGAAAAGTTTTATTAATGTGTTTCATTGAAAGCGAGAAGTTCTTTTTAATAACTGATATGGGTTTAAATACACCACTTTTCCTGTTCAGTTTGCGTAAATTTATATTGACAACAATCAAACTGTTAGTCGGAACTGTGACCTTATTTTTCGAATATGCAGTACTGGTTTAAGCTGATTTACTGACAGTAATTTAAATGCATTATGTATTTAGGAACGCCAAAAAGGAGACATGTAAAGTTGTTTGTCGATTGCACAAACGGCAATGAAGATGGCAATAGAAAGCTAGCCCTCCCAAGAAAAATAATTGTAAATAGGCTGCGTATGAAGCAAACAAATCATTACTTTCTGCGTATTTTTGATTGTCGTAGTCATACACAGGCTCTGCCATTTCACAGCATCAACTTAGCATGTCTGTTGTATACCTTAAGAGTATCTTCCTGCAAGAAGATAAGCAGGACTGTGGATTTTTTGTGGTAGCTATGCAGTAGCCATGTCAATTAGAGGTGAACGGGAACTAGATCACATCGAACTACCAAAATGTATGTGCGAAAAACGAGTACCGGGTGATCAAAAAGTCAGTATAAATTTGAAAACTTAATAAATCTCGGAATAATGTAGACAGAGAGGTAAAAATTGACACATATGCTTCTTGGAATGACGTGGGGTTTTATTAGAACAAAAAGAAGAAAAAAAAGTTCAAAAAATGGTCCGACAGATGGCGTTTCATCTCATCAGAGAAGCAATAATTGGCATAACAAATTAAGACAAAGCACTGTCAGTCTTGTTTAAACAACCGTATTACAGCACTGGTGCATACACTGTTACCGAAACATTCAACACCAGATTAATCGACGGTAAAACCTATGACCTTGAAGGATTTTAGTAGTGAGAGTTGTCATCTGCTGCGTCTCTCATTAATGTTTTTACTCCGGCATTTATTAACTTTTTTTTCTAATAAAACCCCATGTCATTCGAAGCATGAGTGGCAATTTTTACCTCTCTATCACCATTATTCCGTGTTTTTTTAAGTTTTCAAATTTATACTGATCCTTTTTATCATCCTGTAAATCGACGTTGAAAAGAATATATGTTTCAAAAAATATAAACATTTTAAACAAAGTGTTTCAAAAGGCATTTGCACTGGCAGCCTAAAGGTTTTAAAGTCTTTTAACGATATACTTCACGATATAATGGTGGAGGGCCTTTTTCGGTGAAAGCAGAATGTACCCGCAGTTTTTTTTTTTTTTTTTTTTTATGACGCCGGATTTATGCGAAACTCGTAATTCCGAGACTCGAAATATCGAATCTCCACTGTATCGAGTTGTTTACTTTTCCTCTTACTTATTTAATTTTTTATGTAGAAAATGTCACAACGAGGAGAACAGAATCGAATTGGAAAGCATTTTAATAAAAGCACCGTCGATTTGTTTAAACATGTTCGCCTCCCAGGTCATCTTCTAGGAACCCCTGGTTACGTTTTACACACACTCAATAAGGCATAGCGGTGAAGTTGCCGTGCGGTCTAAGGCGCCTCGCTGCGGAGCGCTCGGTTTCTCGCCGTCGGAGGTTCGACTGCTCCCTGGGACATGAGTGTCTGTTTTGTACTAAGGTTAGTTTACCTTAGTTTCATTAGTTTGTAAGCTACAGGCTGATGACCACGCAGTTTGGTCCGATACATTTACAAACATTTGAACAATAAGGCTTAATACAGGTAGGGGATCTAGCAGTATGTGGAAAAGCTAATGATTTGTGGTGTAATGTAAACTTACCGAAATTTTAGCTTACTCGTAATTACGCAAGTTTCAGTTACAGTTTCGGTTTCGGTCGAAACTAGAAGAGGAGCCGAATATTAGGTTACAGTTTCCGCCGCAGACTCTAATTAAAATTATGGAAGCTACTATCCCCATAGATCGAGTAGATGGAGAGTTCTCTCTCTCTCTCTCTCTCTCTCTCTCTCTCTTACACACACACACACACACACACACACACACACACACACACACACATACAGACATACACACACATCATCACCCAACGTTTTAGCGACTTCAGTTCGCAATGACAAAAAGAGAGAGAGAGAGGAGGGAAAATTTTGATATAGGAGAGACAGCAGATGGATAAGGAAGTAGACGTAGAGAAGTCGAAAGTCAGCAACTTCTAACTGTCTCCTTTCATTTTTATCCATCTTTATCTTGACTCAACGTTCATCCATTACTGGTCAAACGCCAAGAATGAAAACAATGAGTCTTTCGGCATTAACAAGGATGAGATTTTCCTGGAAGGTATCAGGGAAAATGTGAGTCAATAGTTCCGCACCACTGAGCTTTCCTTCCCTGTTAATGTAACTGTAGCTGATCATTTCTTGAACTGTTTTTGTGTTTGTGTGACTGCTCTGCGGAAACTTTGACAGTCGGGAACGACCAAGCGTTTGCTGTAAGTCGGCACAAATACCGTTCGCCATCATACAGTCCAATGAAATAATTAATGCCGCAGGATCCTAATCAATTACCGAATTATATCTAACTTTTCCTTTGTGGCATGCTGTAACAACGTAAAGAAACCTTAATTTACTCTTGATAGGGAGCAATTTTATTGTATTGTTATAAAGAGAAATACCGAGATCGCAATTTTTATCTTCTATTTATTTAAAACGACCGGTTTCCACATTCCTGATGCTGCTATAACTTCAGGCTTTATTAACGAATATTTACTCATAATAGGAAGCGATCGTATTGTATCAATATAAAGAGAAATGCCAAGATCGCCATTTTTAACTTTTATTTGTTTACGACGACCGGTTTCAATAGTCCTGATGCTGCTATAACTTCAAGCTTTATTAACGAATATTTACGATTTCCCGTGACTATGAGCGAAAAAAATAATAAAATTAATTGAATCTTCCGTCGGTGCTTGACAGAACATGATAATATCAAAAAGGAGAAACTTCCTGATGTTCTTCAAAAATTTATTCGTCACAAACCGGCTTTCGGCTTCTCAGGCCATCATCAGGTGACAACTGTAGGCTTTCGCGGCCGGTGTCATTTTGAATAAAACAATTCTGGGTGATAGGCCGCGTCATTTTTTAAAACACTTAGCAAATGAATTTCCGACGTTTCGACCACTCAGCAGTGGTCCTCTTCTGGGCGGTTAACTGTTGGATGCTGCTGAATGTACACCCTTATATACTGTTCATTTTTCGGTTGTGTAATACCGAAGTCATGCATCTAAGATGGTGATTGGCTGGCAGTAGCGTATCAGCAGGTTCTTACGTTTGCTACCCAGTGAGTGATTGGTAGGCAAATCTTATGTCTGATTGGAAGGCAACAGCCAATCAGCAACTAGCATCCAATCATTCACTGGTTAGCAAACGTAAGAGCCTGCTGATACGCTACTGCCAGCCAATCACCATCTTAGATTCATGACGTCGGTATTAACCGAAAAATTCACAGTATGTAAGGGTGTACATTCAGCAGCATCCGACAGTTAACCGCCCTGATGAGGTCCACTGCAGATTCGTCGAAACATCGGCAATTCATTTGCTAAGTGTTTTAGAAAATAACGCGGCCTATCACCCAGAATTTTTTATTCAAATGTAGTATACATGTTTTAAAAGATGTTACAAACATGTTACGATTTACAAAGATGTTATCACAGAAAATCGACTAATTCACAGGAAAGTAAATTACAAGTACATATTTATGAGAGTTATTAACATTCATATAAAAACATGATAAAAAGATTAAACGATCAAAAATGACGTGACTATTTTTGTTGAAAAGGAAAGTCGGAAACTAAACCTAATTTCAGTAAAGGTGTAAAGAAGAACAGCATTGATCGTTTAATACTAAACTGGCATCCTGAGCCAAATGTTTATTGATTTCCAATATTTCCAGTAGTGTCAGCTTTCCGATTTTCTTCAGGGAATGTAGGATTTCACAGTGTACATCGTAATTATGGTTTTCTCTGAGCAGCAAAGGTTGAATCTGTCTTTTCTAACCTCCAGCTTCTGTCGTGTTCTGACAATCTAATAGCTACAGCCCTGCCAGACTGACCAACATACACTTTTCCGCAATGTTTGCACGTGATCTTGTAAACGCCACTCTGTGATAGGGGTTGAATTTTGTCCTTACTATTGAGTAATTACTTTGAAATGTTGTTTGTGTTATAAAGTGCAGGCCTGTAATTTCGAGATTTTAACTTTTTACCAATGTGATCTGAAATTTTGCCTAAATATGTCATGACACACCAGTTTTTTCAGATTACTGTCTTTTTTTTGCTGGCGAGCATACAAAAGCGTTGTAATTTATCTCATTTTCTTGTTATTTAGTATAGTGTCAATCAGGGCTGGGTTTTAGCAATTACTGGAAAAAATAATACTCTATTATGGTACAGGATATTCCCAACATAAAAAAGGGCTGGCTCTTCGCTATAAGCCTCTACTAAATTGTAATAACATCTTTGTTCCATTCCATAACCTCAACAGCAGTAGTCGTGATTTCACATTAGCACATTATAAAATAATAATGAAATTTTAAAAAAGTTTATAAACTTTCATGAAAATGTTTACGAGAAATACAATACAGTCACTTGCTCAGAAAGTTCCTTGCGACGATGAAACAATCAAAAACTTTAACAAAAGTCAAAATACACGTAACTGGGATGCAAAATGGCAGACTGGTCCGAACCGTGACTGTAGCAGACAGATACTAGCTCACGCATGTGCAGTGAATCCACTAGTACCGAAATTTGGACTGGCCCTATTTCTTTATCGCTACGATATTAGCAAAGCTAATGCAGTGAGTGCTCAGCTAAGATCTACTCTCTTCTGCAAGAAGGAAGTAAGTACCAAGACTAAGCAGTGCACCGATCTATCTTTCGACCAACTTTGTTGTATGGGAGTGAAAGTTGGGTGGACACAGGTTACCTTATTCATAAGATAGAGGTTACAGATATGAAAGTAGCAAGAATGATTGCAGGTACCAATAGATGGGAACAATGGCAGGAGGGTGTCCATAATGAGGAAATCAAAGAAAAGCTGGGAATGAACACCATAGATGAAGCAGTTAGAGCGAACAGACTGAGATGGTGGGGTCATGTTACACGCATGGGAGAAGCAAGGTTACCTAAGAGACTCATGAGCTCGTCAGTGGAGGGTAAGAGGAGTCGGTGCAGAATGATTTTGAAGTGAAAGGCGTAACATCAGACGAGGCATCAATGTTAGCATTGAATAGGGGATCATGGAGGAATTTTATTAGAGGTACTATGCTTCAGACTGAACGTTGAAAGGCATAATCAGTCTCGAATGATGATGATGATGATGCTACGATTATCGAGCGTCGATTCTAGCGTGATCATACTAGTGATCCCGTTATCAATCTATTTGAAGTTCGTTCATCGTTTAAAAAGGGCTTTATGAAATACACTAGCATATCGTGTGGGAGAATAGCGAGATAAACCATCACTTTTTCCTTGTGACTGCCGCGGTGGAGTAGCCGCGCGGTCTAAAGCGTCTCGCTGCGGAGCGCGCGGTTGCTCGCCTTGGAGGTTCGAGTCCTCCCTGGGGCATGGTTGTGTGTGTTTGTCCGTTTACCTAGGTTGAAGTAGTTTGTAAGCTACGGACTGATGACTACGCAGTTTGGTCCGATAGATTTATAAACATTTTTTTCCCTTGTGACGTCTCTCAGTACTACTAATGAAATGATCATATGGCTTTTCGTGGCCGGAATTAAATTATCCCCATAGGGGTTCGACCGCCTAATGCAAGTCTTTCTATTGACACCACTTGGGCGACTTGTCTGTCGATGAAAGTGATGATGCGGTCAAACACACACCCTGCCGGGAATCGAACCCGGGCCCCTTACACCGGCGGTCAGCGACGCTGCCACTGAGTTACAGAGGCGCACTTCAGTATTAGTGCAAATAACAGATATTAAACGCCATTTTTTCGACATCACGGCTATTTTAACTTCTCCGTACACTTTAGTTTTGTTCTGGCAGATGTCAGCGGGTTCATGCGCGCAGAGTTGAAATTGGTGTGTACGTTGCGCCTTCTGTCTACTTGAGGTGAGGTTGTTCCCTGTATAAGCAATGACATCAAGCAACCTGACTAGCAGAATCTGCTCGGATTGTCTTTTCTTTCCGCTTCTTAGCCGCCAGAATGCCCATAGCTGTCTGAGTTGGAGTGGGGTTAGACTCAATATGATTCGTGTCTTTATTTGTGGCGGATGTTTAAAAGTCTTGAAAGCTGTTGCAGTTCCCGTGTTAGACTATTTTATATTTTTGCTTCATAGTTAATTGAAAGATAAGTATTTTATTTAATCTACAAAACACCTGTACACATCGTCAGCGGTTTTATCCGCGAGAATTCAACCATAAATGGCGCAAAAAATGTATTAGAAGAGCAAGCGTACAGGAGTTGCCCGAAGACAGATACACTGGAGGATTTGCTGGTAATATTTGTGAATGGACCTTCTCTGTGTGAGTTTGACCCAAAGATGCCACTGATAAGTAGTACTTCTCCTTAGAAAGACAAAGCTACACGAAAATGAAGTTCTAGACCGGTAGACTGTGGTACTGATTCGTATTTTTCTAATAAACAATTTGATAGGGTATATGTTTAAAGATATTTTTCGAGCAGTGACAGGGGAAGGAAGGGGAATCATTTGGTAATCAGATAGAGGGGTAGTGGCGACAAAAGTTGTTGGACTGGCTGGTGGCTTAAGTATTGAAATTTCGCACCCTGCGTTAGACTTTTATATAAAACCGTAGCGTGTCTGCGTTTTCATATGTTTTACAAACGACATTGCCTGCCACGCTGTAATTAGTCAATGGAATTTCCATCAGTTAATACGTAACAAAGAATTACTCAATTACGTCTAGTTTTGGACATTGCGTGCAGGTGTACAGCACTAAGTTTAAAAGTCCGTAATTCACTTATTAACAGTTCCACGGACATTCAAGCAAGTAGGACTGGGCAAACGATACTCTCGTTCGAACATGCTCTAGATGTCCCGACACAGCGGAGAACACGATACAGTATGGAACTATTCGAACACTCAGATAACAAGTGACTGGCGCTGCGTATCTGCAAACGATACGCGGAAAATTTCGAAGTCATGGGTCATCGCACTGTTCAAAACTAATTTCATAGGAAGTACAAGGACATGTAAAAGAAAAGTTACGCGCGAAATTTTGAAGTTACTGGGTTAATGCATTGCTCAAACTTAATTTCATAGAAAGTACATGTAAAAGAAAAAGAAAGGCATCACTGTGAAAAACTGTATATTTTGTTTAAAACAGTGCATGCGTGACCATCTGATATCATCAGAGGATATGACCCATTGGTAAACAACTGCTACTATAACAGAACTACTGCAAAGCTAACAGTCAGAGGAAAAAAATGTTACATGACTGTGAATCCTTCATAAGTTTAATGGGATTATAAGAAATAGGTTCCAAACAGTGAACAATGGTTCCAAAGGATCATTCCATTCCCTGTTCATACGGTACAATAACAGATAAAAATGTTTCCACATTTTAATCGCCTTGAAAACAATATTAAACGATATGAAGTAGGGAAAATATTAGAAATTTAATACGCAATAACTGAAACAAGTCATAAAAATAAACTGTAATTACGACCACGGAATAAACAACGCAGGAGCTGCTGTGTACGTAGTAGCAACATGCGTCTCTGGATCGCAGCACTAGAATTTTAAATCGCGATTGCTATCGTTTACGTGAATGCCAGGCTATGAATCCAAAGGTCGCGGGTTCGATCACCGCCAGGTCCTACAATTTTTATCTGTCACCTTCCACTTCGTTCAACTCGCGCAATGTTGCTGGTGTGAAAAATATCGAGTGGTTTGGAATCCACGATAGACTGTAGGTCCCTCTACAACTGGCTGGGTAAGACGGTTCAAAGGTCGGAGGAAGGCAACTGCATACCACCTCGAAAGAGGGCCATGCCTAGTAAACCACTGTGGTGTTCAAATCAATCTTCAGATTGTTTACTAGTTTACCTTTCTAGCCTATATACGTCACTGATTTGACTTATGACGTACACCCTAGAAGCTACTACAGTCTACATTTTCACACTTCGTATAAGTTAGTTTATAAGTCTGGGGTTCGAGTCCCCCCTCGAGTATGGGTGTTGGTGTTGTCCTTAGGTTAGTTTACCTTAGTTTAAGTAGTTTGTTAGCTACCGACTAATGACCACGCAGTTGACTCCGATAGATTTACAAACATCTGACTTTCAAGCAAGCAATTATTTATGTACTGTCTGTTTTTTCGGACATGTCTGAAAGAACAGACGCCATTTGTTGACATTAACGGCCGTAACTTTACGAATTCGAAATATCTAAACATTTAGACCGTTTCAGTGCATTGAAACAAATCCAATACTGTTTCAGAACACTGAAACGTTCGAAATGTTTCAATATTTCGAATTCGTAAAATTACGGCCCTTAATGTTAACAAATGGCGTCTGTTCTTTCAGACATGTCCGAAAAGAGCAGACACCATATAAATAATTGCATGCTTGAATGTTCGTAGAACTGTTAATACTTGAACACGAAAACTGAATGCCGGCCGCAGAGGCCGAGCGGGCCGCGGCGCACCAGACACAGTCTACACGGCCGCTACGGACGGGGGTTGGAATCCCCTTCGGGGACGAATGTTTGTGTCGTCTTTAGTATCAGGTAGTTCATAAGTAGATTGTAAGTTTAGGGACTGGTGTCCCCGCAGTTAAGTCCCTTAAGCTTAACAAACATTTGAACATTTGAAAACTGAATTACTGACTTTTAACCGTAGTGGTGTACACCTCCACCTAAATTTCAGACCGAGAGGTAATCAAGTAGTTGTTAGGTAGAGCTAAGTTTGAACATCACTCGAACTGTTCAAACAATTTACGTTACAGTTCAAAAACTCTCGGGGCATGTTCGAACATTCGATCAAGACGCTATCTAGCAATATCAGTCGATACTATCACTACGATTTACAACGATGATATTCATAAATCTTTTTAGCGCTGTGGTTAACTATTTATATCGAATATAGTGTCTTTAACTATACCCATATACTATGGGAATTCTATCTATCTCTTTGGTCCTTCTGCCGAACAAGCAGGGCCAACTCTGTCTTAAATACGGATTTGGCATGTGTAAATATTTACAGCGTGACCGGATGCCCCCCTCCCCCGCCCCCCAGAAGGAAATGTGTACCCTAAATGTCTGCGTATAGTGTTATATGTGTGTGAAAGTGTAAAGTGTTACGAAATGTTTGCGAATAGTGTAGGCGGGACTTGGGGACCAGCCCGGATTCACCTAGGGGGATGTGGAAAACCGCCTAAAAACCACATCCAGGCTGGCCGGCACTCCGATCCCTTTCGTTAATCCGCCGGGCGGATTCGAACCGGGGCCGGTACACCTCCCCGTCCCGGAAACCGGTGCGTTAGACCCACACGGCTAACCGGGCGGGTCTTGAAGATACTATGGAAATTAATATCAAATGCAGTAGTAGCTTCTAATGTGCATGTCTCAAGTAAAAACAGACGAATTTAGGCTACAATTAACGATAGCAATCGCGATTTAAAATTCTAGTGCTGCGATTCAGAGACGCCTGCTGGTACTACGTACACAGCAGCCCACACATTGTTTATTCCGTGGTCACAATTACAGTTTATATTTATAGACTTATTTCCGTTGTTGGGTATTACATTTCTAATGTTTTCCTATTTCATTGTACTGTAGTTTTCAAAATGAAAAGCCAAGATCTCACATTAATAATTTATTAAATGACGACCATCATCTGGTCACATTTGTGTTATAAGCTGGTCGTCTATCAAAAATATAAAAGATATGCAAGAAATAACGTAAAAACATAAAAAATAACAAACATTTGAGATTAAGAGGCACTTATCCTACCTTGTTAAAAAATTGGGTATAAAATAACAAGTGCAACATTGCACTTAGTCATTATAAAAAAAATACACAAGTTAAAAAAATGACAGCTTCAGTATTTTGTAAGCTGTCATGTTTTTAACTTGTGTATTTTTATATAGTGACTAAGTGCAGAGTTGCACTTGTTATTTTATACCCAATTTTTTAACAAGGTAGGATAAGTGCCTCTTAATCTCAAATGTTTGTTATTTTTTATGTTTTTACGTTATTTCTTGCATATCTTTTATATTTTTGATAGACGACCAGCTTATAACACAAATGTGACCAGATGATGGTCGTCATTTAATAAATTATTAATGTGAGATCTTGGCTTTTCATTTTGAAAACTATAAAACGATCAAATCGCCTCCAAACCCGACCATGTCAGGTAATCGTATCATTGTAGTGTGCTAAAAGGTGAGAATTTGGGTTGGAAGCGAATCGTGCTTAGATAGCCCAATTGGTTAAGGCGGCCACTGACCCAAATCGGGAAAACCGGGTTCGAATCCCGGACAAGCACAAATTTGCTCAAATCAAATGTTCAAATGTTTGTAGAACTTATGGGGCTTACAAACTACTTATGAACAAGCTAAGACTAAGGACGGCACAAATATCCATGCCCGAGGGGGGATTCGAACCCCCGACCGTAGTGGCCGTGCAGACGTTGACTGAAGCGCCTCAGTCCCCTCGGCCACCGCGGCCGGCCACAAATTTGCATCTTTGCTATTGGATTTATTCCAATTCTCTGTAACGGTCGAAATGTTTAAATACTTCGCATTCTTTCAAGCATGCACACTGGACTAGTATTCGAAAGGATGGTGGTTCAAATCCACCTCCGGCCATCCAGAATTAGGTTTTCCGTGATTTACGTAAATCATTCCAGTCAAATGCCGGGATCGTTCCTTTCAAAGGGCATGGTCGATTTCCTTCCCCAAATATATATATATATATATATATATATATGGGACTTAACTACGGGGTCATCAGTCCCTAAACTTACAAACTACTTATGAACTACTTTCGAACTAGGACGGCACAAATATCCATGCCCGAGGGGGGATTCGAACCCCCGACCGAAGTGGCCGTGCTGACCGTGACTGGAGCGTCTTAGTCTCCTCGGCCACCGCGGCCGGCGAGCGTGAGCTCCGTCCCTAATGACCAAGCAGTCGACGGGACGTTAAACCCTAAGATTCCTTCCTTCCTTTCAAACATGCATGCGCGAAGTGCTTGTCCAGCTCGCAGTGACGTCGGTAGCCGCGCGGTCATTTGTTTTTCGAAAGCGGTCCCTGGCGGCGTACCACCCGGGTAGTGGTACCCGGGGCAGCCCCTGCGCGACGTGACGTCACGGTGGTCAAGTGCCGCCCCCTGTCGCCGTCACGGAGCGCTCGGCCAATAGGTGGCCAGCGCGGGCCCGCCGGGAGGCTTCATGACGGGCGGCGGCGGCGGCGGACAGCTATTGCAGCGTTAGTGGCGGACGCGTTCCGATCTGTCGAGGTCGCGCTACCGCGGGCCTCCTCAGCAGAAGACGCTGTCTCTGCGGCTGCCGACACCATGCCCGTGACACAGTGATTCGCGACAGTGTTAGGTACCCAGCAAAGAAAAAACACCCCACCGCGACAGTCATTCCCCACAGACTAGGTGATCCGACAGAACAGCCACCGCTATGGAGTCTGTGACGTTGGCGGCGTGCGGCGCCCCGGAAGGCATCAGGACAGAAGTGTTGCTCCAAGCGACAGCTGTAGACCCCGGAAACGAAGAGCTAGGGGTGGCGCAAGGAGCATCGAACGAGGAGTCGCTGGAGTCAGGAGAAGAACTCACCCCGGAAACCATCCGCGCCGCCGAAGAGCGCCTGGACAGACTTTCCTTGCGGAGCGTCTCGGTACCGACGGCGCCTGTCTCCGTGTTCACCATCGACGGGCCCATCAGGCGCTTCGTGGAAGTACCGTGCGACAGTCCCCAGCGGAAACCTGACAGGCGAGACAGTGGCGGGGACTGTGAGCCCGGAAACCTGAAGCGATGGATGGTGAAGAACATGGCGGCGCTGGGCCTGGCGTTCATGGTCCACTACATAGCGATGAAGGGCGCCAACAACCTGCAGAGCTCCGTCAACGCGGAAGGCGGCCTGGGCACGTCCGCGCTCACGGCCTACTACTCCGCGTTCATCTTCTCCAACGCCTTCCTGCCAGTCATCGTAATAAGGTACGTTCACAGTTGACCTTCTCAATTCTATATTAACAGTAAAAATGGTGTATTTTTGCGTGACATCAATTTCTCTTACGAAGGTCGCATTTTAACACCATTCAAACGTCTGTCAATGTTGTAGCAGTCTTCCATGTACAAGGAAGTTTGAGTCCATTATCGTAAAATCTTGTAAATAAAAATGGGTCGGTAATTTGGCAGAATCCGTGTACATCGGAGGAAACGGCATTGCCATCGATATATATCGATTATTCGATATAGTGTTTCTGAACCGGAGATTCGGGCGCTACGCGCCCTCACGTTCTAAAAAAAAATCTTGTTTAACCTATACCTAACCTAACTTTGACTTAAAAAAATTGATCTGTAGCGTAGCCTTAAGAAGGTTAGGTATAGGTTAAACAAGAAATTTTTTTTTAGTACGTGAGGGCGCGTAGCGCCCGAATCTCCGGTTTAGAAACACTATCGAATATTCGATATATATCGATGGCTATGCCGTTTCCTTCGATGTACACGGATTCTACCAAATTACCAATGGGTCAATTGAAGTCCCCGATACGGCCCGTCGGGTTTGACCAATGTCAGAGGAGTTACAGCCGATAGTTTACAAGCAGAACGTAGATTATAGATTAAGGTTTTGTGTTTCAAAAGTAATCTGTAGCTTCCTTCTGATTGTAAGGTATAGGGTAAAAGGGATGAAGTGCAGTTTGAGTCCGCGAGAGGCGTGTCATGTTTGGACGTTGACAACGGCGCCGGAGCCAATCAGCAGTCGCGTTCGCGCGGCCAATAGCAAATAGCTTTCTGTTTATGATTTGTAAACAAATCCACGTATTGTATCTAAAGATCTTTAGATCAACATATTGCATTGCAATAAACGTGGGATTTATATTTACATTCTGTAATCGGGATGGAGCGTACTGGCTGTACTATGTAGTCAAATTATTTTTACTAGTGATTTTAGTTGTGGTGATTGCATGACTTTCGCAGCCTTTACGAGCGCAATTGCTTACACTGAGCGGTTCTGAACCTGATATTCAGGCGCTACTACGAGACAAAACTTGTGTAACCTATGTACCTAACCTTAAGGCTGCGCTGGCCTGTTTTTGAAGTTATCAATAGTGTTAGAGTAGTCTGAAGTGTGTTGGAAACATACTATCATTTAAAAAAGTTATCTGTAGCGTAGCCTTCAGGTGGTTAGGAATAGGTTAACCAAGAACTTTTTTTTTAGTACGTGAGGGCGCATAGCGCCCGAATCTCCGGTTCAGAACCAGAACTTCGAGATACACTGATTCTTCCAAACTAACCAACATCTGATTTTTTCTTAGGGAAGTGAACCCTAATTTTAATAACGTTCATTATTCACGTATTGCAATTCACTGGAAAAATTAAGTCTTATTACTTGATAGAAACAATTAAATTTGCACTGCAAGAAATTATTAGATCTGAACTTAAAGCATGTGAAGAAAAGCCAAATTCACAACATATGAAACGCGGAATCTGATTGGCCGCCTTCACCTGCGTCATACATCGCGCCGTTACCAAAGTCTACGCATGAACCACAACTCGCGGACTCATAAACTGCACTTTTAACGTGTAAGAGGGTGTTCTTTTTTTTTTTTTGTTTTGCAGGTGAGCGCCGAAGACGCGATTTTTTGGGCTGAATTGTCATCGATGATACATTATTTTATCTGTAATTTACGACGATAAATAGATTATTTATTATCTACCATGCAGAAGTATTAAGATATCCCGTATATGGCTTTTCCGACGTGTTGACGTCATAAGTCAAAGCAGACGGCTGGAACCGCGCCGTAAAATGTTGCCGATATATCTATGTAGCTTATCTTGAGACTGAGATGTCATTGGTTAAAGCCAACGGGTTGTATCGGGGTCTTAAATTATGCCAAAATCACTGCCAATAAGTAAAATCGTGGCCACCTCTTAACAATTTCCCATTGATAATGGTGGCATATTCACCGCAGCTAACTAAGAAAATACAATTTGTTATATTGCTTTTGTTGTCAAACGTCTTTGTATATGAAAGTCACCACTTCAAAATTGTAACTGATCGCACAATTTACAAACTGCGTCAGAATACATTACATTTTGACAAGATCACTAGCACTACTATTTCAATAAACCGTTTCTGTACTCTGTGGTCATGTGGTCTGATAGGGCTAATATAAACTAGTTAAACTATAGGCTATTTATGTAGGTGCCGGTATAGTGAGATCTTGAACACTTGACTGTATTAGCCTTAATGGATTAGATTGTAACAGTTTACCAAACAGATTGTAGAACTAAGTGTATTTTCTATCTTGCCAAGTGCATTAAGATGGTCGTTGGATCATGAGGAAACTGTCAAAGTATAGTTCAGTGTCTTGGGCAGACAGTTCCAGTTTACTATAATCTGCTTGACTGCCCTAGAGACTGAAAATCTGTATTGCTAAACACGCTGCAAGACTAGAGGTAGTAAGTCTTAATCACACACGTTGTTTGTAACTCATATCCTGAAATAAATGGTATCTCCACGTCACGGCAATGGTGTGGTGGTTTAAAATGTAGCTTACAATGAATTATTCATCTAACATATGTTCATTAAATTTGCAGAACACTGCTCTAGAATTTGCTGTCATTTTTCGTTTTGATGCACCTTCATTTTAAATTTTCACAGCTTATTTATTAGCTGGTATCCTGAAAGCCAGTGTTTACTAGCATGATTAGACGCGTTAAAAGGGTGCAGTTCGGAAATAACACTTCGCAATTTGTTTTTAGACAATTAATCAAATGTGTTCGCTGTGCTAAAAATATGCTTTCCCTATTGCTTTATTTTCATACAGTACACTTTTGTCTGTTTATTAATCTTTGTTTTCCCTTTATTTCGACGTAAACTTAGCTTTTCATCTCGACTTTTTACAGCATGTGAGTGACAAATTCAACTTTCACTCATCTGCAGTAATTTCGGCTACATCCGTAACCTTGACTGCTTACAGTAAATGTTTTCTTCGGTGAGAACTTAGCACACGATTCACAAAGTTATAAGCTGAAGAGAAATAAGCATTTCTTGATGTTTAATACGCTAGCTGGAAGTTGCCGCTTTAAACGTATGGAAACGCAGCTAGATAGAAAACTAGAATTGATGGTAAACTTAAAGGTCCTCCCTCAATTATTCACAGCTTCATTTTTCAATGGCACGTTCTAGCCAACTAAAATCGTAAAATGAGACTAGCTTTAACGTCACTTCTTGATGTCGACTGAATTTTACCACCGGAAGCAAAAAGAAAATAATTATTCGTTGCCTCACAGTAAGAAATTCGTCAGAGTATTCAGACAGGAAAATATTAAATTATTTCCATTCACACACATTCACATAGATTACCAGCTCGGCGTGGCATTTGTATTGTTGCACACTCCTTTGCTCTCTAAACAATGAACAGGATGCAAACCCGTGTTCCTGATAGTCTGTTGCTGACAGGTATTGCGTAAATCCAACTATTATGCCTATCCCCACGAGATACTGTATCTTTGTAGAAAGAGCGTATATAAATTCCCAATAGTGTCCAAAGCTCAACACAGTTGTTTACGTGGAACTTCAATCCACATTAATTTACATTCATGTATAAACAATAGCAAGAAGAAATAGTTTTCAGTTGTTGTAAATTATTTGAATATCAGCAGTATAATATTGTCAAACATGTTTTCTCCCATACAGTAACCAGCAGTTGACACAAATGAACCGTGTTCGTAGACACACATTCTTACCTATTTGTATCAGTGACCGATTACATAATTAGGATTTAGTAACATACTAGGATACAAATCGCACACGCACGCGCAACTTAGTTACATGAGGTTCGTGGCGAGTAAAAATCAGCGACAGAGCAGTAAGCACCCTTACGAGAAGCAACATTCTGTAGTTTACGAACTTCAGCTTTTCACCTGTCTAAAATGTTTTGTTCCTTATCCTATTGATGAGTATGGCCCCCGTGAGCTAGGGGGAAAGATTTTGGGTAGAAGGGGGAAATTTGTCAGAATAAACGGATCTCTCAAAATACGCATCAATAAAAGATTGGGACTAAAGATTTTAGTTTAATGAAATGTTACTTCAAATTATAAAAATTTCACAATACAGAAATGTGTTGCTGTTGACTGAAAGAGAAACAGTTAACTAATTATTCGTTGCCTCACAGTAATGAATTCATTTCACAATTCAAAACAAAATACTTAAAAAAAATTATTTCCACTGACACGCTAGGTTAGCAGATTCATTGCTTTCATAATACACTTGTCTGGTCAGTAAATAGTGACCAGGATCCAAACCAGAGTCTGATGGATTGTTCGAATCTTTCCACTCATTATTTGCTTGTGTTGTTGCTTTGTTAATATTTGGAAATCGAAGTATTATGCCTACTCTCATGACATAGACTATCTATGTAGGATTAAGGTTTACGAATATTCTAAATCTTATGTCAAGTGCAACACAGTTGTCCGTTTATAACGATAGCAAGGAATACAAATTTATCTGGTGGAATAAATAATTCCAACATCAACGGAATAATTTGTCAAATGTGGTCTACGCCTACAACAATAAGCCAGCCGCTGAACCACGAATGAACCGTGGGCATTGCCACAAATTCTTAGCTAACTACAGTAGTGCCAAAATCGGCTTGTCTGAAAACTGGGATACCGCCCGTCGGCTTCGACCCGTGGCATCTGCGTCGTTTGGAAATCTATCGGACCAAACTGCGTGGTCATCAGTCGGTAGCTTACAAACTAAAAGATAGTTACAAGCAGAACCCATTATAAATTCAGATTCTGTGCGCTAATTTTGGGGCTGAACCTGTGATCGATGGTATACGGTTTCAATCTATAATTTACAAGGATAGCCACATATTATCTACAATACATATTAAGATATTTTCCCGTATACGTGTTTTTCGACATGTTGACGTCATGGGTCAAAGCTGACGGGTGTATCCTGGTCTTTAGTATGTTATGCACCAAAATCAACATTACATATTCGAGCTTAGCTACTAAGTGCAACACGAATGTCATGGAAATTAAATGAACTGAAATTATTGCAAATTTTAGTCTATTTTCCTATTGCCCTGAACACAAGACGCCGAGGTATATAACGTATTTTCCGTATCAGTCCATCCGTCTTTCCTGCCTTCCTGAGGCACTCCGCAGTGGAGTAGCCGAGCGGTCTAAAGCGCCTCGCTGCGGAGCGCGCAGTTGCTCACCGTGGTTAGTCCTCCATGGTGTGTGTGTGTGTGTGTGTGTGTGTGTGTGTGTGTGTGTGTGTGTGTGTGTGTGTGTGTTAGTTTACCTAGGTTTAAGTACTTCGTAAGCTACGGACTGATGACAACGCAGTTTGGTCCGATAGATTTACAAACAACGCAGATGCCACGGGTCGAAGCCGACGGGCGGTATCCCAGTTTTCAGACAAGCCGATTTTGGCACTACTGTAGTTAGCTAAGAATTTGTGGCAATGCCCACGGTTCATTCGTGGTTCAGCGGCTGGCTTATTGTTGTAGGCGTAGACCACATTTGACAAATTATTCCGTTGATGTTGGAATTATTTATTCCACCAGATAAATTTGTATTCCTTGCTATCGTTATAAACGGACAACTGTGTTGCACTTGACATAAGATTTAGAATATTCGTAAACCTTAATCCTACATAGATAGCCTATGTCATGGGAGTAGGCATAATACTTCGATTTCCAAATATTAACAAAGCAACAACACAAGCAAATAATGAGTGGAAAGATTAGAACAATCCATCAGACCCTGGTATGGATCCTGGTCACTATTTACTGACCAGACAAGTGTATTATGAAAGCAATGAATCTGCTAACCTAGCGTGTCAGTGGAAATAATTTTTTTTAAGTATTTTGTTTTGAATTGTGAAATGAATTCATTACTGTGAGGCAATGAATAATTAACTATGTGTCTTTCAGTCAACAGCAACACATTTCTGTATTGTGAAATTTTTATAATTTGAAGTAACATTTCATTAAACTAAAATCTGTAGTCCGTCTTTTATTGATGCGTATTTTGAGAGATCCGTTTATTCTGACAAATTTCCCTTCTACCCAAAATCTTTCCCCTCGCACTAGAGGCCATACCCATAAAAAGGGTAAGGAACAAAACATTTTAGACAAGTGAAAAGCTGAAGTTCGTAAACCAAAGAATGTTGCATTTCGTAAGGGTGCTTACTGCTCTGTCGCTTATTTTTACTCGCCACTAACCTCATTTAATTATATAACTCTAATTTCCTCGCGAAACAAAGCTTCTTTTGCTGAACACAGAATTAAAATCTGTTCAGATGCTACGGGAGGCTGTTTAACATTACAAAATTGTTCGCTTCGATGGTATACGTTCCAGCGGTCATCACTCGATCTTAATACCTGTTGAGCTCGTCACTATTCAACAAACTTATATCCTCTAAATGTGGACGGAAGTAGTTACATATTCTAGAAAAGGGAATCGCGAACTTCGTGGATGGGCTGGAAAATAAGAAATCTTAACCGTAAATCAGGAGTAGAATATTGTGCTTTAATCGTGGACTTAGTCCAGTCGTAAGTGATGCTAACATAGAACTGTTTTCTCGTCGAATATTTCATTAAAATATGGTGATTGTACACAGTTTACAAATAAACTGGAAAATGGTCACCTATGTAAAGTGTTCGTACATTGATCACAGAACAGTATTACCAAATACGAGAAAGATTGACATTACTGTAGAAGAGAGAGGAACATGATCGGTTTGTGTACCCGTACAATGCAGTAGCGTAATATCTGCCAGTGGTATGCAGAGTTTAAACCATTAAAAAGTACTTAAGCTGAATTTCAAATAGCTTACCGCCCGAGACGTTTAAGACCACGTTAGTGTAAGGAATTCATTACACATGGTCTCCACCTCACGTTTTAATGTGGTTGTCAGTCGGTTCTAGCAATTTTGACGTCCTGTGTTAAAAATCACGGAGTGGGTAATTGGCAAGGAGCAGAGGTGACTAGAATAAGAGCTGCAACTGGTATCTATTGCTTGCTATGGTGCAAACAAGACGTGGTAGCAGGTTAAGTCCCGTATTTACACGCGAGACTCATTCGTGGGAAGCCACAAGGGCAACGGAATAAACGCACACCTCTTAATTCTGTACCGTAATACTTCACTTCGCGCTGAATAGTGGTATATGGAATATCTTATTAGAAGCACCAGAAGGCACTGAATGTTGAGATTTAGGTCAACGAATAGCAGTCGGAGCTTTGGGTTGTCAGTGAAAAATATTAAATGGACCGCAGTATGTGAAATAATGGATTTTAACAAGCAGTTGACATTTAGCAATCTTTATCGCCGTTTGGCAAACCGTAGACATCCGCGTCGAGAGATCCTTAAAATCAGGAGTAGCTGAATACTGCATTGTCGGCGCTGCTGTTGTACGAAGTGGTACGAAATAGTCATAAGACAACGAATGATTTGCACATAAATGCTTATTAATGGAAAAAGATTTATAAATGGCTATCGCCACTCAGTGTACCTATCCGTACAGTGTAAGAGAAACGGCTATGGTCAGATGTCAGACGGCGTACGTTGACATATCACGATCACCATTTAAGGATAAAAAAAAGCAAATCACTTAAATTATCTTAGTGCCATCTACCGACTGTTTCGGTAATTTGGAAGGGCCGTTGTATATCGCTTCGGTCGGCCTGCTATCGACAATGACGGACTATCGATAGTTGCGTAGTGTCAATTTGTATAGAACATGCGAACATCAGAATACTATCGTAATTTGTTTACTCGCAAGCGTAGGCGAAATCAGTTGCCTTTATGACACAGGAGAAAATTGTTTAGCCTAGACCACGATAATACCTTTCTGACCGGAGATTCACGCACTATAAATAAAATTCCTTCTTAAGGCTACGCTACAGATCAGTTTAAGTGAAATTGCGTAACCACGATACCTTTGTGAACCGTAGATTTCATACAGATCATAAAATAAAACGTGCTATAAGTGATCTAAGGTTGACAGGTTCTTGTATGTACCCTTGTCCGCTCACTAATTGTCCTCGTAAAAGGAAGATTTTGAATCACTTGATCAGTTTCGTACAGATCATAAAATAAAACATGCTATACCTGCTTTATGGCTGACATTTGTTTCTTACGACACGCCGACGTTGTGTGTTCCATATACGATACTGCGATACTCGCGTCTTCGATACATATCGATAGTAGGCCGTCCGAAGCGATATACAACGGTCCTTCCAAATTACCCCCTTTTCTCAGTAGATAGATCCTAAATTACCTGCACGCTTTTATTAAGAGCTTTACTTTTGCGGTTTTGTAACAGTGTACAATCCTTCAGACCTTTCCTTTAGCTGGTCAGTCTCCCTATAAATTTCCTGGTAGAGGTGCGCAGGGATTGCGCCTGTTACTTGCGTATTTATGGGTAATCGCCAGCCTCCCATAAAAAGCTGCAAGTTGTTGGCAGTGGTAGACAGGCTTCCGGCTGCTGCCGTGGGCAGAAGTGTCTTTGGAGCGCTGAGGAACTGCTGTGGAATCTCTGGAGATTTACAGCGCTGCCCGAGAACCCTGATCACACTGCACATCCAGCTTTCCATGTTCCTCCGACTGTTGCTTACGGTGTTCCGAAAACTATGACGGTTTGGCGAATCTCTGGGCGGTAAGCGAAACAGGGTGGATGGAGCACAAGGCTGTTCCAAACGCCTCACTAACAGGTTGAGGTACTGTTCACTGCCGATACATAGTACCTCTGAGACAGCACGGGCGACCTCGCCTGTTGCATCGGTATCCGACCTTCATGAGGTCCGATACTCCAACGTTAGGCGGGAGATGGAGCCCCTGAGGGAAATAGCTGGAAGGTCGGGGAAGGAAGGCCAGTGAATACTGTTTGTCGGGGAGTC
Organism: Locusta migratoria; assembly: GCA_026315105.1. NCBI lineage: Eukaryota > Metazoa > Arthropoda > Insecta > Orthoptera > Acrididae > Locusta > Locusta migratoria. Next base: position 456,519,532 of record CM048746.1, read on the forward strand.
TCGTCATATGTGGAGTATGCCGAAAGCGACAGCCAGACTGCAAATTGTTGCTCATGTAGCACCAATTAACCCTATCGCCTAGGTCTTGAGGCCATCTTCGGTTACTACATTTGGCTGGCGGATATGGTGAACGCACACAGATTTGTAACATCGTTCACATAACCGTCAAGTTCTCTGGTTTAGAGTCGAGTGATATTCTTAAACCAACGGTCAGATGATTCTTTCTTGGAAGCAAATTTCACGACCTCCGCTATAAGCTTCTTTTCTCTTCTACTGAGAAGTAATAACGCTAGAAGCTTTTAGAAAAGTGGAGGATCTGTGAAGTATCAACACTAAGGTCAGGAGCGGCAATTCGCTATAACATAAATGAAATGCACTGCGAATACCTAGAAACAAACATCTTTTATTTGGTTACGAATTTTCTGAAAAAACTGGAAGCAGTTAATTCCTTAAAATACCTAGCAGTACGCATAAAGAGCGATTTAAAGTTGTACCAACCTATTGCATTCTGCTGTGAAATTGATTTTATAGCTATTTGTCTTAAAGGGTTAGGTATGTTGAATACTCCTTTATTTTCAGCTGGAGAACAAGATTTCAATTCGTGGATGTGAATTTGCGATGAATTACTTTCGTTGTGAATAGTTCGTAGTTACGGTTGCAGTTTTGTAACAATTGATAGTTTACTTTCACAAAATAAAGCCGGCTAGTGGAAGAGAAACATTGTTAGATATATACTCTTGTCTCCAGAGTGAGTTCTCCAGAATTTCCTTTATCTCGGGGTAGCGTCTAGACACCAAATCCTCGGATATCTCCCTCTACGTTCCGTCTAGTACCGTTGTTATTCCCTGATGCCTTAACACACTTTGTATCTTGTCTATCCTAGTTGTTTCTCTTAAGTTTTTTAGGTGATTAAGAAAACTAAGATATGTTATAAAGTCCAACTTCTTTTCAACCCTTTTATGTAGCACCCCATATCATACGCTTATGCTTGTTGCGTATTTCCCTTGCGTAGAACACTACACTTCAAACGTATATCCTATTTTGTTGAAAAATGTTTTGAGACTCCTGCCACGTATATCGTCTGTGCCTGTGCTAGACTGCTCTTTGTCTCCATATTTCATGGTCTGTTCCGTTTCCTGTGTAACGGAATTCTTTAATTTTTGTCTACTTAATCAGCAATTTTCTTACTACTCTTTACATGTACGTACATCTACACTTCCGAAGTCACCTCACAGTATGTGGCTACTTCTCGTTGCTTTAGTGTTTTTTTCGGTTTACGCTAAATCTACAATGTGGACGCATTCCGTTAAAAATCCTGTAATTAATCACTATTAAATCAATATATCGTGATAATCAAGATAACGAACTCAAATTAAAAAATACACCCATTTTTTCGAAATGGGTACCATTTATCTTTATAGTATTTTGATAATCTTAATAGTGAGTGTAATTCGGTGCCTGTTCCGTTTTTTCCTGGATACAATTCAGATAAGTCACAACTTTTTCTGACAATTCCATGAGCTTCCTACATCAGATACCTTTTGCCAGTCCAGTTTGTCAGACAGCAATGAAACTGCGCAGAGCTGTGTAAATTACCAAGACTTGGTTAAACTCAAATTCCCCTTCCTCCACGACACTGCCTTTTAGACTTTCCAAGCGCAGATCATAATACTCTCAAATTACTGTGTCCTCGTGCTTAAATTTCTTTTCACCAGCATAAAGATTACTAGTTGTCTTGCCACAAACTCTTGTTCTCCTATTAAAGTTGCTGCAACCCCCCTTCATGAAGCAACAGAAGAGATAGGTCTATCAGCCCCCAAATTGCCCTGATTCGCAATCTTTTCCAATGAGTGCGGTTCATTGACCGCGAATAGATGTGGTACGTACTGTATTAACAGAATGTCGAGAATAGAAACGACACTTTTAAACGCTATATAAATCTAGAGCTCTATTACTTGAATAATGTCTGCGTTAGCTAAAACAATACAAAACCAAATTACCAACGTCAAAATACTCGAATCATAAGCTTCTTGCGGCAAAAAGCCGTTAAACTCGTTGACATAGTCGTGCACATAAACGTAAGACAGTTTAACTGCTGTATGTTTAATATACCTATTCACAATCTCGGCCAGCGTGTCATACGAGGCATCAGATGAACACTGTCACGAACACAAGTCAGATATAAGCTTCCACTTGGTTTTATAGCACTGAAAATCGACAATTTTTCTCCTCGGTCAGGAAGGGTTTAACAAGTGATATTTTAGATTTTATTAAGAATTAAAGTACTTCGTTCAAATTTTGTAATTGAGCTGTTGAACCATATAGGTTGTAAAGGGGACATCCGACTTCGGTTTGAATTTTGGGAAGATCTCAATCTGTAAAGGAGACTGCGTACGACCTCGTCTTGTGTATTGCCCAAGTGTTTGGGACCCGCAACATATGTTTCAAGGAAAGCATGGAAGCAGTTCAGAGGCGAGTGGCTAGGTTCATTTCTGCTAGATTGGACCAATGCGAATGTCAAATGCCCCGCGAACTCAAATGGGAATCGCTGGAGGAAAGCGACCTTTTCAAAAAATTCTGTTGAGGGGAATTTAGAGGCCCGGAATTTAAAGCTGACTGCAGAACGATCTTGCTGCCACTTACTTAATTTCGCGTAAAGATTCCAAAGACAAGAAATACTAAGGCTCGAACATAGTCATATAGACATCTTTTCCCTCGTTCTATTTGGGAGTGGAATAAGAAGGGAAATGCCTAGTAGTGGTACAGTATACCCTCCGCCACACACCTTACGGTAGATTTCATAGTAAATATATAGATGTTGATGCAGATGTACGTATCTTACAGTCGTTTAAAAACCGCGACACTTCGGAAATTTCACAGTAATGAAACAAAACAATTTGAATGTGTTCAATGGCAGCCGGTGAAGCAGGATATCATTCTCTTTGCGGTGGCTGCAGACAAACTAAAATACTCCATTAGTGGTGTTACAGGTTTTCTTAAGACGGGTGAAAGTAGCTCAAGGAAGGTGGAAAATTACACCCCAAATGATGCGAGCTGAAAGGGAAATCTCTAGTTAGGACACGGACGACGGACCCCGGTGGCGTATGAGGTCATACGACCGTCCTTGAGCTCTGCCGCGCGGAGGAAACAAACAGCAGAAGGGACGGTAGAAAGTGGACGGCGAAGTCACACCTCGACTCCGACGTGTAAGATAGCCGATGGGGTGAACAACAGGCTGTTTTTAGTCCGCCTAAATGGCGTCCATAATCAGGAGTGTCTAATAAGAAAGTCTGCTGTTTTATCGGACGTGCCTGACGACTGCCATTAGCATCATTGACGCGACAGGTGTTGCCAGCTGCTTCCGATAATTTGCCGCTTCCAAGTCTACTTTCAGTAGCTCTCGGAGTTAATTACGGCTCTTTTGATTGCAGATGCTCTGTGTGGTTGTAAACTTATGCATAAGGTAAAAGGTAAAGCAGTCAACAATCCGAAGATTGGTTTGAACACCACAGTGCTTTACTAGGCATGGTCCTGTTTGGAGGTGGTATGCCGTTGCCTTCCTCCGACCTTCGAACTGACTTACCCAGCCAGCTATAGGGGGACCTACAGTTTAATGTGGCTTCCGAACCAAAAAGTTATATAAGAGTACTTTTGTCAAGCATTCTGTCGTCGCACGGGAATCGTGTGGGCTGGAGCGCCACGGCCGCTTCCGTCGGAGGTTCCAGTCCTCCCTCGGGCTCCGTTTGTGTTCCTTAGTGTAAGATGTTCTTAAGTCTAGGCATCGATGAGCACAAATTTCGTCCCTTAGGATTATAAACATAGCAACTTTTTGAATTGTCATTTCCTCAAATACGGGTATCATTATATTTTCGGGTATTTTCGTTACTTTGCGCAGACTATCAAACTACAAAATTAGAGTTAGAGTGCACTAGCGTAGATTAATAAAAGTGCAGGAATTCAGCAAAGCTAATCTAAAATCAAGCAAATCTCAATAGCGTCTTAAAATGCCCATTGTTAATTGGAAGATAAAAAGTTGTTGCATATATCTAATATGTCCTTTAGACATAGACATTTGACCCGTATTCGGAATTTTGACGTTAGGACTCGTTCGCTACGGCGTACTGTAACGTGTCACACGTCCTTTTTTTTTTCTTCTTATGGGACTTGACTACGGGGTCATCAGTCCCTAAACTCCCCTCAGGGGGCTCACCGCTCTGTGGTGAGTACGTGCGTGGCGAGCACGGGGCCCCAGCCTTTGTAGCACTCCTTCCTTTCCGTGCTACATGACGCTTCTTCTACTGTCCTTTTCCCCTCTCTTGGGGACCGAGTGTGTGCATCCTTCGGGGAACCGAAGTTCTGACTCTTTTGGCTTTAGTCTTCTTTCACCTCTTTCTTTGCCTCCGCGTCTGCGTTTGAGGCTTCTCCTCCTACTATTTCTCTCTTCCTCCTCCCTGTACGCACTTGAAGGCCACCCATATGGGTGACTGGGTAATGCGTAAGTCCCAGCCCCGGGCTGGCATGTAGGGTGCGTGCGTACCCCCTGGTTAAGGCCAGGCCAGGGGAGGGGCGATTGCCTGCGCTGATACCTTCCCGATTCGCCGATTGGTCCCTCCATCTGTAGATCGGGAGGTGTGACCTGGGGTGTGAACAATCACCCAAGGCGGGTGTGCTTCCATTGGGGGCCCCCAGCAGGAAGGAGCGTGCCATCGGAGACACTGGCAATCGTGGGGGATGCAACCGCGATGGTTCTAAAAAAAAGAAAATGTAAAGAGTCTTTAGAAATTGATGTACTAGACAATAGTGTGTCTGAACAGAAAAATTTACAGACATCAAAGTTCCTTGTGGTGACCCGTACTGAGGAAGGACAATCCTTTTCGTCGGTGAACCCATTTATTATTCAAAAAGGGGTTGATGCCATTGCCGGCCCAGTTAAGACCTGCAACCGCCTACGTAATGGAACACTACTGTTAGAAACAGAAAGTGGCTCCCAGGCACAGCGGCTGCTTAAGGCTACTCTGCTCCACAGCTACCCGGTTCGTGTTGAGCTCCATCCAACCCTCAATTATTCCCGAGGGGGTAGTCTTCTCGGCCAGTTTGGACGGTCTGACTGAGGATGAACTGAAAGAATATCTGGCAGCTCAAGGCGTCGTCGCAGTACACAGAGTGACAAAAAAGAGAACAATGTTGTAGTGCCCACTCGCACAGTGTTTCTGACCTTCGACCGAGTGGCTCTGCCGCCGAAGATCAAGGCAGGGTATGAGGTCATCACAGTACGACCTTATATCCCTAACCCTACTCGGTGTTATCAGTGCCATCGATTTAACCATACAAGCCAGTCTTGCAAGAACCCAGTCATATGTGTCAACTGTGGTAAAGAGGCCCATGAGGGGATTTGTCCACCACCGTCCCCTCATTGCATCAATTGTAACGGGAATCATGCTGCTTCCTCCCGGGAATGTCCCGTGTTTGCCGATGAACGAGCCATCCAGGAAATCCGTGTAAAGGAAAAGGTTCCCATACCAGTTGCACGTAAGATGTACGCCAGTCGTAAGCCCAAGACCCCGCCGCGTGGTAACTATAGTACTGTAGTTGCAACGCCTCCACCAACACGGGATATGGCCACACAGACTTGTGACCTACAGTTTACGACAGTAGTTGTCAAACAGTCTACATCGACAACGGCGTCACGTTCAACGAAAAGTGTGAGTACCTCTTCCAAGTCTTCATCTTCAGCTGTGAAACCACAGATAGAGACGCGAAAGTCTAAGAAAGAGCATTCGCGCGAGGATTTCCTCCGCACCCCTACCAAAACATCTGAGCCAACCAAGGAGCTTCACCAGGGCTCCAAGAAATCAAATAGGGGGAAAACTCTCCCCCCTCCTACCTCACAATGTGACGATGGCATCCCCTGGAAGCCTATAGTCTCTCCAGGTGCATCAGCCAAAGATGGGGCTGCCGACCACTCACGCAGCTGCTGTGGTAACCTCTGAGAATATGGAGCAAGACCCTCCTATCTCAGACACCACCAGTTGCGAACATTCGCACTGTGGCCCGCCGCCTTCGTCGGGCTGATGTCCACCTTCATCTCATTTTATCCCATTATGGATATTCTTCAATGGAACATTCGTGGTATCCGGTCGAATTGGACAGAACTGCAGCTTCTAACGCGAACATATCATCCAATCATCTTCTCTCTACAGGAGACAAAATTGCTCCCTGGTACTCGAATTACTTTCCCACGCTACACTACCGTTCGCTTTGACCTTCCTCCAGTGGCAGGAATTCCAGCCCACGGGGGCGTAATGTTGCTTATTCGGGATGATGTACACAGTACACCGGTCCCTTTGTGTACTCAAATACAAACTGTTGCTGTCCAGATATACCTTCCTGGATTTGTCTTCACACTGTGCAATATTTACGCTCCTTCCTCTTTTCCCGTCACTAGATCAGATCTCCTAGATCTTATTGACCAGCTTCCGCATCCATTTTTGTTGGTGGGAGATTTCAATGCCCACCACCCCCTTTGGGGCTCCCCACGACCATGTCCACGGGGCTCCCTCCTGGCAGATATACTGAACCACCTTCAGCTCATCTGCCTTAACACTGGTGAACCAACTTATCTTTGACACCACAAACTTTCAGCCATATAGATCTAGCTATCTGCACTGCTCAGCTGGCACGGCGTCTTGGATGGTCTGCTCTCTCAGACACACATTCGAGCGATCATTTTCCGTGTGTAATTCACCTAATGATGCCTGATCACCCTTGAGCATCCACACCGCTGGCAGTTAACGAAAGCGGACTGGGAGCTCTACACGTCACTGGCGGATTTTGGTACTTAGCATTATCCTAGTATAGACGACCAAGTGGAACACATTACCACAGTTATTCTGACAGCCGCGGAATGTTCCATCCCCTGCAAGACTTCCCACGCACGTCGTCCCCTTGTCCCGTGGTGGACCGCGGAATGCCGTGACGCTCTGCGAGCACGGCGACGTGCCCTTAGAATCTTCAAACAACGGCCCACACTCGACAACTGCATCCGATACAAACGGCTGCGGGCCTATTGTCGTCGCCTCTTTCGCGACTGTAAACGCGCCAGTTGGCGCTCATTCACGAGCTCTTTCAATAGGTCTACCCCTTCCTCCATCATTTGGGGTAACCTTCGACAAATTTCGGGCACTATGGCTCATTCCCCAATTCCCGGTCTGTGTGTCGCAACTGACACCGTCGTCGATCCTCCACAAATAGCCAACGCACTGGGTCGACATTTTGCAGAGGTCTCTAGCTCTTCACATTACACTGACGCTTTCCTAGCTAGGAAACGGACGGTGGAGGCGACTCCATTGCCCTTTACCTCTCAGAACCGTGAATGCTACAATACCGAGTTTACTGTACGAGAGCTTCACCACGCACTCTCGTCTTCGCGGTCCTCCGCTCCAGGACCAGATGGCATTCACGTGGCGATGCTGCAACACCTTTCGCCAACGAGCTTGCACTTCCTACTGGCCACCTACAACCGCATATGGATAGAAGGCACCTTTCCGCGACGCTGGCGTGAAGCCATAGTCATTCCCATACCAAAGCCTGGGAAGGACAAATGTATCCCTTCCAGCTACCGCCCCATTTCCCTCATCAGTAGCGTATGCAAGGTGATGGAACGCATGATTCACGGGCGCCTGGTATGGTGGCTTGAAACGCGACATCTCCTGTCTAATGTCCAATGTGGGTTTCGCAAGCACTGTTCTGCAGTGGATCATCTTGTTGCCCTATCTACCTCAGTAATGAATAACTTTTTACGGAAGCGCCAGACAGTAGCGGTGTTCTTTGATCTGGAAAAGGCATACGACACCTGCTGGAGGATGGGCATCCTCCGCACTCTGCATACATGGGGTTTTCGGGGTCGCCTGCCAATTTTTATCCGCGTATTTTTAACAGACCGTGTTTTTAAAGTGCGTGCTGGTCCGGTTTTATCGAGCACTTTTAATCAGGAGAACGGAGTCCCCCAGGGCTCGGTCCTCAGCGTTGTTTTATTTGCAGTGGCAATCAATTCTATAGCCGATCACCTTCCACTGGGAGTGTCGGCGTCCCTATTTGTTGACTTCGCGATCTACAGCAGCTCTGAGCAAACGGGTCTCCTGGAGCGGCGCCTCCAGCGGTGCCTAGACAATCTCCACGCGTGGAGTATGGACACTGGCTTTCGATTCTCAGCCGACAAGACAGTCTGCATGAACTTCTGGCGGCGGAAGGAGTTCGTTCCCCCGTCCCTTCGTGTGGGCCCCATAGTACTTCCATTTGTGGATACCGCGACGTTCTTGGGAATTGTTCTCGACAGGAAGTTAAGTTGGTCTCCCCACATATCCCGTTTGGCAGCTCGCTGTACCCGCTCTCTCAATGTGCTGCGGATGTTAAGTGGCACCTCGTGGGGAGCTGACAGGTCTACTCTCCTCCATCTGTATCGCACCATAGTTCGGTCCAAACTGGACTATGGTAGCATCGTTTATTCTTCGGCTCGACCGTCCATACTGCGCCGCCTTAATACAATCCACCACCACGGTCTCCGTCTGGCGACAGGAGCGTTTTATACTAGCCCCGTTGAGAGCCTCTATGCCGAGGCCGCCGAACTACCCCTTTCTTACCGTCGGGAACTCCTGCTTAGCCGTTACGCTAGTCGTTTGTCGTCCATACGAGGACACCCGACGTACGCAGTTTCTTTAACGACTCACTTGACAGCCTCTTCACTCTGCGCCCGTCTGCTCTGCTACCACCGGGAGTACGCTTGCGTTCGCTACTCGGCCAGCTTGGCGTTACAATGCCTGCTATCTTCTCGACTGGAGAGAGCACCTCTCCACCGTGGCGAAGCCCCGAAGTCCGTGTTAACTTTGATCTTCATTCTCTTCCAAAGGACTCCACACCTCGTTTCGTCTACCAGAGAGAATTTCACGCACTCCGGTTTAAATTTGATGACAATTTGTTCATTTACACTGATGGCTCAAAGACAGACCAGGGTGTTGGGTGTGCTTTTGTACTTGGCAACGTCTCTTTTAAATATCGTCTTCCTGAGTGGAGTTCCATTTTTACAGCTGAGCTGTATGCATTATACCAAGCCACACAATACGTCCGGCGCCACTCGCTCAGTAAGACTGTCATTTGCTCGGACTCTATGAGTGCTTTGTTGAGCCTTCGCATCCTATATCCGGCCCATCCCCTGGTACAAAGCATCCGCAATTGCCTTACTTCTTTCAACGAGCGGAACTACGGTGACGTTTCTGTGGGTCCCTGGCCATGTGGGAGTGTTGGGGAATGAGGCTGCGGATATGGCTGCCAAGGAAGCAGTTCTCCTTCCTCGGCTATCTACCTTTTCCACCAGCTCTGATGACCTTCGCGCTGGTATCTCCCAGCGTATTATCTCCCGTTGGTATCTACATTGGTCATCCCTGTCAGGGAACAAATTGCGAGCCATTAAACCTGTGCCTGATATCTGGTCAACGTCATCTCGACCCTCCCGCCGATAGGAGATTGTTCTAGCCCGGCTTCGTATTGGCCACTGCCGTTTTAGCCACCAGCATTTATTACGTGGTGGTCCTGCTCCCTTATGTGAGCACTGTGATGCACCTTTTACTGTGAACCATCTTTTAGTGCAATGTACATTTTTTAACCGTCTCCGTCATGATCTGTTTCCCATTTGAATTGTCTGACATTTTAGCTGATGACCCGCAATCGGTTAACAGAGTTTTACTTTTTATACATCGTGCAAATATGGCGAAAGCCATTTAATTTCTAACCCCGGTTCTTTTTTACTTTGGACAGTGTTGGGCGCTAATGACCACAGCAGTTGTGCGCCCTAAAACCACAAAAAAAAAATCGCGTATGGACTGAAGGTCATGTTCCCACAAGTTGGCGTGAAGCCATTGTTGTCCCCATCCCCAAACCAGGGAAGGACAAACACCTTCCTTCCAGTTATCGTCCCATTTCTCTGACGAGCTGCGTCTGTAAGGTGATGGAACGCATTGTTAACGCTCGGTTGGTCTGGCTCCTCGAATCTCGCCGCCTCCTGACTAATATCCAATGCGGTTTTCGTCGACACCGCTCTGCTGCTGACCACCTCGTTACGTTGTCGACCTTCATTATGAACAACTTTCTAAAGAAGCGTCAAACAGTAGCCGTGTTCTTCGACTTGGAGAAGGCATACGATACCTGTTGGAGAGCGGGCATTCTCCGCACATTGCACACATGGGGCCTTCGGGGCCGCCTTCCTCTTTTCATTCAAGCGTTTTTGGCGGATCGCAAGTTCCGGGTACGGGTGGGCTCTGTTTTGTCAGATACCTTTTGCCAGGAGAATGGGGTACCACAGGGCTCCGTCTTGAGTGTGGCGCTCTTTGCCATTGCAATCAATCCGATCGTGCACTGCCTTTCAGTCGACGTCTCCGGATCTCTTTTTGTTGACGATTTCGCAATTTATTGTAGCGCCCAGCGGACGTGTCTCTTGGAGCGTTCTCTCCAACGCTGTCTTGACCGTCTATATTCCTGGAGCATCGCAAACGGCTTCCGATTCTCCACTGAGAAAACTGTGTATCAATTTTTGGAGATACAAGGAATTTCTTCCACCTTCTCTACGTCTCGGCCCTGTTGCTCTCCCTTTCGTGGAGACTACTAAATTCTTGGGACTCATGTTGGATCGGAAACTTTGCTGGTCCACACACGTGTCCTACCTGGCTGCCCGTTGTGCCCGATCCCTTAACGTTATTCGTGTCCTCAGTGGCACGTCATGGGGAGCGGATCGTACCGTCCTGCTTCACCTTTACCAGGCCATTGTTCAGTCGAAGCTCGACTATGGAAGCCTTGTGTACTCTTCAGCACGGCCGTCGATTCTCCGCCGTCTCAACTCTATCCACCATCGTGGATTACGTCTGGCAACCGGTGCATTTTATACCAGCCCTGTTGAAAGTCTGTATGCCGAGGCTGCTGTATTACCCTTGACCACTCGACGTGACACTCTTGTGTCGGTATGCATGCCGCCTACGGTCGATGCCCAACCATCCATCTTACAGATTATTTTTTGACGACTCACTCGATCGCCAATATCAGTTGTCTGCGATTGCCTTGCTTCCACCGGGAGTTCGGTTTCGCCGCCTGCTACAACGGCTCGATTTTACCCTTCCTTCCACCCTTCGGTTGAGCGAAAGCCCATTGCCACCGTGGCATCAGGCCCAGGTTCACTCACACCTCGAACTTAGTTCGCTCCCCAAGGAGAGCACTCCGGATTTGGTATTCCGCTCGAGGCTTGTCGAACTCCGTTCGCGGTTCGATAATGCCGTATTTATTTACACTGATGGTTCCAAGAGCACTGCTGGTGTCGGATCTGCCTTCGTCGTCGGGGACAACCGGTTCCAATACAAGCTCCCTGACCGGTGCTCGACCTTCACGGCTGAGCTTTTCGCCCTCCACCAGGCCGTTTTGTATACCTGCCGCCACCGCCACCCTTTCTATGCCATATGTTCTGACTCCCTTAGTGCCCTGCAGAGTCTTAAGGACCCTTTCTCGAACCATCATCTCGTGTATCGGATCCAACGCTCCCTCCAGTTGCTGGCGGATGACAGCTGTCACGTTTCTTTCCTGTGGGTCCCTGGCCATGTGGGCGTGCCCGGGAATGAGGCCGCCGACACAGCAGCCAAGGCAGCAGCTCTTTTGCCTCGCATGGCTACCTTTTGCGTCCCATCGGACGATGTTCAACGGTCTCTTCGCCGGAGTATCGTGTCTCAATGGCACAGTGTGTGGCTTTCACTGTACAACAATAAATTGCGAACTGTCAAACCGATCCCGACCGCTTGGAGGACATCCTCACGCCCCTCTCGGCGGGAGGAGGTCATCCTGGCTCGGTTGCGGATCGGTCATTGCCGTTTCAGCCACCGTCACTTGCTATCCGCCGAACCTGCACCGCTATGCTCCTGCGGTGAACTGCTGACAGTGCGACATGTTTTACTGACTTGTGTTAATTTTAATCATCTCCGTGTAGCCCTTCACTTTCCGTCTACTCGGGAGGAAATTTTAGCTGATGACACACGAGCAGCTGCTCGAGTTTTGCGTTTTATCAACTTGGCCAACTTATCCAAGGATATTTAACCATTTTGTCTTTTATCTTTCGTTTTTAGTCTCTTGTTGATGTTCTGACAGTCACTTTTTTTTTTGTTTTTTTTTTTTTTGAGATCATAGCGAATCAATGTTCTTGGCTGGGCGCTAATGACCATAGAAGTTGTGCGCCCTAAAACCACAAAAAAAGTAAACTACGGACTAATGACGACTCAATTAAGTCCGATAGATTTACAAACATTTTGAACATTTGTTACAGGAAGCATGGTTTTACGTCAAACTGAAATTAAAATGAAAAAGGAAATTTTAAGGACCTTTCAGTTCTTGGGACAGGACGCTACATTGTGACAAAATACTTAAAGCAGTACTCACTAGGTATTGTGGCGATGTGTGTGAATTTTCTGAAAAGAATGTAGATAATTAAGACTATTAACTGTTAGTATTCGGAACTGTCTCCAAAAATTAGCTTAAAATTTGCAGCTGCAACGGTGTTTGACCAGTAAAACACACAACTTCGTATTAAATACCGAACTTGGTAAAATTCAAATATAAGTATATGCAGGTCCTGAACATGTAATTAACTCCTTATGAAGTTAAAGGTCATATTTTGAATAAAGAAATTAGCATTGCGTAGCTGAAACATGGCAAAAAAAATGCCTTCACAAGCGGCAAAGTCGCTGAAAAATATTAGACATTCACTGGTAATGAAATGAATGATAAACTGGTACAGATTTTAAATGGTATTATTCATTCTGACAACATATGAATAAAAACACACACACACACACACACACACACACACACACACACACACACACACACAAAATAATTCACGGACCATCCTTTCATGATTGAATTGGTCCTTTTCGCCCCCTTCCAGCAAAAGTGTTCGGTTTTCTGTCCGTCTTTATCCGGATAAATCATCAGGCTAGAATGATTCCTGAAAACCGTTTTTCTTCGTGATAATTATCTCTGCCTTTTAAGGTGACTATATAAACCGAGGAAAGTGTCAATCTGAAGAGATCTCTTGGTCGTTAACATTATTTTTGGAGCAAGTGTGTTGCAGGACACTAAAATTTCTTATGGGGCGGGGAGAGGGGGGGCGGTTGTACCGTTAACCGGATCATGTGAAAAATTTAATCTTACTTACCGCCAGATATTCCGGAACTGTTTTGAAATGCCGTGCGGTTCAAGTTCTGAAAGCTGATAACACCTTATTTCCGGAGAAACGTAAACAGGCTATTCAGCCGGAGAGGGAGGATATACTTAAGAGCATTTATCATATGCAACTAGTAATAGCCAAATAAGTTGTTTAAGGAAAGTTGTTATTCACGAAATATATATATATATATATATATATATATATATATATAAAATACTAGTCTAAAAATAGTAGCATACTTTTCATTACGTAAAAACGCGTGTCGAAAGCTGCGAACTGTCGCAGTGTTGGTGCAGCGTGCCAACGGAAATTCGCTGCTGTTCGGAAAATGTAAGGAAATCCAATAAAGCGAACGAAACGCGCGCAGAATTTCGCAGCGTCGCACACGGTGAAACACCTCGCGCGAATTGTATCAGCTAGTCTCTAATAAATTTCAAGAGTGGCATTCATAAAGCCACTGCACGAAATAATTCATTGGGTTGCAGTCAGGTGCAGCCAATGTAAAGAGCAGTAGCAACTCGTAGTTTTTTCTGTTGTATGTTTTCGCAATTTAATTCAGAAATTGCGTGCTTGTGGATTCGCCTCGTGCAGTTTTTGAAATACATATTTTTATATTTGACAGTCATTGTATTTCATGCACTTTTTGAAATTAACATTGCCGTTATTCACTAGCTTGTAGTGATGTAGTATGGTTTCGCTGAACAGTGGTTAGTCAGCCGTAACCTGTACAGAGCGCACTTGAAGACAGCAAGAAGGAAGAAGCAGAAGCAGCACCGAGACACGCATCAAAACTTGACATTCCTTACATAGTTTATTACAGTGTAGGCGAGTTCTTGTATTCTGCATTCTGTAATTCTTAATATATTTTTGTTTCAGAGAAATAGTATCGGAAGAACGGTTTTAGTGTTTCCCCAATGTTATTCCATATGTAAAATGAGCCATCTATGAAGGAAAGCAAGGAGTAATTTGGAGGAGGAATTACAGAAGAAATAAAAACTTTGCGGTTTGCCGATGACATTGTCATTTTGTCAAAGACTGCAAAGGACCTGACAGAGCAACTGACCTGAATGAACAGCGTCGTGAAATGAGGGTATAATATGATACATCTACATAGTCTGCAAATCACGTTTAAGTACCTGGCAGTGTGTTCATTAACCACTTTCATAATTTTCTCTACCGTTCCATTCCCTAATAGCGCGCAGGAAGAAAGCCTAAATCGTTCAGTTTTCGATCTGATTTATCTTATTTTATTGGGATGTTCATGTCTCCCTAACTAGGTGGGTGCTAGCAAAATACTTCCACATTCAGAAGTAAGACTGTGATCGAAACTTCGCAAACAGATCACGCCGCGATGAATAGTTTTTCTTTTAATGATTTCCACCCCAATTCGTGCAACATTTCCGTGACGTTTTCCCACACGTAACGTGATAAAACAAAACGAGCTGCCCTTCTCTGAACCTTCTCAATGTCTTCCGTCAGTCCCACCTGGTGAGGGTCCCACAAGGGGCAACAGTACTCCAGGAGAGGACGCACAAGTGTGATGTAGGCAGGCTTTGGTGGAGCTGGTGCATCTTCGAAGCATTCTGCCAATGAAACGTAACCTTTGGTTCGCCTTCCCCACAAAATTTTCTGTGTGTTCGCTCCATTCAAAGTTGTTCATAGATGCAACTCCTAGGTATTTGGTAGAATTTACGACCTTAAGGTTTGACTGATCTATCGCATAATTGAAGTTCAGCGGATTTCTTTTAGTGTATTACTTCAACTGCCAATTTTCGCACCATGTAGAAATTTTGTCTAAATCGCTTTGCAGTTGCTTTTGATCCTCGGTTGACTTCACTAACCGATAAACGTTAGCATCATCCGCGAACAGTCTACGAGCTATTCAGATTGTCTCCTAAATCGTTTATAAACACAAGGAAGAGTAGAGGACCTATAACGCTTCCCTGGGAAACACCAGATATCACTTCTGTTGTAGTCGATGACTTGCCGTCAATTAAAACGAACCGTGTCCTTTCTGATAGGGAACCTTGAATCCAATCGCAGAATTGGGGAGATATTCCATAAGCACCCAATTTCATTAGAAGCCGCTTGTGAGGTACAGCGTCAGAAGCCTTTCGGAAATCCAGAAATATGAAATCGATTTGAGATCCCTTGTCGATGGCAACACACCATGTTAATAAAGGGCAAGTTTTTTCGCAAAAGCGATACTTTCTGAATCCGTGTTGACTATTAGTTAATAGGTCGTTCTCTTCGAGGTAGTTCATAATGTGCATGTTCCAAAATACTACTGCAAATCGACGTCAATGAGATTGGCCTGTAATTTTGGCGATCACTCCTATTGTCTTTCTTGAATATTGGAGTAACTTGGGCAACTTTCCAGTCTTTGGGTACGGATCTTTCACTGTGATCGGTTGTAAATGATTCGTCTGTACAAAACAGGTTTTAGCAGCATTGTTACTATGTTGTCGCTGTTGTCCTGATATTCTCCCTTTGTAATTAGATTTCTTTTCCATTGAAAATAGTGCTCAGCTAGCTCAAATTCTTAGAAAAGATTATGTATCGTTACTGTTACTTGTTTAATGCTGTCAGTTCAACGAATTGGGTAGTTGCTAAATAATAAAGGTAGGTCCTATTACAAGGGCTTCATAGCTGTTTAGTGAACATCGTATATTTTCTCGTATAACGAATTTACGAACAGTGTCGAAAGGATAAATACAATCAATTCGTGTCGTAAAGTATCATATCCAAATTCTGGAGTGAAAGCTGAGTTCCAGTTATTACATCAAAATCGTCTATATTACAGTGCCGTCTCCCCTCCCCGGACCTGATAGTGCCTAGGGCTCTATTGTAAAATATTAGGGGTTAAATTTGTATTTTATAGTGGGTGACACTAGCATTTAACATACAGAACGCACACTAGACACTAGAATCAAATCCAACGCAACTAAACGACACTGTCAAAGATCACAACGTAGAAAAAACAATAGTTTTAAGGTTGTTTCCTAATACTGAGGTAAGAGTGGTGAAATACTCTATAAACATAGCTAAATTAGTGTAAATGAGGGCTTTTTAAGTCGCTCACGGTTCACGAATTTATGAATATTCGAGCTGTTAATACTTACCGTAAAGTAAGGAAATAAAAATTTAGCTTATTATATCGTTTACATCTGAAGTTCTATATTCCGGGCATTGCGTCTGTTGCTGGTAGCGATATTTTTTCAGCACAATATGGCTTATAAAATCTCAATCTTGTAGGAATCCCAAACATCAATCTTTGACGTGCAAAACTGCTAGTGTTGAGAGATCGGATGACGGAAGTACAGGTCGGACGAACCGGTTGTAAAAGATTACTGAATGTTTCAAAGATGTACTAGTTCGCCATTAAACTGGATTTCATTTTTATGTGAACAGCTACGTTGGCGAAGGGTGCTGACAATAGAATTTTCATCACACGTGAACCACACAGGTAGCCTTTAATACTTCTCGTCATTCATGGGAATTTATCTTCGGCATTCATCCGTCCGCATTTACATCCAATCCCTACGTGAACGTGGCAGTGAATATTTTGAAAGATCGCGCTTCTTGGATAGTGTATCTTTGTTACCTGTTCGTAGTTGTCACCATATATTCATGTATTCTACTTCCCTTCCTTTTTTTAGACAATTAAAAATAATCTAAAACCCCTACTAAACAAGCTACTCTCCCGAACGTCACATTTTTACGCTAAACTCAGTAGCGAATATAGCATGAAGTTTTGTGGATTGGGGAGGGTGGGGGGGGGGCGGAAAACTAAAGTGATTTTAAGTTGGCACCCCCACAGTGGTGAATCCAGGATTTTGGTCTGGGAGGAGCTGAGCTCACACAATTTTGTGGCATCGTATCTCAAACGAGACATCAGATCATTGACCTAATTTCTAAATCAAAATTTACGCTCCTAATCGACAGTTCCTGTTTCATTTTTCCACTGCTATCATAAATCTTACCCATTTATACTGTAACTTTATTTTCCGTGTGTTATGTCCAGTTAGTTTTCGTGTGTGCCAGGATGAACCGTGATGGGACTTCGGGAGCATTTAAAGAGTTACTATCAACTCCACATTTAAGAAAACTATTGACATTTAGAATACACTTCGTAAAAAGTAATAAATCGAACGTCGCCCCTGCGTAACTCCACTCCCAAAGGCATTTATTTCACCCGTACGTATGCCGCAACCTCATTTACATTGTTAAAATTTGTGCACTGAACTTTGTTCCGAAATCACATCATGCTGTATAATTTCCTCCTGAAATGCCAGAAATTACAGCACTCCAACGGATCGGTATCATCAACTTCATAAGTACTTTCAGGCTACCTACTTAACTATGACGAATTACTTTCATTACACTTAGTCACAGGATTATCGTCAATCTTAATAAAATAGTTTACTTTTATGTGATTCGCAAACTTGAATGTCAGACTTGGGTCATACCAAACATTAAAAAAATTTTGTACCTGACATGTCAAATAAAATTTTTATTGAACTTAAGGTATGCATGTACACCTTGAGATGGAAATAATCAGGAGATCTTCATATAAAAATAAACTAATCAAAACGTATATTGTCCACTTCCTTACAAAATTGAGTTTGATGTGGTTTTCGGACGTTTATGGGCACTACACGCTAGTGCATTCAGATTTCATCTGTTTGTATATTGTAACACTGAAATGGTTAAACCAATCGTGTATTGCCTCATCACTGAATAGTTTAACACGTGTTATGACATACAATAGTTCAACGCTAGGAAGAAAGACAACATTCACGCATGTCGAATGCCGAAGTTCCACTGTGTAAACAGTGGAAAAGGAGTAATCAATATTTTTGTTGGCGTTGTTGGCGCGAGTGTGTGGCAAAAAGTTTGAAATAGTGTGTAAAGACTGTGCCGCATAGCTAATCGCACTCTCTCGAATAGTGGAAGAAATCTCATTATTCCATGTGTTGCTTGAAGCGGCAGTTATTGCTCATCAGTTTGACTTCATAATCTTCTGACGTAGGTGATTATAACCCCAAACGGAGAGTGCTGCCTCACTTCGTTTCCTTACCATCTTTCTGCTGCATCCGGAATTTTTCCCAGTCTATATTCTAAGCGCTTCGTCATTTTTTCATTATAGCGTTCCGTATCTCCCTCGATACCATATTGTGCACTACTTGTTCGCCGCAGTCCATTTCGATGGACACGTCAATACGCTAGGAGTAAATGCACTCTGCAGGGTGACTAACGTCAACTGTGACGTTTACAGTTACAGGAAGCTGGCCTCATTCGAGAACTACCAGGTAGAAACGCTTACCGTGGGAAACGAAATTGTCCTCTGTTTGCCGAAACGGGATATATATGGAGAGAACAGTACGCGACTGAGTAGGTTGAGTGATGAAATAAGAATAATACTGACAACAGGTGTGTGACGTAGACTATTGACGTTACTTCCCAGGGAAATTTTGTACGGTGATAACTCCCTTAGTTACATATAGTATCAACTGGCAGAACTAACATGATCCCTAGTGGGTGGCTTGGGAAGAAAGTTTCATGCTGTGAAAGATAATGTAATTCCGGAGAAACTCCAAATGACCATATGCCCTTTCACCCAAATCTGACATATAGCTGTTTGAAAGTAACGGGCGACATGCGGATGTCCTTTGCATGCCAGTACAAAAAAATTAGGTTTTATAGTATCGCATTTACTACTCATTTCAATATGCACTTCACGTTCGCATATTTACACATTACCTTGTTGAAAAGTGTCTTGAGCCACTTTACATTATCCTTGTAGGGCGCGAAGTTCAAAAGCGCACAGTGGACAGAAAGGACAAACTTCTAGCTCGTATTTTACATGCTTCTGCTCAAGTGGAAGAGCCCAGATCAGAAACACGGCAGCTGTCTAAAAGAGCGTTATGGTTGTCAATGGACTTTCCAAATATTTTTTGAGGAAATACACCAACAAATTAGCTAACAATGTTTCATTTATCATCTACATTTGTCCTGTTTCGCATGGTCTCCATTAGTTCCCTCGAACTGTTACGAGCAGTATATATGTTAAGATGACCTTTTCTCTCTTTTTTTTTTTTTTTTTTTTTGAGTAATCATCAATTGATAATACACCTCCAAGTTGTACCTTTTCTCTTGATTCAGTGTATTCAGGAGCGTGACTGATTAAAATGTTCTTCTGCTGTTCAGATGCCAATGCCAGAAAAATACCTGTGATAGTAATATGCTAAACGAAGTATATCGATGCTCAGCAAAAGAGTACCACAGGTAGTGACGAAGAATTCACGAGTTGCACAGTTTATGCTAAATTCGACCAGTATTTACATAGTGATTGATCACCATAGTCGTAATTTGCACTGGAAGTGCAACCATAAAATAAAAAATATTTTACTTAACAGTGACAGTTAAAATGTTAGTGTTCATTCGTTTTTGAGAAGCAATAGATGGTATGAGATACTCCACGGACACAGGGACTAAACTGGCGTCTGAAAAGTAATTTTTGGGACGCTCCCGTTTTTAATCCGAAAAGACGTCTGAAACCCTAGACTAGTTGAGGAATTCATACCTACCACTGTTTTATTAGTGACAGCATCAGAAGGAAGACGTAACATTTGCATTTGTCTGCTCTACGGAGGGGAGACATTACGGCAATGTTGAGTTTTCTGCAGAACTGTTTGGTGTTCACTTTTAGCTGAGGGAACTGAACGGAGTGCCCAGCTTGTTCATCAGACGTAAACCTCATTAGCTTATATGGGAGGCACTTGGCATGTGCATTTCAGCCAGACAAGGCACCTCCCACAAGTGTTGCAGAGTTGTACAGGGTGTATCAAAAAGTATGGCGGAACCTTACCCAAAAATGTCCCAGTAAACATGGGTCCGCAAACGATCCATTTGCGAGATAATTACGAATGTTATTTCAAATGCGTTTATTTCCGTCAACAGTTGTAATTAAATGTATTGAATGTTTCGATCACTTTCATCATCTTCAGATCTCAGTTGCGTCCACAACTCGTCTCGCTGAGTACTCAGTACTCAGCCACACGAGCTGCGGACGCACCTAAAAGATCTGAAGATCGAAACATGTACTTAAACAAATATATTGCAACTGTTGACGGAAATACTCATTTGAAATAACACAGTGCACTTGTGGATACTCTACAATCATGTAGACTACAATAAAAATTACGAATGTATAGTTCAAAGCCGCCACTGACGTCATTGTGAACATTGTTCTAGTTCACATTAATTTGAAATTTAGATCTTACTATTAAGATTTACAGCGCATTTAGTTCAAATTTCACCTATGGGTTACCTGTTAAAGGTGTTTAAAGTGCATATTTGTGCAATACTGTTATCGTCTCTGTTTTAACATGTGTGCTGTACACGTCGCCTTTGACGTGACCCCAGACACACAAATCTAAAGCATTTAGATTACCTCATCTTGGAAGCCAAGGACAAAGGTCCGCCTCTAATTATCCGTCTTTGGCCGTATCTGCGCAGCAGCAGCAAAATGTGCCGGAGCTCTATGTATGTACCACATACACTGACGTTGCTGAAGAGGAATATCTTCAAGCAATCCTGGAAGACAGTAAAGTCTAAATTAAAAATTGTGTACTAACTTTGACGATGTTGCCGTCAGTGGCGGCTTGAAACCATACTTACCTCGCAAACGGCTCGTTTACGGGCGAATGTTTACTGGGACATTTTTGCTTCTGTCATCGTGTACTTTCAACCGTGTTAATTTTCTACCATCCTTTTTGATACTCGCTGTATATTGCTCTCATGGAAGAGTGACCAAATATCCATCTTGACCTGATGGATAACCTCATACTGTCCATGCTAAGCAGCTGTGGAACATACTGGATGTCAGAGGCGATCAAACACCTTATTAGCGGGCAACGAGAATGACATACTATTATAGTAGAGATCGAATCTGAAATGTAACGGCCATTGTTCGAAGCACCGTCGATGCGAAGAAGTGACGGAGACACGTAACCAGTGGCACCCATACCGTCAAGCCGGATGATAACGCCAGTAGGGCGATGACGAATACACGCTTCCAATGTGCGTTCTCCGCGATGTCACCAAACACGGATGCGACTATTCTGGATTCATCCGAAAAATGAAGTTTTGCCATTCGTGCACCCAGGTCCGTTGCGTACACCATAGCAGCCGCTCCTGTCTGTAATGCTGCGTCAAGGGTAACCGCAGCCATGGTCTCAGAGCTGATAGTTCATGCTGCTGCAAACGTCGTCGAACTGTTCGTGCAGATGGTTGTTGTCTTGCAAACATCCCCATCTGTTGACTCAGGGATCGAGAAGTGGCTGCACGATCCGTTACAGCAATGCGGATAAGATGCCTGTCACCTCAACTGCTAGTGATGAGGCCGTTGAGATCCAGCATGGCGTTCCGTATCGCCCTCATGAACCCGATTCCATATTCTGTTAAGTAATTGGATCACAACCAAAGCGAGCAGCAGCGTCGCGATACGATAAACTGCATCCCGATAGGCTACAATCCGACTTTGATAAAAGTCGGAAACGTGATGCTAAGCATTTCTCCTCCTTACACGAGGCATCACAACGACGTTCACCAGGACACGCCAGTCAAATGCTGTTTTGTGTATGATTAATCGGTTGGAAACTTTCCTCATGTCAGAATATTGTAGGTGTCGCCACCAGCGCCAACCTTGTGTGAAAGTCTGTGGAAAGCTAATTATTTGCATATCACAGCATCTTCTTCCAGTCTGTTAAATTTCTCTTCTGTAGCACGTCATCTTCGTTGTGTAGCAATGTCCTAATTAACTTGATCATTTATAATTACATAGGCTTCCGTGGCCAGTCAGATGACATAAGTTGTACCGAGTCATGATGTAAGGCTATTACTTAAATAACCAATGTTTCGGCCAACATTACAGCGGCCTTCATCTGGGTATACCGAGATTGGGTATTCATCAGTATACCCAGATGAAGGACACTGTAACGTTGACCGAAATGTTGGTTACTTAAGTAATACCCTTCTTACATCATGACGCGGTACAACACCCAGAAAACTTTTGTCATCTTGATCATTGTTTCCAGATAGGCGTAATAATGTAGTGAATGTACTTATCGGCAGAGTGTGAGGTCGGTATGTGTTGTGTGCTGGGTAGGTGGCTGGGCTGCAAGTGGACGATGGCGGCGGGCATCGTGGGCTACGTGCCGTACATGGCGGCGCAGTTCTGGCCCGCCTTCTGGTCGCTGGTGCCCGGCGCGCTGCTGGCCGGGCTCTGTGCAGGCCCTCTGTGGTGCGCGCAGAGCACCTACCTCAGCCACGTGACCGGCCACTACGCGGACTCCACGCCGCCCGCGCCCGGCCGCCGCGACGCGCTCATGGTGCGCAGCTTCGGCGCCTTCTACATGATGTACCAGATGAGCCAGGTCTGGGGAAACCTCATCTCCTCCGCAGGTCAGTACCGGCTCCTTACCGCGCACCAGTCCCAGCCAGTGTGTTCTCTGTACAGGGTGATCAATCCTCAACGCAACCGCATTAGCGAAGTGCAACTTGCCGGCGACGGCCGCTGCGGTTCCCGCTTAGCTCGCCACCCGACCTCTGCACTAAATTTAATACGTGTTTGCGTGCAAGTTATTCCTGACATAAATCACACAGACGTTTTGAAATAAAAGTTTATATACTCACTTGCATTACGCAAGGAGGTGCTGGAACTTGTCTCTCTCGTTGCCGGCGGTGGTCCTATGTGTCGGTGGCCGAGTAGAGAGAGACTGACATAGGAAAATAGGATGCACGTGTGTGCAGGTACAGTCTGAGGTGACAAGCCAGTGGGACCTCAGAAACTAGAAACACTAAGCTAGATTAGTTCAATATATATAAATATATTTCGAAGAAATATTACAATACTTATCTTTGTATCTGCATTCCACTAGTCTTCAGTTAACATAGTTTAACTACATAGAGGCCTGCCTACTGATGAGTCCTAGTGCCTGTCCTAATATCAAGTGACCGATGCAGTTCAGTGGTGGCCACGAGCGGAGTTGCAGCAGAGGGCGCTCGTGCCTGACGTCGTAAGAACGCCGCGCTGTGCTTGCATGGCGGCGCGCGGCGAAAGTACGTGGCGCACACTTCAGACTTGTGACACCACAGGAACTGCCTCCCTTCGATGTCAGAGCATTTCTGACACCTGCTGAGGAGTTGCTCGTTACTCATTGATTCTGGAAAAGGTGTATGAAGAAGAAATTGACCCGAACTTCCTTTTCGGACAAATTGTGGTTCCACCTAAGTTAATTTGTTAATTCGCAAAATAATCGTTACTGGAGTTAGGAAAAGCCCAACTTAATTCACGAACAGCCCCTACACGATCAAAATAGGTGTGGTGCGCTGTTAGTGCCGAGAAAATAATAGTCGAAAACATTGCGGCCTTTACTTGCCCAATTAACTAAAAGAAAATGCCTTTGCAACATTTCACCAAGACTCTGCGTCGGCACATACAGCCAACTTATTAGGGGAAATTGGTAATGTGTTCGGTGAAAGATTAATCACTAAGCACATTTGGCCCATCCTTTATCCCGATTTAACCATGTGCGAATTTTATCTGTGGGAAGCACTTTAGATGAACTAAAACATTCGTCATGAAATCACTGCAATTTCTGAGAGGGAATTTAAATATACTGAGCAACTTCCTAAGCAGATGTCAGAAATGCTCGAACAACAGAGGGAGGCAGTTCCAGCACCTCCTTGCGTAATACAGGTGAGTAATAAAGTTTTCTAAGTGATTGTGTGACGTATGTCAGAAATAACTTGCGCGGAGGTCGGGCGGCGTGCTAAGAGGGAATTGCTGCTGCCGTCGCCGGCAAGTCGCACACCGCAAAGGCGGTTGCGCTGGTGATAGATCACCTGTTATTATTAAACCATTGTGCTACAATCCCTCCAAGCAATTACTTCAAATATCAAGGAGTTCGTATACTGACTAGTAAACTTAGGCGTCACTCACATTTAGATAAATGTGGAGATGTTGTTGTCTTCAGTCTGGAGACTGGTTTGATGCAGCTCTCCACCGTATTCTATCCTCTTCATCTCTTCATAAGAACGCCAATCCACATCCATCTGAATCTTTCTATATTTGTTTCTTGGTCTCCCTCTGCGATTTTTACCCCACACACTTCCCTCCAATGCTAAATATACGATCCCATGATGTCTAAAAATGTGTCCGACTAATCGATTTAGTTCTTTCTTTCATTGTATTTTACCCTCTGTACTAGCTGTTTTCATATGGGCTTCTTATCCTTCGGTATATCTGTTTTGATTACAAAACGAAATGTTGACCATAGCTGTTTATTAATTCTCAATGCTACCCGTTTCGGTTTTGTACCATTGTCAAGCGTTAGCATGGTACAAAACCGAAACGGGTAGCATTGAAAATTAATAAACAGCTATGGTCAACATGTCGTTTTGTAATTATCTGAAAGCTGTTATGCCCCATCTATTCACCGTTATATCTGTTTTGATTCGGGCGCTAATGACCTTAGCAGTTGTGCGCCATAAAAACCACAAAAGGGGGGAAAAATAGCTTTCGACGAACTTCCTCATGGACTGAAGCTTACGTGTGCAAAATTTCATAAGGATTGGAACAAAACTGTAGATTTGTATGCAATACGTACACACAGTGGCGACTGGTGCTAATGTGCTGCAGCACACTGTAAATATATTACTAAAATTATGCCATTTCTCTTAAAATGCAAGTGAGAAATCGCTGTAAAATTACATCCTTTCTCTTGGAATGCGATCCAGATATCACAATAAAATTATGCCAATTCCCTTCCAATACGCATTACAGTGCTAGTAATAAGGATGAAAACGCTCTCGCCGCGATAGCTGGAAACCAGCTCCGTGTGCTGAAGTGGGATTCAGCCGTGCTGGTACGTGCGCATAGAGGCGGCGGAGTCGTCTGTTCGTGAGTGCGCATGCGCATACGTGACGTCAGGCCTGGCGACTCATGTGTGCTGAGACAAACTGCAGCGCCAGATCAACATTTCTCTTCGAGCTGCGTGTAACGGTAGCGGAAGAATAGTATGACGAATATTGCGGCATACAGTCTCAAATAGCGCGCTGGCTCAGGCGTCTTGCGCGTTCTCTCAAACCTACTTGTGTGAGCCTCGTATTCAAATACCTCTGAGTCCAAATTTATAATTTCTGTAACTAAAACTTCAATCACAAAACTTTAGTATGTATAGTCAACATGAGTGAAACTGCGCATTTCAGCCAAGCAGTTTCATTGTTCACTTGTGTAGAACGCAGATGACGTGACCGGGATATTGCTAAGCTGTTATTTCCATTGTCAGTCACGCTTTTTATTTTATTCTATTTCGTTTCCTGTTTATTTTTGTAATATTGTAGCACACTAATCAAATTTTGTACAAGCCGCCACTGCGTACACACACTGGTGCTAGGTACCCTCCGTGTGTACTGTGGAGAACGTATGTGGGTGTAGATGTAAGCTAGTGGGCGCTAAGTTGCTGGCTGTTGGTGCCGCAGTGCTGTCCCTGGACGACCACGCGGCGCCGCCCACGACGCCCACGGCGCCGACGCCTCGGTGGTCGGGCGCGGAGGCGTGGCCGCGGTCGCCACCCAACGCGACGCTGCCTCGCGAGGTGTGCGGCGCGCGCTTCTGCCCGCTCGCCTCCAGGGGGCCGCAGGCGCACGCGCCACCGCTAGAGGTCTCCGGCATCTACGTCATCACCACCATCTTCATCGGCTGCATCTTCGCCGCCTCTGCCACCGTCGCCTTGTTCGTGGACTCCATAGACAGGTCAGTACATTCAAAGTTTACGTTATTTGCGAGACCAAAAACTACTGAAAAAACAATTGCAGACTAATAAATCACAAACCTCCCTCTTATTTTTTATATATTGACGATGTCACAGCGTTCAATGAATGAAATAAAACGCAATTTGCGACCAGTTATGGGTTCACTGTAAGAGGTTTATATGGAATACCGAAGTGCGGCGAATGAAAATTTGTGCCCGGCAGGGATTCGAACTCGGGATCTCCAGACGGGTTTTCCCCCCCAGGGGGCCCACAGTTCTTTTGTGGGTACGTGTGTGGCGCGCACGGGGCCCCGAGCCGGAGCAGCCTTTCTTCTGCCCCAGGCTGCTTCACTTTCCCTCCCGGTTTATGCCTTCGCCCGGAGACGGGCGTATTTCACGAGTTCAGGTGTTTTCTTGTTGTCGTTTCTCTTATTCCTTGGTTCCTTCCTTTCTTACCCTTTGTTTCTGTCTCTCTCTCCTTGTCCTCTCCTCGCCTTCTTCTCCTCATTAGTCTCCGCCTCGGCGTTTGAGACACCTTTCCTTCTTTCTCTTCACTTCCTCTATTCTTCTTCTTTCCTCCCTGTGCGTGTCTGAAGGCCGACCCACGCATTATCATGCGTAGCAGGTGACGGGGTAACGCGTAATTCCCCGCCCCGGGTAGACAAGTAGGGCACGTACGTACCCCCTGGTAAAGGCCAGGCCCAGGGAGGGGTGATTACCCGAGCTGGTACCTTCCGAACATGCCAATTGGTCCCTCCGTCAGTTCCCGGGAGGTGTGACCTGAGGTGTGAACAATCACCTAAGGCGGGTAAGCCCTCGGAGAGGGCCCCCACTAGGAAGGAGCGCGCCATCGGAGACGCCGGTAATCACGGGGGACACTTCCGCAATGACTTCCTTCTCTTCTTCACTGACATTGACCCAGAAACGTAAGATAGACTCGCCTCAGCAAAAGAAGACTCTGCCTAATTTGCCGAAATTTCTTGTTGTGTCGCGCACCGACGGAAAAGACTTCAATTCTGTCAATCCTTTCATTATACAGAAAGGTGTTGATGCAATTGCTGGCCCTGTTAAAACCTGTTCGCGTCAGCGCAATGGCTCATTGTTGCTGGAAGTGGACAGTGCTTTCCAAGCCCAGAAACTTATCAGGACTACGTTATTGCACACGTTTCCAGTCAAAGTAGAAGCGCACCGCACACTCAACTCGTCACGGGGGGTAGTTTTTACGAGATCCCTTGACGGGTTGTCTGATGACGACATCCGGTCCTATATGTCTGATCAGGGTGTGACAGCCGTCCACAGGGTGATGAAAAAGGTAGATAACCAGCTGACACCGACTCGTACTGTGTTTCTGACATTCGACAGAGTTGACCTCCCGTCGAAGGTCAAAGCAGGGTACGAAGTTATCTCAGTCCGCCCTTATATTCCGAACCCAACGCGCTGCTACCAATGCCACAGGTACAACCATACCCGTGAACATTGCCCACATGCAGCAAAATGTGTCACTTGTGGTAGGGACGCCCATGAGGGGGATTGCCCACCTCCGTCCCCTCACTGCCTTAACTGCAACGGCGACCATGCGGCTTCCTCTCGTGACTGCCCTGTATATAAGGATGAAAAAATCATTCAGCAAATTCGGGTTACGGAGAAGGTATCGACATCTGCCGCTCGTAAGTTGTTGGCGAGTCGAAAGCCCACTGTCCTCCCAGCGGGTACATACAGTAAGGTACTCACCTCACCTCGACCTACCAAAGATTCCAGTACCCAGACATGTGATTTCACTTTCGCTGACACAGTTGTGCGATCCGCCAGCCCGAAGATTGCCCGTTCCACGTCCCCGCTTCCTCCTGCTGCTTCTAAGGTACAGTCTTCGTCAACATCTAGTCAACCGCGGGCACCTAAACAAGATGCCCGGACCTTGAAAAAGGAACCCGTCCGTGAGGATTTTCTGCGTTCTCAGGCTTCCCAACAGTCAACTGCCTCTTCCCGCCGTCACTCTTCCAGAAGAGCTGACAAGAAAAAGAGTTCCTCTCCTTCCCCGCCGAGGCGTGACCCATCTGTCGCGCCGTCCAACAGTTGCCGGCCTCGGCCGTCTTCTGTTTCACCGGGACGCTCCGTTTGCCGGGCGCCCGGCCCTTTACCGGCGGTGGAAACTGCCCCTCCTGATCAACTCAGGGAGGTGGCAGGCGCGTCGGTCGAACCTATGGACCACGACCCTTTGCCCCTGGTCAGCGATAGCAGTGCTCCCTCGAAATCCGGTCCTCAGCGGCCGTCGAGGTGACCCCGCTCGCTACTTGGTTTTTATCCTTATTTCTTCTCTCATTTTTATCATGGCGCTCCTTCAATGGAACATTCGCGGCATTCGTTCTAACCGGGAGGAGTTAAAACTACTCCTTCGATTGCACTGCCCGCTTCTAGTCTGCCTCCAGGAAACTAAGTTGCGTCCACGTGATCGTGCAGACTTTCCACACTACACCTCTGTGCGGTTCGACCTGCCTCCCGTGGAAGGTGTCCCAGCCCATGGAGGGGTTCTGATGCTCCTTCGAGACGACGTCTATTTCCATCCCATTTCCTTGCACACTCACCTACAGGCAGTTGCCGTCCGCATCACCTTATCCACATTTACCTTCTCCCTCTGTAATATATATTCGCCATCGTCATCTGCCCTTACTAGGGCAGATGTGCTAAACCTTGTTGACCAGCTCCCTTCACCTTTCGTGTTGGTAGGCGACTTTAATGCCCACCACCCCCTATGGGGCTCTCCGGCACCTTGTCCGAGAGGCTCCCTTTTGGTGGACCTTCTCCACTACCTCGATCTTGTCTGCCTCAACACCGGTGCACCGACCTTCCTTTCTGACACAACACACACTTATTCCCATATAGACCTCGCAATATGCACTCCTCAGCTTGCCGGTCGGTTTGAGTGGTATGCACTTTCTGACACGTACTCGAGTGACCATTTCCCTTGTATCATCCACTTCCTACATCACTCCCCATCTCCACGTCCCACCAGTTGGAACATTTCTAAAGCCGACTGGGGGCTTTATTCTTCCATGGCTGTTTTTCACAATCAGCATTTTCCCAACTGTGACAGTCAGGTCGAATACCTCACAGAGGTTATTCTCACTGCTGCTGAACGTTCCATACCTCGTACATCCTCTTCTCCACGTCGTGTCCAGGTCCCTTGGTGGACTGCAGCCTGCCGCGACACGCTTCGAGCCCGGCGCCGTGCTTTACGCACCTTCCGCCGCCACCCAACTTTGGAGAATTGCATCAATTACAAACGTATGAGAGCGCAGTGCCGTCGTATCATAAACGACAGCAAGAAAGCTTGCTGGACAGCTTTTACTAGTTCTTTTAACCGTTTTACTCCCTCCACGGTTGTCTGGGGTGGCCTACGCCGTTTGTCCGGCATCAAGGTCCACTCCCCGATTCCTGGCCTGACCGTGGAGAACGCGGTCCTCGTGGACCCAGCTGATGTTTCAAACGCATTGGGTCGTTTCTTTGCGGAGGTTTCGAGCTCTGCCCATTACCACCCTGCCTTTCTCCCTCGCAAACAGGTAGAGGAGGCATGGCCGCCTTCTTTCCGCTCCTTTAATCGTGAAAACTATAACGTCGCCTTCACCATGCAGGAGCTAGACCGTGCTCTCGCCCTGTCCCGGTCCTCTGCTCCCGGGCCCGATTCCATTCATATTGAGATGCTGAAGAACCTCTCTCCTGCGGGCAAGTGCTTTCTTCTTAGTACCTACAATCGCATATGGACTGAAGGTCATGTTCCCACAAGTTGGCGTGAAGCCATCGTTGTCCCCATCCCCAAACCAGGGAAGGACAAACACCTTCCTTCCAGTTATCGTCCCATTTCTCTGACGAGCTGCGTCTGTAAGGTGATGGAACGCATGGTTAACGCTCGGTTGGTCTGGCTCCTCGAATCTCGCCGCCTCCTGACTAATATCCAATGCGGTTTTCGTCGACACCGCTCTGCTGCTGACCACCTCGTTACGTTGTCGACCTTCATTATGAACAACTTTCTAAAGAAGCGTCAAACAGTAGCCGTGTTCTTCGACTTGGAGAAGGCATACGATACCTGTTGGAGAGCGGGCATTCTCCGCACGTTGCACACATGGGGCCTTCGGGGCCGCCTTCCTCTTTTCATTCAAGCGTTTTTGGCGGATCGCAAGTTCCGGGTGCGGGTGGGCTCTGTTTTGTCAGATACCTTTTGCCAGGAGAATGGGGTACCACATAGCTCCGTCTTGAGTGTGGCGCTCTTTGCCATTGCAATCAATCCGATCGTGGACTGCCTTTCAGCCGACGTCTCCGGATCTCTTTTTGTTGACGATTTCGCAATTTATTGTAGCGCCCAGCGGACGTGTCTCTTGGAGCGTTCTCTCCAACGCTGTCTTGACCGTCTGTATTCCTGGAGCATCGCAAACGGCTTCCGATTCTCCACTGAGAAAACTGTGTGTATCAATTTCTGGAGATACAAGGAATTTCTTCCACCTTCTCTACGTCTCGGCCCGGTTGCTCTCCCTTTCGTGGAGACTACAAAATTCTTGGGACTCATGTTGGATCGGAAACTTTGCTGGTCCACGCACGTGTCCTACCTGGCTGCCCGTTGTGCCCGATCCCTTAACGTTCTTCGTGTCCTCAGTGGCACGTCATGGGGAGCGGATGGTACCGTCCTGCTTCACCTTTACCAGGCCATTGTTCAGTCGAAGCTCGACTACGGAAGCCTTGTGTACTCTTCAGCACGGCCGTCGATTCTCCGACGTCTCAACTCTATCCACCATCGTGGATTACGTTTGGCGACCGGTGCATTTTATACCAGCCCTGTTGAAAGTCTGTATGCCGAGGCTGCTGTATTACCCTTGACCACTCGACGTGACATACTCTTGTGTCGGTATGCATGCCGCCTACGGTCGATGCCCAACCATCCCTCTTACAGATTATTTTTTGACGACTCACTCGATCGCCAATACCAGCTGTCTGCGATTGCCTTGCTTCCACCGGGAGTTCGGTTTCGCCGCCTGCTACAGCGGCTCGATTTTACCCTTCCTTCCACCCTTCGGTTGAGCGAAAGCCCATTGCCACCGTGGCATCAGGCCCAGGTTCACACACACCTCGAACTTAGTTCGCTCCCCAAGGAGAGCACTCCGGATTTGGTATACCGCTCGAGGCTTGTCGAACTCCGTTCGCGGTTCGATAATGCCGTATTTATTTACACTGATGGTTCCAAGAGCACTGCCGGTGTCGGATCTGCCTTCGTCGTCGGGGACAACCATTTCCAATACAAGCTCCCTGACCGGTGCTCAAACTTCACGGCTGAGCTTTTCGCCCTCCACCAGGCCGTTTTGTATACCTGCCGCCACCGCCACCCTTTCTATGCCATATGTTCTGACTCCCTTAGTGCCCTGCAGAGTCTTCAGGACCCTTTCTCGAACCATCCTCTCGTGTATCGGATCCAACGCTCCCTCCAGTTGCTGGCGGATGACAGCTGTCACGTTTCTTTCCTGTGGGTCCCTGGCCATGTGGGTGTGCCCGGGAATGAGGCCGCCGACACAGCAGCCAAGGCAGCAGCTCTTTTGCCTCGCATGGCTACCTTTTGCGTCCCATCGGACGATGTTCAACGGGCTCTTCGCCGGAGTATCGTGTCGCAATGGCACAGTGTGTGGCTTTCACTGTACAACAATAAATTGCGAACTGTCAAACCGATCCCGACCGCTTGGAGGACATCCTCACGCCCCTCTCGGCGGGAGGAGGTCATCCTGGCTCGGTTGCGGATCGGTCATTGCCGTTTTAGCCACCGTCACTTGCTATCCGCCGAACCTGCACCGCTATGCTCCTGCGGTGAACTGCTGACAGTGCGACATGTTTTACTGACTTGTGTTAATTTTAATCATCTCCGTGTAGCCCTTCACTTTCCGTCTACTCTGGAGGAAATTTAAGCTGATGACACACGAGCAGCTGCTCGAGTTTTGCGTTTTATCAACTTGGCCAACTTATCCAAGGATATTTAACTCTTTTAATTGTCTTTTGTCTTTCGTTTTTAGCCTCTTGTTGATGTTCTGACAGTCTACATTTTTAGATCATAGCGAATCTGTTCCTGGCTGGGCGCTAATGACCATAGAAGTTGTGCGCCCTAAAACCACAAAAAAAAAGACGGGTTTTCCTGTGGAGGAATCGGTTGACCTGTCACCTTGCGATCAAATGTTTTAGGTTCCCATTGGAGAGGCACTTCCTTCAGTCAGCTAATACCACGATTTTGCGGTGCGGTCGCAAAACACACTAAACTGATTTCACGGAATAGAGACGTCAATGTAATGTTCGCAGCCACAATACTGTGTTCCCGCTTCAGGGAGAACAAACCATGAGGTATCGAGACACAATTGTCGTCAAGAGCCCAGCCTCAGCTTATATATGCGAGTAGGGAGAAGGATTGGGCGGCCAGTTTTTTCGACGCGTTTTCGGAAGTAGATGCTCTAACTTGTGCAATAAACCTGATTATAACGCAAGTGTGTGTGTGTGTGTGTGTGTGTGTGTGTGTGTGTGTGTGTGTAGTATAATTGAGACTTGAACCCTTTTCCACACTAATTTTACCGCAGCAGTTATATATATACAAGCCGAGGCTGGGCTCCTGACAATTGTCTTGATACCTCATGGTCTGTTCTTTCTGCAGCGGGAATATAGTATTGTGGCTGCGAGCATTACAGAACAAATAAGCTGCCTTAATAGGAATGAGACAGCGTTGCGAATGGAAATTTGGGTGTGGCGGAAGTAGTACAGAAAAGAGTCCTCTGCAGTCGGGCTGGTCACTGTGTCCTAGGTGGTGGAGTGGTCAACGCGTCCGCCTAGTAAGCAAGAGATCCCAGGTTCGAATTTTCATTTGCCGCACTTTGGTATTTCATATAAACTTCGTACAGTGAAGCCATAATTGGTCGTAAATTGAGTTTTATTTCATCCCTCATATTTAGTGCTAAGATGGTCCGGCGGATAGCGTAACAAAACCTGAACACATTCACACTCCAAAGCAAACTGTCTTGGCCGTCTTTATTCTTGGAGTATCGCAAATGGCTTCCGTTTCTCCAGTGACAAGTCTCCAACTTCTGGAGATACAAATTCTTCCAGAGTCTTTTTTAGGGCAAACATTGGCTAGGAAACTTGGCTGGACTCCCCATATGTTCTATCTGGATGGCTGATGTACTCGTTCCGTTAACGTCCTCCGTCCATTTTACCCCGTCTTAACTCGATCAACCATGAGGGGTTACACCTGTTGATTGGAGCATTTTACACCAGCCCTGTTGAAATTATCTATGCCGAAGCTGCCGAATCACCATTGAACTATTGGCGCGATATACTGCTATTGGTACGCTTGCTGATGGCTGTCAAAGCCCAACCAACCACCCTAGCCATCATTCTTAGATTCCCTCATCACCAATATGGGCTGTCTGCAACTGCCCTGCTCCCTCCCAGAGTTAGTTTTCATCACCTGCTCCAGCAACTTGGTTTTACCCTCCCTACCATCATTCGAATTGGCAAGAGCCCAACGCCACTGTGGCTTCAGGCTCAGGTTTGTGTTCACCTTGAACTTGGCTCACTCTTAAAGGAGAGTACTCCAGATTTGGTATATTGCTTGAGGTTTGTTGAACTTCATAAACTCAATATTTTTTATCTATATAGGTGGTTCCAAGAAGACTGATGTTGTCGGATCTGCCTTTGTCTTTAGTGATAAGTTTCAATACAGGTTTCAATACAGGTTCCTTGACCAGTGCTAAAATTTCACGTCACGAGGTTCTCTTTTTTTATTAGAGGCACACACACCACCGCTCCCCCCCCCCCCCCCGCATAAAATTTCTTCAATCCACCGCTGGAACATTCATCTTACTTTTCAGAAGCATCTAGTAACACATTACCAGCCAACTTTAAAAATGCAGCGAATGAACTAGGAGTAGTTCTGTAATATGTATTGCAGAACATGGTTGATCTGTAATCCTCCTCCAGTGTTTTTTAATGATTACTTTCCAGCCTTTGTGTCAGGATTTATCATTTCTTGGCCAGTAGTCAAGCAACAAGGCGTTTCTCCCAAGGAGAGACACTGATGCTTGTGCTGAAATGACATTAATGGAGCCTTTCCTGTCCCAGCAACTTTTTTACCTTTAACACATTCGTGGATCAACCTGGGTTCTATTTAAATTAAAAATAGTATCACTGTAATTTTTTTAGAATTTTGTGGGTGTTCTATTCATAATTTTGCAAGCTGCTTTAATGAAATAGAGGCTTTCACAATTTTGGGGAAATGTGAGAATTAAATTTGAAGTGCCAGTTCTGGGCAATTTTACGTTCATAATTTGGCAATTTTCATACTAAATTTTCAACTAAGTGAGCATTACAAATACAAGAGTTTCTTGTTAGCTCATTCTCTTCTTTGGTTAACTTCCTTCATTTCCCAAAATGTTCTATTAGTGGCTTGCAAAAGCATCTTAGCTCATTACAACTTCTATATCCTGATTTGCAACCATGCACAAAACTGGATGGCATTGTCACTTCAGTTTAGGACTGAATACCCAACTATTAATTCCAACAGATATATCTGCTTGGTACTAAAGTCTTCTTGAACACCATTAGCAATTTATAACACTGCACCATCCTACATAGTGTTCATAAATACACAGTGAACAGCACGCAAAATGATTGCTGCACTGCAGAGACAATTCCCAATTCTACTCAGCTCATGTTATTGGAAAAAAAGTCACAAATCAAATGTTAATTTATGAATCTTCGGGACTTACTATAGTTGCGTCACTAGGCTTACATACTACTAACCTAACCTGAGGATCGCACGTGCACATGCACAAAGTACTACAACCACCTCTGACGGAAAGCAACTACTTGCTATGCATCAAGGCACCATTCCATCACAGCACAGTCACACTTTCTACATCTATACCTTTTGGTCTGTTTTAAACATCTTTTTCCCAGAAGGTCATTATTTGTTTATTCACTCTAATGAATTCTCTTGAATCTGTAAATTAGCAACAGCAATGTGTAAGGGAAAAGACTATAATTTTGTAGCTTGTAATGTAACTGTTACAGCAGGCAATTACTGTTCTTATTAATTGCAGTGAGTTGCTGTAACACTACTGCAATTGGATCACCCTTACCTTCAATGTTTTGTCATTAGAAAAGTTCTCTTTAGCTTCTTAAAATCTTTAATTAGAAATTAATCAAGAAATAATTAAATCAGAATGCGACATGATTACAGCTTTCTAAGTACCTAACTATGTGTACACAGCTGAAGTGTTCACATGCCCAGCATAACCTAACAGTCTGCTACACTAACAAATTTTTTTCCACATGTATGGAGAATAATATTAAAGTTACTTAGTTTTTTGTTGATGTTCATTGGATGTGGCTGCAAGTTTCAAATTTGAATGTCACAGTCCTGGGTTTGTTAGCAATAATCCTTTTTTTCACTGCCTTGTGTTCTCCACATGTTTTTTAATTAATTTTGCACTCACCTGAAATAGATTTTAATATCTTGTTTGTGATGTACAATCCCAGCTCCTCTGCCAGTTAAAATGGACCACCACTTTTTGGTTTGTGACACTGTCAATATTTTCTGGCAATAAAAAGTATTTCATAAAAAGATAATAATTGATGATGTAAATTATAGGTTTTGTTTGGCGGGTGTAACAAATAACTCTAAATGGAGTGGTGCTCCTTCATTTCTTGAAGTGACTGATATGGATACACGATAATCCAACAAGGAAATGTGTGAATTTTGTTTCCATATCATTTGTATGAATCCCCATCTAGCATATTGTTTGTTCTCTCCATTTTGTGGCAAATTAATAACGTGCAGATTGTGATTGTTGCTCGAGATGGCAATCTTGCTCTGTCTTGATTGTAGTTTTTTGAAGTTTGTCAAGTCATTGTTCATGATGATCAGTAGCTCTGTTGTTTTTTCTCCTCTTTAGTCATCACTATGGGAACTGTGCTTTAAACATATTTAAGGAAAAAGTATGTTGCACTTACTAAAACATATATTATGAGCAAACACTAAAAACAGACCAACAGCAATGGAATACAGTTGCTATACCAACTGCCAGAGATAAAAATATTTAATAAAAGCACTAGTTATGCCAAAGTAAAATAAAGTATCGCTACAAAAGAATAAGATAGGACTTGGGACTCTACTGTTTCTGACTGAATTGGTGGATGTGCCTCTCTCTCTCTCTCTCTCTCTCTCTCTCTCTCTCTCTCTCTCTCTCTCTCTCTCTCTCTCTCTCTCTCTCTGCTACATTATATCTCATTGACACCAGCCATAGTTGTTTACATTGTTTCAATCTTTCTTCAGTTCAGACAAAAGCATCAGCTTATAGTTGTGGTTAAATTAGTTTGACTTTAGAAGTAACTTCATCCCTGAGCAAAGAATTTAGTTTGAACTTCATATATCACTAGAATAGAGTAGTATACTCAACATACTACACATAACTTACATAAAGATGAATAATGTAAAACTTTCTGGGACTAATTTTTGGTTACACTATCAACAAAATTATGTATTTAGTGTTAAGTTCCTTTTTAAACTACAAAGTTTGATCATAACAACCAATAACATTACTATGGATTTTCACATCACATTAAAACACATTGTTTAAAAAAAATCTTGAAGGGTAACAGTAGATTGGTAAATATAACATGTTGTCTATCTTTCAGGAAAAACCAAGGAGATAAAAGTTCTTCAGGTGTGAAGCTCTTAGTGACAACAATGAAGTTATTGAAGAACCGCAAACAGCTGCTCCTCCTCCCAATAACAATGTGGCTTGGTGTACAGGATGCTTTTGTTTCTGCTGAATACACATCTGTGAGTAAATTGTAACACCCCATAGAAAATATCAGTAAAAGAATCAATTGGCTATAAAGCGTCAGTAGATAATATTGTTTTCTGATTGTGGTTGATGTTTTAGAATAATGAAGTCGATTGCCTTCCTGTTGATGTAATGAAAGTTAAGGCTTTCATCCTCACAAATTTACTCTGCCGTAAACTAGTCAAACTCTTTGTTCTACACAGCAAGCAATTGCAAACACAATGTGGTAATAACTTGAGTTCCACTACCTCAATTAATTGACACTCATTGGGTGCAGGGTTGGACAAACACTAATAGCAAGGTAGACAATGAAAAGAGATCAGTCCCAAAGAATGATGGAGATGCCAGCTGAGAGGCAGAGGCAATGGGCACAGCATACTCCAATGTGGGGGAGGACTGAAGGGGCATGAGAGATACCTCAGAATGGTGAGGTGGGGAGGGAGAAGTCAGGCTCTGAGAGAAGCAATCAGTGGGGAGCAAGGGGGGACACGGGGACAAAGGCACCAGTTTGCTCACTTCGTGAGCTTCATTTAATGCAGTGTCTGTCAAAAATGCGTAGTGTGCAATCAGCTGCAGGTCAGTGTACTTGAAAGGAGGGCGCGAGTCAGAAGCTGGTTTAACATGGACTGCTTTCAGGATGTTAATGTAGATGATTACCAGGGCATGCTTAAAGATGTCATACGTCAATATTACTAAAATTTTCTAGGTTATTATGCCATGGTCTTACGGATTTGTTAATAAAACCCAATGTTTTGTCATCTGCAGAGGACATTATCAAAGGCGATCGTGGCTCTTTGGAACAACATGCACAAACCATGGCTCAATACTGTGTGCTTACATGAAGAAGTCACTTCAGATGTTTTGGATAGGCGTGCGCAATTCTCCGTTGCCAGTTGTCATTGTTAGTTGTTAGTATTATCCCATGGCGGAAGACTATTACATTTCTTCAACACCACAAGCCATATTTCATTCAGTCAGAACGCATATGCTAGGTACCAAGTATATTAAATAACTGTATGGGAGATGACCAGTAGCTTGAAGGTTCAATAACATAGGTCTCAAAGTTGTGTCTGTGGGCAAAGTCGTCTAGGTTTCCTGGAGATGGGAGGGATTTCTGTTAGGTGAAGCTTATGTACTGTGGCATTATGTAACAGACCATAAGACCTCGACTACTAACTGTTACTGTATTAAGAAGTGATGATCAGCTATTTTTCAGTATATTATCACATAATGAAATAAAGATGCATTGTAATCCTATCTTTTGGTGAAATGTCAAGAGTTTTACACACACTAATTTGATACAGAAAGTAGCTCAGAACATAGCATACATGAAAGGTACTTTAAAGACAGGATAAATAATGAAGAAACTTTTAAAATGTAAAATACAAGTGTGATCTGAGCAGATACATTTAAATTAAAACCTCTTATTTCACTACAGCACTTAGGGTGGATGCATACCAATTTCATTATTGTTTTGAAATATTTCACACACAATTTTATGTAATTATGCTTTTATTAATATTAGTGGATGTACAAAATAAATGAAGTGTAACATTTTGACAAGTTCCCAAATGGAGCATTTTCACACACACATTTCAGTTCACTGTTTCTATCTGTGCCATTATGTGTCTTCTGGGGAATGACACTTTTTTCACAAATTGTTGAAGGCTTTTCGCTGAACACTTTCAACAAAATTATGATTTAAGCCTTTGTGGCTCAAATGAACTTTATAATGTAAGCAGATATTACATAAGCCCCAGAAGTTTAGATTATAATAGTGTGCATCAATTTAGTAACTGTAGAAAATCTTCGGACCCAAATTTCAGAGATAATACCCATAGTTTCAGAAAAGTGAACAAGCAAACCTCTAAATTACCAGATGGGTTTTTGTCTTGTTTAGGATAGGATAGGATAAGATATGATGTGCACATAAACGAGCTGTATGTGAGAGCAAAGAACTTAAATTGTGAAAATGTGTGATTTGTTTTTAGAATTGCCAATATGGCCACCATAAAAATGTTGTTGGTGTTTCATTTTGTCAGCATTCACCCCTGAGTGAGAGTAATATCACAAGTTTGTTTAAAAACCTAAACTTCTTTAAAGGAAAAACTGTCCCATAATAATGAAACCTTCATTGCAAAAATCAGCCAGAGAAAATCAAACTTCACTTATATAGAAAGTGTGACTAATTGTACTTAGTGACTAAATTCCCTCTCCCATTCCATCTTGATGAAATATCATGACAAAGCACCAAAATTTAATACTGTTTAAACTGAGCTGGGTGTCCTGTAGTGTTACAACGTAAAGGGCATCTGCCAAGACCTCAAACTCAACAGCTTGGAACAAGATTTCCACAAACCTTCGATGGTACACAGGATAAAAATTGAAATTGGGTTATCTTAGGGACCTAATGTTTACCATCCCAAACCCATAACTAAAATGTTCTTTCTTCAGAACTTTCACGGTGTAAATGTTATTCACATAAATGGTTGTAAAATATGAGTATTTTTTGGCCTGGAACTGACGGCTATTATGACTGCACAGCATTTTCTTAACCATACCTCTCATGCTGTTTCATAATTTGTAGAGACTCAATGGATAGTCTAAAGACTATTCACCAAAGTTACTTTAATCACTGACATCCTTGCCTTGGCTTTGTTTCTTTCCAACTGCCATTTCTAAGCTACTCAAATGTTTGTGGATTGTCAATGTCTCCTGGCTCTATCAGCAGAGCATAGTCTTCTGGATTCCTTAACTCCAATTCTGGGCTATTCAGAAGGTTGAAATGATTTTAAATTTTCTACACAAAAGTGCTTACATATCTATTGTATGGTATACATATTTATTCACATGAACACACATCAAAATATAGAAACACATCATTAAAAGACTGTCAACATTTCAACACAGCTTACCAATATTACATACTACATAGCTGAATATCACAATCTTTTATGTCATGTATTGCATCAATCATCACTGTCAGGAAGTCCTCAAAAGAACCCTTGTAAGCACTTGAGGCATGTTCATAGTACATGTAAAACTGTCATTCCTCATTCACAAGATCATGATGAAAATTGTTGCCCATTTGTGGAAAGCATCTGCATATCTTCCATGGCATGTTCTGATGTGGTTCAGGGTTGTCCAAATTGCTAAAAGTTAATCAAATGCAGTTTTGGGAGGTAGTGATTATTGATGATCTTTTGGTACTATCATAGTAGCATGCCCTTCTGTATCGGGGTGGGATGTGGCTTAAGATGGGTAATTTGTAATCAGTATGTGGTATAAATTGAATTGCCCCACTGACAATGTGCAGGGAATATAAGTGATATTTATCTTCGTAAAAGGTTTAATGTTATTAGATTTGGGGCATCCCCTGCTTAATGCTTACTCTAGGGGCACTCAACCCAGTTTCCTTCACCAATTGTCAGTCATCCCTATTTCAGGTTGTTCTAACTGGTGTTAGATAACCATAGCTTTAATTTGTATTTTTGCTCTTTTATAGGTAGCACTATTAAATTTCATGGTGTTCATATCTTTAACACGTTGACCATGACAACTGTGAAGGGTTATCCTTGGTCATCTGCAAAGCTATGGAGGTGCAGTTATCCTGACACAGCTATATCCTTGATAATTTTTTTGTCTGCTTCATTATTTTACTAATATAGTCCTGGTACTTGAAAACTTTGCCATGTTTGCATCTTTGGTGGAAGAGACATCCAAATCTTGCAACAAAGAATGACTAGAGGTGGCTTGTGACTTTTAGATAAACAAATTTGTTGTACTTCTAATACAAATGTTTTTGAAGTATTAATTTGTTCAACCCCAAATTAAAACACTGAAGTAATTACTTACAGGACATAACTTCATAATTATTTCCATGTGTACAGAGGATCCAAAATTTAAAATAAATCAGCTTTGAGAATTTAGATTGGAATTAGTAATTTGTGCAATATGACAGTAGGCAGTAGCTCTTAAAAAGATTGAAATTTTAATGGATCATCTTGTCATTAAATACAGAAAAGCACACCCTTTAGAGATAGATGATGTGCCATATCTCATCTCTCAACTACCAGGTGCTCCCTGCAATTACAGTAATTTGTACAATTTTTTGTCAGCCCTGAGCACATCAGTGAAAAGTATAGAAAAATTAACAAAACACCTGACACTGCATCTGCCGACCAGTCTGTGGTTTTTCAAGGACAAACATTTGCAGTCTTAAGAGACCCCAGTGTTTCAGCTGTAAATTCCCACAATTATTCTGCAGTTTAGGTTAACAGTTAACATCAGACTGTACTGTTGTTTTGATTGCATTTGTCATTTTGATCATTTAAGAGTATTTTGCAGTACAATGGGGGAACTGCATCACTACTTATAAGTCGCATTGAAGTCTTTATCCCCCTTTGCCACCAAAATGTAGATATTGTGGTTAAGAAGATGCATTTCATAACTGAGTCAGTCAAGGAATAGTCAAAAGCAGTAATAATATGCTTAGTACAGTGCAGTGATTCTAATGTGTATCATAACTACTTTAATCACTCTAACTTATTTGTTATTGAAAAAATAATCTTGACTTGATATTTCGACATTTGTTTTATGGAACCATTTCTTTCCCAACAGGCATATGTTACATGTGGCTGGGGAATCCAGAACATTGGATATGTGATGATATGCTTTGGTGTGACCAACTCTGCTTCCTCATTGTTACTTGGATGGGCTGTGAAGATCACCGGCCGCCTACCCATTATGGTGTTGTCATTCGCTCTTCATGTGGCCATATTAGCAACATTATTAATCTGGTATCCACATCCAACAAATCGTACAGTTTACTTCGTCATCGCTGGTCTGTGGGGAATTACAGATGGGGTGTGGCAAGCACAAGTCAATGGTAAGAATCTTCGTGTGACTTAAGGTCACTAAGTAAAAAAACAGTTAACTATCTTGCAAGATTATACCAGGTCATCTGACTTCTTTATTGTAATTATCTATTTCAGAAACATTTATTTGTACCTGAGTACCAAAATTGTAGCAGTCAAATTTAATGAATACTTCATGTGCATGGGTATTTTCCTTTCTCACCTAAATTGGTTTTAGACTGATTAACACTAGTGGGACTGAAGTTTCAATTAAGGGAAAAGAAATTAGATATTAAAAGTGTATGTCCTTTAGAGAACAACACAAAGCAGTCAGCATTCTTAAAGCACAGATCAAAAAACCATAGCATCAGCTTTTGATTGTAGATTTCATTTTAAATATTTTTAATTTCATTCCTGTAAACCAGTGTTTTTCAACCTGGTCGCGACCCCATGGGGGTTGAAAAGTCTTGCTTGGGATCACGGTGTTAGGACGATACAGTAGCAGAATATTAAATGGTAAATAAACAGTTTGTGATGTTCAGCTACTATGACAGAATTTCCACACAGAAGTGACAGGGTTCTGTCAGTCACTTCATTAGCAAGTCAACTGTGTGGAAAATTGGCTTTGTCACATGAAATGTGGCCCTTAATCAGACATGAAAATTTTCACAGGTATAAGATGAACCTATGGCACTTCTGATTTCTCATGATGGGCTGACCGAAACT
Organism: Locusta migratoria; assembly: GCA_026315105.1. Taxonomy (NCBI): domain Eukaryota; kingdom Metazoa; phylum Arthropoda; class Insecta; order Orthoptera; family Acrididae; genus Locusta; species Locusta migratoria. The sequence continues at coordinate 456,562,049 of CM048746.1, forward strand.
CGAAACAATGAAGCAATTTTTCCACCTCATGATGACTTAAGTGACTGAACATTGTTGGGTACTGCTACAGTTATTTCCAATGGTCACAATCTTCTTGCATTTATGTCACATGTTCAGATATTGTTATATGATAGAAACAATTATTAACTTAAAAATATTATTAATCATTACATAACAATACCTTTGTACTACTGGCTCATAGAAGTTTGTAGCTGGTAGGGAGCTTTCAATGTGTTATTATTTTTACTCCACATAACAATACTATTTTATTACTTGAACATAGTAATTTGCTGAAGGTTAAGAGTTTCCAGTATCCTTTCAAAGAAATCCAAAGTTCACAGTTAAACACAATTACAGCAGTCAACAATCCGAAAAATGGTTTGAACACCATAGTGCTTTACTAGGCATGGTCCTGTTTGGAGGTGGTATGCTGTTGTCTTCCTTCGACCTTCGAACTGACTTACGCAGCCAGTTATAGGGAGACCTACAGTGTAACGTGGGTTCTGAACCATGGTGCTACTCAATATTTTTCAATGAGGTGAAAGAAGTGTAAAGTGACAGATAAAAATCCTAGGACCTGGCGGGGATTGAACCCCTGACCTTTGGATTAGTAGTCTGGCACTCTACCACTGTGCAACCGAGGCACTTACCATTCAAATATTAAGGAGTGATCCATCAGCTTAGATTGTTTCACACTCACATTATAACACATCACAAATTAATCATAAAGATTTAGTATTCATAATAGCAAAACTGTACATAAAATACTAGTAGTAATAAAGTATTTTCCTTCAGTTTTGATTCATTTCTGCTGCTCCAACTTTCACCAGACATGAATGGTTGCTAAGATATATCTAATGAAATAAAACAAAATACTTCGAATTAGGAATCAATGACAAAATTTTATTACGGGCCTGGCGGTCACCGGACATTTTTACTTTGAAATGGGTCGCGGTTTCAAAAAGTTAGAAAAACACTGCTTTCAACATAGAAAATCTGTAGCTGTTTTTGAAAATATTAATCATGAAATATTTCAAATATGCCAAATTTGCAACTGACACATTTCACTTTGTTTCTTTCTGATTTTCCATGTTGTTACTAATAAAGACAATTCATTTTTAAACTAGGAAGTATTTAACTGGCTTCCAGTGATACATAGTCTCAAGCAAGCTTTCAGTAAATATGACTAAACATCTGTAGTTACAATGACAGTGTATTATGATTAATAAGTTTTTGTATTGTACTGAAATTGCACTCTCTCTCATAATAAAAACAAAATTGTACTCTTAAATTCTCATAGTTGCAAAAAACATTAAAATAAGTACTGGTATCATATAACTTTCTTTATTCAAATGGCATAACCAGAGATCACAACATCTGCCTGTTCCAGTTAAAAGTAAGCTGCATCTGAACATCCCATTTCTGTTTGGATTCCAAGGAGTTTTCACTCCTTAAAGCATATATTTGTATATTAATTCAAAAATTAGTTAACCTCAAGTCAGATTACGAAGAAATGGAACTGAAATAACTAAAACTATCTGAAGTATGTTTTCAATGCATACTTAAACATAGAAATTAATAATCGCATATGTCATAATTAACCAAACAATTTATTTTAATGTAATGACAATGTTTTTCTGTTCACAGCACTTTATGGACTTACATTTCCTGGCAAAGAAGAGGCAGCATATAGCAGTTTCCGATTGTTTGAATCACTGGGTTACATAATTGCCTATAGTTATAGTGCATGGCTTTGCACTTACATAAAAATATACAGTGTGCTTGGTTTATTAGTTCTTGGATTTGCTGGGTATCTAGTCATTGAAATAGGAGTGATCCGTAAACAAAAGATGTCATCAAAATAGTCAGTGGCTGAAGTTTAAAATACAGAAACAATGGTAATATTGAGAACTCGTGTGCTTCACTCAGTGACAACTGTTTTCACAGTACAATTGGATAACATGTAAGGATTTTTCATTGTTAAGCCACTGGAAAGTAGACCATTGTATGTCGTGAAAATGTCTCAATTTTATCTTTGTAAAGTCAAAAACTGACATGGTTCTTGTCTCCTATTTTCTGCAAAGACATTATTAAATGAAATATAGTGAAATTTAATGTTGACTTCACCATAACAAAGTGATCTTGTTAAACATCTTATAGTAAACATTTATTAACAGCCAAAGGCTAAAACCATTAGTTGTAAGTTGTATGATGTAACTCCATTTATTTTATTGCCACCATTTTTATATGTTCTATTTAAAGTCATGCTTCAAGAAGCAGACACCATTTCCTGCTGTAATGTTAGTTTCGTTTTTAATTATATTTTCAAAGTTAATGTAAGTTTTATGTCTGTAAATAATTTAAATTCCTTGAATTTTGTAAATGTTACTTTTTATTCTTTCATTCAATAAGATTCAATCTTGTCATGTTTGAATATGATAAACTATTTATTTTAGATAGATTTTATTTTAGATACCTGGCCAACTAGCAGAAAATGTTTGTTATAGTAGCTTCAAGTAATAGAATTTATACAACTAATAGGTAAAGCAAATTAATGTTCAGTATTGAAAATATACTTTTCAATACTCCAGTCAATTTGCATAATTCACCACACATTGCTGTGACAGTTTTGGAAGAATGTAATTTTAGCTACTTTACAGGACTGATTAGAAAAAGATACTGGTATTGTAAGATAGAAATTTTGTTTCAGTAATGAACTGTAATACAAAATTCTACACTACTCAAGAATAAACATACAAAATCAGTTAGATGGAAATATGATGCCTTCATAAAACATCTTTTCTAGTATACTATTACCAATTATTTAGTTAATGCTAACCACATGTCACAAAAAATTTAGGTAAATCCACATGAATATTTTACTATTCAAGAGATATGCACTTAGTTTCCAAAATGTAGTATAAAAAGTCAATTTGCTGTCTGAAAACAGTTAAAGTACAGTTAAAAATAGGATCATATTAATAGATTTGTTACCAAAATGACAAGAGGATGTTCACTTCCTAGCTAACTTCAACACAAAAGTTGCTGCCAGTCTGAACATCTCTCCTGTGTGCAATACTGTTGCTTGATAATGCCAATGCAGCACATTCAGGAGGCCTTATACTTATCGTTTTTTAATGCTGTATGGTATTCGTTGCAACTGGAAGATTTTATGGGAATTTTAAACTTCTCTGGAAACTTTTGAACTTCTGAATTGTTAATGGAGGAAGTTTTTTTGGCAAAGACATGATTAAAATCACTTTTGTGATACTACAGGATACCACCATGAAAGGTCACAAATATTAAAACCCTCTTTTTGAGGGCATGGACTGAGTTGCACTTCATTAATGAGTGGTCAGGCTCAAAAAGCACTGTTGTATCTTTAGGAATGTCAGTTATTTCTATACTGAGACTAGCTGTATAGTCTTTTGTAAAAACTGGGTCTAGCTACTGTGTATAGACATTTTTCATAAATGTCATTCTCTTGCTTGAGTCCATTCCTACATCTCAATATTTCATCTCTCTCTCTCTCTCTCTCTCTCTCTCTCTCTCTCTCTCTCTCTCTCTCTCTCTCTCTCTCTCTCTCTCTCTCTCTGTGTGTGTGTGTGTGTGTGTGTGTGTGTGTGTGTGTGTGTGTGTGTGTGTGTGTGTGTGAGCCAAACATTGTACTATCTTGGATAGAGGCTCTTTGCTGCAACTGTCACTTCCTGACGGTTGGCCTCTAGACCTAGTAATGTAAACTTTGAGTGTGCCAATAAAGTAATGTTGGAGTTGGATTTTCGGGTTTCACTACCAGGAAACACCCATTCTCCCTCGCCCCTCTTTGAGAAATTGTGAAAGCAGTAGTCGCACATATTTTCTTGGTACATGAAAGCACAAGTTAAAATAAATTGCAACATATCTTTATAATATTTTTAGCATAACCTGTTTTTCTCTGCAATATTACTTACATAGTTCATTCATTATTTTATATTCAGTTCACCTGGTCAGAACTGTGCTCTGTCAAGCAGTAATGAAATGGAACAGTAGGAAACTATTTTGTTCCTTATTCTCTCCCTTGCCTTGACAGATCACTATTCCTGGACAATGGCCATACCTCTTGTCAGTATTTAACAGCATGTTGCTGCTGTCTTTTCTTCTGTATGTGTTAAACAATCATTTTTGATACCTCAAAAGTGCCAAGGAAAACCCCTAAATACAATCAAGGAGAAAGAACTCCTTTGTCACATTTCTTTGAGATTGTGCACCTGCAGAACATGACATTACTTTAGGCACATCCTTAAGCGGAGATGAATACTGCTGCTGTTTTTTCTCTCTTAAATCATCTAAAATCCTTGGGATGCCCTCTCACTTTACACTTTCATCATTTCAAACTATTCTTGGACTTAAATATTCTGGATGTTATTTCTTTCTTAGCAGTGTTGTGAAAGTGTGTGCCTTTCCTGACTACATATTCATTTTTCTTTTTTCATCTCTACTTGTCTGTTCTTTCTTACATTCATTTTTCCTTTTTGTTTTAATTTCCTTTCTAACTATACTTCCCCTCATCAGATTGCCTAGGTTCTTTTTCATTAGAATGAACATAATCAATAGTAACAACTTATATTTCTTACTGTTATCTATTAATATCACAAAAATCTTTGCCAAAATAAATGGAATAATCAGGAATGAACAGCTGATTAGTTGGAGACTTGGTATTTACTTAACTTGTACCCTTCATTACATTGTCTGCAAAGGAAGAAATATTATTGATGTTAGTACTTCACCTAGCTTTATGTACCACATTAATAAACTATAAATCTAACTCCCATTGCATAGTGAAACTTAAAGCACATGGTAATTATGACAATGTCTACCAGTCCAGCAAAAGACAAATGTGGTGTTAAGCTTATTGCTGTTAATTCTTTTGATGCAACCTCAATAAAGAGAATAATGAACTGGAATTTGAGACCACCAAGGATAGGCGTATGCAAGATGGTACTAAAACAATAGTCTCAGTACTTTTTTAGTTACAAATTATTTTAGTGTTTAGTTAAAGGAATGTAACTGAGAAATTACTATTGGATATGTTCAACAAGATCCAGAGTAGAAATAAAATATTATTTGATTTTTTTTTGATTTTCTAAAGATTGTTTTCTGTTGAATTTCTGTTCTGCTATACCTGTGCCCCTGTATGTTACTTTCAAAATGTATAATTATCTATGTAATATATATATATATAATCTTATAAACCACAACTAAGCACTTTAAAATCATCACACTCTTCTTCATTTAATCCTAGTAGTTGGAGGTATTGTAACTGTTTCATAATTCAAATTAGGTTTCACCATTCTTTTATTCTGCTTCTGTGATTACTAAAATACATAGACAATGGGTATAACAAAGTAAAAAAAGCTGTGGATTACCTCATAAATAAAATGAATAGTACTGGTAATTCATCTTAGTTTCATTGGATGTCAAATTCCTTTGTGTTAGTTTAAATCACCTCTGAACCATTTTTTCTGCATTGCCAAATAATTTGTGTTTTCGTATGTGTTTTCGTATGTGTTTTCACGCGTGCAGGTGCGCCACCATCTTCACAGTGAATACTTTACATAACTAAACTAAATGTGAATTGACAATAAAAGCAATGTGACTGCATTGACAATGGCTATAAAAGCCATTCACTGTTAATGTAGGTTATGCTTGTAAGGGAAATGCAGTAACTTGAAACCTTGCTCTTGTTCTGAGAATTGGCCATTCAAATCTCTCAGCAGTGAGACGTGATGCACAATTTCCACTTAGCATCCCAAGCTTATTTATTACCTGCCCATGTACATCAGCACACATAATAATACACTAAAATTATACTATGTAAGAAGTAGGTAATTTTCTGCTGGATTAAAATGTATTTCCAATTTACTCCATTACATAATCAGTAAGAATAATAAGTGACAGTATGTTGATCCAAAAATTGAGATGTACTCAATCAAAACAGTTTATTTTAGAGCTAAATACTAATAACTTAGATACCCAGCACATTATTCTCACAAGGGAAGAGAAACATATCTGGTGTTTTGAGACAACTGGGAGATGATTACAATGATTTTTGGAAATCATTCTTCTGACATACTAAGACATTAATTTTTTTTAAATTATTAACAAGAAGTCAAGCACTGATAAAACCTATGAGGCCTATGACATTATACATCATCTCCTCCCTTTCCTACAACTTAGTCAGCATGAGTTGACTGAACAATATCCAATTAGAGACTTCCATAACGGTAAGAGTAGAGCACACAAGTCATACAACCATCACCTCTGGCTGCCGCACTTCGAATCGCACTCTGCGGTGTGTAGCTCAGGGAGGGGTGGAGAGGGAATGGGACGGGATGGGTACAGCACGGCCTAGCTGGGAATAACAAGATGCAGCTTAGGACTGGAGTGGGGAGGTGGGTGAGGGGAGAAAAGTAAAATAAAAAAAATAGACATAAATATATGTTGATATTTATTTTTAAATATAAAATGCACACATTGTAATATTTCTGCTATGTTGCTCACGCCTAAAAATCAGTTGCCAACATTGAAACACGAAATATCTGACACCTAAAGTAAAACTTCATTACCGGACATATGATACTTTACTTTTTCGCCTTCTGTTCGAAATTCTATTAACACTACTAGTAAAACGCTTTTAAGAAATAGTACATTGATTTAACTATAACTTTGACTATCCTTTTACGTAATTTTCAGTTTTTAATACTTTCGTAAATAATAGCTGCAAACACTAAAAATGCATTACACTTAGTTTTGGAAATTGCTGAACCTATATAGTTACTAATTTGTATAAAAACAACAATGCTACATGTTATAAACTATTGCACAACATGATTTCATATATACCTTTTGTTTAAATAAATTAGGGCAAACCATGTTTTATATATCACTAGATCCTAAATTAAATACTGATAATTTTTCATGCACTAAAATTAATAATCCGTTTGATACTAAGAAACTATCTTCGAAATTAACAAAACTACGACAACCATATACAAATCCGTATTAATAAATAATTTGACCGCAAACCGAAACACATTAAAATTACATGTGACAATAATAGTACGCCTACACACTATTGGCAAAACAAATATATGTGCATTTCGAAAACACACACAATGTAAATAATTTGACGACTGTAAACACTAGTCAAAAGGATGACGTTAAATTTGTGCACTACATTTAAATACAAATTTCGTGAAACAAATACATACATTGACATAAATAGTCAAAGCTTAAATGTAATGTTTTAATTTCTGTATTTTGGCATATTTGATGTAAAAGAATATTGTTTAATTGTGAATTACAAAACTTTGTCATCATTTTTAATACGTGGTTAAGCAGAAAGATGTTGGAGAGAAACCATTGTTTGTTTAGTCGGATATAGAGTCTGCTAGAGACTAGTTGAGTGGCCAGAAACCTGTAAGCAGCTCTGTTGGCTTGCTGCTGCATTTCTTGATTGTGCAATGTTTAAGTGGAAATAAAATCGTTTCCATATCAACTAAGATGCTTTTACTTTACAAAAAGATCCTGTAAAATCAATTTCTTTAGTGAATGCCGAAGACAACTCACAACGCAATGGACTTCAGCCAGCATATAAGATAAGTTCAACTTCACCTACAGTGGAATGATTTCATTATAGACTGAGAACTAATAAAAATTTCCGTGATTCAGGAATATATTAGGGCTCAGTTTGAGTCATTCCGAAAAGAGGTGATGGACGTTAGAACATGTTCACAAACATCTCCAACCAATTATAGAAAATCTATATTCCCATATCTAAGATAGCAACCACTTCCTTTACCAACTCTCCAACATTCAGACTCCTTTGTCTCCTGGATCCCTTGTCACAGTGGGTGCCACCTCCCTATACACCAACATTCCACATCCCACATGCCCATGGCCTTGCCACTCTCGAACACTAAGTCTCACAATGTCCCTCTGAACTCGAGGCTGATACCTTATTCCTCATAACCCTCACAAACTATATTCTAATACCTACTTTACCTTTGATGGGAATGTTTACCATCAAATCCATGGCACAGCCATGGGCACCCACATGGCAATCTCCTATGCCAAACTGTTTATGGGCTGTCTGGAAGAATCCTCCTTAACATCCCAAAAAACCCAAACCTCTGGCCTCATCAGGTTTGATATTTTCATGATCTGGACTCACGGCCAGGACACCCTATCTTCCTTCCTTCAGATCCTCACCTCTTTCTCTCCTAACCACTTCACCTGATCTTCCTCAACCTGACACATTCCTTGATGTCATCCTCCATTTCACTGATGGCGCCATCCACACTTCTGTGCATATGAAACCTACTAACCACCAACAGCACCTACACTTTGATAGTTGCCATCCATTCCACATCAAAAAAATCCCTCCCTTACAGCCTGTCAGCCTACCTGCAGTGACAAGAACTCCCTTTCTGAATATGCTGAGGGTCTCACAAAAGCCTCCACAGACAGAAACTACCCCACACTGTCCACAAACAGATCTCCTGTGCCATATCCTCACACATCCCAAATCCTCCCTCTAACACCAGTAACCATCCACAAGTGCGCTCCACTTGCCCCCCCCCCCCCCTCCCCGCACTACCCTGGACTTGAGCAATTAAATTGCATCCTTCACAAAGGTTTTGATTTTTTGTCATTGTGCCCAGAAATGAGAAACATCCTGCCCAAGACCTTTTCACACACCCCCCCTCCCCAATCCTAAAGTGGTCTTCTGTCACCTTCACAACCTACATAACATCGTAGTCCATCCCTTCGCCATCCCAAAACCCAGCCAACTGCCACAGGGATGATATCTTTGTGGAAGATCCTCCTACAAGACCTGTCCAATCCACCCACCCAGCACTTCTTATTCCATTCCCATCACAGGCTTATCTTACCCTGTCACAGGCTGGGCCATCTGGGAAAGCAACCATGTAATCTACCAACTGTGCTGCAATCGCTGCACAGCTTTCTATATTGGCATGACTACTAACCAGCTATCCATTAGGATGAAGGCCACTGCCAAACTGGCTAAAAAGCTGGACCACCCTGTAGTACAGCATGCAGTGGAGTACATGCTTGATTTTAATTGTTGCTTCACAACCTGAGCCATCTGGAACCTCCCATTCACCATAAGATTTTCTGAACCACGCAGATGTGAGTTATCCCTACAGTACATTCTCCAAACCTGAAATCATCCAATCCTCTACCAACAATAAATCCCCTGGGATGTCCACAAATGGAGCTATATGTACAGACCTGGTCACACTTGCAGAGATGTTTGCCGAGCATTATGCTCATGCCTCTGCCTCTCCATCTACCCACCAGCTTTCAGCACATTAAAGGAGGGGGTAGAACATCAGTGCCTCTTCTTCACAGCGCAATGCTCTGAGGCATATAACTTTCCTATGAAAATTCATTGTAACTGTGATTTAGGATCATCCACTGGGAATATTTTATATATATATATATATATATATAGAGAGAGAGAGAGAGAGAGAGAGAGAGAGAGAGAGAGAGAGAGAGAGAGAGAGAGGAAGGAAAAATTCCTAACAGGAAAAATATACGTAAAAAAATAGATGAAGTACACTTACCAGGCGAAGGGGCACAGGCAGTAATAGCAACAAATACACACACACACACACACACACACACACACACACACACACACACACACACACACACACACACACACAAATGTTAGCTTTCGCAGCCTAGCTGCTTCATCAGGCAGAAGGGAAGGAGAGGGAAAAGGAAATTATGAGGGTTTTAAGGAAGTGGGTAAGGAGCCATTCCAATCCCGGGACAGGAAAGACTTACCTTGGGGGAAAAAATGGAGGGTAAATAAATGCACATACACCCACACATTTACACAGACACAAGTACACTTAGGCAGACATACTGTAGCACTGTAGAAAGCAAAGATGTTAGAAGTTAGACAGAGATGCCACTTGAGGCAGAGGCTCTGTCCAGAGAACCAAGGCAAAGATGCCCTATGCACCCTTCCACCACCACTTACTCCTGTCCCGTAACCCGGAAGGTGTACACGATCAAAGGCAGAGCCACTTGCGATAGTACCCACGTGATCTACCAACTGACATGCCTGCACTGTGAGGTGTTCTATGTGGGAATGACCAGCAACAAACTGTCCATTCGCATGAATGGAAACAGGCAGACAGTGTTTGTTGGTAACGAGGATCACCCTGTGGCTAAACATGCCTTGGTGCATGGCCAGCACATCTTGGCACAGTGCTACACCGTCCGGGTTATCTGGATACTTCCCACTGACACCAATCCTTCAGAACTCCGGAGATGGGAACTAGCCCTTCAGCATATTCTCTCTTCCCGTTGCCCACCTGGTCTCAACCTCCGCTAAATTCGAATTCCCACCCACCATTTTAACATCTTTGCCTTGGTTCTCTGACCAGAGCCTCTGCCTCAAGTGGCATCTCTGTCTAACTTCTAACTTCTTTGCTTTCTACAGTGCTACAGTATGTCTGCCTAAGTGTACTTGTGTCTGTGTAAATGTGTGGGTGTATGTGCATTTATTTACCCTCCATTTTTCCCCCAAGGTAAGTCTTTCCTGTCCCGGGATTGGAATGGCTCCTTACCCCCTTCCTTAAAACCCTCATAATTTCCTTTTCCCTCTCCTTCCCTTTTGCCTGATGAAGCAGCTAGGCTGCGAAAGCTAGCATTTGTGTGTGTGTGTGTGTGTGTGTGTGTGTGTGTGTTGTGTGTGTGTGTTTATTTGTTGCTATTACTGCCTGTGCCCCTTCGCCTGGTAAGTGTACTTCATATATATATATATATATATATATATATATATATATATATATATTTTCCTTCTCCCTCGCAGTTGCACAATTTTGAAGTCAGGTACTTGTTTCAGACCCTACCATCCATTATCAAACTGTTAAGTCTTTTCAAACTATAAGCCAATGCATGTTACAAATGGCTGCTGTTTAAGATTTTAGCAGCCATTTGTTACATGCATTGGATTATCATGGTTCGATAAAGGCTAATGGTTTCATAATGGATGGTAGTCTGAAATTAGTCGCTGACTTCAAAATTGTGCAACTGCGATGGACAAAATAAATTGTTTTACAAAATAACTTTCCATTCAGTGAGTGGGAGTTCCTCAGTACTCTTGTTCAATGTCCCAACACAGCTCCTGGGCTCTCTTCAACCAAATCTGGTGCGACGGGGTTTTTTCCCCTATCAGTGGCGGGAGAGTATAATCACCCTGGTGATCAAACCTGGCAAAAACGCTGTTTATGTGGATAACTATTGGCTCATCAAGACCAATGTCCTGTGTAAACTGTGTAAGATGTTAATTAAATAATTTGCAGTTTCTGTTGCAGTATTCTTTATTACTCCAATTATGCGTTTCGCGCTGTTAGCGCATCATCAGACTGGAAACAAATGTTTTATTACAGTCCGTGTACATGGTGGGTAGCGAATCTAATGTGGCTAAGGTGAGTAAATTTTGAAAAGTCAGACTGACTTGGGCGGAGATGGACTCCTTTACGCACCATATAATATCTCTGTAAAGTGGCCACATCTTTGTTACACAGCCAATCTTTCAACCTCTTCAGAGCAGTGTCTCTGCCCTGTTCCTTTGCAATATTCTGTAAGTTGTTGGAGAAAAAATTTTCTAACACCACTTGTCTCATATAAAATAAGCTGTAGTGTTCTTGTTCAAGTGGCTGATGGCCAATCTGTTCAAAGCCTACAGGAGACCTCGACAAGGCATCTGCTATTGTGTTCTCAACACCAGGAACATGTTTTGTAGAGAAATCGTATTCCTGTAGTGTCAGAACCCATTGAGCAAATCTTTTATTTTTCAGCTTCGCCTGCATTATGAATTCAAGGGCCTTGTGGTCAGTGTACACCTGGGTCTTTCAGCCATACAAGAAGTATCTGAACGTCTCGAATCCCCATACAACCGCCAGGAATATAACTACCCCCAGACCCATGTAAGAGCTGTCAGTCACGATACACAACTCCTTGGAAAAATTAGGATGAGACAGAATTAACGTTTGTTTTAAGCTCTGAAATTCCTCCTCTGCCTCATCATCCCAGTTCCATATGGTGTTTTTTCTTGTGAGTGAACAGAGACGTGGGGTGGGCAGCTTCTTGATATAAAGAAAGCACTTATAAAATTTTACAATTCTCAAAAAACCACAAAGTTGTCTTTTATTTATGGGAGTCAGAAATTTAGCGATTGCCTCAACTTTATCAGGGTCGGGTGTAATGTGATCCGCAGAAACAATGTGCCCAAGGTATTTCACCTACACCAGATTTCATTATGTTAACGATAACTCCGCACCACCGAAAGGCTCTCTGTACCTCCTTTAGTATGAGGTAATGCTGTTTCCAGTTGGGTTCAGCAATTAAGACATCGTCAACATAACTAACTATTCTATTTTTGATTGAGTTGGGAAGTACGGTGTCTAGCCCCCTGATGAAAGCCGAGCAGCTGACATTAAACACAAAAGGTAACCACATAAATTGGTAACAGGTCCAAAATGCTACAAAGGCAGTATATTGCCTACATTCCAGATCCAACATGATCTGCCAAAAACGTGACCTAAGGTCAAGTGTTGTAAAGATCCTGGCTCCATAACAGTTCTGCAAAAGCTCATCAATACGTTGAGGCCTGTCTGTTTCAGGCTCTATAATCGTATTTATTTGTCTCGAATCTAATACGAGGCACACAGATTTACCTCGTTTTTCCACTACAACAAGTGGTGAATTATAGCTCAATGTTGCTCTTTCTATCACACCTTCATCTTCCATTCTTTGAAACTCTTTCCTAACTGCTTTCCTATGTGCAGCGAGAATGGAGTAAGGAGCGATGGCAAACCTGGAATGTGGTTTGACTTTGAAGGAGTATACAAAATCTTTTATGGCTCCTGCTTTCGGGAAAAACACCTCCGCATTCTCTTTTAATTGACGATCTAATTCCTGCTTGTCTTCCACTGATATTTTAGTCTGGCTATTGACAATCTTATCCATAACAACCAGCACCTCATCATGAAAAATCTGGTACTACTCATATTCTCTCATGCCTGATCTCTGAGGTACCACTTTCCCTTGATCCTGACTGTCAGACCAATACAGACGTAGGCATGTTGCAGGTAACTCAGACCTATGACATTGGTCGGAGAACCGGATAGTAATAGACTTATCCTTGTTTAATATTAGCTCACCCCATCCAACATCGAGAGTTGCCTTTTGATCGGAAAGAAAGTCTAGCCCTTTAATCAAATCAATTACCAACATCGGCACAATAGTCGGGTTGATATCCCACTTGTGTCCTTGGCACAGTATTGTCATCCTACTTTGCAATTGTATATCGGCTTGCTTACCAATAATTGCCCCCCTTAACTTTTGCTTTCTTCAACCTTAAGGTTGGCCACAAATGGACTTTGGCACATTTTTGGAACATGGATTCTGAAATTGTGGAAATCTGGCTCCCACTATCTATTATTCCAGTTAAAAAAATGGAACCGATTTGAACTATGACTATAGGGTTGACTTCTTGTCTCTCAGGAATCTGTTTATAATCTTTTAATATCTCCCAGATATCTTCATATTCCAAGAGATAAAGTGTGCTGTATCCGAGGGTTTCTGCGGAAACAGAAGGCACACTTTCCACAAATTGAATATGTCAATTCTGACCACTATTCCTCCTGTTATTCCCGCTATTATTTGCAACAGCTGGTTTGGCAGGTCTCACCTCAACAAATTGCACTCCTCTTGGCAGAAGTGGACTTGGAGCCCTCTGTTCACCCCACGACCAATTGTTAGTATCATTGTTCCACCACTGTTCCTGTGGTGACACCAAATTGCCACTATTTCGGTTATGGTACCCATTCGGTTTACTTTGATGCCTTATCTGGCCCTGATGGGGTTGCCCATATTGGTTTCCCTGTTACCGTTATTGTTCCTACTGCCATTGCCACGATCACACCAATTATTTTGAGTTTGATTACCGTTATTATTTGAAAAATTATTCCGGTTCTACTTGTCGGACTTGTTTCCCCCATGAGCTGTGTCATAAAGGTTATTCCCATTGCCTTCCCAGTACTTGCCAGAATTATTTTGTTCCTTGGATTCTTTATTACACTACCCAAGGTGGTTCTCAACACACTCGGTCTGCTTTACCATGCCAATAAAGTTGTCAATTGTGCCATCACATTTCCCAATCATGCTCCTCTGATATTCAGCCATAAGCCTTGTAAAACAATGCTTCATCAATTCTTTTTCCGTATATGGGTCATCAAGGAACCTGTTCTTTTTGATTAGCAATTCCAAGAATTTCTCTGGGTCTTTGTACCCTGCACTTGCCATATCTTTTCCGAATGCTATTTCCTCTTTAATTCTCTCTTCGGTATGAGTGGACCAGTATGCCGCAAGAAAGGGGTTCTTGAATTCTTCGTACGATCTGCAACTGCCTGCCACAGATCACATGTGTTCAGTGATGCTCCCTTGCATATGCCCACAAATGAAATCGAGTTTATACTGCAAAGGCCATGAAGCAGGCAGAACTTTCTCGAATTGCGACATAAAAGACTTCGGGTGGAGAGATTTATTATTTTCCTTATACACTTGAAAATTCTGCACAGAGAGAAAGTGCTTTAAGCCAAAGGACTCATATGTCTGCTCTTCCCTGTGGAACATTTCTCTATTGTGAACTTGTGTAGGGTGCTGTCTGAAATCAACTGTTACACACCTCCTTGAATCAGCTGTTTCCTGAAGGTGTGTGTCAGTGCGTTGGAGACGACAACAATTGTCTTCCCATCGAAATTCTGTGGACGAGTGTGATACAGGTTCACTGCATGGAATATTTCCCCCCCTCGAATCAGAGTCTGATTATTTGCCACCCATTGTGCTTAGAGTATAGAGTCGGACATGTGTTGCACATTATGTATGATATTTTCGTTGTTTACTGCTCTGGCAGTCTCAGATGAGTTTGATGAGAGAAGTTGTACTTCTTCCCATGTAATTTTGACATGCCACTCTAGTTCATCATGTACCTTATCAATTTTAACCTGTTCCTCTTTAATACTCGAGATTCAAGATTGTTTACTCTTAAGTTCCTTGATCTCTTTTGCTGTATTTGATAACTTCTCCTGTGTCATGCATACAGTACTTTTGCCCTGTTCTTTCAAAGTATTTATAACTTTTTGTTCACCTGCAATCTCAGTTCGGGATTTGACTGCCACTCTTTTTGCTACATCAGCAATTTTCTTTGCTCCGCTGGCCTCATAATGAGCCAACGTTGCATCCTTCTTCGCCTCCAACACAATTTGTTTTGCCTCGGTGGCTGTTTTGTTAACCATTTCGAGGCTCTTCCATATTCTGAAAGTTCCTCCTTAATATCACCTACAATTTGTTTATGTAGTTGTTTATTACTGTCCTGTAGTTGTTTCTGACTCTCTTGCAAGAATCTTATCAGATCAACAATTTGTAAATCGTCATGTCCACTTCCTGGTGTTTATGTCCTGGAAAGCACGGCATTATGCCTCTTAGATGCGGAATATGATGCTCCATCGTCACTGTTCACATAAATTTTACTGGATTTATGGGTTGTGTGATGTAACATCTCATTGTCTATTTCACTCTCACTTGATTAGGTGTATGAATCCCTTTGAGAAGTGCTTTCCCCTTATGCGATTCTCTTGAAACATCATGACTGTGACGTGATAAGTGACATTTCGGACAGTCTGTCTCTACCAACTCGTGTTCCTTGCCACTCATTTTGAAATCTTTCATGTCTTTATTTGCACTTATAAGCAACCGAGCTTTGCTTCTTGTTATCATATACTTTAATCAACAGACAAAACACAAAATTAATCCTTCTCTGCGTATAATGATACCCTGAGTGAAATGAACAAATGTATAAGCACAAAACATATGGACATACTAGCCGCCTATAATCTGAACAATTACTCATGAAACATATATATTAAATTGCCCTCGAAAATATTCACACTTCTGACAACTCAGTTAAACAATGCCGTAAACAATACTGAGTGGTGCAGAACCCACAGACACTTTGAATGCTGAAAAATAACAGTCATTACGCGTTGTGCATGTAAATTAAGTACAAATACTATTTTTAAGGGCCTGATCACTATGTAAACGAATCTAGCTGCTTGTTAGAAGCATCCACTGCCCGAAAAATCCTGTGGCAGGAACACCATGTGTAAGATGTATTGTAAACCCAACATGACTTGAGCCATTTGTAGCATTCAGTGGCCAAGTATGCTTGATCATGATATATCTAATTCATTAAATATGCAAATGATATGAGATAGAATCAACTATATATTTATAGATCTGATAAGTTTGGGTGCCACTATGTTTTACAAAACATAGAAAATATATTCCTGACCTAACTGAACAGTGGCATACCACAGCAACACGACTAAACAATAATAATAATAAAATTCTATCATGAATCAATTTATGAAAAGATAATCAGATCAATCCTCATACTGCCAATAGAAACAAACTATTTTCCCTCCAAAATGGTAACTGGGGTTAGATAAATAAGGTTACACAAAATTGGTAAAAATGTCATATATTGTCAAAAATGTAAAACCTAACCAAATACAATTGTATCTAAGTGTCACACTCTGATTACAAAAATTTAATATATATTTCTCCAAATACTTCAAAAAATGAATATAAACTCGTACAAATAAAATTGAAAATTAATTAAAATGACTGGCTATATCGTTTAGGAGCCTATCATTGAAAGTCAATATAGAAATAGAACTCATTATTTCATCCCACTCTGAGTGAAAAGAAAAAATATATCTACAGCAAATTATCCCATTAGAGTCAAAGAGCTGAATCCTAACCAGGACTGGAGCAGTACAAACAAATACTATACCATACACTGGGTGACGGTCGTGCCTCAGCGGCGTCAATGTCAGAAGTCTGGTGCAGCAGCTGTATATTCTATTCATGAAAATACTATCACTTCACCAAGCAGAGATGTGGTAGTATTTAATTTAACATCAGCTTCTGTGCCCACAGACGAAGGGAACAGTCACAATCAATAGCCTGAGAATATCAGAGGATATTGGAAGTACTGATGCGGATCAGTAGCAATGAACAGATGACGTATTTCTTGTGTCAAGCAACAGAAGAGGTAATGTCATAAAAGCAACAAGCCTCCTTCTTTCTCCTATGCAAACACCACCTCCACAATCTGAAGGCAGAAATAACAAGATAGTGTGAGCTCACGAGAGCAGCACACTGCAGGCAAAATTCACGTTAATAATAGAGCAACAACAAATTGCCGAAGTGTGGTCACACCCAGCAAAACAACACTCTGAAAACACAGATACATGTAAACCGCAACTGTGGAGACCAACATGACAACGATACAATGCACGCAAGAGCGGAGGCTACCATTCTTGGTGGCGGAGCCTCCCCGAGTTCCTTAAAAAATTAAAAATCTCATCTCCACAGCCCAGATCCACCTGAGCATGCGGCCACACCTTACTCATCAAAGAGCCAATCTCGTCGACCTGCTAATGGCCTTCCCAATCAGAATGCATGGCCGGGAGTTGCATACAACAAAAATGAGAAAAAGTAGCAACGACAACCAATAGCGGAGTTTGCCACCAATAGTTCTTTAACCTCCTCCCAACACACACAACTTTCTCATGCCAAGTCATGTACGTCCGTGCAATACTAGGAAATTCTTTGCAAATTATCACTAGTCGGCATCTTGGCACCTATTTTTACTACTGCTGAAGACACTGTCCTGCTGTGCCAGACAGATTTCACTTCACAGAGACGCGAACTTTAAGTTTCCTGATATTTATTAAATCGTAAACTATGCCACTTGCTACTGACAGTTTAGGGAGGGAAAGAAAGCAGGGCATCTGGCAACCATCGAACGTTTTTCCTCTCCTACTCGCACAGCCAAAGAAATGACATGGCACCAGACAGCCACCAGTTGCTCTAAACAGCTAACGCATTGTACGAGCTCACACCAGAAACCGCAGGTAACCGGCAGTCAGTCGTGTTGCTGTGCGAAACCGACCGGTCCACCCCAATGCTGTAGAGGGACCCCTCGGAGCTGG
Organism: Locusta migratoria; assembly: GCA_026315105.1. Taxonomy (NCBI): domain Eukaryota; kingdom Metazoa; phylum Arthropoda; class Insecta; order Orthoptera; family Acrididae; genus Locusta; species Locusta migratoria. The sequence continues at coordinate 456,580,195 of CM048746.1, forward strand.
CACCACACTGGATTCCTGTGATCTAGCCGACCGCCCAAGAGTCTTGAACCATGCTGCTCTACAACGCCAACTCGACAGTAAGGAAAGAATTTGTAATCAGAAGCACTACATCAAAAGGAATAACTAAATAAACCAATACACCTGAATCCTAATGCAATTCTCCCAACCCATAGCAGAATCTAGAAACATGTAAAAATAAATTAATTTCCTGCAATGAAAATCAAAATTAAGCAATTAAAATTATAAAGAGGCACATTAAGCAAGAAATAAGAAAATTGAAAGACAAGAATGACCAGCAACTTTCAACTGTTGAAGGTTGAGTTGCATTCTGAGACTCAGGGTGCTTGTTTCATGCCAGGGCAGTTTCTGACAGGGTCACTCTACCACAGATAACCTGGTGTACCTAGAGTCCACAATCTGCAGAGCCTTTTCCAGGCAGTGTAATGTCCTTCCGGTTTTTTACTGTTGTTGTGAAAAGTGAACTTATGTTGTATGTAACAAACTGTTTTGACATGCCACTAGTGTGAACAATGTTTGCAACCAGAGACTGTATGAAATTGCAGAAAACAATTATCTTTTATTATCTTTGTAAATAATTAATATAATATGTATGTACAAAAAAGAATTCCTTCTGGTTGCTTCTTGTTGATTATTATTGCTTGTTCATCTTGTTATTAGACATTGTATTAGGAGAAGTGTGGTTAAATTGTTTTTTCTTATGGCAATGGAACCAGTTATAGTAAAGGTGTGTAACATTCCAATATTCTAAAAGGCCTAAAGCTAACAGAACTTAAAACTAAACGAGTATCATTAGAGCGGCAGCACCACCACCACCTTATGGCCGTTTTTTTTTTTTACATGCAGAAGGCTTATGATATGACCTGGTGACATCACATACTCCCCACATTACATGATTGGGATCTCCAGGGCTTGCTCCTGATTTTTAGCTGTCTATACCTTTTATGTTCCAGTTGGTGCCACCCATAGCACCTCTCACGTGCAGGAAACTGGGGTTCCTCAGTGTCCTGATTTGAGTGTCCCCTTATTTTTAGTGGCCATTAACAGCTTAGCAACAGCAATACGGTCATCAGTATTTCCTTTTCTCTATGCTGATGATTTCTGTATCTCATTTATATCACCCAGCACCCAAGTTGCCAAACATAGATTACAAGGAGCCATTCAGAAGGCACAGTCATGGGCTCTTGCCCATGGCTTCCAGTTTTCCCCTGCAAAGACATGTGTGACGCACTTCTGTTGGCATCGGATGGTTTACCCTCAACCCCGAACTTTCTCAACAACCACCTATTAGAGGTTGTGGATACTCATAATTTTTGGACTCATCTTTGACCTCTGGCTGATGTGGCATCCGCACATTGTTCTACTGAAAGAGGTGCTGGTGCCATCTCATTGTTCTATGCCACCAGGGCCATACTGGCTGGGGTGCTGATCATTCCACATTGTTGCAGTTATATGCAGCACTAGTACAGTCACATCTTGACTTTGGGTGCATTGCCTATGGTTCTGCATCACTTTTGGCACTGAACAATTGTGATAAGTGTATTTGCAAAACAGAGAAACCTAACCTAAATGCCAAGAACAGTGATGTAAACAATGTATACAGTAAAAACTCGCTAACTGATAAAATCCAGTGCTCAAAACCGTTAACTTTCGCTGCTTGTGAAGAAAAGCATAGTGAAAACACAAATTCAGGATCGTTAATTTCCGCAGATCGTGAAGAAGTGCAAAGTGAAAATTTAAAACCCAGGAACAAATATCACTGGACAAATGTTGTATACAGAAAAAGCCGAAATAGTCATCATAAAAATGAAACGGAATATGAGAATGATGAATTTCTCATACTAGGAGACTCATTGCTAAAAAATATTGCTGTACCGAACTCAAAAATCGACGTTCGACCTGGGATCAGGATACATCAATTGACTAAACACCTAGATAACATCCGAAATGCAAACCACGAAGCTACAGACGAAGGTACATCAGTCTACAAGGGCGTTTTCCTTCATGTAGGAACAAATTCTTTACGTAGCAGCAGTGATGAAGAAATCGTTAACGAAAGTCTAAACCTCATTCAAGCGGCCAAAAACACATACAAGAATTCCAGAATAGTAATCAGTGGCGTGATCTACAGAAGGACAGTGAGTGACTCTTATATAGAAAGGATAAACAATAACATCAGATAGATTTGTGATCAGCTAGGAGCTATATATTTGTAAATCCTAATAAGTTCTTAAGTAGCAAATGTCTGGGGAAAGATGGTCTACACTTAAATAGATTGGGGTCAAAGGTTTTCAGCAATATGTTCGCTGATATTTGTAACATTTTAAAACTTAAGGGAAACTAATAAGCAGTACTGGGGATGACAATGCACACTATGTACCTGAAAAACGAAATCTTTCTTTTCTGCATTATAATGTGGAGGGACTAGGCAATAAGTTGGATATATTTGAGCATTATCTATCAGACATTGCACCTCACATACTTGTTGTTAGTGAACATCAAAAATCTGCTGAAAACCTACACTTATTTAAAATCCAAAACTACACACTATCTGGTTTCTATTGCCGCACTCATCAAGGTGGTGGTGTAGCTATTTACCTTAGAACGAATTCCTTAATAGAATACTACAAAAATATAACTTGGGTGAAAGAGTTTTCTTCAGATCTTCACTTTGAAGTAGTTGTTATTAAGTTAAAATTTTTGGCTGTTGTATATTATATCATAGCATTGTATAGATCTCCAAACGGAAATTTTGAAATTTTCTTGAATTCCCTTGATTCAGTTTTATCCAAATTAGCTTCTAATCAAAAATATGTCAATGTTGTACTCCTAGGGGACATTAATATCAATACCTTGTTAGATACTCAAGAAAGTAAATGCCTCAAGGACTGTATTTACTCCTATAGAGCAAAAGATTTGTTAGGAGATGTACCAACCAGAGTAACTCCCACCAGTATAAGCTCTATAGATCATGTTATCACCAACTGTGAAAATATAAGGTCAGCTTGTGTAGTAAATGGTCACATATCAGACCATCTAGGCCAACTATTAGCTCTCAAGGGAGATCCAAACACCAAACCAAAGAAACTCTATGAATACAAAAGAATTCTCTCTGATAGCAACATTACCAAACTAAGAGAGAGTTTGAGCTATGAATCTTGGAATTCTGTATTACGTGCCCAAAGTGTAAATAATAAATGGAACACCTTCCTAGATGTACTATCTTTCCATCTAAACAAGACAATTCCTATCAGGAAGATTAATATAAACAAGAACAATACTTCACCTTCCAGACCTGTAGAACTAGATAATTTTACCAGAGAACTAAAAGAAATAATGCAGGATATGTATTATGTACAAAGAGAGACAAAATCCAAGGAGCACATAGATATGTACAAATATTATAAGTACCAGTATCGCAAGGAAATCAAAAGATTGAAGGCTGAAAAGATCAATTTAAAAATCCAAAATTCAGATTGCATCTCTAAGACTTGCTGGACATTAGTAAATGAAATAAGAAATAACCCCACCAAACTAAAAAATAATAGCAACATCCAGATAACTCAAAACAATACTGTCATTACCAGTCCTCAAGATATTAGTAACAGATTTAATGATTACTTCATAGATGTTGTAGAAACTGACCCCTGCAATACAGATAAATCACCTTGTCGATATCAAGCTGAAAACAACCCTGACTCTAATAAGCTCCCTGAAGTGGATGTCAATGACACATTGCAGCTCATCAGAGAATGCAAAAACAAAGAATCTTCAGGATGGGATGAATTTTCCCCTTATTTACTGAAACAATGCCAACACAATCTGGCATATCCTTTGACACATCTCATAAATAGTGTCTTAAAAGGAGGAGTGTTCCCTGATACACTGAAATTAGCTATTGTGAAACCTCTGTACAAAAAAGGTAATAAACATCTAGTAGACAACTATAGACCACTCGCTCTAACTTCTGTTTTCAGTAAGTTAATTGAGAAATTAATACTTAAGTACATGTTAGATCATTATAGCAAAGAAAATATCCCGGGAGACTTTCAGCATGGCTTCAGGAGTGGTCGTAGCACAATGACAGCAGCATTACAATTCATGATGAAAGCTCTCGATAAAATTGATGAAGGTTATCAAGTAGCAGGAGTTTTCTTGGATCTCTCAAAGGCATTTGCAGGGTTGACCATGATCTTCTCCTGTCAAAATTAGCCAGAGATGGCATCAATGGAAAACTCATGCACCTTGTTACTTCTTATTTAAGAAACCGAAGCCAGTGTACGACAATCACACACAATAATGGAGATACAATAGAAACACATAAGTCAAGGGTCAGAAAGATTAAATTTGGGGTGCCACAGGGATCAATAATAGGTCCTTTCTCGTTTATTTGTTATGTCAATGACTTCACAAGTACTTTCGATAATTAAAAATCGATAACTATGTATGCAGATGACACTTCAGGCCTTGTTTGGGGAACTGATACGAATGATGTTGGGTTAGAAGTTAAAAAGTTTATTGAAACTGCAAAAACAAAATTTGAAAATGACAACCTAAAAGTCAACCTGCAAAAAACAAACATAATTTCTTTTAATTTAAGTGATTTACAAAGCAGTATTGATTATCATGGTAGTAATACAATAGGGAAAGTCTGTAGTGAGTGTAAATTCTTAGGCATAAGCATTGACAGCAAACTCTTATGGATCCAACAAATTGATAATGTGTGTGCAAAAATAACATGTAATCTATATGTGTTGAGAAGAATAGCTCCATATGTAAACATTAAAACGATGAAAACTATGTATTTCGGCCTAATACAACCCTTTCTTTCATATGGACTTCTATTATGGGGTTGTGCTGCCAAAACGCATGTAGATAGGGTTTTTAAACTTCAAAAGAGAGCACTGAGATTAATGGTCAAAGTAGATTCTAGGATTTCTTGCAAGAGCTTGTTTTTAGATTTTAAAATTATGACTGTTTACTCTATGTATACATATGAATCAATTTTAAAAACTGTAGAAGATAAGGAATATACACTTCGCAATAACGAAGTCCATCAGCATAATACCAGACAAGTACAAGATTTTCACATTCTCAGTAGGAGACTGAAAAAAACTGCAAAAAGCCCATACACTAATGGGGCAAAATATTATAATGTTCTGCCAAAAGAAATAAAGCAGTTAACAGGCGAGAAATTGAAGAAACATTTAAAAGCATGGCTCATTGAACAGTGTTTATATAGTTTACCTGTATAAAACTACTTGAAATCTGTGAATATATATAGGCCATATAAAAGTTGTATTGTATACTTATAAATATAATTGTAATAACAAGTGCTATGCATGTGTATTCATGTTTCAAGCAAATAAAATTACCAAATTACGTGCTGGATGCCATTCACTGCTGCGGGATTCGCATCACGACAGGTGCCTTCTGCACCAGCCCTGTGAACAGTGTACTTGTGGAGGCCAGTCTCCTGCCTTCGCAGAACTGCTGCCAGAAGCTGCTCGCAGCCTGTGCAGCCCATGTGCATAGCTCACCAAGTCATCCAAACTATGGTCTACTTTTCTCCAATGTGCTCATCCGTCTCCAACAACGAAAACCCAGATCAGGTCTTACAATTGCCGTTTGCTTCTGATCTTTTCTGTTAACTTGGGCCTTTACCTCTTCCTTCTCCATGTTGGATCTGCACACGTACACCTCCTTGGTACATGCCGAAGCTGCGTACTCAACTGGACCTGGCCCACACACCCAAAGATTTAGATCCTCCAGAGGCACTCTGCCATCAGTTCTTTGCTGTTGTAGCAGAGTTCACTGGATATGACACTGATGGTTCAATGCTCATGGCAGCCATATCAAACACCACTTTCTGCCTAAGGGCTGCAGTGTCTATACTGCAGAGGTAGTAGCCATTTACAGAGTTCTCGTGCATATGCATACTGGCTCAGGTGAGTCTTTCCTTATCTGTAGCGTCTCCCTGAGAAGCCTGTGAGCTCTGGACCAGTGCTACCTGTGTTCTCCTCCGGTGTTGGCCATACAGGAGACCCTTTCTGCCCTTGACCGATCTGGGCAATTGGTGGTGTTCATCTGGTCTCCGGGTCATGTTTGGTATCCCAGGTAATGAACAAGCTAACAAACTTGCAAAACAGGCTCTCAGTGAGTTCCTTCTGGAGATTGCCCTCCCAGCTTCTGATCTTCATGCAGTGTTGTGCTGTCATGCTTATAAGGTTAGGGGCACTGAGTGGCATATCTTGACTTTGTCCAACAAACTTCAGGCTGTACAGGAGACCATGGCTGTGTGGCATTCCTCCATGTGGCCCTCTCACCGGGACTCTTTAGTCCTGTGCTGGCTCTACATTGGCCATACTTGGCTAACCCATAGCTACCTCCTTTGTGGTGAGGATTCACCTTAGTGTCACATGGCTCCCACTTGACGGTAGCCCACATCTTGCTGGATTGCCCTATTTTAGCCACCCTGCGGCAGAGTTTCAATTTTCCTGCACTTTCAGCCAATGTTTTATGTGATGATGCCACAATGGCTAATTAATGATGGTGGTTTTTACCACTCTTTAATAAAGCTTCACTTCAGTCCAATGTCTATGTTCCTCTTGTCCTTTGTCCTCACATTTGAGGTAATCTTGTTGCCATAGGATGACCCTTCCTCTTTTTAATCTCATGGTTGGTCCACCACAGACATTGACTTTTCTGTTCCATTTCTTGTCATTGTTCAGTGTTTCTGTGAGATTGTCTAATCCTCTCTGGCTTGGCAGAGATACATGCAGTATCTCTGACGTCCACACTCCCGAAACACCACCTTCATGACCTAGGTTGTGAACTATCTTTCCCTTCTGTTCCCATCCTTTCTTCTTCCCTTCTCTCCCACCTGATGAAGGAACTGTGTTCCGAAAGCTTGTCCTTTTTGTCCCCTTTTTTCTGTTTCTTCTTTTGTGTTATCATTGGCGGTACAGCACAAAGGTAAGTACTGGCCAGCCATTCTATCTCATTTCAACAATATTTATCATCTCTGAGGAGAATTTTCATCATTAATCAATTATTATTATTATCTCTTGTCAACTTCATTGACATTTTACAGTTTGAGTGGGATTTTCCTCCCATTATTATTCTTAAGTCTCCTTGCATTTATCTACATTTATGCCACTTCTTATGATGCCCAATAATAGAATGGGGGATGGATGACTTCTGTAGTTTTGTCTCCTTAAAACATCCAACAACAACAACAGCAGCACCAGCAGCAGCAAAACGCCTTGGTGATGTAATGAAAAACATTGTTCCGAACTTTACTATGCATATGATGGATAGTGCAGACCCATGACTATTTACTTTCAAAGTCATAATTTTTGTAGTATGTTATTTGATCATTTTGCTGATGACTGTGTAGCCAGTTTAATTAAAATTAGTTTCCAAGGTTTTTAGATCTGGGAAATTCTGAGGTGAAGTATTTATACAGCACACTTCAAATCTGTTACATTATGCCATGTAAACATAACACTCACTTTATGCTTTAACCCTTAAAAAAATTAGTTACCTCCTTCAGAAACAGATCTATAAAATGTCAGAGATTTGGGGCAAATATTTCAGTAAATTACAAATTGGGTAGTGAATCAAATGACATTAAACTATATGATTAAAGATAACGTCAAGAGTCTCTATGCTGAATCTGCTGAATTGCCACTGTCCTACCAGAGAGAATCGTCCTCAGTCATTATGCAAGTCAGTTGTCATCCATGCATGGCCACCCATCCTAAGAAGCTTTATTTGATGATTCACTTCATCATCACTATGCACTGAGTCCTTCTTCCCTAATACCTCCTGGAGTCAGCTTTTACAAACTTCTTTGGCATCTTGACTTTATGCTTCCTGCCACACCCCCAATGGGAGTAAGCTCTTCCCCATCATGGCTCTGTCCTGAGGTCCTCATCAACCTCGACCTCATTTATCACAGCATGTTTATCGCTCTTCACTCAGAGCTTTCAAACAGTATCTTCACTTACACTGATGGTTCTAAGACTGAGCACAGTGTCAGGTGTGCCTTTGTGCTTGATGACTTTTCTTTACAGTATAGTTCCCAATACAACTGCTCAATCTTTACAGTGGGGCTCTTTGCCATTTATCGGCCCATGCAGTACATCAGGCAACACCGGCATTCTAAATGTGTCATATGCTCAGACTTCCTGAGTGCACTCCAGAGTCTATGTGTGTTATACTCCATCCACCCCATAGTGCAATGAATCCAACAGTGCCTTCACTCACTTACTGATAATGGTGCCACTGTTCTGTTCCCTTGGGTCCTGGGTCATGTTTGTGTGTCAGGGAATGAGGTCGCCGATGCTGCCGTAAAGGGTGCACACCAACCCCTCCTCCCTTTCTTTCATTCTGCTTCATATTCTATTCCTTCAGCTGGCCTGTGTGCCCTCCTTTTCAGACATGTGGTCTCACTTTGGCATGTCATTGGTCTTTCCTTCAAGGAAACAAATTTAGGGAGGTTAAGCCTCTCTCTATTGCCTGGTCGACTTCCTCTTGGTCCTCTCACTGTGAGGTCATTCTCACTCGGCAGCACATAGACCACTGTTGGTTCAGCCACCACCACTTAAGTGGTTTGCCTGTTCTTTTTTGAACCAAGAGTGCAACAGCCTTTGCTTTCTCAGTAGATTTCTAACATTATTATTATACCACGGTGGATCTTTGCCATCCTTAATCAAATTTATAGGCACATTTCTCTCTAACCTTTTAGTTAAAATGCAATTAAATTTAGACCTCAATTCCTATACATCCATTGTACTGGAACTAAATAATGTCCATTCATTTTCTAAATGTAATGCTAACAATTGCTTATTGTCTCTTTCTAACAAAAACATGCTCCTACCCTTCCCAATTGGTTTATTAACTTTGGTCACTATTGACATTATGACAATATCATGTTCACTGACTCATGTCTCTAGACTGACATTTTTAATAAGTTCAGGCCTGTTTGTTGCTAAAAGGTCTGAGGTGTTGAGTGAATATTCTTTTTCTTCCCCTTCCCCTCCCCCCCCCCCCCCCAAGTTCATTATGATGACAAAGAGGCTACAATCACTCATTTGGTGAAGATGCAGAAGGTTTTTGTGGATTTGAATGATGAATTGCAGAAACATAATCAATGTTAGACAAAGAATATGACTATTTTAATGACTTATGGGATATGCTTCTATCTAAAAATCAAAGTGTGAACCTTTTGACAGAAAAATTATGCACTCTTAAACTGTGAGATCAAAGTATGGTTGAATCACCTGCATTTGTTGTATGCAATAATGCAAAGAAGTTTCAGTAAAATTAAGAAACCAAGAAAGGATACTGAATAAAAAAACATTCATTGTAGTATATGTGGAATAATTGTGATGAGGTCCTACATCCATGGCTGATAGTGTAAGTGTGTGTCTTTTTTTGTGTGTCTTTCGCAACTCGTATTCATGATGTGTTGTAAATGGTACTTATTATGGTGTTGAATTCCAACCTGGAGTTGCAAATCATTTAATTGCTTGGCAGAGGGTTTATTAAACTGTTTTCATATTATTTGTCTAGTGTTCCATTATCTAATTAGCACAGGGAAAGGAGCTCCTAAATATTTGTTTTTATCTGATTTTTCTTATCTTATTATAATAATCAAATCTCCCTAAGTAGCTGGATGCTAACAAATATGTTTGCATTTAGAGGAGAAAGTTGGAGAAAGAAATTTCATGAATAAATCTCGCCGGAATGAGTAGTGTCTTTATTTTAATGATTTTCACCTCAACTCAAGCATAATTTCTGTGACACTCTATCCCCATTTTCACAATAATACAAAATAAACTGCTCTTCTATGAACTTCCTCTAAATCGGCCGTCAGTCCCACTAGGTGGGGATCCCACAATGGGCAGCGATACTCCAAAATAGAATAGCCAAGTGTAGTGTATGCAGTTTCTTTAGTAGAACTGTTGCTTCTTCTAAGTGTTCTGCCAATGAAATGTAGCCTTTGGTTCACCTTCCCCACAAAATTTTCTATGTGTTCTTTCCTATTTAAGTTGTTCATGTTATTTGTAGGTATTTTGTTGAATTGACGGCCTGTAGTTTTGACTGATTTATCATTTAACTGAAGTTTAAATGATTTCTTTTAGCGGTCGTATGGATGACCTCACTCTTATCAATATCACAATTTTTGCATCATGCAGATATATTATCTAAATCATTTTCTAGTTGCTTTTGATCTTCTAGTGACTTAACTAACTGATACACAACAGAATCATCCTGTAACAATCCATGAGAGCTGCTGAGATTGTCTCTTAAATCATGTATAAAGACAAGTGAAAGTAAAGACCCTGTAAAATTTCCCTGGGGAATGCCAGATATCACTTCTGTTTTACTCAATTAATTTGTCAGTTACTACATACTTGTTCTTTTCTGGCGGAAATCCAATTCCAAATACACAACAATAGTGCTTTTCCATAACTAAGCAGCTTAATTAGAGTACACTTGTAGCAAACAGCGTCAAAAGCCTTCCAGAAATCCAGAAGTGTGGATTCAATTTGAGAGGCTCTGTTGATAGCACTCATCACTTCATGTGGGTAAAGACTGAGCTGTGTTTCACAAGAATGCTACTTTCTGAAACTATGTTGACTTTTGGTCAATGTGTCATTATCTAAGAGGTAGTTAAAATTGTTTGAATAAAGTATATGTTCCAAAATCCTGCTGCAAGCTAGTGTCAGTGACATAGTGCAATTTTCCAGTCTTTGAATATAAATCTTTCACTGAGCATATTGTAACATTTCTGCTATGTTGCGAACTCCTAAAAATCAGTTGCCAACATAGAAACACGAAATATCTGACACCTAAAGTAAAACTTATTACCGGACATGTGATATTTCACATTTTCACCTTCTGTTTGAAATTCTATTGACACTATTAGTAAAACGCTTTTAAGAAATAGTACATTGATTTAACTATAACTTTGGCTATCCTTTTACGTAATTTTCAGTTTTTAATACTTTCGTAAATAATAGCTGCAAACACTAAAAATGCATTACACTTAGTTTTGGAAATTGCTGAACCTATATAGATACTAATTTGTATAAAAACAACAATGCTACATGTTATAAACTATTGCACAACATGATTTCATATATACCTTTTGTTTAAATAAATTAGGGCAGACCATGTTTTATATATCACTAGATCCTAAATTAAATACTGATAATTTTTCATGCACTAAAACTAATAATCCGTTTGGTACTAAGAAACTATCTTCGAAATTAACAAAACTACGACAACCATATACAAATCCGTATTAATAAATATTTTGACCGCAAACTGAAACACATTAAAATACCATGTGTCAATAATATTACGCCTACACACTATTGGCAAAACAAATATGTGTGCATTTCGAAAACACACATAATGTAAATAATTTGACGACTGTAAACACTAGTCAAAAGGATGACGTTAAATTTGTGTACTACATTTAAATACAAATATCATGAAACAAGTACATACATTAACATAAATGGTCAAAGCTTAAATGTAATACTTTAATTCCTGTATTTTGGCATATTTGATGTAAAAGAATATTGTTTAATTCTGAATTGCAAAACTTTGTCATCAATGTTATTACGCAGTTGTGTGGAGGGATGTTTGAGAGAAACCACTGTTTAAGTCAGTCGGTTATAGAGTTTGTGAGTGGCCAGAAACCTGTAAGCAGCTTTGTTGGCTTGCTGCTGCATTTCTTGATTGTGCAATGTTTAAGTGGAAATAAAATCGTTTCCATATCAACTAAGATGGATTTACTTTATGAAAATATCCTGTAAAACCAAATTCTTTAGTGAATGCCGAAGATAACTCACAACAAAATGGACTTCAGCCAGCATATAAGATAAGTTCAACTTCACCTACAGTGGAATGATTTCGTTATAGACTGAGAACTAATAAACATTTCCGTGATTCAGGAATATATTAGGGCTCAGTTTGAGTCATTCCGAAAAGAGGTGATGGACGTTAGAATATGGTCGATATGATAGCTAGGTATGGAGTTACTGCATCATAATACTCTGAAAGGAAGCTAATTGGTATACTATCTGGACCAGAAAATTTGCTTTTGTTCCGTGATTTGTTTCTTTACTATTCCAGGGGTATCTACTTTTAAATTATAAATGTTGGCAACGGTTTTTGGTTACATTGCCTTCTTTGGTGAAGGAATTTTGGAAAGATGTGTTTAGCAATTCTGATTTAGAAGAATGCCATCTTTTGTATCACCATTCCTATCACATTGTGAAGGTATTGTGTTTTGCCACTAGTATACTTTACATATGACCAAAATTTCTTTGGATTTTCTACAAAATTATGTGACAGGGTTTTGTTGTGGAAACTATTATAAGCATCTTCCACTAAATTTCACACTAAATTTTGAGTTTCTGTAAAATATTGCCACCTTTGGGGGTTTTGTGCCTGTTAAAATTATGCTGTTTCCTTTTCTTTTGCAGGAGTGATCCAATCAGTTTTGTGTACCAAATCAGGCAGCTTCCACTCTTTTGTTAATTTCTTTGGTATAAATCTCTCAATTACTGTAATATTATTTCTTTCTATGTAGTCTAAGCCAAATATGATAGTTAGTTTCAAAGAACTGGAGACTCTCACTTAGGAAAGTGTTAAGTACATTTTTATCTGTTTTGTTTTTAAATAGATAAATTTTTCTTCTAATTTTGGTGGATTTGGAATTTCAATATTCAGTTTTGTTGTGCTATTTTTCTGAATAAAGTGCTCACTTGGTCTCTATTAAAGAGAACAAAAGGTTTTGCATGAGACTTGCAACAAAGGTGTTAAAATTGAACAAAAATTGTCTAGAGAAAAGATGACTGATTATGCCAGTCATTGTCTATGTTCTTGACATATACATTATTAAACCAGCACAACCAATTCAAGTGAATTAAGTAAAATTGTCAGATATATTGCAAGTTTGTCATGAGATACTTGAGATCAGCACAAGCATCACATGGAAGGGTGCAAAGAATAATTACCTTTCCCTTCCTTTCCCATTCCATTTTGCTTCTTTTTCTCCCTCCTCTCCACCTGAAGAAGAAACATAGTTTCAAAAGCTTGTTTAATTTCGTCCTTTTTTCTTTGTGTTACTATCAGTGATACAGCAAAAAGGTAAGTACCGGCCAGCCAATCTATCTCTTTTGAAAAATAATCTATCATCTCTGTGGAGAATTTCCATCACTAAGCAAAGAATAATTCTGCAGTCTATGTGCACTGAAAAAAACCTCGATTTCCATCCAGGAATCAAATCAATTGAGCAATGATTACTGCTGAACAAATGCATGCTGATATGAATGGAATTAAGTCTCCAGAGTCTCTGAGGAAAACCCATTACTGCGTGTGTTTTGAAAATGATTTCAGCAAATTTTGAAAAGTATTCTTCCTGAAACAGAAGAATGACATTATCACTGTTCTGGAACAGTTTCTGAATGAAGCTAAGACAATGGTCATACTGTCAAACAATTCAGATATGATGGACCAAAAGAATTCAACAACGAAGTCTGACAGTTACTGGCCAAATATAGGCATAGAGCACTGCATTACACTACCACACACACCACAGCAAAATGGTGTTGCAGAAAGAGGAAACTGCACCATTGTGGGGTGTACTCATTCTATGATGAACCCTTGTAAATTGTCAAAGAATTGTGGGCAGAATCATGTGATATTGCTGCATACCTCCTGAAACAAATCTCCATATGAACTGTGGTTCAGAGGGCCAGTAGGCAGTTTGAATCATCTGATAATATTTGGAGCAGAGTAGTATGTGCATCTGTACAAGAATTTTCACTCAAAATTTGATGAAAAGGTTGTGCATAGACATCTGCTTGTATGTGTGAATGACAGAGATGGCAGTAAGGTCTGGATTCCATTCAGGACGAGGTTGTGCCAAATAATGTTGTAAATATTCAACCCTGAATTTGTATGAAATGTGCACACTATTATCATAGAATTTCAAGTTTTTCATGGTGAAACTATTCTACAGTTAACCTAATTGGATTCTGTTGAAGAGAAGACATCAGAAATGTCAATCACAAAAAGAGAAAAATATTTAAGTACAGAGGGAGAAGATTTGAATTCTGTGTCAAGGTTCTGAAGGAAGTCAATTATTGAATGACAGGACAGAAGGTTTAATTGAAGAAGAAAAAGATGAAAGTACAATGTCAAGTTCAGGAGGAAGTTCTAACGTCCATCACCCCTTTTCGGAATGACTCAAACTGAGCCCTAATATATTCCTGAATCACGGAAATTTTTATTAGTTCACAGTCTATAATAAAGTCATTCCACTGTAGGTGAAGTTGAACTTATCTTATATGCTGGCTGAAGTCCATTGTGTTGTGAGCTGTCTTCGGCATTCACTAAAACATTTGATTTTACAGGATCTTTTCGTAAATTAAAACCATTTCAATTGATATAGAAACGATTTTATTTCCACTTAAACATTGCACAATCAAGAAATGCAGCAGCAAGCCAACAGAGCTGCTTACAGGTTTCTGGCCACTCCAAAACTCTATCGAAGACTAAACAAACAATGGTTTCTCTCAAACATCTTTCTACGTAACTGCGTAATAAGATTGATGACAAAGTTTCGTAATTCACAATTAAACAATATTCTTTTACATTAAATATGCCAAAATACAGAAATTAAAACATTACATTTAAGCTTTGACTATTTATATCAATGTATGTACTTGTTTCATGAAATTTGTATTTAAATGTAGTACACAAATTTAAAGTCATCCTTTTGACTAGTATTTAGTGTGCTCCCCGTGTGGAGTTTGCTGGTCTTCCATCGGGCACCTCCCCAGGTGGCGGATAGGAGAATGCTCACCAGATATGGTGGGTACCGGGGAAATAAAATACCCGGGGTGGACCAAAACCAGCAACTGCTGCCTTGTAGTATGATATTGGCTTATCAAAGGCTAAAGGAAGAAAACCTTGAATAGAAATTACCTGGTCCTCCAGGTTGGGGGTTGTGCAGTGGGCCAGCTCCTCACTCACATAAAAATATAAAATGCTAAAAAACCTAATAATATGCCTCGGAAAAATTGGAACTGTGGACGACGAACTGGCGATGAAAAACGGAAAATGATGTTTGGATGCTGGAATGTGCAAGGTATTTCCACTAAAATAGATTTACTACCTGCAGAACTTGACATGTTCAACATCGATGTTGTTGTACTTTCTGAAACAAAGAGGAAAGGCAAAGGAGAAGAAGAACTTGACAATTATGTACATATCTGGAGTGGTGTATCGAAAGCTATAAGAGCCAAAGCAGGAGTCTCCATTATGATACAGAAAAAATGGAAAAAAAGAATCACAAATTGGACATTTATCAATGAACGTATTATTACTGTTGAAATGACATTATTTGCCAGGGAAGTTGTGATTATTGGAGTATATGCACCCACGAACGATACAAAAGATAAGGAGAAAGATGCATTCTGGGACACCCTCAGAGAGACTATTGAAAAAATCCCAAGGAGAAAAGAACTGATTATCATGGGAGACATGAACGGAAGAGTAGGAATTAGAGAGTCGTGTAAAATAGTAGGAAAACATGGGGAGGCAGAATATAATGATAATGGAGAAAGACTGATTGATATTTGTGCACAATTTGATCTAAAAATTACCAACACATTTTTCAAGCACAAGGACATTCATAAATATACTTGGCAACAGAACACTAAGGAACTTCGTTCTATAATAGATTATATTATCATTAGACAAACAAGTAGTTTCAAGGCAGCAGATGTCAGATCTTATAGAGGAGCCCAATGTGGATCAGACCATTATCTAGTAAAAATGAAATCTTTCTGGCCATGGAAGAATGCAACGAACGACACAAGTAACATAAATAAAATGAACTGTAGTGAGAAAGTTCAAAATGTACATTTTAATATTGACAGCCTACAAGACGAAAGTATAAGAACATTCTTTAAGGCCAGAATGGAAAGGACACTAGATGAGTCATTTGAAGGAAGCACAGAAGAAATATACGAATACATAAAAACTAAAGTGAAAAACGTAGCATCAGAGGTGCTGGGCATAAAAGAAAACAACCCCAAACGTGCAGCAGAGTGGTGGTCAGAGGAAATAGAAACATCAGTTAAAGAAAAACGAAATGCATTCGTTCAGTGGTTGAATGATAAATCTGAAGGAACAAGATCTAAATACAAGGAAAAAAAGAATGAAGTGGAAAAGAAAATAAGGTTAGCAAAGAATGAAGCATGGGAAAGAACATGTGCCAACGTTAATAGTAAACTGGGTTTTGGGAGAGCGAAAGAAGCATGGTCAGTATTAAAAGCGCTTCGACAAGATACAAAAGGCAAATCCAATCTTCAACTGGTAACACAAAAGGAGTGGGAAGAATATTTCAAAAAATTATTGAATGAGGACAGAGACGAATATCTAGAGGAAGGAACAGTGGAAGAAAATGAACATCATGATGATGAGATCCAAATTTCAGAAAGTGAAGTACTTCAGGTCTTAAGGACAGGAAAGAATGGTAAATCACCTGGACCAGGGAATATCAATATGGAGTTTCTGAAGTACGGTGGTGACAAAATTGTAAAACTGATTCTGCAGTTATTCAATAAAATGATACATGGAGATTCTGTACCTAAGGAGATGAAACTGGGTTATATTAGTACCATATTTAAGAAAGGGGATCGCAAAATTTGCTCGAACTATCGAGGAATTTGTGTTACAAACACACTAATGAGGATTTTTGGGAAAATAATTAAAAATAAACTGGAAAAAAATTTTAGAACCCAACAAGAACAATGCGGTTTCACAGCTGGTAGATCATGTGTAGACCATATTTTCACATTACGACAGATTTTGGAGAAACATAGAGAAAAATCGAAAAATGTTGGACTTATTTTTATAGATCTAGAAAAAGCGTATGATACTGTTCCAAGGAAACTACTCTGGAGAGCACTACATATGGCAAACATAAATACATCTTTAATTAAAATAATAGAACAGATGTATAAAGATAATATTTGCCAAGTGAAAATTGGTAATACACTTTCACAGAAATTTAGAACAAGCAAAGGTCTGTTGCAAGGCTGTCCCATGTCACCAACATTATTCAAAATCTATATAGATATTTGTCTGAGAAAATGGTCACAAAAATGTAATAGTATGGGACTAGAAATCAGAGATGGAGTTTATCTACATCATTTATTATTTGCTGACGATCAAGTCGTCATAGCACAAGACGGGGAAGATGCAAACTACATGTGTAATCAACTAGCAATAGCATACAAAAATTGGGGTCTGAAGATTAATTATCAAAAAACAGAATACTTGACGAATGATCCACATGAACTACGCATAGAGGGAAAGAAAATAAAAAAAGTTAACACTTTCTGTTATTTGGGGTCCATTTTAGAAACTGAGGGAAAATCCGACTCAGAGATTAATAAAAGAATTAGCAGCGGAAGAAAGGTAATTGGAATGCTCAACTCAGTCCTATGGAGCAGAAACGTGATGAACAGAACAAAAAAAATCATATATAAATCTATATTTGAGAGTGCAGTTCTGTACGGAGCGGAAACCTGGACCATAAACCAGAAGCACAGTAAGAAACTACAAGCCGTAGAGATGGATTTCTGGAGAAGATCGGCCAGAATTTCCAGGAAAGAAAAAAGAAGAAACACCGAAATAATAAAGAGGATGGGAATAATAGAAAGAATAGATGAGGTGATGGACAGGAAGAAATTACGGTGGTACGGACATGTACGAAGAATGGAGGACAGCAGAATACCGAAGCTGGTACTGGAGTGGCAACCTGAGGGGAGAAGAAGAAGAGGACGACCTGTGACCACCTGGATCAAAAATGTACAGCTCACAATGAATAGACTGGGCGCAGAAGAAGAGGACACACAAGATAGACACACGTGGAGAAATATAGTGAATAATTAGTGTAAAACCTTACGTACTATGTGTATTCATTTCTGGGCGTATTAGTATGTTGGAGGGAAACCTCTGTAATGAGGACAATCTCAATAATAAAAAATTTAGTGTGCTCAAATTATTTACATTGTGTGTTTTTTCGAAATGCACACATATTTGTTTTGCCAATATTGTGTAGAGGTACTATTATTGTGACATGGAATTTTAATGTGTTTCAGTTTGCGGTCAAATTATTTATTAATACGGATTTGTATATGGTTGTCGTAGTTTTGTTAATTTCGAAGATAGTTTCTTAGTACCAAACGGATTATTAATTTTAGTGCATGAAAAATTATCAGAATTTAATTTAGGATCTAGTGATATATATAAAACATGGTCTGCCCTAATTTATTTAAACAAAAGGTATATATGAAATCATGTTGTGCAATAGTTATAACATGTAGCATTATTGTTTTCATACAAATTAGTATCTATATAGGTTCAGCAATTTCCGAAACTAAGTGTAATGCATTTTTAGTGTTTGCAGCTATTATTTACGAAAGTATTAAAAACTGAAAATTACGTAAAAGGACAGCCAAAGTTATATTTAAATCAACGTACTATATTTTAAAGGTATTTTACTAATAGTGTTAATAGAATTTCAAACAGAAGGCGAAAATGTAAATATTACATGTCCGGTAATGAAGTTTTACTTTAGGTATCAGATATTTCGTGTTTCTATGTTGGCAACTGATTTTTAGGAGTTTGCAACATAGCAGAAACGTTACAAAGTGAATTATTAAGTGACAAAGAAGCAGCCATGAAAAGAGCAAACCTAAATGGAATACCAGTGGAGACTGTATGTACATGGTTGGAACACCAATCATTAGGGTCAAGGATCCAAGCTTGTATACTGAAGCTTCGCAATCTAGCAGTAAACATCAGTGGCTGAATGCCACGAATGAGAAACTGAAATCATTCAAAGAGAATAACTTTGCACCACTTGGACTCTCAATTAATACAGGACATTATGGTCTGCTTCCACTTCCCTACTATTTTCTAGCCCTAACTCTGCATTCTCTTTCTGCTTACTAATTCTTTGCACTTTTGTCTTAATAACTACTTTACTATCATCATGAAAAACAGCTTCATTTACCTCAACTTTCTCATCACAAGATCTATCACTACTCTCACTACTACTGGTTCCTGAACTGGCAACAGTATCATTTCCTTCAAACAATTTACCACCTTACCTGTATACTACACAGTTGAGCATAATGCCTTACGCTTAGGTCCTTCATGTTGTATTAATGTTTGCCCATTATCATTAGATTCAAAGTCATTAAATTCTTTACAGTTATCAATAGAAACATTGCTATTACCAGCACATGCACTAAACTAGGCATCTTCTACCTTTCTCTCTTCATACTCAATTTGTACAAGTTTAAAATCCATATACTCAAATTTTTCTGTCACAGATACCGAATTTCCTTCCACTTTATCCTCCACAGTGCCCAAACTACTTTCTAATTTAGATTTTGCTCGACCAATTTGATTTTCAAGTACTTTTTTATCCTCTTTTTTTCACATAAGGTAATTATATCATGGTTAGTTACACAGGACTTACCAATTACATTTAATTTTAGATTGACATTTTCTTATGTGCGATTGTAGACTTTCTCAGCATATTCCATTAATGAAGTCTTCTTGGGTAATCAGATGGGTGATGGCGTCGTCTTGTCGCAACATTTCGATGAGCTTCGTGCTCATCATTTTCTGGTGAAGTGACAGGATGTTGTATGCCGCACACCTTATAGAGTTGCTGTCCGCTGGTTACCACTAGCGTCAGTGTCCGGCCAATCAGGATCCTTCAGAATAACGCACCGTGTGCCGGCTTGTGGCCAATCGGATTCCTCGGATTCCCAACATGAATCAAAGGTGTTTTATAGATATGTGGATGACGTGTTTGTTGTGTGGCCTCATGGCAGAGAGAGCCTGCAGGAATTCCTGAGCTATCTTAATGGCATACACGACAACTTGAAATTTACCATGGAGGTAGAGGAAAATTGATGCCTTTCCTTCTTGGATATTTTCATAAAGAAGAATCCAGATGGTACGTTGGGACACTTGGTGTATAGGAAGAAGACACATACAGACCTATATCTGAATACTTCCAGTTGCCACCATCTAGCGCAACGCAACTCAGTACTAAACACACTTGTGCTAAGAGCCAGGTCCATATGTGACAGCCAGAGCCTGCTGCATGAGTTAGCACATCTGCAAGAAACCTTCCAAAAAACCTGCTACACCGAGACACAAATTAGACGTGCCCTTTGTACAGACACAAGGCAGGAGGAGATACCAGACAAAGACCAAGAAGAAGGAAAAGAAAAACATGTAGTGTTACTGCTGTATATTGGACCACCAACAGTGAAGATCACTAGAATTCTAAAGAAGCATAAAGTTACGACCTACTTCCACACACTGCGAAAAGTTAAAGAAATCCTTGGCTCGACCAGGGACCAGCTAGGGCTGCAGATGCCGGGCATCTATAGCACTGAATGTGAATGCAGTATGGAATATATCGGGCAGACACAATGTTGCATCTCCCAACACCTTACTGAACATATCAGGAATGTACGACTAGAACAGGCAAATAAGTCTGCCGTAGCAGAACACAGAATTTTCAAAGGTGCACACCTTCGAATTCGAAAAAACAAGGAAGTTGTGCAGTGCCAAAGGTTTCTGGTACTCAATTTTCAAAGAGGCAGTGGGGATACATTTGCAAAACAACTTGGTAAACCAGGACAGTGGCTTTCAGCTCAGTGCAGTGTGGAATCCCACAATTGACAAAATTTGTCAGAAACTCCTCGACATGCGGCAGTGTCTTCCAGAGGAGCAGCATGGGCCGCCGGCCTGAACGCAGCAGTGGCTTCTGGAGAAACCCAATTGGCCACCGGCCGGAACACAGCACATTCTTCCGAAGAAGCCTGATTGGCTGGACACTAGTGGTGACCAGCAGCCAGCGACTATATAAGGTGTGCGGCATACAACATCCCATCACTTAGCCAGAAGATGATGAGCGTGTAGCTCATCAAAACATTGTGACAAGATGATGCCATCACTTGGCTGACTACCCAAGACGACTTCATTAATGACATTTTCTTCTACAGTTTTTATTTTATTTTCGCAACTAGCTTCTGTTTCAATTTTCTTATTGGAATCCACTAAAGTACTATTTACCGGAGCAACTTCCTGACAAAAATTACTGACTTTACTTTCAATTTTATTATAGTTTTCATTGAGTTTCTGGCTTAAATTGCAACAGTATTTATTCATTATCTGGCGTCTTTCATCCAGTTTCTGACTAAACTCATGAAGCAAATTATCCATTTAATTACTGAGCTTTTCAATTACAAACCATGACTTTGCCCAAACCGACATTTCAAAACTATCACATTTATCATCCATGGTTGATTTTCTAAGAACTTTACCTTAGAAATACAATGTTTTCTCAATAGTGATCAGCATCCTCATCAATGATGTACACCACTGCTTTCAATGCAATGTCCAAGGAACTCAAACATCTGCTACATCTCCAAACTTCACAGCAGAATTTCTCCCATTTCTTTACAATCTGTCTCAGAATGCTGATTGGCTACTTTTCCATGATGACATTAATGTTGTTCCTCTAGTGTCTGCCTCTCAAAGTAGATTTTTTTGTACATGAGCAGACGTGGGTAATAGTTTTCAAAATAGTCTTGAAATAACACTAGTGTATGCAATTGTCCTTTGCTTGACATTAATGATTTATGATTATGTACAGATGCTCAATAAAAATGAGTAATTCTGACTGTTGCTGTTGTTGTTGTGGTCTTCAGTCTAGATACTGGTTTGATGCACTTCTCCACCGTACTCTATACTGAGCAAGCCTCTTCCTCTCCTCATAAGAGTGACAACCCCCATCCATTTGAATCTGCTTACTGTATTCATCTCTTGATCTCCCTCTGCAGTTTTTACCCTACACATTTCGCTCCAATGATAAATTCATGATTCCTTGATGTCTCAGAATGTGTCCTACCAATTGATCCCTTGTTTTAGTCAAGGTTTGCCAAAAATTCCTTTTCTCCACAATTATCTTCAGTACATCCTCATTACTTATGCAATCAACCCACCTCATCTTCAGCATTCTTCTGTAGCACCACATTTCAAAAGCCTCTATCCTCTTCCTGTCCACACTGTTTGTCATCCAAGTTTCATTCCCATACAAGACAACACTCCACTCAAATGCCTTCATAAATGACTTCCTTATGTGTAAATTAATATTTGATCTTAACAAATTTCTCTTTTTCAAAAATTCTTTTCTTCCCATTGCCATTCTTCATTTTATATTCTCTGTACTGCGACCATCATGCATTATTTTACTGCTGATGTAACAAAACTCATCTACTTCCTTTATTGTTTCATTACCTAATCTAATTTCTTCAGCATCGCCAGATTTTCTTAGACTCCACTCCATTACCCTCGTTTTGCTCTTGTTAATGTTCATCTTATATGCTCCTTTCAACTCACCGTCCATTCCGTTCAACTGTTCCTGAAGGTCCTTTGCTGTCTCTGACAGAATTACAATGTCATTGACAAAACACATTTTGTTCACCTTGAACTTTAATTCCTTCTCCAAATTTCGCCTAGCTTTCCTTTATAGCTTGCTCAATTTACAAATTGAATTACCCTGGAGAAAGACTACAACCCAGTCTTACTCCCTTCCCAACCTCTGCATCCATTCCATGCCCTTCAACTCTGATAACTGTTGTCTGGGTTTTGCACAAGTTGTAAACAACCCCCCCATTCCCTTTATTTTACTCCTGCTGATTTCAGAATTTGAAAGAGGGTATTCCAATTAACACTGTCAAAAGTTTTCTCCAAATCTACAAAACCTAGAAACGTAGTTTTCCCTTTCCTTAATCTATTTTCTAAGATAAGCCATAAATTGAGTATTGCCTTCTGTGCACCTACATTTCTCATGAATCCAAACTGATCTTTCCCGAGGTTGGCTTCTACCAGCTTATCCATCCTTCTGTAAATAAGTTGTGTTAAAATTTTGCAACCATGAGTTATTAAGCTGATGGTTCTGAAATTTTCACTCCTGTCAGTCCTGCTGTCTTTGGAATGGGGATTATTACTTTTTCTGAAAGTCTGAGGGTATTTCTACTGTCTCATACATCTTACACACCAGGTGTAATAGTTTTGTCATGGCTGGTTTTCCCAGAGACTTCAGTAGCTATGAAGGAATGTTATCTACTCCAGGGGACTTGTTTCAACTTACATCTTTCAGTGCTCTGTCAAATTCAACTCTCAGTATAGTATCTCCTATTACATATTCATCTACTTCTTCTACTCTTCCTACAATATTGTCCTTAAGTTCATTTCCTTTATAGAGCCCCTCTATATATTCTTTCCATCTTTCAGCTCTCCCTTCTTCGCTGAGATCTGGTTTCCCATCTGGGTTCTTGATATTCAGAGAGCTGGCTTCCTAGTCTCCAATTTTTTAATTGTTTTATTTAATTTATTTTATTTTATTTTTCTTTTCTTGAGGCGGTATCTACTTTTCTGCTATTTCTACATTCTTCTACATCCTTGCATTTGCCTTCTAGCCAATCCTGCTTAGCCATTTTTCACTTCCTGTCAATCTCATTTCTTAGTCATCTGTACTACATTTTGCCTGTTTCATTTACTGCATTTTTATATTTTCTCCTTTCATCAATTAAGTTCAGTATTTCCTATAATGTTCACAGATTTTTTTGTAGGTCTTGCCTACCTATTTTGTTATCTGCTGCCTTCACGATTTCATCTCTCAGTGCTACCCATTCCTCTTTTATTGTTTCATTTCCCCCATATTTTGGTCAATTGTTGCCTAAAGCTCCCTCTGAAATTCTCAATAACTGCAGGTTCCTTCAATTTATCCACAGCCCATCTCCTTATTTTCTTACATTTCTGCAGTTTTTTTTCCAGCCTACAATTCATGACCTGGGTATGCCTTACAGTTTAAAACCTGCTTCTGAAATACATGTCTTACCATTATAAAAGCTATCTGGTACATCCCAGTGTCTTCTGGTCTCTTCCATGTATACAACTTTCTTTCATGGTTTTTAAACCAAGTGTTTGTTATAACTAAATTATGTTCCATGCAAAATTATACCAGGCAGCTTACTTTTTCATTTCTTTTGCCCAGTTCATATTCACCTACTATCTTCCCTTCCATTCCCTTCCTTTCCCTTCCTTTTCCTACTACTGAATTTCAGTCTCCAATAACAAGTAAGTTATTTAATTGTCTGAATAGTTTCCTTTACCTCCTCATACATTTCTTCGATCTCACTTCATCTGCAGAACTAGTTGGCATATAAACCTGTACTACTGTGGTTGGTGTTGGCTTCATATCTATCTTGACTATGATAATGCGATCACTGCACTGTTCATAGTAGTTTACCCGCATTCCAATTATCTTATTCATTATCACACCTATTCCTGCAATACCTTCAACTGATTTTGTATTTATAATCCTGTACTCGCCTAACCAGGAATCCTGTTCATCTTTCCACCGAACTTCACTAATCCCAACTATGTCTAACTTCAACCTATCCATTTCTCTTTTAAATTTTCAAATCTCTTTTCCCAATTAAGGGATCTAACATTCCAAGCTCCAAGTCGTAGAATGCCAGTGTTGTCTTTCCTGATGATGACAACCTCCTGAGTAGTCCCCGCCCGGAGATCCAAATGGGGAAATATTTTACCCAAGAAGATGTCATCATCATATATTCATACAGTGAAGCTGCATGTGCTCAAGAAAATTAACAGCTGCAGTTTCCCCTTGCTTTCAGCTTCTAACTACTTTCCTTTATTGCCAAGAAACACAGTTTTATACAGTCTTATACTGACAATCACAGATTCGTCACCAAATCGATGCTCACTCAACACTGCCTAGATCCTGACTAACTTTGGTGTGACTATGATACTTATATATCTTTTCAACAAATGAGCTCATTATAGTGATTAATTATGAGATGATTTAACAAGTAAATCTTCTAGAATACAGAGAACTTGGGTGACTTCTATTAGAGATTAATGAACCATGGTTTCAAAGATCACAATATTTTATATTAGTAATTACTTTAAGAGGAGTAAAAACTTGTGAAATGAATAATAATGTACTAATTTTATAATTAACATGAAAACAATATATCCGAACAATTACAATGAAGAAGGGATTTCACAACTATACACAATTCTTATTTTGAATTTGTTATAACTAATAACACACCTATGCACACTATGTAAGCTGTGACCAACACCCAAGTCTTGAATCATCTCATTCAGGTCTGAGGACACTTAATAAAAACTATTACCAATCCCATCCCTGCTATCGTACAGTCATGAAGGACACACATGTTCATTTACACTGGCGAGAATCATACTGAATTAAAGCAGCCACAGCTGGGCAGGCACATCTCTTAAATGGCTACTTGGCCAGCAGGGTGCAGCGCAATAGCCCAGCCAGTGCCGCACAATGGCCAGTCCTGGTAACGGGAGGTGTGCCGTTCAAACATACGTGCCACGCATTTCCACAGTCCTCCACCTTCATGGTGTAATCTCCAGGGTTGCCAAATGCACCCACGCTACGTCCATGGGGGATGCCTCGTACATGTCTGGGTGCCAGCTTCAGGCTGGTACTAACCCATAAGGTCGATAGTGTCCTGACCTTATTTGCCAGGAGTGGCTGGTACCTCTTTGTATTTTGCTTGTGATTACTGGAGATGAGGGTGCACCATCCGATCCCAGCACTGAAGACAAAAAAGGAACAGTTGCAGTACTCCCAGGTTGGTTCATGTCCATTTCAGGTGTCAGGGTATCCATGAGTTTGGGAGTGGTTGCACCCCCTCACCGTCAGGCGCTGAAGGCGCAGACAAGGGTACCAGAGACAGTGTTGCCCATGAGCATGAGGGTGTGACTGCTGGAACCGGTGCCAGTGCAGGAGAAGGAAAGGCACCTGTACAACCGACAGTGCTGCTCGGGCGGGCATGGCACTGAGCACAGGAGCTGGTGCAACCAACAATGTCGGCATGGAGCATGTTGGTGGACAGGCCCGGGAGACAGTGTCGGCAGAGGTGGCGCTTGTGCATCGGCTGGGAATCTCAGGCACAAATGATCCCAGTGATGGCGAAGAGTGCCCACAGTAGTATCCACAGTTCAGAGGCAGCTCCCAAGACATGTCTTCATCGTACCCAGCAGCCAACGAGGATGTCGGCCAAAACCTTGCACCTACCCAAGAGAACATAATTACCTGGTGATCATGCCAGAGCACTCACTTGATGGCTGGGACAACAAATGGAAGAGAGTGTGAGGTTGCCTGCCATGAAGTAATTCTGCTGGGCTGTATTCCCCCACTGGCCCGAATCAATAGGACATCAAGAAATGGATAATGGCATCATCCACAGGTCAGAAGGTCACATATTTATATCTTTGAACTGGTGATCATGCCAGAGCACTCACTTGATAGCTGGGACAACAAATGGAAGAGAGTGCGAGGTTGCCTGCCATGAAGTAATTCTGCTGGGCTGTTTTCCCCCACTGGCCTGAATCAATAGGACATCAAGTAATGGATAATGGCATCATCCACAGATCAGAAGGTCACATATTTACATATTTGAACTTTAACTGATGATGAAATGGAGGAGCCATAATGTGGTGAATAATTAGATGAGTACAAAAATCTTGAAAAACAGAAAAAGTGAATGGAGTAGCATTATCCAAAACAAGTGTAATTGGAAAACCCTCCAAGGTGGAAACTTTAGACAGTGACAGAATAGTTACAGCACTGGACATGGTATGACAACAAAAATGTATGGAAATCTGAATAAGTATCCACAAGAAAAAACCAGGAGTTAAGGAAGGGCCTTGCATAATCCATGTGACTTGTTCCCATGGCTGTTGGGGGTGTGGCCAAGAAGAGAGACATGCCCGAGGTGCCACCTGTTGTGAAGTGCACAATGAGCAATTATCCACCAGCCTCATAATGTCACCAATGATACCACGCCATAAAACATGTTGGCGAGCCAATGTTTTCATGTAGGAAACTCCCCATTGTCCTTCATGAAGCATCTGAAGTACTTTTGAACTAAGTTCCACCGGGATCAGTACCCACATAGATTGTCTGTCTGTAGCCAAAAGGAGAACCCCGTCCCATTCAGACAGATGAAAACGGAAAGAATAATAGCTGCAGAGGGGATCTTAAGCCCTACGTGGAGGGGCGTCTGGCCAGCCCACATGAATCTAGTGAAGAACGTGCTGCAGCACCAGATAGGACGTCACTGCCTTAGCCAAAAACTGTGCAGTAATAGGAAAACCATCAACAGTAGCCTGAGCTTCCTCATCCAGATAAAATCTCAAAAGTTCTTTTCTATCAGAGTCAGGATAAGGACCTGCCGGTAAGCAACATAATGCTTCTGCATTAGCATGTTGCGCTGTCGAATGGAAATGGATCTCATAATTATAACGAGAAAGAGAGAGAGCCCAACGCTGCAGTCTATGAGCTGCTTTGTCAGGAAGCGACACTGTAGGGTGAAATAGAGAGACCAAGGGCTTATGATCAGTTATGATATGGAATTTCACCCTATACAAGTAAACATAAAATGTCTTCAAAGCATACACAATGGCTAAAGCCTCTTTTTCAATTTGAGAGCATCGTTGCTGGGTAGCCATCAATGTCTTAGATGCTGTAGTGGATCAGCCAGTGTGGATCCCTTCAGCAGGGTAAAGTGAAGCACGGCGGGTTACTGAGACTCTCGAATAGCAGCAGTGATATCGGATATTTCGATTTAACATAAATTTTGATCAAAGTACAATGTAAAAGGAGAAAATTAGGTTTGCATCAAATACAAAGCATACTTACAGACATTGGTTGTGATTTTGATGATAATAAAGATTAATTGTGGCATTCCTAAGAAAAACGTTGGACCGAACATTTGAGAAACGTTCATAGTGAATAAGGAAATAAAAATGACATTATGACAATCCCCGTTTAATCTGGGCCACCGTCATAAATATTAATTTAATTTGAAACTTAGACACGAGTTCAATTTTAGAATTTTTATTTCTATCACAGATTCGTATTGTACAACAGCACCAAAACTAGTCAACAACAACCACTCCATCCTAGAGGTGCTCCATTCGTCTGAGTCATATAGAGTTAATGACAATTAACACTGGCACAACAATGGCTTGTAATTATTGGTATACAATTAAATCTTTCAAAATACAATAGTCTGATGAAATGTAAACTATAAAATCGATACTAGATCTTTAACTGGATAGAAACCATAAGGCAAAATAGTTTTATGTTACAAGAAATTGATAAACTACAGCATTATTTAACAATAGGTTTGTATTAAATAATCAAACTTCTAGAACATACTATACTGTTACTTGAAATTTGTAAATAATGCTTGACAATCAATCGTGAATAATTGTTTAATTTACTAGATGTACTGAAATTTGGTCAGGCCATAAATACTACTAACTTTATTGGAATTTAATAAAGGAAATAAAATGCAAAGGATTCTTAGAGGTAGAAGCAATGTGGTTGATATAAGGTAGAAAGGAAGAAAACTGGTATCCTGAGCTTCACTATAGGAAAAAAGGTACCCTGCACTTCAATAGACCATGGCTCATGTTGTTACATTACAATATTAATTATAATTCACTTGCAGATGTGACTGTTATATTACAAAGACTGTGTAAAACAACATAACTTACATTGTAATTAGGCTTGCTGTAATTAAAAACGAAATTTCGTGTAAGATACTAATTGTTCGATTTTGTGTTTGTAAATTTTGGAATGACAAAGATAAAAAAGATTTTAAAAAAGTCACCAAAACACTTTATTTACTGTTACGTAAAATTTATACTAAGATGAAAATAATATGCAGAAAATATAATTACACAAGAATATTATTAATACCAATTTTTCGTAGGTCAGACAGTAAATTATAGATTGATCATGGTATTAACAACATAGACGAAGATTACTCACCAGGCGAAGGAGCACAGGTGTGACAGCATAACAAATAAATAAATGAATACACACACACACTCACAAACGCAAGCTTTCGCAACCCAGTTGCTTCTTCAGGCAGAAGGGAAGGAGAGGGAAAAGGAAATGATGAGCGTTTTAAGGAAGGGGGTAAGGAGCCATTCCAATCCTGGGAGAGGAAAGACTTACCTTGGGGGAAAAAAAGGAGGGTAAGCAAATGCACACACACCCACATATTCACACAGACACAAGTACACCGAGGAAGACATACTGTAGAAAGCAAAGAAGTTAAGAAGTTAGACAGAGATACCACTTGAGGCAGAGGCTCTGTCCAGAGAACCGATGCAAAGATGGTGGGTGGGAATTCGAATTTAGCGGAGGTTGACACCAGGTGGGCAACGGGAAGAGAGAATATGCTGAAGGGCTAATTCCCATCTTCTGAGTTGTGAAGGATTGGTGTTGGTGGGAAGTATCCAGATAACCCGGACAGTGTAACACTGTGACAAGATGTGCTGGCCGTGCACCAAGGCATGTTTAGCCACAGGGTGATCCTCATTACCAACAAACACTGTCTGCTTGTGACCGTTCATGTGAATGGACAGTTTGTTGCTGGTCATTCCCACATAGAACGCTTCACAGTGCAGGCATGTCAGTTGGTAAATCACGTGGGTGCTATCGCAAGTGGCTCTGCCCTTGATCGTGTACACCTTCCAGGTTACGGGAGTGGAGTAAGTGGTGGTGGAAGGGTGCATAGGGCAGGTTTTACAACAGGGCCGGTTACAAGGGTAGGAGCCAGAGGGTAGGGAAAGTGGTTTGGGGATTTCATATGGATGGACTAGGAGGTTACGGAGGTTAGGTGGTCGGTGGAAAGACACTCTTGGTGGAGTGGGAAGGATGTCATGAAGGATGGATCTCATTTCGGGGCAGGATTTAAGGAAGTTTTATCCTTGCTGGAGAGCCACATTTAGAGTCCGCTCCAGTCCCAGAAAGTATCCGGTGACAAGAGTGGCACTTCTGGGGTACTACTGTGGAAGGTTCTGAATTTGGGGGGATCAGGAAGTGGCAGGAAGTGAACCAGTACACCAATAACCTAATAACAGCTTTCACATCCCGCGGCTATCCTCCTGATCTGGTACAGAAGCAAATTTCCAGAGCCACTTCCTCATCATGTAAATTTATGGAGTCAAAAAATAACTTTTAGTTTGCATATTTTGTTAAATCTGTACACACATTGAGGTAATAATTAAAACCTAAATGTAATATCTTAATTCATATATATTGGCCTATTTTAAGAATAAATGTGTTGTTTAATTAAGGACTGCAACGTTTTCATTAATTTTATTATGTGGTTTAAGTGGTGAGGTTCATGTAGAAACCATTTTTTGTCACTCTTGTTTGGACACTTCTCTGTCCTGACTCGCTCTTGTTGAGATGCAACTTCTGTTTTCTGTTCTGTGTTTTGTCACATCTGGAATGTGCAAAAAGATCAAATGTTTTAAAATAATAAAAATGATAAAAACAACTTGATAAGATGTTGACTCTGTTATTAGCACACACATTTCCTTGAATATGGTGTACGGCACTGCAACAGAACGTGGATCGTTGAATACAACGCAATTGCCAATATTCAAATTAAGTAAAAATGTGTGAATCCACCACTTCAGAGTTTCCTAATAATAAAACAGCTACTATTTTACTATTAGGAGTGCGGTTGTGTGGACCTATCATAGAGAGCGGGAAAGGGAGGTAACTTGCAACATGCTGCAAGTGGCCAGTTGGAATAGAGAAGTTGCCAAGAGGGAGGGGTTAGTGTGCCTAGAAATTTTTCCTTTTTGACACATGAACGAGCCCATGCTTGGCAGTCCCATTTAATTTTTTTCTGTGTTCATTGACTAAACCACATAGACGCTTTGATGTCAGGATGTGCTAAACAATGTAGCTTATTGAAGACTTCCCACTGGAGCGGCTTTAGGATGAAATGATGAAGTGCACCAAATTTCATCCATCAGTCCCAGGAACATAGTGTGAATTAGCTTGAGAGATTAATTATGATCCAAAATGAGCCACATTGTTTAGTCATCAGCAGATAGCAAAGCCGCAATATTCAAGAGGTTGGAAAGAGAAGAGACTGCATCCAGTCAAGACAAGAAATCAGCTGTCACATAATAAGCCCCTTAGATTTATCTTATGCCAGTCATAAATTGGGAGATAAAGTCCAAGTGGTGGATTCTGCACATTGGAGGATCATCAGGCGCATTCCAGATGGCGGCTGTTAGACGCTTGAGTTGTGTTAGTACATGACAAGGGTGGCCCTTGATGTGAGTGTGAAAATATTTGATCACCTAATAGATGGTGATGAACTCATGATCAAAGCCTGAGGTCTTTCTTTGAGCATTGTTGAGCTTACGACTGAGACTTTGTTGAATTTGACTAAGTATGGCGCAAGTAGCTGTGCCGCTCATGTCTGTAGAGTGTAATGTAACAGCTTGAGCCTCTGTCTACTGTAGTATATGATACCTCTCTTTATTGAAGCCCAGGACACCCTTCTTTCCTTGTAGTAAAGTTTATGATACCACCTTTCCCTGTAGTAAAGTTTACGATACCACCTTTATTCATTTCTACATTATAACAACTACATTGTTTATGTCACTAAGTATTTACCTCATTTTACTCCCATAAATAAAATCCCATTAATTTTGTAGTAATTACCACTTTTATGGCCATTACTAAATTCCTATAATTTTGTAATACTTATTTCCTTATATTCCCATTATTAAATCTCAATAATTTCATAATACTCATTTACCTTTGTTCCCAACATTAAACCCCATTAATTCCATAGAATTTCTTTTTGTAGTATTTATTTCATCTCAATTTCTTTATTAAAATTAGATTAATTTCGTAGTATTTTTGGGCTGATCAAATGTCAGCACAGATTGTAATTTAAAGCTGTTGCTACATCTAATTGTCATTGTATCTAACTGTCAATCATTGCAGTTAATTGTAGAGTGAATTATTTAACATCAACTCAACAATAAGAATCCTCATTATTATAATAAGACAAAACTATTTAATCATGTATTTGTTATTCTAGTTCCTTCATATTGAAAATTACAAAGACTTGTTGTGTATAAAAGAATCCATTCACATAATTACATGGTGATAATTAAGTAATACATCATATTGTCAATGACTGTTAATAACGTAATAAACAAAAGTTATGCGTGGGTTTTGCAGCTCAGTGTATCTCAGTATCCATCAGTGTTCAATCAGTATCATCTCAGTGTCATCTTGATGCTATTGGAAATAAAGGAGGAACATAGCTGGACGAAGATGTATCATTTAAAACACTCCTTCACAAATTTAGCCTAACTTTGAGTTTACTTTAATGAGAAATTTATAATTAAATGTGGTGATCACCCAGTTCAAATAGGAATTGTCATATATGGTGTTAGGAGCTGCGATGCTGAACAAGAATATTAAAGACTTTCTGTTCCAGTTCGAAACAGAAACTGTAATATCGACAGAGAACTGTAAACCATGAAGCATCTGGCATAAAAAACGAAGAACATTTGTGAGAAAATGAACAGAAAACATTGCCAACATACCACAGTATTGCTAAACGAAAGCTAAACAAAGGTGAACCTGCTAAAAAATAAGACTCCAGTATTACAAAATTCAGCGGAGGAACTTCTCATCTGGACTCCAGAAAAGATAAATAATCATTTTTTTTATCTACTTCATTTGTGTGGTGGAGACTGTTATATTGTTTGCGCGTTATGACAATCCCTCTTTGAATAAGGTGATCGCCACATTCAATAATTAATTTGTTATAAAATGTCAACGTGATGATAAATAATAATTGTGAAGGGGTGTTTTTCAAAAAGAACAAATAGTTCTTCGAAATCCACTTTGATTTATTGGTACAGACAAGATACACAGATCTGGCATACTACTTGCTTGAACTGAACTCTAATTCTTAAGTACAACAACTTACTGACTGACTCTAATTCCCATGCATTACATGTATTTATTACATGATTAACAATGTTAAGTGTTGCATAATTATTACAATGATAATTTATGAATCGGTTCTTTTATAAACAACACATTTATGTAATTTGTATTTTTTATACAATGTCAATGTATTAGTATAACAAATAACTGATTAAATAGTTTTAATAGTTTATAAATGAAGTGAATCCTATTGTTTGGTTGAAGTTAAAAAATCTGCTTTACAATGAACTACAATGTCTGACAATTAGCCATAATGGCAATTAGATGTAACAACAACTTTAAATTACAATTTGTACTCGAATTTTGTCAAGCCAAAAGTGTTATGAAAATTAATCTAATCTTAATAATAGAGAAAATAAAAGGAAATAAATGCTGCAAAATAAATACCTTGAAATTATTGGGGTTTAATAATGGGAACAATGGTAATAGAGCATTATGAAATTAATGAGGTTTGATAATGGGAAAATATGGTAATGGTAATTACAAAGTTATAAAAATTTAGTAATGGGCATAAAAGCTGTAATTACTATGAAATTAATGGATTTTATTAATGTGAATAAAATGAGGTAAATACTTAGTGACATAAACAATGTAGTTCTTATAATGTAGAAATGAATACTGGTGGTATCACAAATTTTACTACAGGGTAGAAAGGTTTAAAGGTGGTATAATAAACTTTACTACAGGAAAGAAAGGCATCCGGAGCTTCATTATATAGGGAATGGTATGCTAAACTACACTATAAGGAAAAAAGGGTATCCTGGGTTTCAGTAAAGAGAGGTATTGTATACTACATTAGATGGAGGCTCATGTTGATACATTACAGTGTGACATACTGAAAGTAGACTAGTTAGCCAAAATGTCAGGCACAGGGAAAGACGACATTGTAATAAACAAGAAAATGTTAGTGATGTGAGTAGGGACGAAAATACACAAGTAGATCCAGTTGCAGAAGAAACTTGGAGTGCTAAATGAAAGCTCAGCTAAAATAGAAAAAGTGGCTAGGAATACTTGTGAACTTACAGAAAATTTAGCAAAATTGGGGAGAATTACATGCGAGCTTTCAGAACATCTAGAAAAAGTGGATAGGAATACTTGCAAACTTTCAGAAAATTTAGGAAAATTGGAAAGAAATGCTTGCCAACTGTCTGAACAGATAAAAGGTATAGATGTTAAATTTGACACAAAATTGAAACAATTAACAAACAAAATTGCTGAATTTAAAGTATCAGTTGAGTCAAAGCATGTCCAGTTTGATGCTCGAATGGGCAACTTAGAATGTAAAATAGGTGATGTAGAAACAAAACTGTTCAAAGGTATCACTGATAATACTGAACATATAGTTGTTTTAGAAAGAGTTGTCAAAACCGAAAGTGATCTCATGCAACAGCATAAAGTAGATGTTGAACAACAATTTCAGGTTCATAGACAGGAAACCCAGTCTAAAGTTGATCATTTAGATGTAAAAATAACCAATGTGGAAAAAGGAGTACTGAAATGTGTAGAAAAATGTGATCAAAATGTAGTAGATTTAAGTAGGAAGGTGTCACACGTACAGGATGATGTGGTAACCAAAATGTTAAATTGCAATCCTCTTAATTTTGGTAGTGTTCACATGAAATGTTACCTGGTGATGGAAACATCCATCCTAAAGATTTCATTAAGTCATGCACTGATAATTTTACCTTTGATATGACAGATAACACTAAAATTAAATTTGTTAAAAGATTTCTTGACAAAGATGCTCTCTCGTGGGCAAATAAAATTGTTGACCTGAACTTATCATATGTAGAATTTGAAAGAAAGTTCTTTTTTTAAAAAATCTGTTCTAGTAGGAAACAAGCTTGCATCAAAAGTGCATTTTTAATGGACCTGTGTACAAAGAATCTGATGGGACAATGAAGGAATTTTGTGAAAAACAGCTTAGAAAATTAGTGCACATTGATAAACCATCATATGATGTAACTATAATTGATGCCTTGCAAAGAAAATTACCTTGGAAAATTCAGAAAGGATTAGAACGAATCCATTGACTTGTTTCTAAACTTTGTAGATAAACTAGATCGTAGAATAGAAAGGGAAAAAGAATTCAACCAAAACAAACACAATAGACCTAGCAATAGAGGGTGGAATAAGCCTAATGATAGAAATAATTATGATGACAGAAATAGAGGTAGTGGGAGAAGTAATGGTAATAATAATGGCAATTAGAGGCCACACAATGGAAGCAATAACAGTCATGGGTTTAAGGGAGAACCGTAGAACATCAGAATAGACAGTGGGGGAATGATAAACCACAAAACTATATTGGTAATGAAAACAGACAAAATAGACAGGAAAACTAAGAGCTGCCCCGGTTCATGACTGTCAGTCGGTGGCTAACAGGTATGGTTAAAATCAGGCTACAACTTTTGGGAAACAAAGCAGAGGAGAACAATTTTGCAATTATGGTGATAGGAATAGAGGTCATGTAGTGAATAATGTTGTGTTTGATGCAAAATTTTGGAAATATGTAAATGATAATAATAATGATGTGACAAATAATTGTGTTATCAATGATTGTGAAGAAATAGAGGTAGATAGTGACAATGTTAGTAATTTGTATGATAATGATAAGAATGTTGAAAATAGAGACACTAATTTGTGTGATCTAGTAGAATTGTTTGATGAAGAAAGGGATTTTAACGAAAATGACTCTATTGAATTAGACAGTATCAATGCTAATTGCATGAGTGCATAGATTCCAAATGCAGTGACTTTGTCTCAGAAATCGAGTTATCAGATAGCCAAGTGAGGAGGTCTGTATTCTTTCTGATGTATTACAAGAACTAGATGGTATGATTCATGTGGAATTAAAAGATGTAGATAGTGAAGTCTCTGATGTGTCATGTGAAATAGGAAATGGAGAGAAAAAGTGTGTAGGTAAGAAATCTGTCAAAGAAATAATCAGTATTGAAGTAAGAGATGTACTCAATGATGATGTTGAAAATAGTGATGTAGTTAACTGTGAGAAGTAATGCAAATAATTAATGAGAGGAAACCAGATAGTAATTTTTGTACTAGCATTGACTATGATAAGTGTTATGACAAACCAAATACTTGCCATGTCATTGAAATAAAACCAAATGATTACTATTATAATGATAAGGAAAAAAGTTATCATGCTAACAATATGAGTTTTGATAAACTAATTGATGACTTATTATATGAAAAGGTATCTAGTAATGATAATGTAATATCTGGTAGTCCATACATATTTATCAAATTAGATAATTGGGAAGGAGAATGCTTGCTTGACACAGGTATTTCCATTTGTAGAATATTCGAACAGCTTAGGAACAAGATATGTAAAACTAAAGACTTTGTAGAGGTACCAGTTGTAGGAGTAAAAATTAAAGGAGCAACGGGAAAATCTAGCAAAACTATCAAGTCACAGGTATTACTGACATTTAGTATAGAAGGCATGAAATTTACTCAAGGTTGTTTAGTTATTCCTGACTTAAGTGAGTCTGTACTTTTGGGAACTGACTGCTTAACCAAAGTTAATATAAATTTTGACTGGAAAAACAAGAAAATTATCTTAACAGAACCTAGTGACAAAATTTGCATACAAACTGATCTACTAACTAGAAATTGTGTAGACACTAGTAATCTGATTAGTAAAGTAAGTTGTAAAACCCAATTTTCTGTATATGATGGGGAATATGTTGAGGGGATTCTGAATTTTATGACTATGCAGATCTAGTTACAAAAAGGTAGAGGAGGCTGATGAACTTGATGATAGGGAAAAAGATCAACTTAAAGATATTCTATGGAAGTATAGTGATGTGTTTAGTGATAAACCTGGAAAAGTAAAGAACTATGAATGTAAAATAAAAATGAAACCACACAATCCTTTCTTTATAACACCGTATGGGATTCCATTTTCAAAAAGACAGGCTGTAGAACAAAAGTTACAAAAAATGGAAGATTGGGGAATTATTCAAAGGGGAGAAAGTCAATACAATAACCCATTAGTCATTATTTCCAAAAAGACAGGAAGGGTAAGATCAGTACTAGATTCGAGACAATTGAACAAGTTCATAGAGAGGTTAACAGATCACCCTGAAAATATAGATGAGTTGCTGCATAAATTTGATCACTTAGAATACATGTCTAGTCTTGATTTGACTGCAGCATTTCATCAGGTTTCTTTAGAATACAATTCCAGGCAATATACTGCATTTCTCTATGGTGGGAGATGTTATGTATATTGTGTTGTACCATTCGGGTTAAATATTTCTGTTGCAGAATTTATAAAGAGCACTAGATCCTGTTTTAGGGAAAGAATTAGTCAAAAAGCGTGTAGTCTATGTTGATGACATCCTTGTAACTGGAAAGTCTTGGGGTGAACATCTTAATTTGCTAGAGGAAGTTTGCACTAAGCTTAGAGAAGGAGACATGTCACTTAAATTGGAAAAATACAAATTTGCTGTAAAAGAATTAAAATTCCTAGGGCACAACATAACTAAACATGGTATTGAACCTGATAAGGAGAAATTAGAAGCTATTGAAAAATTTTCAGCACCCAAAACAAAGAAGCAACTTAAGTCATTTTTTGGAATCTGTGGGTATTATAGGAAACTTGTAAGCAATCAGGTCCTAAATTGACCGTATCTCACAAATTTGCTAAAGAAAAAAAATGTTTTATTATGGGATAGTCACTGTCAGGAAGCTTTTGATGCAATAAAAAGGAAACTGTGTAAAGGAAGAATGTTGTATAGACCTGACATGACCCTTCCATTTTGTATTACCACAGACAGCAATCATTACGGGGTAGGTGTTCATTTGTTTCAGGAAAAGGCAGTAAATGGGGAAATTATTCAGCAGTCTATTGCCTTCGCTAGCAGAACTTTGCAAAAACATAAAAGGATATAAACCATTGCTGAAAAAGAACTATTGGCTATTTATTGGGGATTTTCTAAATTCAAAAATTACCTGTTAGGTCATGAAGTAGTTGTATATACTGATCACAGAGCTTTAATTTATCTGCAGGAATGTAAACTATACCATGATAGGATAACAAGGTGGGCCATGTTTCTACAACAATTTAATTACTCCATCAGGCACATTAAAGGAAAGGATAATGTTGTGGCAGACTGTCTGTCTTGTTTACCTGTTTGCGGCAAGAATGAAGATTTTAGTAGGGAATATGAAAGAGAATTCAGACTAATGTATATCAAAGGTATGAAAGATGAGGGTCAAATACGAAAAATCTGTAAAGATATCAGGAGATGCCAAAATGATGATCAAAATTGGAAATTAGTAAAAAGTTATCTTGGTAAAAAGGGACATGAAAAAGTTGACAAGTATTACAAAATTCATAATGGTATTCTGCTTAGGAAAATGAAAACTGATAGGAATATGTGGAAATTATGTTGGCCAGAACCTTATATAGATATACTAGCTTCAACCCGTGGCTCCGCTTGCGTGTTGATTGATTATGCTAGATAATGCACGAAACGTCAAATCGACTTTTTAAAGAGATGTATTAAAAGAAATTAATTTTTATGCTTTATTTATTTATTTATTTGTATGCTCGTCCTTTCAGAGAAAGAGCTGAAGACATTGTAGCACACATAGACCAAAGATATGGTCTGAGGCATCACATTTCGCTGTATGTAACCTCCTTGCTACAGAGTCACAAACGTCATCGCTGGCCATCAGTCCGTTTTCTTTTCTTTTCTTTTTTTTTTTTCTTTTTTAATGACTTTCAACCACCATATCTTCCACTCCCTTATAGCTATCGGTATGGAACTGCTATGGTGTACAACAGGAGACTTTGGACAACAATTACACACAGACCATTCGTTTGCATTCTGTAGTTTTCGCTGCAGAGCGAAATATGAACACCCACACACATAGAATTTTATATACACCAATAACATTCCATCCCAATATACTGCACCCTTTTATCATTATCAACCCTCAACCTACAATGCAACCAATAAAATCATTTTCAAAGAGTAAATATAATTTTCAGAGAGTAATTATTGTTTCGCATTTCATGTTACGTTCTTCAAATCACTAAATATCTATCGGATCACTATAAAACCATGCCTAAAACCTTCCTCAGGTATAAATTAGTAACTCTACAAATATTTAAGTCTCTGCATCTTGTGGTTCGGACGTGATAAGCATACACCGAACAGACATTCACATTAATATATATAGATAAATAGCTATCCAATCGACATACAACCGTGCCTAAAGCCTTCCCCGGGTAGACATTAGTAACTATACAAATTTTTAACTCTTTATGTCTTTTGGCTCAGACTTGAAAAACGTACACTGAACAGACATTTACATTTATAGATATAGATTAATGAGGTACATACACAAAAGCTTTGGTCATGGTGGAGCCTTGAAATGTATTCAAAATATACAGGAAATTGTATACTTTTACAACATATCTAGAACAGTAAGGACTTTATTAGCTAAATGTGATAGATGTCAAAGAGTGAAAGTGTCTAACCAAAATTGTAAGGTATATACATGCAAAACATTTTACCTAAGGAAAAACTAGAAATTGTTGCCATAGATTTGTATGGGAGTTTACAAAGTCTAAAGGTTTTGTTATATATTTGTCATGGTTGATGTTTTCTCTAAGTACATAAAATTGTATCCACTGAAAAAGGCTGCCAGTCACAGTACCATTAATAAGATTAAATCTGATTATTTTAATTGTATGGGAAAACCTAAGTGTGTGTTGTCAGACAATGGCAGTCAATTCACATCTAAGTTATGGAAGGATTTTGTCACTGATGAGAATATCAATCATATTTTAACATCTGTGTATCATCCCTCCAGCAATCCTGCTGATAAGTATATGAGGGAAATTGGCAGGTTATTCCGAATTTACTGTAGTAAAAATCACTCTGATTGGGCTAACTATGTTGATGATTTTGAATTAATCATGAATAGTCTCCAACACTCATCTACAGAGTTTTCTCCATATGAAATTGTATGCAAGAAGCTACCAGATAATCTCATTAATGAACTAATAAATTTTGCTGCTTGTAAATGTTTACCTCCACAAGAACGAGAAGAAATTGTAAAAGTAGTTATGAAAAAACAAGCTGATATCAGAAAAAAAAGACATTACAGCAAAGGAAAGATGTCCACCTTTGATGTGGGTCAGTATGTGTTAGTAAAAACTAATGAGAGATCGAAAGCTCTAAGTGTTGACTTAAAGAAGTTTTTTCATATCTATATTGGTCCATTCTTGATAAAGGAAATTCTTCACCCAAATGCCTATAGACTTGTATACCCCAAATCAGGAAAATTATTTGGTCTGAGAAATGTGACTGAGTTAAAACTGTACAAATAATTTAAGACAAGATGATTTTGTAGATTCATTGTAGTGTTTTGACGTCATGCTTTATGTATATATTTTGATGTAATAATGTAAGTAGTCTTTACTGTACTGTAGTGTGGGTTTTGATTTATCTTGGGGGAGGGGGGGTAGATTAACAGAATAAAATATGGAATTTTGCCAGTTAATTAAATGTAGATCTAGGTAATCAGAACCTTTTGTATTGAGAGATTTGTACTGAATGGAATATATGTAAAAAGCTTATCTGTAAATATGTATATATTGCTATTATGTTGATCAATGATTAATCTACTATCCGACCTAAAAAATTAGCATAATTATGATTATTGTGTAATTACTTTTCATGCTTATTGTCTTGCTTTTAATATAAATCTTAGGTAACAATAGTTAAAGTGATTTGGTGCCTTCAGCACATTTGTGGAACTATTCACTTGTCGCAATATAAAATTATTGGTAATCTTTAATTATTGCCTGAAATGATATTTAATTTTGCCGAGAAAAGAAAGCTTTAAGTCATTGCCAGAATTAAGTTAATTTTTGAAAGATAATTACAATGAAACATTACAAGTAAAAAAAATCTGTAATTTTTATGATTTCAATACCATTATTTTATGTGCATGTGATTCAGTGTTGTGTTCAAATCAAGGGTACCAGGGGTTG
Organism: Locusta migratoria; assembly: GCA_026315105.1. NCBI lineage: Eukaryota > Metazoa > Arthropoda > Insecta > Orthoptera > Acrididae > Locusta > Locusta migratoria. Next base: position 456,621,318 of record CM048746.1, read on the forward strand.
ACATTCGAGTCATTAGACTGGACATGTCAACAACTTGGTCACCATTGGTTTGACTGAACATTTCCTTATTACAAAATATTGACACAATTGGTGCTATTTCAAATTTAAATTTGTCAAAGAAACAGTGAATGTGATGGTCAAGTCATGAATACTACGATTTAATTTTGCTACATTGATAATCTGTTTTGTTCTCTATTTTCCATCTTGTATTAAGAAATTTGCTTAAATAGTACTGCCCCATGTTCTTTGTTGCAAACACTGGTGGATCTTTTGTGTGTAGCAAGCAACACACAGAAGATCTGGGGGAGGGGGGATGTAATGTAACAACATGAGCCTCTGTCTACTGTAGTATATGATACCTCTCTTTACTGAAGTCCAGGATACCCTTCTTTCCTTGTAGTAAAGTTTATGATATCACCTTTTCCTGTAGTAAAGTTTACAATACCACCTTTATTCATTTCTACATTATAACAACTACATTGTTTATGTCACTAAGTATTTACCTCATTTTATTACCATAAATAAAATCCCATTAATATCGTAGTAGGTATCGCTTTTATGCCCATTACTAAATTCCTATAACTTCGTAATACTTATTTCCTTATATTCCCATTATTAAACCTCATGAATTTCGTAATACTCATTTACCTTTGTTCCCATTATTAAACCCCAGTAATTTCATAGTATTTATTTCGTCTCATTTCCTTTATTAAAATTTGATTAATTTCATGGTATTTTTGGCCTGACCAAATGTCAACACAGATTGTAATTTAAAGCTGTTGCTACATCTAATTGTCATTGTATCTAATTGTCAATCATTGTAGTTCATTGTAGAGTGAATTATTTAACATCAACTAAACAATAAGAATCCTCATTATTAAAATAAGACAAAACTATTTAATTATGTATTTGTTATTCTAATACCTTCATATTGAAAATTATAAAGACTTATTATATATAAAAGAATCCATTCACATAATTACATTGTGATAATTAAGTAATACATCATATTGTCAACAATTGTTAATAACGTAATAAATAGAAGTGATGCGTGTGTTTTGTAGCTCAGTGTATCTCAGTATAAGTCAGTGTTAAATCAGTATCATCTCAGTGTCATCTTGATGCTATTGGAAATAAAGGAGAAACATAGCTGGAAGAAGATGTATCATTTAAAACATCCCTTCACAAATTTACCTTAACTTCAAGTTTACTTTAATGGGAAATTTATAATTAAATGTGGTGATCACACAGTTCAAACAGGGATTGTCATAAGAGATAATGAGCTCTGCATCTGGGTGAGAATGGGTGATAGTACAGGCCAGTAGTTTTCTTAACACAGAGAAAGCATCTGTCAGTGCATGGGTAGACTTTATGCAGCAGCAAGTGCCTGATGTGTGTTTACCTGCCTGTGCATCAGTTAAGAGCACCTGAATTTCAACTGCTCAGGATAAATAACAGCAATAGTAGTTGATTGTGCTTAAGAATTGTCTGAGCTCATTGAAGGTAGGTGGATGTAAATGTTCAGCAATGATTTTGACCTTGTCGGATGGTGGTGCAATGCCGTCAGCTGATACCATAAAACCAAGAAAAATGACAGATTGTTGGTACAATTGAAGTTTATTGGGGTTCATCTCGATAGCAGCTGCAGTTTAAGCATCAAAAACAGTTTGAAAATGTCATTTGTTCTACTTAACTGAGGCACCAAATACAAGAATGTCATTTAATTAGTCAAAACAAAAGTCTAAGACAAATAAAATATCATTGGTGAACCTCTGCCATGTTTGTGTAGTGTTTTTGACTCAAAAGTGGAATAAACCAAATGGAGTCATGATGGCAGTTTTTTTAACTCCTCCATCATCATCATACTTTGATGGTACGCATGCTTACAGTCAGTCACTTAAAATTCCCTGGCACCTGACAGAGCATTCATAAAATTGCCCCCCCCCCCCTCCCCAGGGGGCTCACAGTTCTTTCATGAACACGTGCATGGTGAACATGGGGCCCCTAGCTAATGCAGTCTTCCTTCCTTCTTTACTTCCCAGACTGCATTTCCTTTCCCCCTCCCTTCATTTCCTATCCTCACTCCTCCTATTCCCCACCAGGGGACTGATAACCTCAATAGTTTAGTCCCCTTATCCCAATCAAACGACCCAACCCAACCCATAAAATTGGCAATGTTGGACTGGATAATTGTGCATGGTGGTTCTCACATTTAGTTTCTGATAGCTGCTCCCCATCAACCAGGTATCATCAACCTTGTCAACTAAGTGTATGGGCATTGACCAGATGCTGGAAACGGTTTCAGTAACACCAGCCTCTGAGAATTCAGCAATTTGTTGTTTAATAGTGGTGAGTTTTTCTGAACAGAATCTCTGTGGCCCGCTGGAGTTCAGAGGGCCAACAGTGAGCCAGAGCCTGTGTCTGGTGCCATTGGTCACTACAGAAATCTTCAGACATGTGTGAGTCTGTTTGTGTATGTTGTTCTAGGTGTGTTTTGGCTACAGAAAAGGTTGATGCAAGCCACATGGCTCAGCACATGTTGGGCCGACTGGAGAGAGCCAAAGTGGGACAGTGTGTTGTGTGACTTCGCAGGATGCGGTGAGGCCACGTAGTATGGAGTTGGTGGATCGGCCAAAGCTTACTGAGGCAGCGAGATGACAGAAGAAGCATGAGGAGAAGATTGCTGCTGTGTTGAAGCATGAATACCTGACTTTACAGAGTTTGGAGCAACTAGATGTTCTGAATGTTAGTAGTAGCACAGGTGTCCACAGACCTGTCTGGCAGTGGCACAGTCATGCGACAAGCACAAGATAGGCTGTGGGCTGACAGTATTTTGTTTGCATAGTTTACAACAGTCACACATTGCTAAGGTAGCTATGGTGTCAGGCAAGTTACTGTCTTAGCCACATGGTGAAAAATAGGTGCTAGTTGGCTTAAAACAGAGGAATATGGCCACGATGTCAAAAATTTACACTTGGTAGTGTCAGAAATAACTGTGCAAGGCCTGTGCAATGCTGCCAGAATGTCAGCACAAAATGAGGGTGTGGCAGTGGAGCTGAGTTTACAAACGTCTGCATAGGAGTGGTGCGGAGGAACAAAGTCACAAAACTGTGCGAGGGCATGGAATCACAAGATATGTGCACTGTTTCTAACCTGTGGGAGGTAGTATGGCAGTTCCTGCCACAGCAACTTAATCTGGTCTCACACAGAAGTGAGTTCTTCTTCACAATTCTGTAAAAGGTAAACTTGCTCACCTTTCTCATGACATATATGGAGCACTTGGTCATGTTCAGTGAACCACTTGCACATTGTTTTGTGTAGGACTCACACTGCAAGGTTAGTATGAGAGTTCCTTCAAAAATTGTTCTATTCCCATCGTGCCCGCACATGAGGTTACCAGTGTTTGTGACAGCGCTACCACCCCCCCCCCCCCCACCGCTCATATGCCGGTGTGTGTAAACAGACCGCTGTTTCCATGCCAATGTGCCATGTGATCATTCCACCTGTGTGGTGTCCCATCCTGGTGGCAGCTAAAAACACTAACTTCTCTGTGCACACTTTTTGACCGTCATTTGTTTCTCCTCCTCTAGCCAAGCCATCTGCTACTGTGACACGCACGCCTCCTACAGTCAGTGGCCACTGCAAGAATTATTATAACACGCGATCTTGCCCCAGTGTGCTGGTGGCATGCCCAGGTAAATGCACATCCGGCACTGTAACTACCCTGGCACCTCGGTTCGCTCTGTCAATCATGAACTCAGCCAAGCCACCTGCCTCCTTGTGCAGGCCACGTGACACACACCAGGCCACTCCCCCTTCCCCAGCTCCTACTTGGTCTGTCACAACAAACATTAGTCATAAGTGTAAACAAACCTCTCCCACCATCACTAGTAAGGTTTCAGTAGTTATGAATGGAACTGTTCTGGGAAATGGTGGCCATTTAAGAACAAATTTCCAAACTTTTACAGCAGGACAGTCCTGGCACATGTGTGGAGATTACTGCTGCCTCAGTGCTCACAACATGATGGATAATTACCTGATCCTTAACATTGCTAACTTCACACAGACCTTGGCCAGTTTGAAAGTGTTTTCGGTAGCTGACTGCAAACCACCTTACCACCAAATCCACATGGCCCCCAAAGATGTAGAAAAAATTGCAATCACTACTCCCATAGGCTTATTTCACTACTGGTTCATGCCTTTCAGTCTCAACATCCTATTCCCCTTAAAGTTTTGTTTTGCTTACCTAGACGACAATTTAACTTTCAGCATTTCAGTTGCGGAGAATAAAAAACATTTACAGATCCTCCTTGACATCCTTGCTTCTGCCGGCATTGAGCTAAATGACAAGAAATGCTATCTACACCAGGAATTGGTGCTTTTCTTAAACTTTATGCTTTTGGCCAAGGGAATCTCCCCTTCCCAAGACAAGATTGATCATATCAGAAACTTGCCTCCCTCCACTACATTCAAAGAATTATGTTATTTCCTAGGCACCATTAATTTGCCATGTGTTGCTGAACTTCAGGCCCCATTCGCAGATGCTCTTGCTGGTAAACAAACCTCTGGTGATGGGCTGGTCTCTTTGATGGATGCCATGTCTTCTGCATTCATGGCACTGAAAGACTTACTCACCAAAACTATAACTATAGCTCACCCTCACCCTGAGGCTGAACTATTCATTACGATAGATGTGAGTGACACCGCCATCGATGCAGTCCTCAGTCAATCTCTCCACAGTGTCACATCTCCTTTACAATTCTTCTCAAAAAAGCTAAACAATGCTCAAAAGAAATACTCTGCCTTTGATTGTGAACTGCTGGCTGGTCATTTAACACTTCCATTCTCCCATAGATGACCAATCCCCCTCAGGGGCTCAGCATTAATTTGCTGAGTACGAGCTTGCCGAACCCGGGGTACTGAGCCGTGGGCTGTGTCACGCCAACAGTCCGATACACCGTAAGCACTGTGCGTGCTTCAGCGACCATCGTTCGGCACGACGGTGGAATGTTGTACATTTCAGAACCTGGGGATCTTGGCTTAATCACCCGGGTCGCAAGGACGGTACAAACCTCTATAAAAAAAACCTCAATCTCAAGGTGTGCTATGTGCTGAGGAGATGCATGGCTGTTGAGGTTGAACAGCCGCTAGTGAGCAACCTCTGAGGAACCTGCCGCACCTCAGTTGTATAAGGCTTACCCAGGCAAGCAGGGCTCTGTCTGGGTGGACCCTTATTTCCCTAGCTGCTCGTGGGAACACCACGAAAAGACCACAAAACGTTGGCGGACTACAACCGTCATCTCTAATCGCGATAGAGGTGATTATAACGCTGAACAATATGACCTCCCAAACGTTTCCTTCCCTGTCCATACCGTGGGAGGAACATAGGGCAAAAACTAAAGGTGAGGCTTACGCCCCTAAGTATTTAGTGTGCAGTTGTACAGATGGAGAATCTTTCATGTCCACAAAGCCAATGTTCTTTGTGGAACATTTGGAGGACAAATATGGAGAGGTCAATGGTGTGTCAATGATGAGGTAGGGATCAGTTTTAATAACGATGTCATCCCCAGCCCAGTCACAGGCATTGCTACCCTGTGACAAGCTGGGTGATGTTTCCGTTAGCATCACGCCACATAATAGCTTAAATATGGTCCAGGGTATCATCTTCCACAGGGATCTTCTGTTGCAATCTGATGACGAATTACGAGCTAACTTGCAGCGGCGAGGTGTGCAATTCATCCAGCACATCTATAGGGGTCCAAAGGACAATAGGGTTGCCACCGATGCCTTCAACTTGGCTTTCGAGGGCGATTTATTGCCTGAGGAAGTCAAGGTGATGATCTACTGGTGCGACATAAAGCCCACGTTCCTCCTCCTATGCGCTGCTTCTTCAAGTGCTGGAGGTTTGGTCATATGTCCTCCCGATGTGATGCCAACCCAACATGTCGGGAGTGTGGGCGTGCATCCCATCCAGACGCTCCCTGTACCCCACCTCCAGTGTGCGTCAATTGCAATCAGCAGCATCCTCCTTGTTCACCCAACTGCTCTGTACTCAACAAAGAGCGCAAGATCATGGAGTACAAGACCCTGGACCGACTGACATACATGGAGGCCAGACATAAGTATACAAGGCTCCACCCTGTGACCATGACAACCTCATACGCCACTGTAGCTTCAACATCGATCTCCAGACCATCTGTACCACAAATACCAGTGGGCCTCCAGGCCCAAACCACTGCACCTGCCCCCTTGACAGTTGGGGGCGCTACTCCTTCAGTTGCTCCCACACTCTTCACGTTGGGAGTAACAGATAAACCATCACTGGGGACATTGGTCCCCACTCCATTGCCGGAGAAACAACAGCCTTCTCCGTTCCTCTCGCCTGGAAGTGGTCCCACGGGACACTCCCTTCCGAGGCTTCTCTTCATGGGAAAGTGGATCCCAGCAAATGGCTGAAGGATCCTCCGGCTGCTGATCGAAGGGCCTCCTGTTCTTCGTCACCTCCTACCGCCCCTTCTGAGAAGCCCCCAGCTTAACAGCGAAGGGCCAGCGAGAGGGCAAAAAGCAGAACAGAAAGAAGAAGGAAACATCGGTGGCTTCAAAGCCACCCACACCCACATCCTCTGCTTCAGAGGATGAAGTCGAGATCCTCGCTTCCGCTGAGGATCTCGCACTTCTTGATTTGCATAATCATAGGATCTCTGCACATCCAGAATCACTTATGGTCTTAGATTCTGTAGATCCTGACCATAAGGCGGCAGATGTTCCTATGGAATGATCTCCTTCTTTTCTTTCTTTTGTTTTATGGCCTTACAGCGAGGAGAAAGAGTTATTCTCCAGTGGAATTGTGGCGGCTTCTTTAATCACCTGGCCGAGCTGCGACAATTACTGTGGCGCTACTCTGCACTTTGTATCGCCCTACAGGAAACATGGTTTCCAGCACAGCGGACCCATGCCCTTCGTGGGTATCAGGGCTACTACCGCAACAGAACACTTTATGACAGGGTGTCAGGCGGTGTCTGTCTGTACGTCCTGGACACTGTCCCCAGTGCTCCGGTGCCACTCAACACCACTCTTGAGACAGTGGCAGTCAGAATCTGGGCAACGCAGGAATTAACTGTCTGCAGCTTGTACCTTCCTCCGGATGAGGCCATGTCTCTCAACAACCTTACTGCTCTGGTCTCCCAACTTCCCCCACCATTCCTTCTTTTGGGGGACTTCAACGCCCACAACCCATTGTGGGGTGGCCTCCAGACCTCAGGCCGCAGTAGGGGTGCAACACGATCTTTGCCTCCTGAATTCAGGTGCCCCCATGCATTTTAGCATGGCAAAGGGCTTGTATTCAGCGATCAACCTCTCCGTCTGCAGCCCCAGCCTTCGACCACACCTCGGTTGGGGTGCGCATGACGACTTGTGTGGCAGCAACCACTTTCCAAAATTTGTGTTGCTCCTGCAGTACCAAGCTGCAGAGTGCTTGCCCCATTGGTGCCTCAGTAGGGCTACTGGCCTGTTTATGCTTCAACCGCTGTCATCGCTGTGCCACTGCCAGATGACACTGACAATGCAGTCCAGTAGGTGACTTACAGTATTGTCGTAGCTGCTGAGGAAGCAGTTCCACAAACAACCGGTTACACTAGGCATAGATCCATGCCTTGGTGGACACCAGAGATTGCTGAGGCTATCCGGGAACGTCGATGAGCGCTCCAGCGCAATCAGCGCCACCCTTCCGTGGAGAATTTGGTCGCTTTTAAACACTTCCATGTGCGTTCTCGACGGCTCATACAGCAGAGCAAGCAGGACTCCTGGGAGCGGTATGTAGCCAGTATCGGCTCCTGCAGTTCCCTGACTTAGGTGTGGACGCAAGTACGACGCGTCTTTGAATACCGCCCGCTGACAGGAATCCCATCCCTTACCATCCAGGGTGTGCTCTGCACACTCCCGACAGCTATCGCTGAGTATATGGCAGAGCACTAGGCACGATGCTCTGCGACTGCCATGTACAGTGCCGACTTCCGCTCCCTCAAAGAGCGGGCTGAGCGGAAACAGTTATCCTTCTGCACTCATCATTGGGAACTATACAATGACCCATATAGTGAGTGGGAATTCCGAACTGCCCTTGATGAATGTCCTGATACCACTCCATGACCGGACCGGATTCACAGCCAATTCCTCCGACACCTTTCACCAGACTTTCAACGCCGCATTCTCACCCTGTTTAACCATCTATGGGCAGAGGGGGTTTTCCTGTCACAATGGCGGAAAAGCACTATCATCCCGAAGCTGAAACCTGGTGCAGATCCGCAGGTTGCTGACAATTACCGTCCGATCAGCCTCACCAATGTTCTCTGCAAGCTCTTCGAACGTATGGTGAGTCGGCGGCTTATGTGTATCCTTGAAGAGCATGGACTCCTTGCTCCACAACAGGGGAGCTTTCACCAGGGCCACTCTACCATTGACAACCTCGTGTTACTTGAGTAGGCCATTCACACTGCCTTCGCTAGGCGTGAGCACTTAATTGCTGTATTTTTTGACCTTCGAAAAGCGTACGATACCAACTGGCGCCCCCATATATTGACTACTCTGCATGACTGGGGCCTATGTGGTGCCCTTCCTATTTTTATTCGCAATTTCCTCTCCTACCACTCGTTTCGGGTGAGGGTTGGGGCCCCTTTTAGCTCCCCCCATATTCAAGAGAACAGTGTCCCACAGGGCTCCGTCCTCAGTGTCCCGTTGTTTTAGTGGCAACCAATGGTCTTCCTGCGCTGTGGGGTCATCGGTCAGTTGCTCCCTGTTTGCTGATGACTTCTGCTTGTATTTCAGCTCAGTTAGCATCAGCGTAGCTGAACGGCGATGCAGGGTGCCATCCGAAAGGCCCAGTCATGGGCCTCAACTCACGGATTTCAGTTCTCCGCGCAGAAAGCCTGTGTGATGCACTTCTGTTGCTGTCGGGTAGTTCACCCTGACCCAGAGCTCTATGTGGGTGTTGAACTACTTCAGGTCAAGGAAACACACCACTTCTTGGGCATGGTCTTCGATGCCCGGCTGACTTGGGTGCCACAACTACATCAGCTGAGACAGAAGTGTTGGCGGCATTTAAATATTCTTCGATGCCTCAGCCATACTGGTTGGGGAGCAGCCCGTTCCACCTTTCTTCAGCTCTACAAGGCCCTTATTCAGTTGCTGCTTGATTACGGGACCTTGGTTTATGACTGAGCAGCCCCGACTGCCTTGCGGGTCCTCGACCCCATTCACCACACTGGTGTGAATCTCGCAACGGGGGCTTTTCGCACCAGTCCAGTACCGAGCCTTCTAGCTGAAGCTAGTGTTCCCCCTCTGTGGTATCGCCGGCAACGGTTGTTGGTGTCTTATATTGCCCGGGTTCATTCTTCACCCCGCCATCCCAACCGCAGGCTTCTCTTCCCACTTTATTCATTTCCTTCCCCGTGACGTTGGCCCAGGTCGGGTCTTCCGATTGCAGTCTGTGTCCATTCCCTTCTCTCCTCACTTGATTCCTTACCCCTTCCTCCACATTTCCACAATTCCTCGCCTGGAACTTCAGTTGGATTTATCCCGGGATTTGAAAGCCTCCATTTCATTTCACCACTGATTCTCCGTTGCCGGTTCCAAGCACTGCTTGATACATATCATGGTGCAAACCTCATCTACATGGACGGTTCTTTGGTCGATGGCCATGCTGGATATGCCTTTGTCTATGGTTACCACATCGAACAGCGGTCATTGCCTTGTGGAAGCAGCATCTTCACTGCAGAACTGCTCGGTATTTTGAGAGCTCTTGAACACCTCAGAGCTTGCCCCACGGGGTCGTTTGTCATCTTCAGCGACTCCCTGAGTGGCTTACAGTCCCTGGACCAGTTTCTACCCAAACACACTGTGGTGTGAGCAATTCAAGATGCTGTCTTCGCCCTTGGCGAGTCAGGCCATTCGGTCGCCTTTGTCTGGACGCTGGGCCACATAGGTATACTGGGCAATGAACGCATCGATCAGCTAGCCAAGCAGGTCACTACTTCATGGTCCCTGGATATTGGCCTCCCAGACTCAGACCTCCAAACCCAGTTGACCCGCATGGTCCTTTGGGTTTGAAATTCTGAATGGGCAGATTCGACTGAACCAAATAAGCTCCGTATTGTCTTACTTGAATGCCACAATTTAGCCGCAGTGCAACGAAATTTTAATATCCCTGACGCTTTGCAGCTTGCTTTAGCTGACAATGCCTCTATGGTTGCCTCTGTTTTAAATGTTATACGTGAGTGTGGATTTTACAAGTCCATTTAAAGTTTGTGTGTGTCTGTCATTGCTCTGTCCTCCACCTACCTAAGTCTTTTAGGTAGGTGGTTTTAATGTGTCCCAGAGTGGCTGGATGTGTTCCTTATATTTCTGTGATCACCCAGCAAAAACACTCCTGTACTGTCTCAGCTGTTTTATCCCTTCTTCGTTTTTACTTGTATCCTTTCTTTATATTTGCTTGTGAGTTTTAAACTTTTACTTGTTAATGCATTTACTTAGGAATGTGTTATCTCTCTGAATGGAACAAGGGACTGAAAACCGTCGCTGTTTAGTCCCTTCTAAAAACCAATAACAACAACAGATGACCAATCCTTCTACGTCCTCACTGATGACAAACCTCTTGCTGCTGCCACTGCCACCTCAAACTCTGCAGTGGACTAATAGGGGTTCTGTCATTTCTACTATATCTCACAATTCAGCACTGACATCCACTACATCAATGGTGCAGACAATATCATGGTCAATTTTCTCTTACACATCAATGCCATTTCCTCTCACTTCAACCTTTGTCAGCTCACCACTTTACAAGCAGTGGATGATAACACAATGCAGCTCATTCATGACCCATTATCTTCTTTACAATCTATGCATACAACCTTTCCCAGAGTTGTAGATGATGTTTGGTGTGATGAATCATCAGGCATTCTCCACCCCTATGTTTCCTGCTCTCTGTGTCAGGAGATTTTTAGTTCATCCTGGGATCAAAGCTTCCACTAAGTTGGTCATTGATCAATTCATCTGACAATATGTCAAGCATGATCGCCAGAAAGCAAAGGTACAACCCACATCTTCCCCCCTCTTGGTGCCTTCCCCATTCCACCCTGCCACTTTCAACATGTACACATTGATCTTGTGAGCCCCCTTCCCCCAAAAGAGGGTGTCCATTACCTCCTAAAATCCTTTGACTGGACCATTCACTCGGTGTAGGCTACCCCATTCCAAACATAACTGCAGAGACAGTAGCTCATGCCTTTGTTAACACATGGATCTCTCACTTTCATTGTCCCTCTGTAATTATTACCAACCAGGGCTACCAATTTGAATCCTTGCTCTTCCAAAATCTGTGTTATTTCCTCCTGTCATCCCTAAGGAAACGGTATGGTCGAGCACTGGCATCGCACTCTCAAACCTGCACTCATGTGCCATGACATGCTGTGGGTGGAGGCGCTACCTCTGGTGCTTCTGGGACTCTGCACAACCTTCAAGCCAGACCTCAACAGCATGGTGGTAGAGTTTGTGTACATGTAAACTCTGTTGCTACCGTAAGAGCTCGAATATCCCTCCCCTCCCCCTTGCTCCTCAGCCCTCCCTTCCTTCACTGACCATGTCCACTTGCCTTTTTCCAAACTCTCTATTCCTTCCCTGACAAGCTACTCCACTCCACCCCTCCATGTTACCTCTGCTCTCACAATTTGCTCCCATGTCTTTCTTCACAATGACTCCATCCACCCCCCCTCTCCAGCCACCATACTCAGGATCACACTATGTCCTCAAGAGGAGGAGAAATACTTTCCTCATTGCTATCAACAACAGTCCCACCATTGTGTCTATCAACAGGCTCAAACCAGCTTTTTTTGACACTACCCTCTCCTCTCCTCCCCTCCTCCATTGGATCATGCTCCATAACCTCCCTCTTCTCCTCCTCTGTCACCTCCGACCATGCCTCCACAATGTCCTCTCCGCCCTCTTCCTTATCTCCCTTCTGAGGTTTCTCACAGTCTCCTCTCCCCTCCTCTCCTTTCATCATATTTGTTGTTCCTGTTTCCCCTCACCTGCCACTGACATTTCCATCATTTTCTGATACTGCACCATCTTTGTACTCTGTCTGTCTTCCCCTGGCTCCTCATCCCCTTCCTCTTATGGCCTACATTTGCTCAAACACTTTCCCAACCCCCGTGAAGTAGAAGCCTTCCTCCTATTATCATCCAAGGTCCTCATCACTGTGCCAGTGGGGACTGCCTACCTGCAGGGTCGTCCACATCCCTCCACTTGTCAATCCCACCACCTTGAAGATTTTGTCATCGATGTGCCTCTGCCTCATCTACATCAATGCACTGACCTTCCTCCAGATATGGTCCAGCTCTTCATCACCCAACTTCCATCATCACTGTCATCCAATGCTGCAGTAGCCCCTCCCCCCCCCCTCTGGGGTCTCTCAAGAAGTGCTCCACACTGATGTGGTTGGGGGGGGGGGGGGGGGAGGGGGGCTGTGTGGTAACACATTGACAAAATGATCAATCTGACCAGAACAGACAATGAAATTTCTTTGTGTATGACCTTTGGGAACTCAGCCTCTCTGGGCTCCACCTGCCATGTTTAGTTAGTTGTATTTTGTAGGTGCTTGAGTACACTAATAAATCAGTTAGCTCAAGTATATGTGTGAATTATTGGGACTCCAGGCCCATCAAATTTCCATAGGTTCATTGTTATCCAGGTGAATCCACCCCACGAATTCCTGTTCAGACACAATTTTCCAAAGGATTACTACTGACTACACTATTTACAATATCAAAAATTGCAGGCACTGTTTTGGACTGTAGCATCTGCAGTTGACCAAAGTTTTCTTCAACATCACCATGAAGTCACTTTTTTTCTTTCACGCCAAGACAGTGCAATTCAACAGACAGCATCTTTTACATTAAACTTCTTTTGAAAGACAGTTTCATCACACTCAGCATTTAACAGACCTTGAATGAATGATCTCCTGTATAAACATTTAAAATTCTGGATTACTCCTTGATCAAGTCAGTGATGTTACATTAGGTGTGAGAAGTGTAGAAAATATGTTTCCAGAAACTAAATGAGCTACAGGCAGTTGTGCTATACAGTTCCAAAAGAAGGATGACTTTGCAGTCTTATGGTAGACCAAGTTTTGTGAAGCTTTCTTTGACATATGGCACAAAATGGTGAAAAAAATACTCCCTGAAAAGAGTGGCAGTCATCCACACATTTGAATGAGTGCAATAATGCACAGGCAGGTTCATAACATTTTTAAATTTCTGAGATTTTCTTGATTTACCAATCACAAAAGAAGTCAATTTGTGGCTTCCAGACACATTAGGACATTGTCACTCTGACCTGTTTTTTACCCACCTCTTGACCATCCCCAGCAAAAGTAGATGTTGGTAAGCAGCACCATAGCAGGCCTGTTTCATTCAGCATTTTAGATTTAATCAGATTGTTATCTGCAATTACTTTTGCAAAGTTGTCTTCATATATTTCTGCTTGGCTTGCTGCAAGTATATCAAGTCTTTGAATTCCATGTTAAAACTTAAAGTTTCTGAGCCAACCATAAAAAAAATTGCATTCATTTCATTCAACCATTTAATCTTCTCCAGATTTCTGTTAACGGTATCCATCAGAGTGCACTGCATTGAGCCCTATCTAATTAAAGAGATTGAATATAATGAGAGGTTTTGAGTAAAATTTGTGCTGTGGCCTCTCCTTATATTCAGTACTTTTGGTATAATGAGAAGTTAGCAGGAGGTCCCGGACTAGAATCATGGCCACAGCACAAATTTTAGTTCAACGCCTCTTATATGCAACACCTTTGGTATAATGAGAATACATATGTCTCAAGGATTTGAATTATTCTTGATATTCCTATCTAATTGTTTGAGTTTTGTCTAATAATGGAAACTTTAGGTTGTAATTCAACAATATAAGAAGGAAATCTCACAACTCACCACAAAGACGTAACAACGAGCCACAACAGGCACATAAAAAAGACATACACATAAAACACTTCAGCTATCGGTCATGGCGTTCTTCAGAATAAAGAACATTCACATAGGCACACTTCACAGTCACACAACCATCATATCTGGCTAGCACATTCCAAATCATGCTCGGCACTGTGAGAATAGGGGAGGGGAGGGGAGGTAGGTAGGTAGGTTCAGTCATGGTGGTGGGATGGATACAGCACAGCCTTATGGAGCATGGAGTTATCCTAAGTTGAGGCCTGGATAATTCTGGGATTGGAGCATGAGAATGTACTGAAGGGCAGCACTCATTTGTGTAGTTCAGAAAATCTAGTGGTGGGAGGGAGGATCCAGGTGGCCTGGGTTGTGAAGCAGTCATTGAAATCAAGCGTATGCCCTGCAGCATGTTCTGCCACAGGCTGGTCAACCTTGTTTTTGGCCACAGGTTGGAAGTGGCCATTCATCCTAACAGACAGCTGGTTAGTGGTCACGCCAATATAGAAAGCTTGCAGTGATTTCAACACAGTTGGTAAATTATGTGACTGCTTTCAGAGGTGGCCCAGCCTCTGACTGTGTAGGATAAGCCTGTGATGGGACTGGTATAGAAAGTACTGGGTCGGTGGATTGGCCACGTCTTATAGTGAGGGTCTTCTACAGGGATATGATCACTTTGGCAATGGGCTGGGATTTGGGGTGGCATAGGAATGGACTAGGAAGTTATGGATGTTGTGATGCTGATGGAACACCACTTTAGGAGGGGTAGGAAGAATCTTGGTCAGGATGTCTTTCATTTCTGGGCATGAGGACAGAAATTTCAAACCTTGGTGAATTTAACAAACATTTATGAAATAAAAAAAGAAAAGTATGAACTATGAAATTTGCTTCGCAGTTGGTAAGAACTGAAATATTGGCTTCCAAACAAATATTAAGGAAACCAGAACTGGAACAATACACTGTGATGGTCTTCTTCAGAATGAAGATCATTCACAGGATTGTTGAGGCACACT
This sequence comes from Locusta migratoria, assembly GCA_026315105.1. NCBI lineage: Eukaryota > Metazoa > Arthropoda > Insecta > Orthoptera > Acrididae > Locusta > Locusta migratoria. The sequence goes on from CM048746.1 coordinate 456,636,331, forward strand.
TCACAGTCACATAATGGGGGCACTCTTTTGTGGATGGTTACTGGTGGTAGAGCAAGGTTTTGGGATCTGTGGGGACATGGCACAGGCGATCTGTTTGTGGGCTATGTCTTAGTTTCTGTCTGTGAAGGCCTTTTTGAGACCTTCAGCATATTGAGAAAGGTAGTTTTTGATAAGTAGTTGCGATCCCTTCCACATCAAAAAATCCCTTCCTTACAGCCAAGCCACCTGCCAACAGCATAGCTGCAGTGCTAAGAAATCCTTTTCTCAATACACTGAAAGTCTCACAAAGTCCTTTATGGACAGAAACTACCCCACATACCTAGTCTGCAAAGAGATATCCTGTGCCATCTCCCTTACACACCTCAAATCCTTCGTCTACCACCAGTAAACATCCACAAAAGAGTGCCCCCGTTATGTGACTGTGAAGTGTGCCTGAGCAATCCTGTGAATGGTCTTTATTCTGAAGAATACCATAGCCAATAACTTAAGAGTTGTACATGTGCATCTTTTTTAAGTACCTGTCACAGTGTATTGTTCCACTTTTGGTTTCTTTAATATTTGTTTGTAAGCCAATATTTCAGTTGTTACCAACTGAGAAGCAAATTTCGTAGTTCATACTTTTTTTTTTTTTTTTACCTCATAAATGTTTGTTAAAATGTTATTAAATTCAGTTATCAAAATATTTCTGATCTCACCTTTCTCCTTGCATTTGATGATTTCCAGTTTTTAGTTGATGATCAATATTATTTCTATCAATTCAAATCCTCACCCCCCTCCCTTCCCACACACCTCTACACCTCCATATATCCTCCACCATCCCTCCCCTTCACTGAATTCAATGTTGCATCTCACAATCCTGCCTACAAGAGGCTTTACAATCTATCATGCAATGCAGAACTTTCCATCCCCGCCCTTACTCTGCCAGCACTTGAGTATTGCTCATCAGTGATGGAGGACATCATAAACAAATGGAGAACAAATGTGGTCATAATAAAGCAATAAAGAGAATGGGCTTTAACTCAAATTAGACAGCATTTTTAATTTGTTTCATTGCTATTACATAATACTTTCAGGTGGCATGTGAAATTTTTCAAACAATAGAAATTCAGTCATTAATAATTTCATTACTAGAAAATAGTGTGCTGGAAATGTCCGATTTCTTGGACATTTCATGTTAATCTTGAAATGGGATTACCTATTTCTTGTGCTGAAGCCCCATTTAACTGGTTTCAGCTGAAATATCCTCTACTTTGGAAGTCTTTTCAGTAAAATCTACAAACATTACTGGTCCTGATAAAAATATTTACACAAAAAGATGTGAACATCAGCTTTTTGAGTTATTGTATCATATTTAAAATATGTCAAGTGAAAAGCCATTAATTGAGAACTGTGGATCATGTTGCTTGAAAATAATGACTGTATTTCCTACTTGTTTGCATGTCACAAATATAAAATGATGTAGTATTTCTTTTATTAGTAATGCCATTTATTTTGCTTTTTGTTTATGTGAATAAGTTTGGTTAATTTTTGAATTAGCATTTGACTTGGTATGTCTTAGTTACTGAGATTGCTGTATATGTTGTTTGTCCCATCCAGAAAACCCTTATTCCTATACTTTTCCCATTGGTTTCATGTTCTTTCAGTGATTTAATACTTTTTGTGTTTTGGCAATTTTTATACTCAAAAGTTGTACTTCCTGCAGAAAACATACATTACTAAAGAAGAATTGATTTTATAAGAAGTAGCTTTCTTTCTTACTATCCTGGATATATAATAAGTAGTGTTTTTAAGTCTGTGCTACTGAGTAATGCAAAGACTATCACATTCTATACGCTTTAAGGGTTGTCACATTGATGTCGCTACAGGTAAAGACAACATTTGGTTTCTTTGGTACCCATATGTGCCCCGTATTTTGATTTTGTAAATCTTGTCGCCCTGCTTTGAGACATAATGACAACCTTGCAAGTTGTCCTAATGGGTCTTGATGACCTGTCATCCAACAAAGGGAATGATGATCTGTAATGGCTATGAATAGTCTATCATATAAATACTGTTGAAATTTTCAGATGACCTAAATAACAGTAGGACACTTTTGATGTATAGTTGAGTAGTTTCTCCCAGCTTCTGTGTCATGGAGGCATACGCTATTACCTTTTCTTTACTGTGTAAGATTTGTACTAAAACAGCACCAAGTCCTTATCTGCTAACATCTGTCTGCAACTCTGTAGGTGTTCTCTCATCATTCATACCGAGTAAAGGATTAGTCATCAGAGCTCTTTACAAGATATTGAAAGAATCTTGTTGAGATTTTCCCAAAGTAAATTTGGCAACAGGTTGAACAACATATGGAGGGGTTTTGTTTACCATACAGAAGTCTTTAAAGAAAAGCTGGTAATACAAAGAAAATCGTCACATTGCTAGTATTTTTAGGAATAGGAAATTTTGTTACAGATCTCACCTTCTCAGATCAGGATGCAAACTTTCTTTTGACACAAGATTTCAAAATATTCTTATTTCCTTTGCTCCAAACAGAACTTTATTCCATTATGTTTTAGGCCCGATTGCCTGAGACACCAACAGAATGACAATTACTGAACTACATGAAACAAAACTTGAATTAGTTATACACTTCATTCAATATATAAAATCACCACAAATATTCAGATTCAGGGCATGACATGTTTGATATGCCTCCCTGTATGTCAATGATGTAGAAAAGATCAATAGCAAAATTTCTCATATCCCCTCAAATGGTGGAAAATCTAAGTCTGCATCCTAATACAGATAATGAAACAAAAACATGGATGATAAAACCTTTGATCCTCCTCAGACAACATATCATCAGTTCATGGAGGGTAAACATCTATTTTGGTTACCTGATTAAGTTTCCTGTGGTCAACACAGAACCAGTAACTACCATCCTCCTTTCTAGTGAGCCTTACCGGTAATGAACATGGACTGTAAGATGGCTGAATGAAGACATTCATCATTTTCAACCTCTTAAAGAATTATTTGACTTCCTGTTGCTGAACACAATGTGCTCCCTGGTTGATTGGATGATTTTTTATTTATTTTTTTATTTTTTGATTTTATTTTTTTATTTTTTTTATTTTTCGTGTCCAGAACACCATCCTTTACAATCTAATTTGTGTCCATGTAATAAATTTTTAAATTTAATTATTTCTTGCCCACTAATCAGCCACATAAATGGCCTTGTCATTAGCTAGCTGTAAATCCAAGAGGGTACAGCATGTGCTGAGGTTTGGGCACGTCAGTAAGTGGTTGTCCGTCTGGACATGGACATTCCCGCATTTGCAGAGAGGTTCCCTGACAAGGTAGCCCCATCTGGAAAGGTTGAACTTACAATTTGACACCCCAGTCCTTAGCCTGTTGAGAGCCTTCCAAGTTGTATAGAATTTTTACCTCCAGCTGTGAGCTGTTCTTTCAGGGCCAAGTTAGGGTTAGGTGTTGTCTCCTTCCATAGCTGAAGCCTCCTCTCTTCGGCAGTTACATCAATTAGCTATGATGTCAAAAGAAAGCTCCTTCTTGAGCTAAGCTGCCTAGGTTGTTGTTAGTGCCCATGTAGGGGGTGGCGATTGTCTGTCAGTTGTTTCTTCCTCTCCACCTCAGCAGCTACTTATCGCCATATGCTAGGGGGATATATCCCTATGAAAGGGTAGATCTTCTCTGTCTGTGTGGGATTAAAGGACCCTGATATGATGCAGACTGACTCATTTACAGCCACATCAATGTGTTTCACATGGGCTGAATTCTTCCACATAGGCATGGCATATTCAACTGCCGATAGACTAAGTGCCACGGCCATTGTTCGAAGCACTTCTAGGTTAGCACCCTAGTTTGTGTTCATCAGTTTACGAATGATATTATTCCTAATGCTGACCTTTTTTTAGTGTCTAAACAGTGTTGTTTGTATGATAGAGTTGTATCCAGCTTCACCCCTAGGTATTTGGGAGCGTAGCAGTGCTCCAGCTCATGGCCTTTCCAGCTTACATGGAGTCTTCTCTTAGCTTTCTTATTCCTCAGATGGAAACTGCAGACTTGCGTCTTAGGTGGGGTGATTTTTAAATGGTTCTGGTGATAGTAATTTCCAAGTAATTCCAGAGCTCTCGTTAGCTTCTCCTCCACTTCCTCATTGGTGCTTCCTTGGGCGGCCACAGCTGTGTCGTCAGTGTATATAAACTGCTTGACATCAGGGTGAATTGGCTGGTCATTAGAGTATTACTGAACAGCACCGGAGCTAATACACTGCCCTGAGCAAGACCATGTTTTTGGGTTCTCCATTTGCTGCTTCTTCCTTGCAATGTGACATAAAAGTGCCTGTTCTGTAGTATGCACTACTGTAGTTAATGGTATCATAGGCAGCGTTAAGACCAACAAAAGTCACCTGCTTTATTTCATATCCATCTTTAATATGCTGGGTTAAGTTCAATATTTGCCCAGCACATGAATGCCTTGGCCTAAATCCAGCTTGTTCAGTCCTTAGGACTTTGTATACATCCTCATACTTTTTTAGCAAAATTTCTAAGTTGTCATCAAGGTCAGCTAGATATTAATTCTGGCAGCCCCTAGGAATATATTTTCATGATAGACGTCTTACAAGCTGTATAAATGTGTCATAGGAGCAAGCAGCTGGCATTAACTCATCAGTCTTACTGTCCAGTTCTTCTGTGAAGAGTTTCCAACATGCTTTCTTGAAACTGAACCTCCTTTTAAATAGGACAGTAACTGGGCATACTACAGCTTTAATAGTCAGTGAGACTGGTCTTTGCTGAGTTCTTGGTAGTGCATCTTCTACCAACTTGAACGATTGCTGGGCTATCTGTTCTGTAACAAATATATTGTCTGGGTTGTATCCATGTTTCCAACGTCTACTGTTGAAAGAGGCTGGTAATTTGGGATCATGTACAAGCTTAAGTCCAGAACTCTCTGCCCATCTTTCATTCGACTTTTTCCCCATTTTGGAATCTGTCTCTTGGTCTCCCCATGCCGTGCTGTGACTATTGAAATCTCCAACTATAAACTTCATTGGCTGAGTTTGGAAGTTACTTGGTTCTCTGAACGTAAACTCTACTCCAAGTGGTTTGTTGATAAAGGTCACTGTGCGTGCCTTTAGTTCAATTGTTACAATTTCTATGTTATCCACATTCGGCATTGCTGCTGATCGGACCATGAGGAGGTCCGGCTTTGTGAATATTGCACTCCCGTATTGTTCGTGAGATGTTTCTAATAAGAGTATCATATCTTTTCTGTTTGGTCTGTGAGTTTCTTGTAAGATTAAAACATCACATTTGCATTTGCTGCATATGTCAGATAGTAAAATTTCTTTATTTGCAGATAACCCTTCAATCTTAACTGAAGTCATTTTTAGGGCTGGTTCTGAAAAGGACCTTTTATTCACACTCATCTTCATCTGGTGTTATAAGGATTAGCCAGATGTGTGCCATTTCCAGGGATGCCCGATCTTTCGATCTTCTAGGAAGCTCCTTCTGTGTCCCTAATTGGATGATAATCCCCACTGTTAATTTGGTGTTTAATATTCGACTGGCCTGACTTGCTGATTGAAACACTCAGAGAACTCTTGAAGAACAATGAGTAGTTTCCACTGTTAATCGATTGTTAAGTCTGGCAGCAGTTAAGCATGAAGCTCTTGTATCATAGAGGTATCCCTAATCTTGCTTGTAGAATAACTAGCCACAATTCTCCAGTTACTTTTTTGAATGAGGCAACAGAGGTTGGAATGTGGGAACAAAGACATCTTTCCCCAGTGGTAAGGCCCTATTATCTTCTACTATGATGACCATGGACTGATGTGTTGTATGGCACATGACAGTTACCTTTGAAGTTCTGACAAGGAGACCACATGAGTATCAGATTTTATAATCTTTTGATATTTATGGTACATGAAGTTCAGAACCCAAATAACAGTCATCCAAAGCCATTCAATGCAAATCTCAAATATTCTTGAGAAAATGAACTTTGAGATTTTGCAATTAAGTTTAAGTACAATCAGTTTAGTAATTTCAGCATCTGTTAGTGTAGCTCAGGTGGTAGCAGTGTGGCCTTACAACCTCAGGATCATAGCTTCAAATCATCTCATGACAGGTTCTTTTATTTTTTGTGTCAAATACATACACAATTTCAATATCTCAGGTTAACTTTTATGAAAAGTGTAGGTATTTTTGTTTGTTCATAATTGTCTATATTTTGTAGAAGGTTGTTAATAATGATGGTTTCAATAAAAATAAAAATAAAATAATAATTAAAAAAACATAAGTTACATGTTTTACAGCATTAGTTTCACTATTACTTGACGACGGTAGTCTTTGTATGTTCAGTTTGTGAATGCTGCGACACTGTTTTTGAAAAGTCATCTCCACAACTACTAATGGCTTTCCAAGAAAGCTAACCTACTCAACCATTATTTTATGTGATGACAATGTTTTCAGCTTGTCTACATACACACAAACAAAAACTGACACAACAAGTTGAATTAGAGATCCCAAAATATTTTATATACCTGAATTCAAAAACGATAATAATAATAATATGTCACAGTGGGATTCCAACCAGAATGCTACCAACCTAAGCTAAAGACAGATGCTGCAATTGTTTTAATTAGTGTTACTTATGTGTACTTAGCAAAACCTCAAAGTTGCTTCTCTTTAGAATTTTTTAGAGTTGTGTTGAATGGATTTGGCTGATTGTTATTTCAGTTTTGAAGTTCATGTGCCATAAATACAAAAAAATTCAAAAATCCAATATCCATGTGGTCTCCTTGTTAGTGCAGCAATAGCTACTTCATCCAGCACACATAGTCTCCACACATCAGATTGCGTATTGTCCTTTCCACAGCTTCTCATCTAACATATATGAGCAACCATAATCTATAATTGCTTGGGAAGCCTTTATTAAGTCCCATTTGAGAATGACAGCATGAATGCATCCCATATGTGGCAGTATTAATATTAATAGTAACAACAATAACAATAATATTCATTAATAAAAATAATAAGCATAATTAAAGTAATAATACTGGTAATAACAAAAATAATAATAATAAGTACATAAAGTTCAGACATGAACACAAACATCACTACAGATGCACAGTGTTGTGCATTCAGCAATGATGGTTTCCCAATAGTGGTTCAGTACGAAGAAGTGGGTGAAGCAAATTACTTTCATGCACCAAGCACATTTGATGAATACCCTATTTGAGCATCCAACCTGTATATTGCAAAGTGGAAGAAAACTGCTGATAACACAGTGCTATAAAATCCCAACAGTCCATTTACAAGTCAGGAATAAATCCCATGTAACATTTGGTGTATGTAGATGTAGAAAAATTTCCAATGTAATACAGAAAAAAATTTCACATCACCTGGGCTTGGATGCAGGACCCTTGAAATGACAAATGTATGCTCCATCAACTTCCGCATGAGAGCTCAACAAAATGCACTTCCACAGATATACTTTTCCTGTACTTTGTAGAACAGGTGGTACTTATTACTTCCCATTTACACATGTTCTCTTGGATGGCAGCATATAGCATGAATTATGTTGAAGTTTTGTTTAATACTTCTTTGATATACAATGTTTGGTACTGATCTGATTTTCTGAAATCTGGAAGTTTGGGTGTTAGCATTTGTAGCACCAGTATCTTAGGCTACCTAACTGCTGAAGGAAGACAGTTGCAAATGACAGATAGTCCAGCCCTGTAACAGAGGGAGAGAGCTGTAATAAAATTAATTCCATGATTTTGACAGCAGATTCAGCCATTACGTGAAATTACGAATTGAATGATATCGGTTGCTGGCTGATTGGACCAGTACTTTACTAGTAGTATAAATTCATTGCCAATTTAACCTCATAAAGTGATTTTCCCCCAACAAGTGAGAACCTCCACAGGCTTGGCTGACACGTTGACTCCATACTGGCAGAGGATTTATAATTTTATCAAGTCCCATTTAATTCATATGTAAATGAAGCAATATGGCATACTCTTGAAAGGCCTGTTAGGCTGTTAGTTTAAATTCGCTTCTTCCTCACCAACGGTGAAGGGACACACGCCTTCACCCCATTTGGCTGAACAACTGCTATTCCAGGTGTCCCAACCATCCAGGGCACTGACCCTGTCTGAACGGGCTGAGGGAAGGGCACAAAAGGTGCATTGTCGGGTTGGCTGTGGAGCCCCATTTCTTCTCGGTGGAGCGATACAGTGTTGTGGAGTGACAGACACAAAAATGACAGGAGACGCTCCCACCACATAATGCACAGTTCTACCCAATGCTAGTTGAGCGCAATCATTATCATCATCTGCAGGTTCATTGCCAACAAGATGCATAGGAGTGCAGACTAGCAGTACTTAGTGATCATGAATTGTGCTCTGTGCTACAGTTTGGTGTAATAACCAGTTCAGGAATATTTATCAGTTGTTTCCAACAGGATGAGGAAAACATTCAGCAATCAACAGGCAAAAGTGTGCAGAATGTTACCGATAGGACTGTAGCCATTGCCCATGTCTGGGCTGTTCCGTTAACTCCCATGACTACCAATCTATGTAATGTTTCTCAGAACTCTCTCTCTCTCTGCTAGGAGTTTGGCTATTCAAGTTTAAATGATTTTATTGTTTTATTGACTTTCATTGTGTCTTGGTCCTGTAGTGAGAGTAGTTATTATTACTTCTATACTTGATTACAAAAGTAACCGTCTTTCATGTGTAACAGGCTACCTCACATTCCTCTTGCTTAAAGGAAAAATACAGATAATTATACCAGGTAAACCTCTTTGCTTACTTCATCTGTAACTCTCCCACTGCTGTCCTATCCTAATATCAATAGCACTGAAACCCTGCTAGAAGTGATGGAGTTCGATGCCAGCTATGGCCAGGTAGCAGCAGAAATACAGGTGAAGTGTTGATTGCCACTTCTCCAGGGGGAGCAAGTAGCAAGCAACTATTTCCATCAAATCGAACATTCCCATATGACAAACAGGTCTCCCATTGTTGTAGGACATAGCACATTGATTAACGAATGCTGGTTTAAACTTGGTGATGCTTTATTAAGACACTTTTACACACAAAAGCACACAAATAAGTGACTGTGGTCATATGTTTACACACTATATACATACTCACAGAAGCTGCTGGAACAACATTTTTCAACGCATTTACAATGTAATAGAACTGCATATTGTAATTAAAATGCACCATCATGGTGGTCTTAAATCCAGGAGCCTTTGCTTCAGTGTCAAATACTTTATCCATTAAACTCCACTGTCAATTACTTTAAGCACTTTATTTGTGAGAGCTTAAGTATTGACATGATAAAGTATTGGGACATATGTCAGAAGTTCATGATGTTTTGGCATGATATTTCAATAGTATAACTCAACATCTTCATGTGCTACCCAGTGAGTTACACTGTTAAAAATATCAAGCCAAAATGTCATGAACATCCAGCAGGAGTTCTGGTATATATGTCGATATGTCTGACTAGGTGTGTTTGCGTGTGTATATGTGTGAGTGTGTGTGTATTTGTTTACATTCCCTTTATTCCCCCAAGGTAAGTCTTTCCTCTCCCGGAACTGGAATGACTCCTTACCCACTCCCTTAAAACCCTCATCTTTTCCTTTTCCCTCTCCTTCCCATCTCTGCCTGAAGAAGCAACTAGGTTGTAAAAGCTTGCTTTTGTGTGTGTTTGTGTTTTCTTTATTTATGTTTTCTTTCACTACCAGTGCTCCTTCACCTGGTAAACAAACTTGATATACATAAAAAGAAGATGAAGTTTACTTACCAGGTGAAGGAGCACAGGTAGTGACAGCAACACAAACAAAACAAACACACACACACACACACACACACACACACACACACACACAAACGCAAGCTTTCATAACCCAGTTGCTTCTTCAGGCAAAAGGAAAGGAGAGGGAAAAGGAAATGATGGGGTTTTAAGGGAGTGGGTAAGGAGCCATTCAAATCCAGGGAGAGGAAAGACTTACCTTGGGGGAAAGAAAAGAAGGTAAACAAATACACACACCCACACATATACACAAACACACCTAAGCACAGTGTGCTCCTTACCCACTCCCTTAAGACCTTCATCATTTCCTTTTCCTTCTCCTTTCCTTCTGCCTGAAGAAGCAACTGGGTTGAGAAAGCTTGTGTTTGTGTCTGTGTTTTGTTTGTGTTGCTGTCACTACCTGTGCTCCTTCATCTGGTAAGTAAACTTCATATACTTTTTATGTATATTTTTCCTGATAGGAAAAAGTAGATGAAGATTACTTACCAGGTGAAGGAGCACAGGTAGTGATAGTAACAAATAAAACACACACACACACACATAAATGCTAGCTTTCACAGCCTAGCTGCTTCTTCAGGCAGAAGGGAAGGAGAGGGAAAAGGAAATGATGAGGGTTTTAAGGGAGTGGGTAAGGAGCCATTCCAATCCTAGAAGAGGAAAAACTTACCTTGGGGGAAAAAGGAGGGTAAACAAATACACACACACCAATACATATACACAAATGCAAATAAACCTAGGCAGACATACTGTAGAAAGCAAAGTTATATATATATGTCTTTCCAACATATGTGATTGCCATTTTCAGAGATGTCCACTCCTCTACAAGTGAACTGAATACTTTCGTATTTCTAATTACAGAATTTACATCTTCAGTCAACATCAAATATAATCTTTTCATTCCACAGTTGTTAAGTATCCCACTTTCTTGCATATAGGTTCTTTTTGACAATTCTCTTGAATGCCAATCTATTCTTCATCATTACTAAATTGTGATCCGTTTCAATTATTGTCCTGGGTATGGGTATATTTGATTCTAGAAATCTCTGTTTGAGCATGATATAATCCATCTGGAAACTCTCGATTTTGAACGAGAAAAACTAGTGGATTGTATTTTATAATAAACATCCAAATTGTTTGACTGCTCACCATAAAAGTCAGCCATAAATGTATGTTTTCATGAAGGAGATTTTTATAATCTGCAAGCTTGTCAATTTAGCATGGTGACTTTGACACTGTTTGACCAGTCACCATGAAACCTGGTGCATATATGTATGTATTCATATACAAGAGGGAGAGGATTGGGTGGAGGAATATAGCAGAAATGGGAGCGAGGAGATGGACACAGAGAGGGTAGAGGAGGAGACGAACAAGAGAGGGGAGAGGAGGAGAATGAGAGAGCGGAGATGGTGACAGACAGGTGAAAGGAGATCAACAGATGGAAGGGGAGGAGGAAATAGACAGAGAAAGGGACAGGAGGTTTTTTTTTTTTTTTTTTTTTTTTTTTTTTTTTTTGTGTGTGGGGTGGGGGGCAGGTGAACAGAGAGAAGGTAAAAGATAAGATGGACTAATTATTTATTCCATGGCAGCAAGCGCCAGGTACCAGCTAATTATAAATAAAATAAAATAAATGTGTATATATTTAATATTCTAAGCATTCAAATAAAGCTATGGAAGTAACATAGATTTCTGTGAAAAATGCAAGTGTTTGCCTAATATGTTTCTGAATAGGAGACACTTGATTTAAATTAAATTATATTTTGTGTTTAAATATGACAGGAACTTTGTATGTACCACTGACTTGCTTTCACATTGCTTCTATTATAAGTTCTGAAACTGCTGTTGATTGCACATGTTGCATGACAATAAATATCAAATAGAGATAATTATTTGTGGTAATAATTCTCACAAAGAAGCTGTGTAGTCAACTGTGAATTTTTTCTGTGGGACATGATTGTAAAAATTAAATAAATAAATAGCCATCATCATAACATCCATGCAACATGAGCTACATCTGTAAAAATTTTCTGTTTATGTGTTCTTTATTATGCTATTATAAAGCAGCATGATTTGAAAGGAGTAGTTCTCAGTCATTACAATTCTTTCAATGCCTTATTTTTCCACCCAGCTTGAACAGGTGCTTCTTCGTAGAGAAATATTTAGGGGGAAAATGTATTACACAGTGTTAGAGGTTAATTTTTGAAACAACTTTTATTGTCCCTGCAATAAAAAGATCAAGAATTTCACAGCTCACATCATCCAATATGTCATCAAGAAACAAAAGATATAAATAATATGTCATTCTTATTGATGATTCCATAAACATAAGACTAGAATCTCACCACTCTGTTTATGTGGAAAACATTTTCCAAATCATAACACTTGAAAGAACTGTTAAAATTGCTTGACTTTTTATCTACAACTGTGCTACATTTACAGAGTTCTTTTAACAGTGTCCCTTCTACTAATTCACAATTTAATGTCAGTTTTTCCTGATATATTGCCATTCTTTCTATATACTTATCTACACTGTAGTCATTGCTTGGATGAGAGTCACAAAAATGCATGGTGTGAACTCACACATATCTGTTCAGTAATGTCAAAGCCTGGTTATGAAGACCTATGGCACAGTTCACACGGTTTATGTTTCATTTGAGAGTTCACATAACATTTCACTGATTTCTGACAGCAATACTCTTTGGTTTCATCACAGTAACTTTGTAGAGCATTTGTCAGGCATCATCACAGCAGAGTACATCACAAAAACAGGCCACAATTAAGCCACACCTTTGGACATCATACGAACAGTATTCTTCAGGGCCTGACGTTTGTTGCAAAACCAAATGCGAATCACTTCACGCTCATACCCCAACTGATGAGCAAGTGCTGTAATTTCAGTTCCTAAACAAATGAAAGAGGCAATATTAGCTGACTGTACAAAATTAAGTAAAACATTTACAAATTTATAACTTCAGTGCTTTAAAACTAGATTTTAGTACATAAAAAGCATAATATATTACTAATGTGGGCAAGTTCATGTTAATTAAGCATCTCTGAATAATTCAATGCAGAATAATATAAATCAAGTTATCATGTATCTTCATAACTGCAGATCCGAAAACAGTTTTATCAATTTCGTCCTGAAAGGTGAATCTCATAAGTTTTCACAAAATTTCTACAAGGGATAACTAACATTTTGTATCATTTAGTATCATTTGGAATGAAGTAAGATGCTGGTACTGACAGAAGAGAATTTGTGAAAATGGGTTGTGAATAATCCCATGATAGCTCAGTCAGTACATAGTCAGAACATACTCCATGAAAGGCAAAGTTCTTAGTTTGAGCCCTGATTCCACACACAGGATTATCATTACACTCAATTTAGCTATAGTGTATTCATGGTGAACAACTATGTTTTCAAGAAATCTACATCTACATACATACTCCGCAATTCACCGTAAGGTGCGTGACGGAGGGTACACTGTACCACTACTACGCATTTCCTTTCCTATTCCACTCCCAAATAGAACGAGGGAAAAAAGAATGCCTATATGTCTCCGTACGAGCCCTAATTTCTCTTATCTTGTCTTTGTGATCTTTACGCAAAATGTAAGTAGGCGGCAGCAAGATCGTACTACACTCAGCTTCAAATTCCAGCCCTCTAAATTTACTCAACAGAAATTCACGAAAACAATGTCATCTTTCCTCCAGCAATCCCCAATTGAGTTGACGGAGCATTTCCGTGACACTCGCACATTGGTCGAACCTACCAGTAACAAATCTAGCTGCTCGCCTCTGAACCGCCTCTATGTCTTCCTTTAAACTGATATGCTGCGGATCCCAAACACTTGAGCAATACTCAAGACGTGGTGGTACAAGCTTTTTATACGCGGTCTCCTTTACAGGTGAAGTACATCTTCCCAAAATTCTCCCAATAAACCGAAGTTGGCTGTCTGCCTTACTCACAACTATCGTTACATGTTCGTTCCATTTCATATCGCTCTGCAATGTTATGCCTAGATATTTGAATGACGTGACAGCATCAAGAAGCTCACTACTAATGCTGTATTCGAACATTATAGGATTGTTTTTCCTACTCATGTGCATCGCCTTACATTTTTCTACATTGAGAGCTAGTTGCCATTCTTCGCACCAGCTAGAAATGTTGTCTAGTTCATCCTGTTTGCTATTACAGTCAGTTAAAGACGACACTCTCCCATACACCACAGCATCATCAGCAAATAGCTGCCAATTAAAACTTACTTTGTCCATCAGATCATTTATATAGATAGAAAATAATAGCGGTCCTATCACACTCCCCTGGGGCACGCCTGACGATACACTCGCCTCTCATGAACACTCACCATCGAGAACAACGTACTGCGTTCTATTACTTAAGAAGTCTTCCAGCCAGTCACAAATCTGTGAACCTATTCCATAATCTCGTATCTTTGTTAGCAGTCTGTAGTGTGGCACCACGTTGAATGCCTTTTTGAAGTCGAGAAAAACACAATCCGCCTGTTGTCCTTCATCCATGGCTCGCAAGATGTCATGTGAGAAAAGGGCAAACTGAGTTTCACATGAACAGTGTTTCCTAGACCCATGCAGATTCATAGAAAGAAAGTTTTCCGTTTCAAGGAAATTTACTATCGAATATAGTAAATATTTACTATCGAATATAGTAAATATAGAAATATAGAATCATCAATAAGAAATTTCCTTGAAACATATTCGAACTGAGAATATGCTCTAAAATTCTACATGAAACTGATGTCAACGATATTGGCCTGTAATTGTGTGGGTCAGTTGTCTTTCCTTTCTTATAAATGTTTTTTTCCAAACACTAGGAACTTTGCGCTGAATTAAAGATTCGCAATTAATGCAAGCTAAGTAGGGGGCCAATGCCGCAGAATAGTCTTTGTAAATACGAACTGGTATTCCATTCAGACCAGCAGACTTTTTCGTATTTAGCTCCCTCAGCTGCTTCTCTACACGGGAAATACCTATTACTATGTCCCCCATCTCCCCCATCCTCCTGCATGAAAGATTTCTTAAAGGTTAAATTTAGAACTTCATCTTTCCATTTGCATTCTTCTATTACTGCCCCGGAATGATCAACGAGTGACTGGACTGTGGGCTTTGACCCGCTTATTGATTTTACATAGGACCAGAATTTTTTCGGGTTCTTGGAAAGATCTTTTGATAAGGTATGGCTGTATAATTATTGTATGCTTTGTGCATCGATCTTTTTATAGATGCTCGACTCTCTACTAACTTTTGCCTGTCATCATTTGCATGTTCTTTTTTTTTTAATCGAGAGTGCAAGAGTCTTTGCTTTATCAGCAGCTTTCTAACATTATTATTATACCACAGTGGATCTTTTCCATCCTTAATCATCTTTACTGGCACATATTTCTCTAACCCTTTATTTACAATGCACTTAAATGTAGTCCACAATTCCACTACATCTATAGTCCCAGAATTAAAAGATGCCCATTCATTTTCTAAGTGCGATCCTAACATTTGCTTATCAGCTCTTCCCAACAAAAACACGCTCCTAGCCTTCTTGATTGGTTTATGAAATTTGGTCACCATTGACGCTCTGACAATATCATGATCACTGATTCCTGTCTCTACACAGACATCGTTAATAAGGTCAGGCCTGTTTGTGGTTATAAGGTCTAAAATATTTCCATTGTGCATGGGTTGCCGGTTTAACTGCTCAAGACAGTTTTCGGAGAATGTGTGCAAAAGTTACTCGCAAGATTGCTTGTCTGTACCACCTGACATGTAACTAACGAGGTCCCAATCTATACTCTTAAGGTTGAATCTCCCCCGACTAATATTACATGGCCCAGATACCTATGCACTAACTGGTGTAGACTTTCTTTGAATGATTCTAAAACTGCTACAGCAGCACTGGGGGGGGGGCGGTAAAAACAAACAACTATTAACTTTACTTCTTTTAGATCTGTTATACATGCCCAGATAACTTCACAGTTACTTTCAACCTCGATCTCAGTAGAAACAATATCTTTGTCCACAGCGATGAACACTCCTCCTCCAGTTGTATCTGATCTATCTTTCCGATATACGTTCCACACCTTGCTAAATATTTCTGAACTTGCCACATCATGATTTAGCCAGCTTTTGGTGCCTAAAACTATCTGAGCACAATAATTTCCATGCAGTGTGACAAATTCGGGAACTTTGTTTCCAATACTCTGTAAGTTTGCAGCTAATATTTTGATGTTCGAATTTTTGTTCTGAACGTGGCCTGAATTTGCTGTTTGAATGCTGACAGGCGAGTGCTCATCAGAGTTCACGCTCAGCCTAAAAAAAACCATGTGCACTCCACAAGTACTCTGCTACCCGAGTAGCCACTTCCTTAGTGTAGTGCACCCCTGATCTATCTAGGGGCACCCTACAATTCCCCACCCAATAAAGCAGATCCAGAAATCTGCAGCCATGACTGTCACAGAGTCGCCGAAGCCTCTGGTTCAGACCCTCCACTCGGCTCCAAAACATAGGACCCCGATCAACCCTGGGTACAATGCTACAAACTGACAGCTCAGCTTGCACCCCGCATACGAGGGCAGCAGCCTTCACCAATTCTGCCAGCCGCCCACAGGACCTAGGGTGTCCTCAGAACCCAAGTGACAAGCGTCATTGGTGCCGATGTGAGCCACGACTTGCAGTCGACTGCATTTAAATCATTAACTGAACTTATAGATGGAAACCTCATGGTCAAAGCATACATTTAGTTCATCCAGCAATTATGAGATGGTGCATCTGAGACACAAAAGGTAATCTTTCTGAATGTACAGTTCAAAAAATTTACTACCTGTGTGTGTGTGTGTGTGTGTGTGTGTGTGTGTGTGTGTGTGTGTGTCTTGTAAGTCTCTAAAGTAATCTGCAATAAATGGTTTTGATCTGTTTTCTGTTAACTGCCATATTTCTACTTAACTTAAAAGTTATAACTGCATCACAATAACTCAATTATTCAAGGTTAGGTGTTTACAGTTATCATAGTAACAACAAATAAAAAAACAAGATTTGTCACATTTTCTGTTCTTTTCATCAATTTCATTCTGTTTTATTGCAGGTATCTGGTTACACAGACAGTTACAGAACATATTTAATTTGCACCACATTATATCTGAAGCTAGCAGAAAAAGTACACATAAAAGAGATAAAGTAATTACGATAAAGCCAAGTGTTTTGGAAAGTAATCTCACTGTTCTTTTGATCAAAATAACATAATTTAATGAAGTCACATTTAATATTAAAAATTAACAGATTATGTAAAATTATCCAGAACATGATAAACTCATGTAGTGAAGTGTAGTAAAATTGTTGTTAGACTTTTCTTGCTTAAAGAGGTAAGGGACTAAAACAAAATGAAATGCTGCTTGGTAAATCAACATGCCCAAAGATCAAAGTGTGCAAAGAGAATACACCTGGCACAATTGTGGGAGACCTCTGTCTGCAATGTAATTATCTGAAAACATATAACTTACATATTTATGAATGTAGTTTCAAGTAAGTTCATACCTAAAATAGCTACATAACATTCAGAGTGTTAAATATGAAAAATAATATCAATATATAAACATTCTTCATCTAATGTGCTGTATATTTTCCTGTAGATAAAATAATGTATAATGTATCAATCAGAGCAACTCACCTGATGGATGTGTATTCCTTTCAAAGTGTGCATTTAGTAGTTCTAGAGCTTGAGGAGTGAATGATGTTCGGCGCTTTCGCTTTTTTGAGGGCTCCACTCCAATGAACTCTGTCAGATGATTTTGCCCACTCTTGTATCTGAAAGACAGACATTCTTATTTAATGAGAAGTGATCTTGAGCTTTAGATATCCTTCATATCACTGATACTACATAAATTTCTCTCTCTCCCTTCCCCCCCCCCCCTCTCCCTCTCTCTCTTTCGTGTGTGTGTGTGTGTGTGTGTGTGTGTGTGTGTGTCTGTGTCTGGAAGATGATATAAATAACAATTACCAACTAAATTTATCTAATTAAATTAGAAAGACAAATGATACTTAGAAAATTCAGATATCTTCAATTATATTAAATAGTTGTTGTTTCTCTCCTATTGCAGATTTAAAGTTTGAATATAATAAAAATTTTAAGGATAAATGCTTATATCCATAATCACAACAACAGTATGTAATCATTAAGAGACAAATGTATCATAATAAGTGACTCAGGAAAATGTCACAGGATTGCTATTGTTTCCTAAACTGACAGATTTGGTGAGCAGAACTATTAAGCTGCTTTCTGATTATAATGTGACTTACGGGAAATTGTCATCTTTGGCTGACTAAAGGGGGGATTCAGATGACTTCGATAGAATTTCTATTTTTTGTGATGCAAGGGAAGTGTTGGAAACTTTAACTTAATGCAATGAAGTAAGTAGAACAACCCTTTATTTGTTAAGTGCAGTATTAGAGGCCACAGACATGTCTGTTAGATACTAATGCATAATGTTGCAAAGTGATATGAAATGGAATCAAGGCGCAGTCACAGGGATGGTGACTAATCAACTTTGGCTTACTGGGAAAATCCTACGAAACTGTAGTTCATCTACAAAGTAGGCTGCATGTGGGATACTTCTACAACCCATTCTTCAGTATTACCTTTCAGCAATGGGACAAGTTGCAAATCTGTGCAGGACTGGGATTGAAAATTGGGTCCAGTCCACATTAAACTATACGCTATTAACAAAATTTGGAGTATCATTGTCACCAAAATACATTTCACGTAAGTAGCATGAAGCCAAAATAAGAGAAATCGTGACTTGTATACAGCATACAGTCACATTTCTGTCACCCATTTGCAAATGGAATAGGATCGGAAATGACAAGCCAGCGGTATGGAATACTTATCACCATGCTTGATATGATGGCTTTTAGAGTTTATATGTAGATGTAGGATTTACTGTTCAAAACTTAAATTCAGCAAGAGTGATTAATGATGTTCAGTTTTTTCCCTTTGTATTGGTGGATTCTAACTTCTTGCTTTATCTTACTTAGTACTTATGAATACCTTCACCCTAAAGTACATAACTCCAACCTGTATCCAGAAACAGTTTTTTTACTATTTGCAATAAAAATAATTAAGGAGGAAATCTCCTGGGAAATGGAAACTAATAGATCCTGAAAAAAGGTCTCTACAAGCAGTACTCTTAGTGTTCACTTAAGGTGACTTTCCCAGAATGCATTTGATAATAAGTTATTGTAAGCCAATATTGTTGTCCACAAGTCCACTGAAAGAGACACACATATGGTGTATCTATACTAACATAGTTTATTGTTCCAGGGTATAAACTTTTTCAACTATGGAAATGATTCATTCTGAGCTGTGGCCACAGACACATTGTATTGTGATTCCAGCACCATCTATTGGCAGATTTTAAAACTACACTGAAACTTCTGCAATTCTTATAGCTTTCAGTCGTCAATCTATCATGTATATTGCTATTATTCATTTTGAGATTAGGTGTTACTTCAGATAATACTACTGGCCATTGGGAGAGCCAGCCATACATTTATAGATTTTTTGCACCTAGATAATGTTTTGGACAATATTGACTAAAACACACTCTTTAATGTTCGGAGATAGGAGGAGTAAACTATGAGGGTTGGAACTTAAACAACTATACAAAAGCATTACATGTTTCCATCTGTTACTGTCCTTCAAAGCAGTCACCAGTGTTGTGTAGAACACATTGCCAGCTTTGTCGAAGGCATAATATACAATTCTCAGAGCCTGTTCTGTTGATGGTGTAAATGGAGTGGTCTACTGCCTGTTGTATCTCTTGAACAGTTCTGAAGCAAATGCCACAAATTGGTTCCTTGAACTTCAGAATCAAATAAAATTCACAAGGACATACATATGTGGAGTATGGTGGATGGTACAGAACTTACCAGTCCCATCAACTGAACAGAGCAGTCACAGCTTGCCCTGTATGCTCCCGTGCATTGTCACGCAAAATGATGGGTGGGTTGCGCAGAAAGTGTTGCCACTTCTTTCGCAAAGCTGGCACACGTGATGCTTCAAAAACAATCAGCAATACTGTGCATTGATGGTCTGCCATGGAGGAACATAATGTGTTAGGATAACACCATCACAGTCGTACATGAGAATCACCCTACTGGGGCTCTGACGCATTTTCAACTTTCTCGGCGACCCATAATGATGCCATTTGTTGGATTGGAATTTCAGTTTTGGCTTGTATGATGTGGCCCATGTCTCATCCAGTGTTATGTAATGGGGTAAGAAAGCCTCTCCTTCATGCTCATAGTGCATCTGAGCAACATCGTAACACATCCACCTCTGTATTTGTGCCAATTCATGTGGAACCCATATGATGTAATATTTTGCATGCCCAGGCATTCCTCCAGGATGCAAAGCACAGTCATATGCATTAATCTGGTTTCAAGGGCAAGCTCACGAATTGTCTGGTGTCTGAACTTCTTCAGAGATGCTAGGATGACCTGCCTGATGCATGTCTGCCACAGTTTGCTGACCTTTGTTGAAGGCTTTTACCCAAAGTGCCACTGTCAATTCTCAGCATGCCTCTTGAAGACCTTGATGACACTGTCATGCTTTATGAATTCTTACACATTCAATCTTGATCCAATTCCATTGTTCCTGTTTCAAAAACATAGTGACATTGTTACTTTAGACCGCTCACTCACAAGTGACCATCTTTCCCCCAACTGAGCACATGCCGGTGACATGAAATGGGTGAGTCCATTTGCTCGGAGGTAAGGTAGGTATGTCAACAACATATGTTATCAGCGATAATATCAGATTCCATTGCATAGTGTCTCCACGGCAGTGTTGCCATTACTTAAGTTCCAACCCTAGTACAAAGAACAAAATGACAGACATGTACAGAAACCACATGGCATTTATAAGAATTGAAGCAGTGACAGAATGGAATGAGACAGGTTTTCAGCTTATCCTCAATGTTATTCAATCTGTACATTGAGCAAGCAGTAAAGGAAACAAGAGAATGTAGAAGGAATTACAGCTCAGGGGGACAAATAAAAACTTTGAGGTTTTGCCACTGTAATTATGTAAAACTGCAAAGAGCTTGGAAAAGCAGTTGAAGGAAATGCACAGTGGCTTGATAGTAGAATATATGATGAACATCAACAAAACCAAATATTGGTAATGGAATTTAGTGCAATTAAATCAAGTGATGATGCAAAATTAAAGAGGAAACAAATGTAGATGTGCAATTGATATGAATGACATTTCTTAAAATGAGAAATTTGATGACAAAGAATAAGATCTGTAACTGTGAGTTCTTGTATGAATATGTGTGTTTATTACTTTGGATGAGGGGCTTTAGTTGTCAGCTTATGTGTATAAGAGTCTTTCCATTGTGCTTATCTACTACAGTACAAGTTCTCTGTTCAATGACCAGCAAACCATCCTTTTCACAATATTATTATTGTTCTATCCTTAACTCTCCATTGTTTGGTACTCATTTCATACATTGTTACCAATTGCTTTAATACTGGTTAATAAGTTTCTGTCTGGTACATGGTGAGTAAAACAACTTTTAGACCAAGGAACTGTTTCAGGTTATTAGCAAAAAATTGGAAAATAGGAACTGCAACAATAACTGTTTTTCATTTCATAACATTTTTTGTTTAATACTGTACTTTCACAGAATGGGTGAAATCTGTATGCTGCTTACCTCTCCTCTGCTTCTTTCATCCACATTTCTAAGACTGGTTTGATTTTCTGTGCACTCTTAGGTGTTATGTCCAGCTTCTCAAACCTACAAATACATTTTTTTGTGTTAGTATGCTATCTTTTACATTTGTAGACATTTTCAGAAAAAAAGTTATTTACAGGCATCAAATTAAGTTGATTTCATGCATAAATTCACAAGTCTAATAGCAGGATAGATCTGTAAGCTACATTAGTTTTATGTCATAATGTTAACAAGTGTGGCTCAGTAGTGAGGTGCTAGACTACAAATCCAGAGATTGTGGGTTTAATCCTTGGTAAATCTGAAGATTGTTATCAGTTGTTTATTACTGCTTTCACCTCTGCCAATGTTACTGATGTGAAAAATCTCAAGTTGCACCTGTGGTTCAGAATCTATGTGGGACTATAGGTTCCCACTACAACTCCCTGGGTACGTTAGAATGGTCAGAAGAAACAAGGGCATACCACCTTAAATGAGTCCATGCCTAGCAAAGCACTGTGGTGTTTAAACCAATTGTCTGACTGATGACTGCTTTACTTTTTACATCCTAACAAAGAAACCTCTATATCTGTTAGTATAAAGAGAACATATCTAATATGTATGGAAAGTTCTCACTTCGAAAATTTATAGAGAAGAGCTTATGATAGCTTTGGTTTGAAAGGTAAACCACCCTTCTGATATATTCTGTGCACTTATTTGCTGTTCAATTATTTACATTTGTAGTTAATGGAATTCTGTTGTTCTTAAAGGCATGAAAGCTTGAGTTTGTAGAAAGTCATACTATACTAGCTCTCTACTGAGGTCCAATATTTTGTCATTTGCAGATACAGAAGAGACTGTACACTAAATCACTTTGGACCAGTGAAGGAAATAAAATGAACAGTAATACTGTTAAAGCAATTATCACATTTATTTGGAGTGTTTTGTGAGGAACCATGTTCTTCTCCTATTCTGGGTTTAAAATATATGACATATTTTTCACCATAAACAGAAAAAAAAATCTAAACACAATTCTCATGTGTATAGTGCTTTCTTATAGTGCTGTCGTTTCAAAACCTACCCTCACTTATCTTAAATTTTAATCCAGTGTGGATGTATTTACACCTCATTTAACACTTTCTATAGTTCACCAAAGAGGAGCATAACATATTATTTGATTTATTCAAGTAAGTCACCTCCCAAAATATTTACAATCTGTGAATGGGTTGTTATTTTAATTGAATGAACTTTTTATCAAACAGTGTAAAGTAACATGATACCAGTACATGTGTGAAATATATTGCCTCAGCTTTCAGGCAACAGGGAAAATACTGGGTGATACCACAAGAAGAGGAATAACTGTCACTGTTAGGCAGGTATTTTCATATTTCATGACTTTATCTCTTTGGAAATTATATGCATTGTACACTACCTTTTTTAAACAAATATGATCCCCAAAATTTAATAAAAAAGTATATAATATTTTATTTCTAGATAAGCATCAGTTAAATCAGTAAAAAGAATATAAAATATACTCTTAATAGTTGATTGACCTCATTTGTAAAAGCCACAAGTCAAATTAAAGTATTCCAGATACACGAAAATCTAATTTATTGAAGAACAAACAAAACCTTTATATCTACGGGCATCATACTCAGTGGTATCATACAAGTAACATGCAGTTATATTAAGCTCTAAATAATATTAAGCAGAGGTGTTAGTTCAGAGGCCAGGCAAAAGATTGCATTAATTGTTTAACATGCAGCACTTAACAAAAGAAAGAGACTCACACTACATGCATGAAAGAGACATCCAGGGTTGCCAAGCAATTTCAATCTTACAACTGTCATATAATTTATCAAAGATGACTGTAAATGCTACTTAAATATTGCTGATCAAATGAACAAATAAAGTTACTGTTATAGTGCACAGAATCATCATGATGCTCAATAATAATGTTGGCAACCCTGAAGAAAATATTCACTAATGCCAATGCCCTGGCTCACTGATGAAATAAACATAAATCAAATTATGTCTCAAAAATCTTAGGAAATTTAATTTTATATAATGTTTAAAAATTCAATGCTAAATCCCTTGCAACCATCACAATGTAATGGACTGTGAAATTTTATTGTATAAATAATTTCCTCTTTCCAGTCTGTCATTAACAGGCACATCATATGAAACAGCATTCCAAAACATAACAAACATCAAAACAAAAGTGAGTGGAGGGGTATTGGCTTTTCCAACAAAAACGTAATCCACCTTACTGTGAAGATTACGCTTAAGTTGTTTGAAGTTTGCGTGCTGTAAGTTTTAATTTATTGTGAAAGGGATTAGGCTGAAACAGTAAGATATGTTAGGTGCAGTAGAAGTAAAGAAGATAACCAAATGTATGAGAATAACACGTACATAGCCTGTTGCTGTGACGCAAGGTGTGCAGCACAGTACATCTGAGTGGCCAGGGCACTGGGGACAGAGTAAAACACACTTACTGAGAACTTTATTGCCACTTGCTTTAATTTTTTGCCACAACACATGCCATACTAATATTATTAATTTTTTGTAAAACTGCAGACACAATTAGATGGTAATGTGGGAGGGCTGTGACATCTGGTGGACTTACCAAGAAAATTTGTATTAATATAAATGAAAGTTTGTACTATTGCTTGTTAGTGTTGCTAAACATACATGTCTAGTCTTGAAAAACACATTACATTAATGGAAAAAAATAGTTGAATTTTAATTTTAAATAATTAATACTAGATTTTAATTATCCATTTTTTGCCCAAAAACTTTTTTGGGTGTCGATCTAATGATTTTATAATGGCCATATTTAAAGATGTGCAAATGATGATTGATTTGTCCTAATACTTCACTTTTACAAGCAAACTAGACAGTAATGTTCTCACTTTCTCAGTTTTTGCAGCCCATTACCAGATGCACTAAAATTCATTTTCGTTTATATGATTAAAGAGTTTCACTACTACAAAGACGGATAAATATATAAAGTAAATGAAAGTGTCTGAAATTCCATAATCACTGAGTGCTTCCCTAGATCAGTTTTGTGGTTTAATTTAATTTATTTCATCAATGCCATATTCTGCCAACAGAGAGACCACTGAATTTGAACTTTTAGAGGTACTCACTTAGAAGAAAATGCTTACCTTTGGGTAACATTAGTAATGTTGGCTCAAGCTACCGTATTTAATATTTCAATATAAAATAAACATATGTGTCTTATGTTTGTGATTCTTTTCACTTAAAGGAGTATGTGCACTTTACCAGTAACAATGTTAAATTTATCAACATGTCTTCATAAAACAGCACGCCAATTTTTTTTCTTAAATAATGTAACAAATTCGTTTCCTGTCTTCTCACAATGAGTGAAACATATTCAACAGGCAAAAACCAATAAACTTAATATTATTTCTAAATTTCCATAAATACTGCCGATAGAGACACAAATGAAGAAAAAAAAAGAAAATGGACGAAAAAGGACAAACTTTCGGAACACAGTTCCTTCTTCAGGTGGGAAAGAACGAAGGAAAAAAAGAATGGAAGGGAGAGGTAAATCATGACCTAGGTCATGAGGATGGTGTTTAAGGAGTGTGGAAGTCAGAGATACTGATATACAGTATCTCTGACTTCCACTCTCCTTAAACACCATCGTCATGATTTACCTTCCCCTTCCATTCCCATCCTTTTTTCTTTCCTTCTCTCCCACCTGAAGAAGGAACTGTGTTCTGGAAGCTTGTCCGTTTTCATCTGTTTTCTTTTTTTCTTCATTTGTGTCACTATCGGCAGTACAGTTCAAAGGTAATTACTGGCCAGCCAATCTATCACTTTTGAAAAATAATTTATCATCTCTGAGGAGAATTTCCATCATTAATCAAATATTACCATAAATACTGTAATGCAACATTTATCTCCTCTTATTTACAAATTGCAATATTATAAATAATAGAATGAGACTGATTATAAGAATAAAGATGTGGCTTAACCACTCTGACATGCATGATCAAAATCACACATGAGTTAATGATAGCTATGCAATATTTATCTGGAAAGCTGAATAGGTTGCCATGGGAAAGATAATTATGTACCAAAATGGTACAAAAACAATGTGTTATTGTTGAAAAGAAAGAAAGAGTATAACTAAACTTAAATGAAGAATCCAATATTTGGTAGTACATTAGGCAAATACTTGTGGTAGACAGTGGAAAAAAGCTGGAAATAACATCCAAAATGAATAGAAATTAACAGGGACTGATAAAATTAATGGGTAGAAATTTTGAGCACATTCTAATAACTTCTTTGTATCAAGGGATTCCTTTGTGAAGAGCTGGTATTAATAGTAGGATAAGCAAATATTATTTGAACTGACTGACCTGTACTGAATTACCAGTACCTATATGAGGTTTCATCTAATTATATTTATTTCTGAAAAGAAGTTTTATTGTAAGTCTAAACATAACAAAAACTATTAAAGGCTGCATGAGTGTGAGCTTCAAAGCTCAAAATCTTGTATAAGAGTTAACACAATTTGATGGCCACATGTTTACTATGCATAATGGTAGTAACAAAAAATCCACAGGTATATAAGAGCACATCAACAACTCTGATATTGCCTGTGAACTTAAGTCTGGTACTATAAATTTGGTTTTATACTGTGTGCCAAAACATATATCATGAAGGTGTGGAAGGACTAGTCTTAACAAATTAAGATAGCCAGAAGATCTATTAATACAATTAAAAATTGCCAGAAGTTCTTCCAGAGTTAGGCAAAATAGAAATGTGTAAGAACTACAATATTCAAATTAATTTTTTCATCAGAATTAGATGAGAATGGGACATGTATCAAAACTACAACCTCTGACAATAAAATTTGGTGAATAGTCCTGTAACATTAAGATAGATGAACTAAGAACTAAAGTTACCTTACTGTCCCATAACTGTGCACCACTGAGCTCTGTGATGCATGTCCTGAAAACCTTACCTGAAGTCTTCCTTTAGGGTAGTGTTCAAAAGTCCTGTCACATTTCATTGAATTTTAGGGATATAGTCAAATCTCTTTCCTCATAAAGTGAGTTTGGGTGAAAGGAATAGGAAGAAGTGTGGAGGACTGAGATCCAGCAAGTGTGGTGGATGTTCAGAAACACTTTTCCGGCCTTCTCAAAAATGGGCAAACCACCTGTACATACACGTCATAGGCAGTGCTTGATCCCCATAAACACATACCAGCATTTCAAGCATTTCTTTAGTTGTCTTGCCAAGGTAAAAATGAAACTATAAATTGATTCTTTGCTTGTTCATTGTCTTGTACTCAGTTCAGAATCAATGCACTAAACAATCACTTTGTTCAACTGGTCTATCACAGAACACATACAATACTCAACTGAACTATGGTGGGGGCACGTTGTCAACACTGGTTGCTACGAACATGTAAATTGTGATTCGTCTGTGCTGCCTAATAAACCATTCTGACTTCATTCACTGATGTTTATTGTCAGAGGTTGTATTACAAAAAGACATAATCTAATAATGGAAAGACCAGATTGGAATTCGACAATATAATTAAGACAGTTTACAGCTCACTGCAAAGACATACAATGAGCTGCGGCAGGCACATAAAGAGGACACACACAAAAACACTTTATCTATCACCCATTGCCTTCTTCAGAATAGAGATCATTCACACAGACACACGTCAAAGTCACACAGCCATCATCTCTGGTTGTTGCACTCCAAGAATCATGCTCTGTAGTGAGGGACTGGCAGAATGGATTGGTGGGGGGGGGGGGGGGGGGGGCTGGAAGGTTGCATCATGGTGGTGGGGATGGATGCAGCACATACTAGACAGGAGGAACAAGATACAGCTTAACAATGGAGTGGAAGGTTGGGGGAGGAGAGAAAAGCAAAACACATGCTCATTCCGACACACAGCACAGAGAATGTACTGTAAGGGTAACTTCCATCTGTGTAGTTCAGAAAAGCTGGTGGTGGGTGGGAGGATCCATATGCCCTGGTTGTGAAGCAACCACTGAAATTAACCACCTGCTCTGCTGCATTGTATGCCACAGGGTGGCCTACTTTGTTTTTCCTTCTTGTCCCCCCAACCCCCCTCCCATTTCCTCACTGCAGACTATGATTTGGAATGCAGCACTCAGAGATGTCAGTTGTGTGATTGTGAAGTATGCCTGTGTGATTGTGTGAATGTTGTCTATTCTGAGGAAGTTCAATGGCTGACAGCTTAAGTGTTGTATGCGTGTATCTTTTTATGTGTCTCTTGCAGCTTGTTGTATGTCTTTGTGTTGAGTTGTACACTGTCCTTAAAATAATACGTAAAACATAATCACCTCAAAACCTGAGTCTCCATTGTATTACCAAAACAAAAATATATTTTGAACTTCATATTAATTACTAATATTGCATGTAATATGTTCAGCCTGGAAATTCTAAGAGTTGTCATATAAATTTTGGTTTATTATTTTCTAAGATCATACTCCTTTGAAAACTATATAGGATGGCATGCGTCAAAATAACTTAAAGGAGGCTCTATTATATGCCTCCTGCATAATATTTTGAAAGACATTATTAGATAAGAATTTGTGTGTTTGGCTCAGGGTATGATGGATTCCCTGTCTGATCAAATAAAGAAATTTCAGCTGTTTTAGTTAATCATAATATGGAAGAAAGCAAAGGTCATACCCATCTATGACAAGAGTAGACGGCTGAAGTGATCAACAAAATTACCATTTTGACATCAATTTAATATAGTATCTTGAACACAGAACTGATGAAGCATCTTGAACAGATTGACCTCTCAAACCCAACCAGTGTGGGTTCCAAAAATTGGCCTTGTGGCCCAAAGATTGTGTTGGGACCCTTTCTGTTCTTAATTGTCTGGTAGCCAAAATTATGAGACTTTTCCATATGATGCATTATATATAATGAAGTGTCTGTAAAAAGCTGCACTAATATCTAATCAAATCTCTATATGATTTTAAAGTGGTCTAAAGATTGGTAACTTGCTTTTAATGTTCATAAATGTGAAATTTTGCACTTCACAAAATGAAGAAATATTGTAATATCAACGAGTCAATCTTTAAATCAAACATAGCTCTAAATAAAGCAGGTGGCAGACTACGTTTCTTTTGGTGGAATAGTTTTGAAATGCCATCAGTTCACAAATAAGTTGCACTTATAGACATTTAAATGATCCATTCTAGAATAATGCACCAGTGTGAGAGACATAGCAAATAGGATTAATGGGATGCCAGATGTAAAGAAATATTGACATTATGGATGCTCACAAGATTATCTGACACTTGGGAAAAAAATTATAGTGATGGTGAAAAATCTAAAATGAGGTGCTTGAAAATAAGATGTCAACTACCTCAGGAAAGGGTACTGAAAATTTTTCAGAATCTAAATTATGTCATGTAATATTGCTCCTGTGCCCCCCCCCCCCCCAAAAAAAAAAAGGTTGATTACATCATGCAAAGAAACCCCAATAGAATGTAAATTAAATTAAATGTTTTCAAGTTGTATATTTTGACAGGCTGTAAGTGCTTATGGATGTATATGGATATCACATTTTAAACTTGAACTTCGTGGATAGGAATTGATAAAAATTCATAACATCTACAGCAATCAATTATGGAGGGAATAAATAATGAGAAATAATGTTCTGTCATTTAAAAACAGTGTGTATTCAGCATTTCTTGCTATGTGCATTACAATCTGGACGGAGGTCCACAGTGAAACTGTCAGCTACTTAACAACAATTCCTTCTCTTTGGAGAATTTAAATCATTCATTGTCAGGTTCCATGAACTCTTGACACAGAGATGTAAGAATGTACAGTCTTCTAACCAGCAACAACTTAGGAAAAATAATTCCTCTGGAACTTATGATAACTGTATTTGATGACATTTCTAGATGAGAGTTGCTAATGAACTACATTTTAGTCTTTGTCCCTCAGAACAGATCTTTTTTTGTCAGTAAAATGTGATGATAATTTAAATTCCTGGATGTTATAACAAACCTATCCTTCCCAAAACAATATTTTTCTTTCTTTGTTTCTCTTTCTCTCTCTTCACACACACACACACACACACACACACACACACACACACACACACACACACACACTAACAAAGTTGTGCAATTTATATGCTTACTAACTGTTATAAGTTTATCTGTGAAAAAGCAATAGTATTGTGCTTCCTAAGACTTTATTTATGTAGGGTACATACATTCTTAAAACCAGCACCTTAACCTTAAGACAAAAATATTTGTGATGTGGTTCTTTATATTGCATTCAACATTGGAATGAAGAAGTAACAGGCACAACAGATGACCTTTGCAAACCAAATTGCACTAGAACTTTGACAGAATGACATGTTCTCTCAAGCCAGTTGGCCCTATGGAGAGTGACCTACAGTAATCCCAAAGATGAAACATATGGCCTCATGTTTCAAGGGGCCTTTTCAAACTTCTATTAACAACTTTTTTTATATTAAAAAAAAAAAAAAAAAAAAAAAAAAAAAAAAAAAAGGGGGGGGGGGGGGGAATTGTCTGAAATTTCGTGATGCAAAGCATAGCTCTATTTTCACAATTTTCTTTTTTGCATTAGGTGTTGAGATGTTCATAACAAAGAACAGACTAAGTTTGTAAGTAAATGGACAACACTTAAAGACTTGAAAAACATATTATATAACTTGAGATATATTACAGAAGATAATGTGATACTATAATTTCTTAAACTGTTTGTGCCTTTGTTCTCAGTTTATGACTAGAATGTTATTCATTTGACAATATATCGAAATTAGCTTGTAGAAACAAAGGCCCTACTTAGAACACTATAGTAATCATGAGAAAGATTTAGAGAGCTATGTGAGTTTACTTGGGAATAATTTGTTTGAAAATCTGAAAAATATCTGGTTTTATAGATAGTTTAGTATTAAAATAGTTGCAAGTCTTTTATTGTATTTTTTAGCCTCAGGTTGCAAACTGTGTCATCATACTATTCCTGTGCTTCAAGTTTAAAAAATACAATAAAATATTTATACATTGATTACAGTCTTCCCTTAACTCAGTAGTCTCAGTATTTTCAAGAAAATTATTATCTATTTTCTATTGTACACCTTTCATTCTGTATTACATTTGGTTCATATAAGTCACAAGAATGGAGCTAACTTAATACTGTATTTATGAATTGCAGGTAATCAAAATTCCTCTCACTTGCAAAAGCCCAATTGTTGCTGTTGTTTTGAATAAAATGTCACTGTTGTTACACATGATTTGCAGTTTCCACAAAACAGTGATTCATAAGAGGATCAAAAGAGCAATTTTGTGTTCATGAGTTTACACTGCATAAAGGTAAACAAAAACATATATGTATTCTGACTGGCCACAGAATCTGATATTACTAATAGAGCATGCATCAGAAATAAAAATTAAGTGAAGTGCCTAACCTGCAAATGGCACTCTGGCTGTATGCTGGACCTTCTGTGATGCTGAGAGCCTGACCCACTTGTGTTTGAGTAAGACCCAAAGAAAGGCGACGAAGCTTGAAAGCCTTGGCAAATTCTTTGATTTCATCCAAGTTAATGCCATCAACCACATTGCCACTTGTTTGATTGATTGTTGGTTGATCTGTGACCACAAATAGTGAATATATATCAATCTTCTTATAATTTCTAATTGATGAAACAAATATTATAGAAGGAGACTTTCCTGGTGGGACAAATATGTATAAAAATAAAGATTGTTTGACTTACCCATAGCACAGGCTCACCGATAGACACAAAAAACACAAATAAAAACACACACAAACATTCAAGCTTTTGCAACCGTTGGTTGCTTCTTCAGGAAAGAGGAAGGAAGGAGGGGAGGAAGGAAAGGATACGAGTTTTAAGGAAGTGGAAAAGGAGTCATTCCAATCCCAGGAGTGGAAGGACTTGCCTTAAGGGGGAAAAAGGAAAGGTAAACAAGTGCACACACACCCACACACATGCACACACAAACACAACAAGGTCTCCCTTTCTATCCTTACCTTTCTCCCCTCCTTCCTTCCTCTTTTCCTGAAGAAGCAACCAATGGTTGCGAAAGCTTGAATGTTTGTATGTGTTTTTATTTGTGTTTTTTGTGTCTATCGGCGAGCCTGTGCTTTGGGTAAGTCAAATAATCTTTATTTTTATAAATATTTCTCATAATTTCTTGTTTACTAAATGAATAATAATTGCAATCAAGGAAATAATAACAATTTACTCTTCTCATGCAAAGAAAGAGGCTCATTAATACCCAAAAGTGATGGTCTGGAGTATAAACTGTTGGCTATTAATTTGTTATAGTACTAATATGCAATGAAAATTTTTGTAGTTTTTGTACATACCAAACGGATCTCTTTATTCTTGAATTCCATAAGGTTTTTAAATTCTTATTCTTTACATATGATTCCTTTACATTGCTGGTCACCAAAAATGCAACACCCTGAAGGAAGCATCCAAATCAAGGGAAATTTGAAGCAGGCATTTGTAGTGATGAGAGATGCATGTAATTAATGCACATTATCATTGCACTCATACATGAGATGCACTAGTAGTGCCACTGTAAATGCCTTATAATGGGGAACAAACGGCTGTGTGGACATACTGGAGATCAAAATGTGATTGTTTTGGGTCAGCAGATTCAGTATTTCTTTTAGGAGACAGCCAGCACATTTTGAACATGTTTTGGAGTTTTACTGAGGAAGAACAACTGCCTATAGGGATTGTAGCTTATCCTTCTGTCCTCTAGATCTCTCACCTATTGAAAATACCTGAGTCACTGATTGCAGAATGACTGTCCTGAAGTACACCAGCTTTGGCAACAAGTGGAAGCAGAATGATCTTCTATACCCCAATATCCAGAACCACTTTGATTCAATGCCAAAGCTTGTAGCAACGGTTATAGCCAATAATGGTGTCAGCACAAATACTGATTTCATAGTCTTCCTTACTTCACATGGGGTTGTATTTTCAATAAAGTGATCTCGTACAATGGGTTATCTTCCAAATAAATATGGCTGTGAAATCTTTGATCCTTTGATGTAGCATTTTGGATGACCAGCAATCTGGTTTTGTTGCCTATGTTTTCCTATCATTATAAGGTCCAAATTATATTCCCTTCCTTTCTAACCTTCTCAAGCATATCATTTCCTCCCTAAGGAAGTAGCTAACAATTTAGTAATGTAGTACTGTTTTTGTACTTTCTTATGTGTCTGTCACCAGTACTTAGAACACCACTTTCATTTTTAATAGTACTGGATTTAGGTAACACTCAGCTTGTTGCCTAATTTATAGTTTTTGAAATATATTTTTTGGGTGATTTATTGAAAACTATGTGTAACATTATGTATGATTTTTAGGTAGGAGCTTTTTCTTAAATGACAATAATTTTGGCACCATTACCATGATACTTTTGCAGATTGCTGATTTACATTTTTAAACTGGTATTGTTTCAAAATCAGAAATGTATCATATTATTAGCTAGCTTTTGACAATGATAGCAGTATTATTCATGTAGCAAATTACTACAAAAGAAAATTTCACTGAGATTGGTCATAAGAATCAATGACATTTTTGGTGAATTAGCATACACATTAATATTTACAACTTCTTTATACTTTTGTTAAAACAAGTAAAATTAGCCAAGTAATTTTACTGGCATTATTTGTCACTCCACATCTATCCTAGAAACCATGCTCTATGAGAGATTTATATGTGCAGACTAAGTTGAGAAATGAAAACCTGTACCAAGACCAGGATTTGAACCTGGGTCTGCTGCTGTCTAGGCAGTTGCACTTACTGCTAGGCCTTCCTGGTGCAACAGCTTTGCACAAATGCACAGACTCACTTGGACCTCCCCCCTCCCTCCCCCCTCCAATCCAAGTTCTCTTTTCTGTCTCAGCATGTAGTTAGATGAGCCGGAAATGAGAATTTGGATTGAGAAGGGAGATGTACTGGTTGAGTCTGTGCAGTTGTGTACAGCCTTTGTGCCAGGAAGGCTTTGCAGTATGCTCATCTGCCTCATGAGCAGGACACCCAGTTTGAATCCGGGCCTTGGTAAAGTTATCATTCATTGCTTCAGTCTGCATGTATGCATCATATATGTTTGAGTCCTGAACATTAACATTAAACCAACCATATGTGTGATGATTACTCACACTGTCAGAAGAAAATTCAACTAAAAATTGACTGTGAAATGTGGATTGACAGAAATGGTAACAACTGATCTACATTTTCCCAGCTGTTTGTATTTGAATTGTATATGTATAGGATAAAAGGTGCAGTATTCGACATGTACTTTGTTCCTCAGTTTTTAGCCCACATTCTTTTATGGATTTCAGCCCATAAATACTTCTCATTATTATGGGCAAATTATGTTTGCGAATATAATCCTCCTTTCTATTCACCACATAAAAAAATTATTGTCCTTAATAAATTTACATTTACCTAATTTACCTTTATAGGGTGTCTTAAAACTTTTGGATCAAATTGAAACAGGTACTTGTCGGTTCACAGTTTACTGTACTGATATGGGGAAGCAAATTCAGAAATGCATATTTATTTTTTTAAAGGAAATGCACATTGCACACTCCATAACAACAAAGTAACCCATAATACATTTTTCAAAATGACTGACAGTCTCAATGCATGTATTGCAGGTCTGGAGTCTGGAGAAATCCCAACATCACCCTTATTGGTGGCCACCAGCAACAATTTTGACAGTGTATGGGCAGGTGTTGCCTGATATTCCTGAGAGATATGCTGCCACAATTCTTGCAGACTGGTTGCAGACTTAGTGCCAGTGAAAGGTGCATGGCCCACTTTGAAGTAAATGTACATAAGCACCATCTTCATTGAATCAGAAGAGGAAGCCCTGTCCAATGTCCAGCTCAAGCACTATACCTCAAACCTCGGAACTTTTTACTCTAGTGTTATGTTAAATTGTTGATGTATGAAACCTACAGACAAACAGACAAAGACCTACATAAAAGTCCCAAACTGCCTATGTCCTAGTACACAGACATTGGAAAATGTTGATATAGTGTGGTAGAACTTCATGTGCCATTGCAATTCATGCACTGAGACTAGTGGTCATCACTTTCAACAATTACTGTAAACTCTGTTGTTACTGTTATCCATCAGTATGCTGCATATGTCCATTACATAATAAATATCTAAATAATAATAACAATAAAAACAGCAGATATTATTTCCCCCAAAATATTTTGTCTTTGGTTTATGATAAAACACCTTCTATGCCTAGTGATTTGTTGTTTACATTTACATATTTCTAGACAAATTTAATTAATTACTTAGCAATGAAAGACAGTCATGTTTGCAACTTTTTTTATTAATTTTTTATGCATTTCAACTTTGTGGGGCACCCTCAGAAATGATGCCTCACAAGGATGAAACGCATAAAAAATAAATAAAAAATTTGCAATCACAACTGTCTTTCATTGCTAAACAATTTTATTGGTTGCTGTACCAGCCTGCCGATAATGGAGTGGAGAGTATTTTATATAATTAATTACATCACTATAGTAAGTGAAAAACTGAGAAAAAGAAGCACACAAACATAAAACATTATATCATAATAAAATGAGAGACTTACTTGGAGAATCAGCAAGGAAATCAGAAGTAGGACTGCTTCTGTTATGCTGCGAGTTACCATTCGTGGAACTCTTGTGCTGACTCTGATTAGATATTTGTGGTGTTGTAGTAATGGTAATATCAGAGTTATTAGCTGCTAATCGATTTATCACATTCATTGATGTTTCAGAACCATTCATCATGCCATTATGGTGGTGGTGTTTCTCCTGCAAGACCTTAATAACAATATTCAAGAAATCAGTATAAAACTGGGAGTTATTAAGGGCTGAAACATACAAATTAAGCCATTTTTAAAATACATACTTTATTCAATCAATGTATTTTACTATTTTAAATTAATATGGGCAACAACTAAAGCATTTAACTGATTGATAATTTTCATAATATTAAGTATTAACTGTATTGTTGAATGGTGGTTTCTGGGGTATGTATTATTCACTTGATTTTACAAGAATGACAGAATGGACACAATTTCAGTTACAAAATAAATATTGGAACAAATGTAGTTTACATAAATGGTAAGAGCCCACACATATATTGCTTGGTAAATTTTATCAATCAGCATTTCATCAGACTCAATCACTACATACTATTTACTTCTATCCTGTAAGATAAATCACTTGGTATTGGCAAGAATTATTCTGAAATATGTTACTCCCCTGCATACTCAGTTTCTAAGCTGGGGTGATGGTAACTCATATTACATATTGTTTGAATGATAACATAGTTACAAGGTTTCATGACAAATGTTTCTGGATGCACCTGCTACTGATAAATATCTACTACAAGTTCTGGATTTGTTTAAAAAAAGGGAGCAGTTGGTTGTTGCCCTCCGTGAAGGGGACACTCTTTCTACGATATTTACCAACCATGCCACAAACTTAAGGTCCCTCCTTTTGGCGCTCCCCCCCTCTCCCCAACATAATATGTCCCTCCTACCCGTTCCTCTCAGTGTTCCTTTTTTATGCACCAAATCCATCCCTCCGAGTGGCCCTCTGCGAGTGCCACTTAGAGCAGATACCCTGCATTGTCTCCCCTCCCCCCTCCCCCCACTCTCCCTTAGATCTAGAGGTGATAAATCATCAATTAGGTTTTGAAATAAACTGTATCTCCATTTAAAAAGTTTCCATATACATTTTCAAAAGAAGTGCATATTTGCTAAACCAGTAAAAGTGTCACTTTAGCATGGCATAACATTCTTGATTTTAACACATTGCATATGGCACATGTAGACTTACATGTTTCGACATTCAACTGCTGGGGACAGATCACATAAATTTACATTTTTCATGTTGAAGGTCTCTTCTGGGACGTGCTGCTCATGACAGTAGGTTATATATGA
Organism: Locusta migratoria; assembly: GCA_026315105.1. Lineage (NCBI taxonomy): Eukaryota > Metazoa > Arthropoda > Insecta > Orthoptera > Acrididae > Locusta > Locusta migratoria. The sequence goes on from CM048746.1 coordinate 456,672,889, forward strand.
ATTGGAGTGAAGTGGACAATATGAACTTATTTTTATTTTTGGTTTTACTGCCAACAATCAGTAATAGTCACTACAGTAGTTGTTGCCTTGGGTGCTATGGTGAAAAACAGTAGACAGAAAAGTAAATTCTTGCTGAACTGTTTGCAGATAATTTTTCTGATTTTCCACTGACAGTGGTAGCTGAATGTGAAGAAGAAAACAACACACTATAATCAATCGAAGTGAGAAAATTGTGAATGATTTAGATGACTAATCTTTTGACTGAGAAAGTTGGCTGAGAAAGGACAAGAACATTGCTTTAGAAATAGTTTTGTGGAATTCCAGATGTAAAAACCCTTCCATTGAGATCAATAGCATTATAAGCATTGTGGAGTTGTTTCTTGTGGATCAATTGTTTGATCACATGTCAACAAAATCAAACTTGTTTGATGAACAAAACAAAAATGATTATAAAGAATCTGAAAGCAAATCTGGGCATGATTACATTGATCGGGCAAATCAAAACAAGTTTATTTGAAGAACTATTGGTTAACAGATCCTCTAATAGAGGCACTGATTTTTGACAAGCTAATGAGCAGAACTCCATTTGAGAAGATATGAAAATTGTGGAAACTCAATGAAACCTCCTTAGAGGAAAACAGACTCTTCAAAAACAAACCTGTGCTTCAGTACTTTCTAGGCAAATTTAAAGCCCTATACTAAACTGAACAGGCACTTTCTCTTGATGAAGCAATGATACCATGGAGAGGGCAGTTTCGATTCTGGACATATAATCCTAGAAAACTTAGCAGTATGTTTTGTTTGTTCACGTGGTCTGAAAAATATAAAAGAGAGGTGAGAATGATAACAACAATCCACAATGCTTCCACAGGTGTGACAAAAAAAATTGATAAGGGAAAATCAAACAGAAACCAAAATGTGTTGTGATGTACAATAAATTTATGAAAGACATGGACAGAGCTGATCAATATCTTTTGTACTGTGAGCCAATGTGGAAATGCAATAAATGGACAAGGAAAGTAGTCTTGCCCCTAATAAATTATATTTTGTTTAACGCGTATAAAGTGAAAAGTAAAAATCCAGATGTGGTATACAGAAAAAGTATATATATAAAATTTTTCTACTGGACAAGCGATCAACAAGTTGCTGCAGAAACTCTGGGAGAAACTGAAGCAATCCAACCTACAGAACAAGCACCTACTAAGGATCCTCCTGGTTGATTGTCATGGAACATGAAAAAAAATAATTTTTAGACTACTGTGGGAAGTGGAAAAAAGAAATATCTAGCACAACATTGCAAAGTATGCACAGCACATCATAATAGGAGTGAAACAAGATACTACTTCTAGTTTTGTGGAGTGCTATTACATAAAAGCATGTGTCTCTAGAGGTATCACATGCTTAAAAAAAATTGTGGTATAGCAGACCATGCTGCTTCTACATACTGCCAAAGCTGAGGTGTTGTGCATCGCTGCACATTCTGCAATCATTGGCCAGATGTTTTTGATACATGAGAAATCAGTAGAACAAGGTCGTGATAGACAATATTATCTGATGGGTGTCACAGAAGTCAGTTAAGACTGTACTACATCTAAGGCTGTTCAGTATCCTAATGCAAAATGACTAGCATTAATCACTGAAGATATGGAAGTCCAACAGTCTCCAGGACTTCAGAGATGTATTGTTGGATGGTTACATACTGTGCCGGCACATACTACAGGAGCGCAGGAGTGGAATCCAATACCACACTAACAAAATTATAGTTACCACTGAGTCTAATGCTGCTTACAAAACCTCCATGATCCAATTACAGTCAGGAGATACTGTGGTGAAAGTTTGTTGAACTGTTGCCTATGCATCACCACACTGAACCTGCATACAATAATTATGGTTTATGGTGGTATTTAAATTCCACTGATCCATTTCCCCTCCCCTCCAGTATGTATTGTTAGTACACTAACCGAACAGTGTTATTTCTGTGAAGTGTTTAAGCCTATTGTCTTCCCTTAGCTCCAGAGCTTTCTGACAGCCACATTGCAACTGGGTAATGCACAATTACACATGAGACACAATGTGAGACTTCTTCATCACCCATTGGATTGCATTCCTGCCTTGACTTTCTAATTCTCCTGATCTCTTGTCCATCAAACAAGCCTGATTTTCCACAAAAAGTTAGGTTGTTGATTGCAAAGGTCTGGTCTGTTATAAACTACCTGCTGTTACTCCACATCAACTTTAGCATAATATGGAAGCAGCATGAACTGCTGTAGCCTTAAGAAAACATCCACAGCCTCTTTGGTTCAATGCTGAGGTGTGTAGCAGTGGTTATAGCCAACAATGGCATAAATATTGATTATATGATTTTCCTCAGTTCACATGGACTTTATTTGCAACCCTGTGCTCTGTCTACAACATGAAATAAATTTGGCTGACATATCTCAATTCTTCTTGGTGTTGCATTTTCAAAGGTCAGCAATGTAGACTGTTTACAGAACTTTTGATGACAACTGTGTAAATAGTAATACAGTAGAGACCTGAAAACTTTGTACTCGGTAACCCGGCAGTCCGGATAACTCGGCCACATCCTGGCACACCCTATGGAATTATTCTGTGCTCGCATAATGCAGGATACTAGTGAAATCTTAGCATATAGCAGTTACAGGCTGTGCTATGTATGGGCCAAAACATCATCTTTTCCTCTGCCACCTACACTCCATTTAAGAATCCTTTGAGTTTCATTAATGCGGTATGCAGATGCATTTTCTACTATAAACAGTCATGATTAAAACCAAGGAGTGCACTTTTCCACAGAGTCATTTGAAATCCACTTAGGCATGATGGACAACAATGAACTTGAACGAAACTTTCACTCTGCAGCGGAGTGTGCGCTGATATGAAACTTCCTGGTTTTAACACCATTCCCGATAACCCAGCATTTTCAAAACTCGGCCAACATTTGGTCCACATTAGACCAAGTTTTTGGGATGCTACTGTGTAACTATAAAATACCTTTGTTCCAAGTAATTGATAATTGACAGAAAATAGTACCGGGTAATGTTGTGGCTGTGAATGCTGTTGTGCACGTTGTTGTTGATGTTGAAGCTGCTGCTGCTGCTGCTGTTGATGCTGCTGCTGTTGCTGCTGCTGCTGCTGTTGCTGCTGCTGTTGTGCTTGTTGTTGTTGTTGATGTTGTTGCTGCTGCTGTTGTGCTTGCTGTTGCTGATGCTGTGGTTGGTGCTGTGGGGACTGTTGTGGGAGCTGAGATGTTGCTGGGGATTGGTGAGGATGTGGATGGGTATGAGTATGTGGTGCCTGTGGAGGAGCAACCATTGCTCCAAGTAACTGTTGGGCAGGACTTGCACCATTGCTTAGAAGGTGAGGGGGCAGTGTTGGTGCTGCTCCCTGTCCTAGTCCCAGACCAGCGGCTCCTGGAGGTTGCACTGTAAATGAAAAATCTCAATTGAAATCCATTTGCAGTTAAGCCTAGAATATTTATTTGGGATATCGGCCTGTCAGATCTCTGCACTTTGTGCTCTGAATTGAGTCATATCTGAAATTTCTGCAGCATTTCATGGAAAAAATCTTAAGTTCTAAGTAAATGTTAGTAGTCAAATTATGAAGACGAACATTGAGCTGCTGAGAGACACAAATAAAAGACCTACAAATACACACACAATTCTAAATTGCTGCGGCTTTCCTCAGGGAGAGAACTCTCATCCACATAATCACTCAGACACAGTCATCCACACACACACTCTGGCCACCCAACAGAGTCTGACTGATTGGGTGACGGACCTTGGGCCACAGTGTATACCAAAAGAAAACACACAAGGGCCAGTATTGCCCCAGGAACTGGAACACTTAATAACAATGTTATGAAAAACCAGTTAGCAGAAGTGACAGATTAGCACACTCTACATCCCCCCCCCCCCCCATGTAGTACATCCTATGGGAAAAGAGAAGCTGTGGAGAAAGAGAGAGCCATTACCTTCACATCATACATTGGTGTACTCTCACAAAAAATTGCTTGCATACTTAAAAGTAAATTACTATTACCTTTGGTCTTTCCAATAAAAGATAGGCATTGTTGGACAGATCAAAGATGACCTTAGTTTCTGAAAGGGAGTAATATATCAGATTCAAGTGAATGTGGCAAAGCATATTTTGGACAATAAGTATGTGCCATCTAAGATCAATGTCGAAAACACCAGTGGCACATCCAAATAAAGTATGCTTACAAATCAATGGTTTTGGAGCACTATCTGTCCAAACCTCATAGCCATGAATACAGACAAACCAGAATTTCACATACATGTCGAAATAAGGGACAGTGACATTAGAGAGGGCATCATAATTCACACCAGGGCATCAACTGGGTTTATGACTAAAATCTGGGTAAGGCATGGAAACCAGCTCTAAGTTTAATCAGGAAGACACTCAACAAACAGAACAATCTAGCAGGTGTGAGGGCTGGAACAACAATACCTGTGCTACCACAAATGTCAACATCACCATCTCCACAGGCATCAGTGCTCAACCTGTGCATTGACTCTGGCTCAGGGAGAAGGGGATACAAGCTGTGGTGCACCACAGAGTTCAGAACACCTGACAATGATGATATCTCCAATTGTTAAAATATTTTGTCTGTTGGACACAATGGACTTAGAGAACACCCAATAATTATTTGATCAACTAACACACCCAGGAGAAACTAAACAATTAGGATTATATTACTGGTTATACACAATACAGTAAGGTGTGAGCTAGACCAGGAAATCAATCCCTATCTTTCACAGGCAGTGCACCAACAGTATGTATCATGAAGTGAATCAGTGCTTCAGCTTATCACATTACATTATAATATAACTTTCATATTAAAGAATACAGCCACTGAAAGTTGGATTACCCAGTTAAAACAATGGAAACAGACAAGAGTCTACCTACTCCAATAGGGCCATACCTAGGGTTTTAATAATAGCCAATGTCAAACCTTTCATTTCAGATTTCAAGATTGAGCATTGTACAGAATTTTACTACATTGAAAAAATGCATTAAATAACTGTTATGGTATAATTGGAGAATATTTTCCCTCTATTAGTCATCAAGCACACAAACAAGATGTTTATTATATGTCATTTAATAAGGTAGGCCTTCCTTGTGTTGGTTGCATAATGAAAGAAACTGCTAATCATTTCTTTCTCCTAAATGTTTGAAGTAATTACTACTTAAAAAAATGATGTACAGCTTGTACAGTACTCTAGTTCACAATACAGTTTATTCACTTCATGGTGGTAATACATAGCTTCAAGAGTCTACAATTTCTATGCAAGTTATAGCCCTGCAAAAGGGATACAATTATGATTATAGAATGATTTCCCAGTTATTTTCTATGGTGGACACTGAAAATTATATTATATTTGTATTTTACTCTATTTTGCTGAAAAGTTACTAGCAAGAATGCCTTTTTTATATTTATTTTATTTATTTTTTTAGTCCTGCAAGAAGTCGATAGCTTATTTGTTACAAAGAGAGTGTTATAATCATATTACCCACAGGATGAAACTTCAGGCTTCTTGGTTCAGATGAGATGTGAATATTCCCTTATGGTTTGTTGACACAACTGAAAATGATGGCCTTTGCCATCAGTGGAGTGTTAGGAAACACATGTCAAAGAAGTCATCTTGTGAGTAACACATTCTTGACCATTATTAAGCTAGCTTAAGCTGAACAGAGGCTCTAAAAATGGCACTACTTTTGATAGAAAAAAAAAGATTATTTACCTGTTGCAGCAGAAGGTGGAGTCAACAAGTGATGTGGCTGTGCCAAGGTTTGTAGGTTTGCAAGTGTTGTTGTCACAACTTGCCCATTGCTTAATGCAAGATTCACCATCTGCCCACTGGTTACATGATTCACAGGTATCGTCAGTATAGTTTGTGTAGCAATACCTGCATCATATGGATAAAAATATATTTTAACTATCTTATATCAAACACAATTAGAAGCTTTGTGTAGTTTAATGCACTATACTGAATGCTGCACTCACAGATTTTACATTTTAGTTACAGTCTCAAAAATACACATGTGACAGAATTTAGGAAACAAAAAAAATTAATCAAATCACTGTAATAAAAACAGTCTGTTTTGGGACTCTTGCAAATTCATCATCAGAAAACTAGGGACTTTAACACTGCCTTATCTATACATTTTTTGACTGTACAATTGAGATCTAAAAAATTAAATGTTTGGTCTCCCTTAAACATCCAACCAACCAACCTAAAAAATTAAAAAAACATAGTGCCATCTCAATTCTGATTTACTAAAAATAGTGAAACACACACCCACAACACCAGACACATCTGAAGTCTGCATGTGTTACAAACAAACACCCAAATTTGTCAAAAGGGAGCTTCCCACATTGTTTCTGGCTATTTGATAAACCTCTCACTTCCATAAGGTGTATTGATGACAATATACAGTTTAGTAGGCTAAAGCTGTGTATTCCTATATGCTGCAAGAAATTGTAAATGAATACCTAGATAAGCAATAGTATGCAGTCTGCCTAATAGGTAGTAATTTTACAAAAAATGAATAATAATACATATGTTGTGTTACCTATTACCGACACATCCTGCACCATTACAAAATCTCATATTCATAAGCAATGGAACAAGTATCAGTCTAATCTGATCTAATCTGTTTATGTTTAAGATGAAAACATGACTATTCAAAGAAGCTAATTTAGTCAATATGTTGAAATGTAATACCATAATATGTTGCTAATGTTAACAAACATTGTTTGAGATCTGTAATACACCATGTATTATGACAACACATGTATTAAATAAATACATAAGCATAATCATACATGGAATAAAAATAAAATTAAATGTGGTCTAATCAAAATCACATGTTTAAGATTCTACTTTTACTTGAGGGGTTAAAATGTTTCATTTCATATTATTGTAGGAGTAGTACATCAGTTTTAAAACAAAACCTTTCACTACTGCATTACCATTTGTATCAGATCAGAAGTAAGATAAAGAACTACAAAGATAGCATCAGCTCCAAAATAAGGATTGAGAAAAAAGTAAATAAAGGAAGAGAAAGAAAGAAAAGAAAAAGGCAAATACACTGTACTGCTAGTATTTCTGTAGTTGACTAAACCTTAAACTAACAGATTACATTTGATAGGTGCAAATGATAATGCCAGCTACTTTTTATTGTTACAGAAAGATAAGTTTCAACAATGAAAACAGAGAAGTTATTGACTCTCTCTCTCTCTCCCCACTTCCCTTCCCTCCTCCATTCACTCCCTGTACCTTTTCTGTCTATAACTACTCTCCTTTCTCCCACTTCATCTTCTTATTCCTCTCCTCACCCCTTACCTTTCTTGTATTCCTGTTACCATTTACCCCCTTTCCTCCTCCTCCCATTTTCACCCCTACTCTTCTCTTTCTCTTGTCATGAATAATTTTATACTCTGGGAGGTCAGAAAAAATTTGAATGACCATAATAACTGACAGAAGTGATGCCATTGAATACCTGAGAAGACTCAGAATTCACTGAATGTTTCTATGACAACTCATTTGAATTTGCTTGTTATATATTAGACAGCCTACAATTTGAAAATGGTTTACATCATTGATCATTGAAAACATTTAGGAATGAAATTTTGTTGACTGCATTGTGACCTGAATGCTTTTTGTAATTAAACTACTTTGACAGTGAACCCAATAGTGTGTGTGCCGGCATGTTGACCAGTGAACTTATGAGACATTTACATTGACATCAGCAAGAGGAGAAGGCGGATCAATGAAATGCAGAGTTCTTGATGTTGTCCAGTGTAAGTGAGAATAAGAAGATGCTTGCCTCTAAAGTAATGAAAAAGAAAATGGAAAGAAATAAATGAAAATAACACAAAGTACAAAAATAAATAAATAAATAAATAAATAAAAATAAAAAAAAATTTAAAAAAAATGGAAGCGTCATAACAGGTAGGATGGAAGATGATTGCAGAGCAGTGAACACTTCCAGAAGATATTGAAAAATACATAGTCTTCTAGGAAACTAATTAATTCCTCCTAAGACATCTTAATGATTTGGCCTACCAATCATTACCATAAAAGTTGCCTTTTGCCATAGAATGCAGTCTGCATAGTAGGTGCTCCATTACACTCCCCCCCTCCCCCCCCCCCCCCACACACACACAATTTTCTCCAGTACTAATATTTTCCTGCTTACCCCTTGGCCCCCTCTTCATTTTGTTACCCCTTTGCTCCTCTCTTCCTCTTAAAACATCTCTTTTGCTCTACACTTGATATGCTTTGTGTCTTGTGGTGTGGCTACTATGTCTCTGTTCAAACATTACCTTCTTTCCCACTATCTCCTATATTGCATCCCTCTAAATGCCTTACCACTTCCATTAGCTCAGTCAACTGCTCACCATAACCAGTTATCAACAATCAGTCTTGCTATGACCATGGGTTTCAATGTTGTAAGTATGCTTTGTCAATGGAAGAGTCAAATGCTTAAGAACTATGAAATTCAAGTTTTCTGTTTTGTACTGCCATGTTCCATATATCATACCACTTTAGGTTAGTGGTTGCCTTTCTCTTATTTTACACATTCCTGCATGCAGGAATTTCCATTATTGAGAATGGGACAATGCACTAGCATGCTTCAAAGGCTTATTTCACACTTGCACTGTGTGTGAACTGTCAATTAATGGCAAAAGAGTGTTCAACATTGGAATCTGTCTGCCATATTGGTGAAGAGACAGAAATGTTAGTCAAACATTCAACATAAAACACTGAAGATTTAGTTTGTAGTGTCTTTTGTGGTTAATGTAGACCCAGATGAACAATTTGGTCTCTATTATAATCAAGAGTATAGGTCACCCAGTATATAGAATTTTTGCAGGAGGACATCTCGAATGAAATCACCATCAATGGCGTGTACTTTCCTTTTGGATTTGGCTGCTGCCCGATGATAAGCATGGTAGATGTGCACCCACTAGTAAACTTGTACAATAGGGAGGTGGATTAGGCTTGTTTTTGGTTAACATCAGATATGGGTGTTAGATAACTGCCAGTGTTATTGAGAATAATTTTAAGACTGAATGGTACTTCCCATGTACAAGACCAGTATGAGAATAGTCTCCCACATAAGCAACTTCTTCATGTACTTTCATACCCGTCATTTTTGCTGCTTATTATGATATTCAATGAATATTAATCTTATACCTGGGTGCCCTTTGTACAACTGTCTGCTAGGTACTACAAGTGGTCACTACTAACTGTGATACATCTCTGGTGTCCTTCTCAGTGTGGTACTCCAAGAAACATCTCGAGCCACATAGATAATAAACTGGCCTAGCTGACTTCGAGTCAACTTTCAAGATGATGATGAACATCCACAATGTGCATAAATGGTTTTTCCAGTGTGGCAAGCTATTGCAACACTTATTCTTTCATTCCCTTCTTCCCTTGCATCAAAGCCAATATGTTCACACATTCACAGGTGGTACAAAACTTTTATCAGATGTTTATTTTTATATGAACTGCTTTTACCTTGTGATGTAGGTATGAGGAGTTGAGCTCCTTGTATGCCCTGGATAAGCTGCCCTGAAGCAAGTATGAACTGTGGCATGGCAGCCGGTTGTGGAGCTGCCAACAACTGTGGCTGAGCAGGTGACAGCAGAGGTGAGTTGCTCGCACAGGAAGTCGGTACTGGGCCACCTGAAGCAGAACACATCATCCAAGGTGTTAATCTATCATATTCACTTTCTGTTTCTCTAAATAGTTGTCATAGATAAACTAACAAGGAAAGTACATACACCTCAATGTGTTGTTGGGTCATTTTTATGCAAAACTCTGCAATGATGCTCTAGATGGCACTGTAGATGTAATTGTAGATGCCATTCATAATGCAAATATCTTAACTATAACTTATGTAATAATCATCGAACATGTTCTCTAGCATATTGTCATCAAAAGCCGTGATGTTAGTTGCAACTTTAACCTTCTTCTCGGAAGACTGTTGGTATTCACTGCCCCTGCTTCCATAACCTCTTCCCGCAAATACCATAGCACTACCGCTTGCAATGAGTTGTTCATCATTATCATCCCTATTATCATCATTATGTGTTGGTGTTACAACAGTGTCTAACTTATGCTCATATTTCTGTACCATAACAGATACGAGAAAGTATGCGAATGAGTCATCTTCTACACTAATACCATCTTCATGAAGAAGGGTTTTTCGTAACTTCATCTGAACCAATCACAATACATTAGCAGGATTGATTACCAATTGCCGCCCCATCTGACGCTTCACCACACAAATAACATCACAAAATGCAACTTCGGAGGCACACTTCAACATCCCTACTGGCAAACTGACAGGTCAAAGTGCAATGTGGCAAGGGTACATGCAGAGGCCTCTAACGGACGACTGCAGAGTTTTGCAGATGAGGGAGTATCACTGGTGCAATAAGGGATCCTTACATTATCTCACATATGATTTTGGTGTATATGTGTTTGTTTGAGCCCAAGTACTTCCCTTGTAAGAACTGTCCAACTGAAACTACTAATCTGCCTCCAGTGCAGCAGTTTTTATCACCTAAAAATCTCTCTGATAAAAATGCAATTCTAACATTTTACTTCACATGCTGGACCAATGATAAACCAATGAGAGATGGAAGGGAAGAGAATAAACAGAATGCAGATTATTCACTTACTAAAGACAAGAATAAGGGTTGTGCTGAAAGGGCACCAGATTTCACAAAATAGCTTCTACGGATTTTGAAGGAACCCTGGAGAAAACAAACTGGAGGTGAAGATAAAGACTTGCATATGACTAACAAATCATTGGGTACAAATGCTACCCTGATGTGGCACAGTAGATGAAACAGCCCACACAAAATAAGTCAGGATATTGATTAAAATATCCACTAATCTGGAGTAGACAGTGGCAGAAGAAGAGGAAACAATTCCACTTTTTATGAATTAGCATCCAGATTGAAACTAGCACCTTAGAGTTAACAATTCTTCACTAAAAGAACTCAACTTGTTCACAGTGGAACAAAATCTCAAGAAAATGTTGTAAACTCAAAGTCTGGAATTACCATTGCATAAAAGTGAAAAAAAAAGTAATTGCTAAGAATTTTAATATGCACCTAGTAAATTAGTAAGTAGTGATAAGTTTTGTGTCCTTTAAAGATAATTGTTTTTTCTGACCAATTCCACATCCACAAGGGCAATTACATTTGGGGTCTGTGGAGGTATATTAACATATATGCTCTCTTTTTGTAAGTATATATTGTGTATTTTGTTCTGACATGTTCTACATCCAAGAGGATTCCCTCAATTCGGATCTACTGGAATGAAAAGTACATCTAATCTATGAGTCACAGGAAAAATAGATGTGATGAAACTGGATTTAACAGAGAGAGCTGATTAAGTGTACAGATTATATGTCAAATAGAGAGGTAGGTACTAAAAAAACACGGGAAGAAATTAAACACTAGAAAAAGGAGGAGGAACTTAATGCAACATTTACTAAGGCTTCCAACAACTGTTAACTTCACACTAAAAGGAGCTGTAGATTTTAGATAGAAGTTTATTAGCTTTTATTTCAAAATAAATATCAAATCCATTCAATTGTTTCACACAGTATAAGTATTCTTGCAAACCAACTAAACACACACACACACACACACACACACACACACACACACACACACACACACACACAAGGAAAAGTAAAATAATAATACGAAAGAGAGAGAAAATGAAAAAGAAAAAAGTACCCACCTGTTCCACTGACACTGAGGTTGAGTGGTGCGTTGAGCAGTGGTGAGCCAAGTCCTGCAATGCCCTGCAGGCCAGCTGCCAGTGAAGCCACCTGCGGCAATGACTGTTGCAACGATGCAAGGTTCTGCAATGTCACCATGCCTGCCACTGGAACACAACATAATCTGCCATCACTTCTGTGTCCTTTCTGTAAATTGGTTATTATCAATTTGGAAGACTGCTAATTCTTTCTATTGTTGAGACAAAGAATGAGGAGCTCAGAGGAAATCTCAACAGAAATTAATATACCGTATTGAATAATGGAAACTAAGTGTGGAAAATTATATCTGATAAGATAAGGAATAAATGAAGCCTGATGGATATATGTCCTGACATGCATGGTTTTCATACAGGACACCAGTTTAGCCATTATATGAAGTACAATGTTCATTAAATTTTAAGGTTTGTCATGCTGTTCTTATCTGTCAGTGAGAAATTGAAATTCCCTGTGCCCTTATCACCACTGCCAATTTAACTGGAAGGTGTGAGAGAGAGCAGGTGGGGGAATTATTGATTGCTTCCTTGCAGGGCTAATTTTCATTCCATTATTCCTCGCAGACAATATATATTTCTACTTTCTTCACAGGCCGGCCGCAGTGGCCGAGGAGACTGTGGCGCTTCAGTCACGGTCTGCACAGCCACTACGGTCAGGGGGTTCGAATCCCCCCTCAGGCATGGATATTCGTGCCGTCATAGTTCGTAAGTAGTTTGTAAGTTTAGGGACTGATGACCCCAGAGTTAAGTCCCATAAGCTTTACAAACTTTTGAACTTGAACTACCACACAGTGTCGGATTGTTTGGAAGCTCAAAGCCGCTAAATAATGGTGATCCTGTCCAGTGGCGGATCCAGAACTTTTTCTCGGTGGGGGGTGGGGGGGGGGGTCACAAGGCTGAGGAGGGTGAACATGTCTTTAAGGTGTTGTGAAACTAATTCTTATCATTCCTCAGAGACATGGTTTTGACAGGTGTACTCATATGGCAGCAAGGTCTACATTATGTTACAACTTTCTGTACATACCTACTTCACGAGTACACATCTGTATAATCGCTTGTGTACACGACATCTACGTCTGCATCTACATGGGATACTCTGCAAATCACATTTAAATACCTGCCAGAGGGTTCATCGAACCGCCATTACACTATTTATCTCCCATTCCATTCTCGATAGCATGCGGGAAGAATGAACATCCGAATCTCTCAATTCGAGCTCTGATTTTATTCTGATGATCATTTCTACCTATGTAAGTGGGAGTCAACAATATATTTTCGCATTCGGAGGAGAATGTTGGCAATTGGAGTTTCGTAAGTAGCCCACGGCGCAGCGATAAGCGCCGTTGTTGTAATGATTCCCATCCGAGATCCTGTATCATTTCTGTAACGCTGTGTCCCCTGTATCGTGACAATACGAAACGAGCTGCCCTTCATGGACTCTTTCGATGTCCTCCGTCAAACGCACCAGATAAGGATCCCACACTGGGCAGCAATACTCCCAAAATGGACGGACAAGCGTAGTGTATGCAGTTTCTTTTGCAGTTCTGTTGCATGTTTTAAGGGTTCTGCCAATAAAACGCAGTCTCTGGTTCGGCTTTCCCACCACATTATCAACGTGTTCTATCCAGTTTAAGTTTGAAGTAATAGTAATCCCTAGGAATTTAGTGGAGTTTACGGCCTTCACTTTTGATTGATTTATCTTGTAAACAAAGTTTAACGGATTTCTTTTCGTACGCATGTGGACGACTTCACACTTCTCATTATTTAGAGTCAACTGCCAATTTTTACACCATAGTGCGCCTCGGCTGCACAGTGCTAGAGTGCCAATCTACAAATCCAAAGGTCTTGGGTTCGATCCCCGCCAGTTCTTAGGATTTTTATCTGTCACTTTCCCCTTCTTTCACCTCTGGCAGTATTGGTCATGTGAAAAATACCGAGTAGCACCGTGGTTCGGAACCCACGTTAAACTGTAGGCTGGGTAAGTCAGTTCGAAGGTCGGAGGAAGGCAACGGCAAACCACCTCCAAACAGGACATGCCTAGTAAAGCACTGTGGTGTTCAAACCAATCTTGGGATTGTTGACTGCTTTACCTTTTTAGTGATATCTTATTCAGATCGTTCTGCAGTTGGTTTTGATCTTCAATTGATTTTACTAGACGAGAAATGACGGTGTCATCTGCAAACAACCTAAGAGAGCTACTTAGATTTTCCCCTAAATCGTTTACGTAAATAAGGAACAGCAGAGGACCTATAACACTACCCCGTGGAACGCCCGATATCACCTCTGTTTTAGTCGATGCCTTACCATCGATTACTACGAACTGTGTCCTCTCTGACAGGAAATCCCCTATCCAGTCACAAATTTGGGGCGATATACCATAACCACGACATAAAGATGGTGACCATAACATATGGTTAGTAAGTGCACAGAACACCCAGCGGTAGCAGTTATCAGTGGCAGACGTGACTCACTGGTGCCGTTGAGGTGTGCAGCGCTGGCAGCGGCGGCGGCCGCCGCTTTGACGGCGGCAGAGGGCGAAGGGTCGGGCGACGGCGGTGCTGAGTGCACAGGCCCGGGGCCCAGCGAGCCGGGCGTGGAACCGCGGCCTCCCGGCTCCGGAGACGCGCTGCTCTCGCAAGTGTCCTGCACAAGAGCATATATCATTCCCCTCAGTAAATACACGCATTCTCATAACCAAATGTGATACTGTAGTTCGTGTAGGTTTTGGAAAACAAGTATCAAATATCATCATTTTTTCGATTTCCGTCGTCCTTAGTTGCATATGAAATTGGTGGAGGTGTATTACCGTCTTTTAGCAACTATATGAAAGGCGTTTTTGTGTGTGCCATACGCGTTTAGCTTCTTTATTTATGAAGCATCATCAATGGCGGTTTTCTGTTTTATTCCATGTGTGTCTTCATGGTGATGTTTGTGAGGTCTTCAGTTGGATATGGTATTTTCGGTCTTGATGAAAACCCTTGCATCACCACTTCACTGTGTACTCGTTTTTTGAACGTTTGTTTACAATATTTAGTCACTAAACAATGTAAACAAACGTTCAAAAACGAGTACACAGTGAAGTGGTGATGCAAGGGTTTTCATAAAGACCGAAAATACCATATCCAGCTGAAGACCTCACAAACATGTCCATGAAAAGACACATGGAATAAAACAGAAAACCGCCACTGATGATGCTTCATAAATAAAGAAGCGAAACGCGTATGGCACACAAAAAAACGCCTTTCATTTAGTTGCTACAGACGGTAATACACCTCCACCAAGTATCAAATAATTGAGAACCAAAATGTGATTGATCACACTACATAATAACACACAAGGGTACATAGTCACATCAGTACTTCTGCCAGCAGAAACTTGCATTTACTTTGAACTAGATGACCGGTAAACTTCGTATCACTTACCTCTTAATATAAACCATATTACTTTAAATCATATGTATTTTAGACCCAGTAGCGTTATAAAGGCATCATCAGATAGTCTAATTATCGGCTCGATACAGGGTAAATCAGGGACACATGTCCAGAATAATCTTCATGTCACTCTTGCTTTGAACGTCAAATGTGCAAAATGTTATCACGGTAGTACGAATGATATTGATATACCAAAGAAAACACCTCTTTCAATTTTTCACTACTTTTCCTATTTTCTGGCCAACTATTCCAAACTTTTGCTTCACTCAAACCTTCCTCTCGCTTTCAACGTCGAATGTGCAAACTTTCATCGCAATCAGACGAATGATATTGATGTCCCATCGAAAAAAAAGCTCAGTTTTTTGTGAATTTTCAAATTTTCCGGGTAATTTCCCCAAATTTTTAGTTCATAAGATCGTTCATACTTCGTTGAACGTCAAATGATCAAAATTTTATCGCCATCGGATGAACGATTCTCAATTTATTGTGTTGAGTACATTTAGAAACACATTGAAAAACGAACTTTTTCAGCATGAAATTTACAAAATTTTATCGCAACTGGACGAACGGTACTGATAGCTCACTGGAAAAAGCTGTTTCAGATGTTCCGGATTTTCCTCTTTTCCGGACAACGTTTCCATATTTTATCATCGTTTAAACCTTCCCTGGACTTACAGGAATATTTCAAGACTAAAATTAGCCAAATCGGTTCAGCCGTTCTCGAGTTTTAGCGAGACTAACGAACATCATATATATATATATATATATATATATATATATATATATATATATATATATATATATGCCTACCAGGGATGTAACTGATCAACAATAAGTAGTTAAGAGTTTTATCTGATCGCTGACCTATATATATTCTAACAGGAACACAGAAGTTTAATTTATTCAAATGTACAAATTTTTGTACTTCACCAATGACGACGAGCTGAAAGAAACTGTTTCCAAATGGTTGAAGACACAGGCGGCATATTTCTATGAAGAAGGTATACAAAACCTGGTGCCACACTATGACAAATGCCTGCAAAATTTCGGTAGTTATATGGAAAAGTAGTTTAAGAGTTGTAGAATTTTGTGCAATAAACATTTCTTCTGTAATTGTGTACAATTTCATTTTATTACCAAACGGAACTTACTTTCTGGACGCGCCTCGTATTAGAGGTACTATGCTCCAGACTGAACGCTGAAAGGCATAATCAGTCTCTAATGATGATGATGATGATTTTTATTTTACGGAATAGGTATCCTTATTTTGCCAATTTTTGGTTCTAACATGTTTTCTGGAGGTTCGTTGAAGTTTGAATTATCAGGGGCCGTTACCGACAGTCACAGCTTTGCAAGCGAACCCTAGTGGAAAGCTGTCTGTAATGTCGAACGGGCCACGACCTCGAGAACCATCCGTCAACACAACGGGGAACTAAGTACGGAAATTCTGAGAGACGACCCGTAGCCATGAATCAAGTGATAAGCTGGAGCTCGCCGATACAGACACGGGCCGTACTTCACAGCGAGCACCGACTCCCATAAATAAAGACGCTGCTTGTAAACAACATTCCGGCGTGTTGGTAATAAGTGAACGTCAGGGAGAGCATCTCATTAACACCCCCTGCGCCGGCGTGGGGAATTATGGTGAGACAGGAGAATGGACGATCGATGGGCGCTGTTGTCATAATATCCGAGAAACACAGGAGCGTCTCATTAGAGGCGCAGGCAGCCTAATTCAAGATAAACAGAATAGTGTCAAAGCCATTGCCCGCGTCCATTATGGTCGGGTGGAGGCCTTAAGCCGCGACGCTTTCCTGTACGGTGCCAGGCGTATATTTTACAGCGGCGTGGAAGAGCCCCCTGCCTGCCCTGTGAAACGCCGAACGCAAAGGAAACAAAGTTCGCTCGCTGGTCCAGTTGTTTTTCAGTCGTTTTCGCAACTGCTTTCAGACGTATGGCCGCAACACCTTCTAACAGAGGCCCCCCCGCTCTGCTCTTTCTGTCCGGCGCCAACTAACTAGTCTGACAAACTTCTATCCGTGCCACAATTAACGGCGATACAATTGTCTCGATTCCTCACTTTTCCGACATTTTATTGTCGTTTGCGCACGCCGTAGGTCGTTGCGCTGAGTACGTCGCTATTCAGATGTTCCCGGCGTCGAGACCCGAACAAAGAGAGTTGGCCCGCGCACGTAACAAACAGGACGTGTCTACATCCGCCTCTTTTATTGTCTTGTCTCGCGGGCACCAGATGTTCTTCAGCATTTTGCTAGCAGTCGTGCAACGGAATTAACAGCAAAATAGGGGGAGATAAAAACTACGCATTTGTTCCGACCTAAGTCGCAACACAACTGAAAGCACTTTTATGCCTTTTGGAGTATCGTCATATTTTGCTGAACAGATTCTGCACCCTTTTCTCTAAATTTTTTTTTTTCCGCTGGCTCCTTGACAAACCGACATCTGTCTATTAATAATACATTATTCTTTTTTGTCTGCCAACAGCCCTCAGAAACGTGAAGATCAGAGGGTCTAGAAAAATTTATCCAGTTGTTCTTTTAAACTGCAATACAGAAAGATGAAGTCTGTGGTACACAGTTTTTGCACTCAGTGACGTAACTTTCATATTTAATCCTTTGAGTAACAAGTATACGAAGAAAAATGAAATTGTAAAATTTTTTCACAAAATTAACCTTTATTATTACGTATAAGAAGAAACTGGTAAAGATCAGACAATTAATTGTTTTAAGGAAGTCGTTTCACTTTGGTACCGCTGGGACGTACTTTTTTCAGGAAGCTGCCATTTAATGTAATACCCGTAAGTTTGAAAGCAATTATCTAGGCCAGTGGCACAGCCCCATTAGCCCCTCCCTCCCAAACACCTCCCAGAGATTTTTTAATTTAATTCCTTTTTATTGTTTCCATTTTTTATTGTTTTAAACAGGACGGGACAGGAAATTTGAAATAGTACAAATGTAATAAATCACACCGTAACTGTAATTTCCTAAGCACAAATGAACGTGACAATGAGTCGCCAACGTGATGCCGCCACTGAGAATGTGTACTGCTGTTACTATGAGCGGTTTTAATACCGCCGCGGCCAGCTTTGTTGCTGCCGTTATTCTTACTGCTATGCTGAAGTTACGAGCCAATTGTTCATATGCGGTAACCCGTTGCTTAGCAGGTCAGCGGCGCCACGGAGTGGCAGTGGTACTTTAGTTCAATTTTTACACATAGAGTCTCATGTTAATTAAACTGTAAAGACCTTTCTCTTTGGCTAGTAACATAGAAGCGACTTAATTATTTTACGCCGTGCGTATTGGGGCGTCGTGCTGCGGTGAGCGAGGCCGTTTACCGTCGAGGTTTCGAGTCGCCCCCCCCCCCCCTCTCGGGCAAGTATGTTTTGTGTTGTCCTTAGGTTAGTTTACCTTACTTTAAGTAGTTTGTAAGCTACGGACTAATAACCCAGCAGTTGAGTCCGATAGATTTACAAACGTTTGAATTATTTTACGAGCTGATTATATACACTCCATTTCTACCACGTTGCTCCTCTACCACTTTCAAATTAATGCGAGGCTACTAATATTATTTCTTGTGAATTTTGTCGTAGTACAGTTTGTTAAATTATAAAAAGTGTAAACATAAGTCATAGATTAATAAATTCAATAGGCTTAAAAAATTCAGGCGAAAGCAAGTCTTATATTTAATAAAGTTATGTAAAATTACAAATTCATGAAAATAGTTAATTCCCCGGATATCTCATGTCAGAATTGCTCGTAAATGCAGTGCTAAAAACTGAAATTTACTTTACAGTTCCGCATAGTTACAAACACTTTCGCTATCAACGAGTTCATTTTCAGTATTATTACTATTAAAATACCACACATCAAAATCTCCTAAATCCACATAGCAAAAAATAAACTTGGAACGCCTTAAGTGGCCACTACATTTGTATCCTAGTGTACGGCTAAATAATTACTGTATATCTGTCTTGTAATAGCATCGTCGATTTCACGGGAAAGGCCTTGACACTTCAAAATAAAATTAACTAAATAGTGAAAAGTCCTGGCAGTTTAAAACTGTCTAACGGGACCAGGAATAGAACATGGACCTATGCTTTTAACGAGCTATCCCGGCAAGCTTCACGATCCGTCCTCAAGTTTAACCTTCGCCTCCTACTTTCCAAAATTCACAGAAATTCTCCTGAGTATCTTGCAAGCCTACTCCTGGAGGAAACGACGTGGTGGAGACATGGCTTATCCAGAGCGTAGGGGATGTTTCCGGAATGAAATTTTCAGTCCGCAGCTTGCCGGGATAGGTCAGTCAGTAGAGCGCTTGTCCTAGAAAGGAAAAGGTCCGAAGTTCGAATCCCGGGTCCGACACAGAGTTTTAATCTGCCAGGAAGTTTAGTTTCAGCGCACTCTCTGCTGCAGAGTGAAAATTTCATTCTGGAAACTAAATTGTGGTTTGATGCAGAAACCACTGTTCACGGAGTTTCAAGAATATTGAAATAGCATAATATAACTTCCGAATAGAAGTAATGTCCATATCTTTGTGGCTATGGATTAGTTTAGTTTAAGTGTTAACCATTTTATGCGCGACTTTTTATTTGAAGCTATAAAAACTACCACGATTAATGTATAGTACGTATATACTGATAAAAATATTGGAAAAAAATCCCTTAAAATTGTTGTGCACTACTAGCAACAAAAAGTTCATAGTTGGTCAGCTATATAGTGCTTCCATGATGTACCTGGTACAGTAAATGTCACTATTATGCCTCTACTCTTTCCAGAAAGCAGTTCATAAAGCAACAGTAGTATGTTATTGACTACTTTTACAAAATGTTCAAATGTTTGTATAGTCTATGGGACTTAACTACGGGGTCATCAGTCCCTAAACTTACAAACTACTTATGAACTAACTAAGACTAAGGACGGCACAAATATCCATGCCCGAGGGGGGATTCGAACCCCCGACCGTAGTGGCCGTGCAGACCGTGACTGAAGCGCCTCAGTAACCCGCGGCCACCGCGGCCGGCACTACTTTTACATGGCAAAGGATGAATATTAAAGCAAACAAACGCACACGTTAGGAGTAACTCAATGCAGCTGAAAAACATTCAGTAGCACGCCGCAATGTATAATTTCCAGGACGAGCTACTAGCATAAGTAACAGTAAGTAGAGATCCGACAGTGGGCCGCAATACTCCAAAATAGACGCACAAATCTAGTGTGGACAGTTTTAGTAGAACTGTTGCATCTTCTTTCTTCCAGTAAAACATAGCCTTTGGTTGGCCTTCCCCACTATATTTTTTTGTGTGTCCTCTCTTATTTAAGTTGCTCTTAATTGTTATTCTTAGGCATTTAGTTGAGGGCCTGTAGATTTGACTGATTAATCGTATAAATGAAGTTTAACGGACTTCTTTTAGTGCTCATATCGAAGACATCACACTTTGTTTAGGGTCATTTGCCAATTGTCGAACCATACATATATCTTATCTAAATCATTTCGCAGCTGCTTTTGATCTACTGCTGACTTTACTAACCGATAAATGACAGCATCATCCGTGGGCATTCTAAGATAGCTGTGAGATACAGTGTTAGAAGCCTTCCGGATATCTAGAAATATGGAATCTATTTGAGATTCCTTACCGATAGCACTCATCTTCATGTGAGTAAAGAGCTAGCTGTGTTTCACAACAACGATGCTTTCTGAATCCTTGTTGATTATGTGTCAATAGGGGCAACGAGGTTGGTGCAATCAGTCCCATCGGACCTGTCGTTCTACACACATACAGGGTGAATTTAAATTCGCGCACTCAGGCTTCGCAGCGCGATTCCTCACCTACCAATAATGAAAAATGTCTCCCACAAAATTTTATCCTGCTCATATTTCCGCCAGTAAATGGATGTCAAAGACTGAGATGGCTATGTGTTCCATACGTCAGAGTGTTTCATAATTACACCAACAAACTTGTAAGGGATGTATTAGGCGTCTTTAAGAACAAAATGAGCATGGAAACCCATGCTCGGAAACGCCATTCAACGACGCTACGGAGAGTCCAAATTACAGGCACCAGCTCCTGCCGCTAGACATCCCCTGTAGCAACTTCGACGCTCTGTAGTGTCATTGGATGACGTTTCCGGGCATGGGTTTATATGCTCATTTTGTTCCTCAAGACACCTCCCACGTCCCCTAGAAGTTTGTTAGTGTAGTAGTGTAATTCTGAAACACACTGACGTATGGGACACACAACCATCTCAATCTTCGACGTCCATTTACTGCCGGAAATATGCGCAGGACGAAATTTTGTGAGATACATTTTTTTATTGTTAGAATGTGAGGAATCGCGCTGCGAAGCCCGAGTGAGCAAATTTAGATTCACCCTGTATAATTACTCCGCAAGCCACTTCAGAGTGTGTGGCGGAGGGTACGTTGCGTACCATTGTTCCCTACTGCATACAGTTATTACAGATCCCAATCGCAGTTGCCTGGTTACGTCAGACGCGATCACCGATTCCTCTTAAGGATAATCCGCGATCCGCCTCGCAAGAATGGCCACGCGGTTCTAGCCGTCACGGATTGCGCGGCCGCTCCCACCGGAGATTCGAGTCGTCCCTCGGGTATGGGTGTGTTGTCCTTACGTTAGTTTAAGTAGTTTGTAAGCCTAGGGACCTATGAGCGCAGTAGTTTGGTCCCATAGATTTACAAACTCTTTTCTCCCCTTGATTCCACAATCCTCCCAAGCAACTATTCTTCCTTGGTCGATTTCCGAATTGTGTTCGAAAGACGCTCGCTGTTTTCTACGAGGCAAACTGGAGTTGCATACGAAAAATAGCCTCACGAAAGAACAAATGTAGTCCGTTCCCCCTTCATGTAGCGCTTGTACATGGCGATATTGGCGCCCGCTGTATGTACCTGCGTTGAAATGTTAAACATGTGCACATCTAGTCACCACAATTGTTTTGGGCGCTTTCAGATATGCATATCGAAATTTTAGCATGCACGTACACAAAACTGCATATGATTGAGTTAATGTAAGCTAACTTTTTTTTTTTTTTTTTTTTTTAAGTTTCCCGCCAAGATCAGGTTATTTATTTATGGATGACCGGTTTCGACGTTCACGGACGTCATCTTCTGATCTCCTACATTTTGCAATGTAAATTGCCTCAAAGAACAAAGAGTTCCATACGTAAAATAACTTGTATAGGCAGAAAAAGAACCTGTAACTGGCTGTCACGAAATAATGAAACACTTCTAGATGTTAAAAATAAGCTGGAAAGTATATTTTTTGGCATGCCGTTTACCTCGGCTAGCTTTATAATGAACACGTTTCGTCATCTATTGTTATCATGAAAATACTTCATAAATAATAGATTTCCGTCCAAGCTGTGAGTCTGCATCGTCGGAAATCGCGGGCCTCGAAAACTCTGCAATGGCAATAGTGGTAATACAAGCTTCTTACGGAACAGCTGAATCGCAAGGCAGTCGGCAGGTACTTAAAGGAATATTCTGCCGAGTTTCTTGCTGCACCGGTGAGAAAGCTGCAGCCGAGGTTTCGCTTTCTGCTGATGACCGAGCGGTTTTTACGTGAGACGAGCGAACGTGTCTCGAACCTCTGCACTGATTAAGCAAGAGTCGGCGAGCCAACCAAGGCTTTGCAGTGTCGCTAGCCTCGCCGCTGTGATCGGAAACTAAACACTGCCCACTGCTGGAGTGGCATAAGCAGAATATGCAAGAAACGAGTGATGATGCAGTAGAACGCAAGTAGTCAGGCAGAATTTACGTCAATACAGGGTGTTTCAGGAGGAATATTAAACAATATAGGAGGTGGTAGTATAGCCGAATTGCAATAAAATGCATTATAACAACATGCGCCCAATTTTTTTATCGCGTACAGAGGTACAGATATTAGTATGTAACCCAAATAAGCTTAAAAAACGATTGAGGACATTTTCACTGTTCTTCCGTCGGTTCTTTGTATATCATCATCATATTGATTTAAAAACACAATTTTGTGTACTTTGTATAAGTTAATTTATGTAAAGTCTGAAGATGGCCTTACAAGCGGACAAACTAAATGAAAATAAACTTATAAAACACATACAAATTTGTG
The DNA here is from genome assembly GCA_026315105.1 of Locusta migratoria. NCBI lineage: Eukaryota > Metazoa > Arthropoda > Insecta > Orthoptera > Acrididae > Locusta > Locusta migratoria. The sequence goes on from CM048746.1 coordinate 456,696,282, forward strand.
TTTCTAATTCACAATGATGATTTTCTAGCAATAACCGAGAAAGAATCAGAGTAAATGCCTTCATTCACTTTTATTTTTAAGTTGGTTTCGGTTACACACTAACAGCTGTACGTCTGTAATCAATAAAAATTAACAATTTTAGAAAACATTTTTGGAGACAACAGCGATCGTTAATGAAATTTTATTTAAAAAACCACTCGATCGCAAGAGAATTTTTTTTATTATTATTGTTAGGAAACCAGTTTCAGTCTACTTGTGAGACCCCCTTCAGGCCAACTGCAATACAATAATATTACGTATATTAAGAAGGATGCACAGCAGATGATATTAAAGTAACTATTCTAACAGCAAAATAATAACAAAGTGAAATGTTATTCCCATGGCAGCCGGCTGTGGGCAGGTGATAAACCGTTAACAGTGGAAATCAACTGCGAAATAATGAAATAAGAGAAATCAGATCGACAACGGAAACATTCATGTGTTCCTTTTTCCCATGCGCTATTAGAGAATGGAATGGCAGAGAAATATCTTAAGAGCGGTTCGATGAACCCTCTGCCATGCACATCAGTGTAATTTTTCAGAGTATTTATATAGATGTAGGGGATGCAGATCTAGATTCCCACTCACGGACACGGACTGAAGGCCACAACAACAACGACAACAACAACAACAACAACAACATGTATGTGGCGTCTGTTCTTTTGGACATCTCCGAAAGAACAGACGCCACATATATATTACTTAAACTTCCAGAGGATGTAGAAAGCGTCTTTAGGAACAAAATGAGCATAGAAGCCCATGCCAGAAATCGTCATCCAACGATACCACAGAGGGCCGAATTTGCTGGGAGAGGATGTCTAGCGGCAGGCGCCAGTGGCTGGAAGTTGGACTCTCCGTATCTTCGTTGAATGACGCTTACGGCCATTGGTTTCTATATTCATTTTGTTCCCCAAGACGTCTTTTATATCCGCTAGAAGCGGAATTATGTAATTCTGCGACACACTGATGTATGGAATACACTTCCATCTCAGTCGTTCCTTCCTTTTTTACTTCCCGGACTGCCGCGGTGGAGTAGCCCAGCGGTCTAAGGCGTCTCGCTGCGGAGCGCGCGGTTGCTCGCCTCGGAGGTTCGAGTCCTCCCTAGGGCATGGGTGTGTATGTTGTCCGTAGGTTAGTTTACCTTAGTTTAAGTAGTTTGAAAACTACGGACTGATGATCATGCAGTTTGGTCTGATAGATTTACAAACATTTGAACTACCCTGACTGCATTTCCTTTCCCCCCTCCTCTCCTATCCTCACTTATTCCCACCGGGGGACTGATAACCTTAGTAGTTTAGTCCCCCTATCCCAAATAAACAACCCAACCCAACAACCCAACCATCTCAGTCTTCCACGTCCATTTACTGGCGAAAATATGCGGGGGATGAATTTTTGAGGTTTTTCTTTTTTTTCTCTCTTTAATTGTTGGCAAGTGAGGAATCGCTCTGAGAAACCAGAGTAAGCGAACTTCACATCATCCTGCATTTTATAGATCAGTTGTGTACTTCGCTAACACCACAAAGTACACGATGAAAATTTGGGGATTTTCTACATTTTGCCGGCCGCAGTGGCCGTGTGGTCTGCGGCGCTCCAGTCACAGTCTGCACGGCCGCTACGGTCGGGGGTTCGAATCCCCCCTTGGGCATGGATATTTGTGCCGTCTTTAGTATAAGGTAGTTCATAAGTAGTTTGTAAGTTTAGGGACTGATGACCCAGCAGTTAAGTACGTTAATATTAAAAAAAAACATTTTTTTTTCTAGATTTTCAATGAAAGAGACTGCTTATATCATCTATGAAGCAGAGTTTGTTTACGCAGATGTGGCCAGTCCCTTTGCTACGACATGCCTCCAGTCCTACTTCCGAGTAATGCGAAGTGTGACGTACTTCCTGTCAATCCCTTTACGCCTTTTGTAGCAGTGCCAGCCATTCTTCATTTGTGATCCGCTTCCGCCCCAGCTGGCCAGTGAAGTAATCTCCTCATAAAAATTTTAAGGTGCGTCAAAGAACACGTTAACTGAGTCGCTAATGGCAATGTCGCCGTCCTGTGACGCGAGAAATTGGAAAGCCCGTCTTTCGCGCTGTTTTATTTACTGTTCTCCCCATTTTTTTGCCCCCCGCTCCTGTTCTGGCCGCAGTAGCATTTGAAATTTAAGAACGAATATTTCTGTTATTTATCCGGCGAGCGGACACGGTATCGGCGAATTGCACTCAACCGTGTTGTATGACTTGTAGATGTAGTGTGTAGGCTTTTTTAAATAAAAAATAGAGAGCGGGTGACGAGGAGGGGGAGGGGGGGACCAGGAACGACGGCAGACGAAATCGAAAGGGGGGTGGGGTGGGAGGAGTGAGTGAGTGAGCGAGCAGAGCGAAAAAAAAAAAAAATTACGCGAACTGCGTTGGCGGAGCGAGGGCGGGAGGCGGGCGCGCGGCCCTGCGATCCGATACGCGCCAGTGTTTGTTTATTAGCGGGTTCTGTTCTGTAGTTGTGTGCCAATAAAACAGGCCGCGTGACAGGTAATCCAACGAGCCCTGGAGACAGCGGCCGCGCGCGCCGAGGCGGCCCCCGGGCGCCAGCCAGCCAACCTTCAAAGCGCCTGTCAGCGCGCCAAGTTTTCGAAATACAAACAGTTGCGAGCAGAAGCGCCCGCTGCCGCTGCCGCTACGGTTGGCTACCCTGCGGCTGACCGAACGCCCCCCTCTCCCCGCTTCCTCCCCCCCCCCCACCACCACCCTCTCGCCACTCCAATCCCGCCGTGCCACCCTCTGCCGATCCACATCCCCTTCCGGATCTCCCAGCCTGCGGGGGCCATGCGCGCTGTGTCCAAGTGGATTTGCAGACAACACATGCTCACACGCGTACATATAGCGGGACAGACAGAAAGAGAGAGAGAGACAGAAAATGTTGTAATTGAATATTGGAAACGAACTCCTTTCCCGACACTTCCAAAGCGTGGTTTTAATCCCCTTTGCTCATAGCCGGAATGAGGTGAGAGCGAGATACAATATATATATAGACATACATATATATATCTCTGACGAAATTTCCAATCAGCATTTTCGTACGCACGTTTCGTTTGTCAAGAACAAAAGTGGGGGAGGCCCGAAAAAAAAAAAAAATTGAGGGAAAGAAAGTGACCCCGGGGGCGCCGCCCGGAATATCGAAGGCAAATGTAAATTATTTATTCGGAGTGAAATTATTATTGAACTCCAGAAAGGATCGAATGACCAACAGACGCCGAATGGAAACCAATATCCTCGTGCGCTGTGACATTTTCGTTTCGATTTCGCGCAATCTTTATTCAGCGCCGAATGTGCATGTGGTAATCTTAACGTGTAGCAACGGTTCCTACAAAAGCGGTTTCGACGGTTCTCACGCGTAGTGATGGGCGGTAACAACATCTAGAAGCAGAGAAGCTGTAGAGCGGTATTTTAACCTGTGTTGCCGACTCATAATAATTTTTTCCCGTCAGATCAACACTCAAAAATTTATCAGAATTAGATATATCTGTATTTTCTTACAAAATTAAGAAAAAAAAATAAAATAAATTTTAAAATTGGGGATCTGTTACTTTGTTTACACGTCAGAATTTTTTTTTAATTCCTCAAAATTAAATATTCCCCGTTTAATTGCAGAAATAAAGATAAAATTAAAATTTGTACTAAACATAATATTCGTTACTTCGTATAAGAGTCGGACATGCACTTAAAAATCCGTCAAAACTTAGCCAATATACTGAGCTCACTATCCAGAATTTCCCGAACAAACTCGTAAAGTAAAGCACGGTATTGCTAGCATGTCGCTGCTACGTATCATATTTTTGCATCCAGATAAATCAGAGCCATATGCCACCGTAATGTTCACTTCACTTAGTTTTCCAGTTAAGAATTAGATATATCTGTATTTTCTTACAAAATTAAGAAAAAAAATAAAATAAATTTTAAAATTGGGGATCTGTTACTTTGTTTACACGTCAGAATTTTTTTTTAATTCCTCAAAATTAAATATTCCCCGTTTAATTGCAGAAATAAAGATAAAATTAAAATTTGTACTAAACATAATATTCGTTACTTCGTATAAGAGTCGGACATGCACTTAAAAATCCGTCAAAACTTAGCCAATATACTGAGCTCACTATCCAGAATTTCCCGAACAAACTCGTAAAGTAAAGCACGGTATTGCTAGCATGTCGCTGCTACGTATCATATTTTTGCATCCAGATAAATCAGAGCCATATGCCACCGTAATGTTCACTTCACTTAGTTTTCCAGTTATCTCAGATGTTTGTTATTGCATTTTAGTGCCACAATTCGGTAATATACTATCTCACTTTGTTGCAGGCACAAAGGATTTGCAATCTTTCTTCGGCGCCGAATATGCATGTCGTAATCGTAACTTTGACGTGTAGCAACGGTTCCTACAAAGTCGGTTTAGACTGTTCTCACGCGTAGCGATGGGTGTTGACAATATTTAGAAGCTGTAGACCCCAAAGGGGTCGCAAAGCCTCTTTCGGGAGGGTCTGCGCCATAGGAGGAAGTACTCGAACCATAAAACAACCAGCGGAATCGTCTTCATAGGAGGAAATACTCCGATGCGCGAGACCGCTCCCCGTCTTCGGCTCGAATCCTCCCTCGGACATGGATGCTTGTGCTGTCTTTAGTATAATTTAGTTTATAAGTAGTTTGTAAGTTCAGGAACTAATGACCCCGCAGTGAAGTCCTATAAGCTTAACAATCATTTGAACATGACGAAATACTACGGGTTCCGAAATAGAAAAACATATGCCTAAGAAAAGTGAAGAGTATTTTAATACTTTATGCATGGCTTTTGATTGGCAACTGTACTATATCTATTAGTTAAAAAAAAAGCAACTAAAGGCCTCAGTCGCAAGTTATATTTAAATATGTTACATGGGTTTCAATGTCGCAAAGGACACCTTCAGACAATATGAGATAAAGGATTAAAATTTACATGTCAAATCTTAAAAGAATAACCGCACGCTCATCGCCTGAATATCTACTGCGAGAGGACCAGGACTGAAGACGATCTCACCTGAGATCAAAACCGGTTGCTTGAATTAATAAATTGTTAAAATTTGAGAACTAGACTGTTATTTTCATCTTTAAAACATTGTCAGTTCGCTGTTTGTCCAAACAAGGAAACCATGTTTTCCAAACTGATTAATTAAAATTACAATAACACATCTGTTCCTATTTTGGAAATGACTAGCAGTCCACGGCAGATATGTTATTGTAATTTTGTAGATTTGACATGTAATTTTTAACCCTTTATCTCATATTGTCTGAAGAAGGTTTCCTTTGCGACACTAAAACCTAGGCAAAATATTCAAATGTACCTTGCGACTGATAGCTTTAGTTCTTTTAAAAATATAATTGAAATGTATTTTATATTAAAATTACGCGATTCCTTGTTGATCATCAGTTCTCAATTGAACAGAACAAAGATTGTTTTACAATAAATACACCGAGTTAACAATGAATAAACGAAACGCCTGAAAAATATTTTCAGATACCAAGCGGTAGCTAAATTGACAAGATACAATAAGTAATTTTAAGAGTGTTTACATACTGACTATACAGTGGGACCTTGCTCAAAGAGCATAATTCGGTTCTGAGCTTTAACTGCAATGCGAAACCTCGTTATGTATTATACACTTTTCTGTAGGAATTCATGTAATAATACGTGTTCCATTCAGAAAAAAATGGACTAAAATTTGATCTAATCCTTTTTTTTACGAAAATTGTAGTAACAGAAGAAAATTACGTTTGTTGCCTTTGATTTTACACACATGGTTAGGGAGGGGGTTGGGGGTCATCAAAATATTTTTAGTTGGAAGAGGATCGCGTATTCAAAAAGGTTGGAAACACTGCTGTAGAGGTCATTTATAATTGCCTTTGCCAAGACAATAGTTGTTCACACGTCATTCGAGAGCAGGGACGACTACAAGTATTTTGCGGCCATGTGCCTAAATTTCAACGACCCTAACCCTTCGCTTCCCATCCAGATGAAGTTCGTTTAGCGAAAGTTGGAACTCATTTGCAAACAAAAGCAACTACAAACAGAAGGTGCCGCCACTGTAGCACCAAAACAAATAAAAGAAGACAAAATGATGTGTAGCAACTTTTGTGTACCTTCGTGTGTAGCATCATGCTTCTCTAAGTTCCATAGTATGTCACCTTTGTGACCTCAATGGCCATTATGAACTAATATAAAAATAAATCAAATGTTTAATATGCTTTTTGTACTAAAAATAAAGGATATACATTTATTCTTAAATTATCAAACCCAGTCACTGCAAAGTGCAGTGGGAACTATAGCTCCTACTAATTTTTTTTATACCCGTAGACTAAAGAGTATATAAGGAGGCTCTATGAAGGAAATGAACTTAGCGGCAATATTGTAGAAAGGGGAGAAGTAGTAGATGAGGATGAAATACGAGATACTATACTGAGAGAACCAGCCATGACAAAACTGTTTCACCTGGTGTGTAAGATGTATGAAACAGGCGAAGTACCCTCAGACTTTAAGAAAAATGTTATAATCCCCATTCCAAAGAAAGCAGGTGCAGACAGGTGTGAAAACTACAGAACCATCAGTTTAATAAGTCATGGTTGCAAAATATTAACACGAATTATTTACAGAAGGATGGAAAAGCTGGTAGAAGCCGACCTCGGGGAAGATCAGTTTGGGTTCAGGAGAAATGTAGGAACACGGGAGAGAATACTCACTTTACGACTTATCCTAGAAGATAGATTAAGAAAAGGCAAACCTACATTTTGTAGCTTTTGTAGATTTGGAGAAGGCTTTTGACAATGTTGATTGGAATAAACTCTTTCGAGTTCTGAAGCAAGCAGGAGTAAAATATAGGGAGCGTAAGGTTATTTACAACTTGTACAAAAACCAGACAGCGGTTGTCAGAGTTGAAGGGCATGAAAGGGATGCAGTGTTTGGAAAGGGAGTGAGACAGGGTTGTAGCCTTTCTCCAATGTTATTCAATTTGTACATTGAGCAAGCTATAATGGAAAGCAAGGAGAAATTTGGAGAAGGAATTGAAGTTCAGTGTGAAGAATTAAAAACATTGCGTTTTGCCGACGACATAGTAATTCTGTCAGAGACATCCAAAGATATGGAAGAGCAATTGAACGTAATGGACAGTGTGCTGAAAGGCGCATATAAGATGAACATTAACGAGAGTAAAACTAAGGTAATGGAGTGCAGTCTAAGAAAATCAGGCGATGCTGAAGGAATTAGACTAGGTAACGAAGCAATAAAGGAGGTAGATGATTTTTGTTCAAATGTTTGTATAGCTTATGGGACTTAACTACGGGGTTATCAGTCCCTAAACGTACAAACTACTTATGAACTACTTACGTACTAGGACGGCACAAATATCCATGCCCGAGGGAGGATTCGAACCCCCGACCGTAGTGGCCGTGCAGACCGTGACTGGAGCGCCACAGTCCCCTCGGCCACCGCGGCCGACTGAGTTTTGTTACTTGGGCAGTAAAATAACAAATGATGGTCGCTGTACAGAGGATATAAAATGCAGAATGGCAATGGGTAGAAAAGCGTTCTTGAAAAAAAGAAATTTGTTAACGTCGAATATTGATTTAAGCCTAAGGAAGTCCTTTCGGAAGGTATTTGTATGGAGTGTTGCCTTGTATGGGAGTGAAACATGGACGATAAACTGTGCGGACAGGAAGAGAATTGAGGCTTTTGAAATGTGGTGCTACAGAAGAATGCTGAAGATTAGGTGGGTGGATCGCGTAACTAATGAGGAGGCCCTGAACAGAATTGGGGAGAAAAGAAATTTCTGGTATACCTTGACTAAAAGAAAGGATAGATTGGTAGGACACATTCTTAGACATCAAGGAATTGTGAATTTAGCGTAGGAGGGAAGTGTGTGGGGTAAAAACCGCAGAGGAAGACCAGGAGATAGATACAGTAAGCAGATTCAGACAGATGTAGGTTGCCGTTCTTATGTGGAGATGAAGAGGCTTGCTCAGGATACGGTATTGTGGAGAGCTGCATCAAACCAGTCTCCGGACTGAAGATCACAACAACAACAGACTAAACTCTCATTTTTCAAGATTTAAATTACGATTTTATTTGTGGCTTCTTAGTCCAGTATAGTATTCATAAAAAGTCTAAAACTTCTGGAAATTATTTGATCACTAAAGGGTTAAGGAATCAAGTACCATATGCACTGTTTCAACATTGAATCTTGAGTAGATATTGCCGCAAGAGACCACGAACACCAAATGCCGGCGTGGCGCAGGGGATAGCGTCACGGAGTGCGGAGCAGAAGGTCGCCGGTTCAATCCCGACCACCGGCAAAAATTTATTTCTTTGTAATTTACAATTCCAGAAGGTTCTACATCTTTCTTATGTTCACGTGTAAATTCTACGTGTTTCTTATGTTAACTGTTCTTCTTATTGTCTGGTGAATTCTGTCTGTGTATAAATAGCAGAGCTCTCTGCCTGAGAGGCAGGCAGTGCTACGTGTATGTTGAGTTTGTAATAAACGTGGTTTCAGTATAAGTGCAGTGTTTAGTTGCCTTGGAAGTCAAGCCTACTTCCATTGCAACGTGACAATATGAAAACTCTGGAGGGTGTACTAATTTTTATGTCCGGCAGTGTACTAGACCGCTACCAGACTGCAGTAATGTCTGCATTTTGTCGCATGTGGGGCGATTCAAAGGTGAAACTACGCTGCATTTGCCAGTGTTGGAAAAAGACGTCGAGCACTGGGTCTGCGCGCGATAAGACGGCCTCCGCTTTCCGGTCAGGAAGACGGCGCCACAGTGCCTGGGGTTGTGGTTGTGCGTTCGCGTGCAGCGGCGCCCTGCCGACTGAACAGAGCGGAGCGGCTGAATAAGCGACGAGCTGGCGTGGCGTGGCGTGACGCAGCTGGCGGGCCCGGCCGCCGGGGCGCGCCACTTGCCGTCCGGCGCGCGCGCAGTTGGTGCTCAGGTTCAAACAATTACACAAATGAGTTTAAATTGGATATAACGTATTAATCAAGGTAATTACCAAGGGTACGCCCGCGCGTGCGCGTGCGTATGCGTGCCTCGCTGGACACCGGCAGGGGTGGGGGGCGGTGGCGGAAGGGGTAGCGTGGCGGCCGGCGTGACGTCCGGCGCGCGGCGCCTCCTTCGTTGCGCCCACTGCCGTTCGATGACAATTTCCCGCGCTCCAATTATTTCGTCTGCGTATACGTGCGTGCCGCGGGAGTCGCCATACGGTGCACGGCCAAGGTAGATTGTTCCACTACAAATAGCCTCAGTAGCTGGCACTGTTAGGAGGCATAGTTCAGTAAAAATACATGATAATGTTTTCATACTTACAGACTCTTACATTCATAATTTTCTTTATACGGGTCGTATTGAAAATTTTGGTTGCATTACACTCCTGGCCATTAAAATTGCTACACCACGAAGATGAAGTGCTGCAAACGCGAAATTTAACCAACCGGAAGTAGATGCTGTGAAATGCAAATGATTAGCTTTTCAAAGCATTCACACAAGAATGAAACTTGCACTCGGCAGCGGAGTGTGCGCTGATATGAAACTTCCTGGCAGATTAAAATTGTGTACCGGAACCGGGACTCGAACCTAGGACCTATGCCTTTGCCTTTCCTGAGTGAAAGTTTCATTCTGTAAACATCCCTTAGGCTGTGGCTAAGCCATGATTCCACCATATTCTTTCTTCCAGGAATGCTAGTCTTGCATGGTTCGCAGGAGAGCTTCTGTGAAGTTTGGAAAGTAGAAGGTGAGGTACTGGCGGAAGTAAAGTTGTGAGACGGCATCGTGAGTCATGTCGGGATAGCTCAGTATGTAGAGCTCTTGCTCGTGAAAGGCAAAGCCCCCAGGTTCGAGTCCCGGTTCCGGAACACAATTTTAATCTGCCAGGAAGTTTCTTTCACACAAGTTTGGCTCTGATGGCGACACCTACAACGTGATGACATGAGGAAAGTTTCCGACCGATTTCTCAAACACAAACAGCAGTTGGCTGGCGTTGCCTGGTGAAACGTTGTTGTGATGCCTCGTGTAAGGAGGAGAAATTCGTACCATTACGTTTCCGACTTTGATAAAGGTCGGATTGTAGCCTATCGCGATTGTGGTTTATTGTGTCGCAACATTGCTGCTCACGTTGGTCGCGATCCAATGCCTGTTAGCGGAATATGGAATCGGTGGCTTCACGAGGGCAATACTGAACGCCGTGCTGGATCCCAACGATTACTAGCAGTCGAGAAGACAGGCATCTTATCCGCATCGCTGTAACGGATCGAGCATCCACGTCTAGATCCCTGAGTCAACAGATAGGGACGTTTGCAAGACAACAACCACTTGCACGAACAGTTCGACGACGTTTGCAGCAACATGGACTATCAGCTCGGAGACCATGGTTACGATTATGCTTGTCGCCTCATCACAGACAAGAGCGCCTGCGATGGTGTACGCAACGACGAACCTCGGTGCACGAATGGCAAAACATTTTTTTCGGATGAATCCAGGTTCTCTTTACAGCATCATGATGGTCGCATCCGTGTTTGGCGACACCGCGATGAAATCACATTGGAAGCGTGTATTCGTTATCGCCATACTGGTGTATCACCTGGAGTGGTCGTATGGGGTAACATTGGTTACACGTCTTGGTCACCTCTTGTTCGCATCGACGGCACATTGAACAGTGGCCATTACATTTCAGATGTGTTACAACCCGTGGCTCTACCCTTCATTCGATCCCTGCGAAACCATACATTTCAGCAGGATAATGCACGACCGCATGTCGCAGGTCCTCTGAGGGCCTTTCTGGACACGGAAAATGTTCAGCTGCTGCCCTGGCCAGCACATTCTCCAGATGTCACCAATTGAAAACGTCTGATCAATGGTGGCCGAGCAACTGGCTCGTCACAATACGCCGGTCACTACTCATGATGAACTGTGGTATCGTGTTGAAGCTGCATGGGCATATTCACCTGTACACGCCAACCAAGCTCTGTTTGACTCAATGCCCATGCGTATCAAGGCCGTTATTACGGCCAGATGTGGTTGTTCTGGTTACTGATTAATCAGGCTCTATGCACCCAAATTGCGTGAAAAAGTAATCACATATCAGTTCTAGTACAATATATTTGTCTAATGAATACCCGTTTATCATCTGCATTTATTCTTGGTGTAGCAATTTTAATGGCCAGCAGTGTATAAAGCAGACTGTCCATGTGTTTCTGTGTTTGTTTGTGTGTACGTATTATATACGAGGCGCACCCAGAAAGTAAGTTCGTTTGATAATAAAATGAAATTGTACACAGATACAGGATAAATTTTTATTGCACAAAATTCTACAACTCTTAAACTACTTTTCCACATAACTGCCGAAATTTTGTAGGCACTCGTCATAGCGTGCCACACGTTTGTGCATGCATCTTTCACAGAAGGTTGCCGCCTGTGTATTCAACCATGTGGTAACAGCTCTTTATCATCGTCGAAGTGTTGACCACCAAGAAGAGATTGTAGGTGTAAGAAGAGATGAAAGTCTCTAGGAGAGAGGTCCGAGCTGTATGGAGGATGATCAAACAGGTCCCATTGAAATTTCCGTAAGAATTGTTTGGTCACATTCGGTGTGTGAGGTCAGGCACCATCGTGAAAAAAAATATTTTGACAGTAATCCTCTTCTTACACCTAAAATCTGTCCTTGGTGGACAACACTTCAACGATGACGACGAACTGAAAGAACATGTTACCACATGGTTGAATACACAGGCGGCAACATTCTATGAAAAAGGCACACAAAACCTTGTGCCATGCTATGACTATTGCCTATAAAATTTCGGAAGCTATGTAGAAAAGTAGTTTAACAGTTTTATATTTTTGTACAATCCATATTTTTTCTGTATCCGTACCCGTTCGTTTTATATAACCAAATGGAACTTACTTTCTGGACGCGCCTCGTACAAATCTACAATTTTATTCCAATGTTTATGAAATTTTGCACACGTAAGCTTGAATCCATGAGGACGGTCGCTGTAAGTGTTAGGATCACGTTAAACACATTGTTCACGAGATATGAGGTCATAAACAATGAGATGTGCGAAAACCTGCTGCGTCAAACGACAGTGTTACACATTTCCTACTAAACCACTGGACCGATATCAAACAAATTTGGTGCACATATTCCTTACTGTGAGGTAACAATGCTGTCGGGGTAAGAAGCACATACGACTCATGGTTCAGTAATACAAGGTCATGAACAATATAGTTGCAAGAAACTGCCACATAATGCGACGAGACTTTATTCACACACTGTATGAGAATGAAAGTTCTTAGCTACTTGCAACCAACTTTAAACATAATTTCAAACCTTTATTGAATTTTTTTGCTGCCAACCATAGCAAAATTATGAAAGGAATAAAGTTTCTCAAAAAATGTTCAAATGTTTGTACAGCTTATGGGACTTAACTTCGGGGTCATCAGTCCCTAAACTTACAAACTACTTATGAACTACTTACGAACTAGGACGGCACAAATATCCATGCCCGAGGGAGGATTCGAACCCCCGACCGTAGTGGCCGTGCAGACCGTGACTGGAGCGCCTCAGTCCCCTCGGCCACCGCGGCCGGCTAAAGTTTCTCGATTACTACTTTTCCGCTGTTCATGGACTAAAACTACGGCATTCGGTATGACGTTACGGTTTATAATTTCTACACTACAAATTGTAGCCGCAGGAAATTTTGCAGCCAGTGTACACATATATAGCTGAATGTACATTCGAAATTGTATCATAGTACGACACTTAGTTCATGAGATATGAGCACATAAACAGTAATGTTTAAGGAAAACCGCCCTATCATGCATCGAGTTTTAATCTGTTACTTCTTCTCTATTAATTGTATTCGCAACAGATTTTAAAGACATACAGCAGTTGTACAAATGAGTATATACCTGAAAAATTATACAATTGTACAACGTATAATTTAGTAAATATGAGATCGTGCAAATTTTATATGCCATTTGTATTTTTATTGCTATCTATCTTTGTTTGGATACTGCACGTATAATTTTGTACATTATGCAAGACAGTCTTCTTATTTCTTACCTATTCTCCGATAAATACAGCATGTTTTTAGAAAAAACAAGATGGACAGAGAGAGAAGGTGTTTTTTTTTTTTTTTTTTTCATTCATTTCCGTGCCCGGTCGGTCAACATTTCCAAAAAATAGCAGCTGCGATAGCTTTGTCATTTCCTTCGTGAACTTTTTGTGCTGTACATGTGTCGTCCAGGAGGGGCATACAAGTAGGTGGCTTGCATCTTCATCAGCCCCACAGTCGCAAGAGGTGTCTGCGTTCTTTGGAATGATTCCCCATTTCTTCAGGTTGCTCTTGCATGGGGGACGCTCATTCTTAGGTGGTTGAGGGACCTCCACACAGGGTATTGTAGGTTTGCGCCAGGGGCTATTTCTTCTTTCGGCGATGCGTCTGCGGGCAGTGAGCTCATGTTGCGAGACGATTTGCCTCTGGTGCTCCCTCTAGTGGCGCAGTCTTAGCAAGGAAACTCTAGCGGGATTTAAGGCGGTGTCTTGCTGCCTGGTGACTACACAGAGTATGTCTGTGGTCAGTCTTCTGCTTTGTCTTTCATTGTCTGAGCGATAGTAATAAGAGAAATATGATCGAAACCAGAAATGTTCAGAGGTTCCTTTTCCAGCCAGCTATCTGATTATGGAACTGTAGAGAAATACCATAAAAGCGGTTCAATGAACCCTCTGTCATTCATTCCAATGTGATTTGCAGAGTACTTACTTAGATGCAGATGTAGATGTAGAAAGTGCACGGTCAAGTTTCCTTTTCTACCTTTTCCCACCCTGGGTAACGACCTACTTGTCAACGGGACGTTAAACTCCTAATTTTCCGTTCTCCTGAAATAAACTCGCGGGCAGATGGCGTGAGTACTTCTTCGTCGGGCAGCTCCGGTTGTAGAAGCAGAAGAGTGCGAGAGTACGGCGGTGCGTATTTCCTCAGGTAGTCGCGGACACGTCGAGAGGCGGCAGGGAGACTGAAGAGGTTGTCGCGCGTTCACGCGTCCTCCGTGGGAGCCCCGAGACCAGAGGCGGGATCACAAGGCGCACTGGATAAAGCGAGTTAATTGCCAATTACTTTCCGTTCACGTCGGCTTATGCAGATGGTGCACGGAGCCGGGAAAACTTGCCTCCCCGTTTTAAGACGGGAGCGTGTGCTGCAGCCCGCCTGTCGCCAGCGCGGCGTTAAATGAGCGCACTCTATTAGCCGCTGCCGCCAATGCCGCCTGCGCTGTAGCTTGCGACGACGCCCTTAAATCTGTCACTGCGGCTCGCTCAGTCACGCAACAGTCTGCCGTAGGGAGTGCGCGACACACCAGCCAACTGCGAGCGCAAAGTTATTCGCTTCGCAGGTCGTGCGCCTGGGCTGGAAGATCTGAACAACACAGGTAGGGATCAATTGTCCAATTGTTTGTATAGCTTAATGGACTTAAATACGGGGTCATCAGTCCCTAAACTTACAAACTACTTACAAACTAGCTAATACTAAGGACGGCACAAATATCCATGCCGAGAGGGCATTCGAACCCCCGACCGTAGTGGCCGTGCAGACCGTGACTGGAGCGCCTCAGTCCCCTCAGCTACCGCGGCCGGCTAGGAATCAGATCTCAAATTTTGTACTATAATCGAAAACTTATTCCAATAACTCGAAAGGACAAGAGGAGCGAATTTTATACATTATGGTTGTTGAAGAACTCCGTGACTGTTCCGTATAGATAGTGGAAATAAAATCCGCTACCAGTCACAATTATTGGTGGTTTATTGAAACACTACCGGTTTCCGGCTTGTGCCCATCTTTAGGCGTTTACATTCAGTGTTGTTGACTGTTTAAAGAAAACGTAAATTACATTGTGCTTATCATACAGATATACATACACAAGTATCATATAGATATACATGTACATAAAACAAGTATGGTACGTAGTGGAGTGATTTGTGTTATGGCTATAAGAGTACTCACATATAAGTAAGGTATCCAATTCGTGTTCGTACGAATTTTCGTTTAGAAAAGTTGACCGGCCGCGGTGGCCGAGGAGACTGAGGCGCTTCAGTTACGGTCTGCACGGCCACTACGGTCGGGGGTTCGAATCCCCCCTAGGGCATGGATATTTGTGCCGTCTTTAGTATAAGGTAGTTCATATGTAGTTTGTAAGTTTAGGGACTGAAGACCCCGTAGTTAAGTCCCATAAGCTTAACAAACATTTGAACATTTTGAAGAAAAGTTGGTCACCCTACCAGCATGCGCCTCTCAGTGGCGTTGTAATCGACCATGATAACCTTCTGAAATGGCGAATACTGGAACAGTCGTACACATGACGATCACATCACGACTCTTAAGTTGATAGGCCCAGAATGCCAATGGGACGCGTTCGTCACGGGCGTAATTTTCGACATGAAAACCGCAGGCTGGTCGGAACAACGTTTACAACGCCAAGACAATCTTTCGAAATGTTGGGAGCAGCGACACTGGTGCCTCTTACCAGGTCTGTAGCGACCAGGCAGACGACGAAGCGAGAGGTTTGAAAGATCGTGCGGCGAGCGGTCAGAAATCTTATCGTGTCTGGGGTCTCCCAATCACAGACGCTTCGCGGATGCAAATTTGCAATCCCTTATCGTGTACTGTAGTTAACACAGAGACATCGGCGACTCATCGTCTCCAGTGGTCAGTGCGACAAACGTACCAGCTCAGAAAGAAAAGGTCATGCCGAAGTTTCTGACCAAAATATTAATCACAACTTTCGAAAACACGCCATAACCCCCCTCCCCCCGGTTCCACCTGACTTCTATTCTCCAAATTAAAGTTGGCCATGAAAGGATAACATTACGAGGCAGTTAATAAGACAAATATGTTGTAGTAGTAAATGCATTTCTAAAAAGGGTAAAACTGACTGTTAAAAAAATTTTAATAAAAAAATTGTGATTTAGGGGAAGACTGTTTTGAACAGTGATTTTGTGAACGTCATTAATGACGCTGTGTTGTTATAGGGTGGTTTTTATCTTCTCCAGAAGAAGAAGAAAACGAACAAAGACAGTGGAAGATGCGTAATTTTTTTTTTTTTTTTTTTTTTTTTTTTACCAAATGACCATAAGAGATTCGGAGGTTTTTTTTTTTTTTTTTTTTTTTTTTTTTTTTTTTTTTCTATGAAATCTACTTTTGTGGCAAATTGTATGAGACAGCATTTTTTGTGGAAGCTCGGACGAGTGGGGTCGTGTCAGTTTCATAGCGGCAGGTGACCAGATTCGCAGTCGGGTGCCGGGCTCTGACGCCGCTGCGGGTGGGGAGTTGTGCGCTACTCCCGCGTGCAGTTCAGGTGCGGCCGGCGGTCCGCGCCGTACTGAGCGTTTAACGCGCAACGAGTGGTAGCAACATATCTGCGACGCGCATGCGCACACGGGCTTTGGCCGTGTATTAAATGCAAGCGAACGCATCGCTGCACCAGTCGCGGGCGAGATAACGGTCTGAGCAGAGGCCCGCTCGGCCCGTGGCCCGCTGCACAGCGCGGCGAGTGCAACGCGCATTCATTTCGGTCATTCTCGTTTTAGAGCGCGGCTTCCCTGACACCAAAAGCGACACACGCGCGGGTGAACACCGACATTCCTATGACTGACGGCTGCCACTCACCGATTCCCATAAACTTGGAATATGTTGTAGTCTGGGTCTAAATATTTGACACTTATTACTTTTAATACGTGCCTTTACAGTCGTTGACGTGTTGGAAGCGCTTCCGTACGCGGTTGTTATCTTTCTGAGCACATAGCGTCAAAATAGGACACGTAACAAAAATGTTTAAACATTATTTCGTCCATGATTGTTGCTGTACTTTACAACTGTGTAATCACATCTCTAAACAAATCAAACCCGTGTCATTATTTGTTTATGATGATCTACAAAACTACTCAAATGATCGTAATGAAACTTAGCGCATTGTGTGTGATTTGGTACAATTTAAAAGAAACGATAGTTGCAGGAGGGGGCTCGCCAATATCGTGAAACAGTTCCTGGCATAGAAAGGGGGTGGTGCAACTTCAATATCCACCATACTCGATGGATCTCAATCATCCAGCCTTATTCCTGTTCCCTGACTCAAACAGACTTGGGAAAGGAAAATGATTGGACGATATTCCTGATGTCCAACGAAAGATGACGAGACTTTTGAACCCCATTCCAAAAGAAGAATTCGTGCAAAGTTTCCAGGATATGTCTCACAGAACCCAACGGTACATAGTTGTGGGTGGTGTCTATTTCGAAGGAAAGTAGGGTAACTGTAGTTCACAGTTCATTTATATTAATGTTACAGGACTACTGACCGAAATTGTCAAAGGCTGTACGTGTCCTCAAAAGAGAACCACTCTGGCTGTTGAGAGAGCGAAAGAGACGACGGAGTAATAAGTATGATTTTAACTCTTCCATGCACAAGAATGTAAGACAATTTTCAACCCTTATTGCACAAGAATTTTGTTTGTTGAACAATTATATAAAAATAGGTGCTAGGAAGTATTAGGTGGTGGCTCTAGGCGGGGGAGATACTGAGTTCTGTAAAAGTTTCATTTATTATTTGGTTGGGTTGTTTGGTTGGGATGGGGGGACTAAACTACTGAGGTTATCAGTCCCCCGGTAGGGAGGGGAAGGAGTGAGGATAGGAAAGGAGGGGAGGGGGAAAGGAAATGCAGTCCGGGAGTAAAGAAGGAAGGTAGACTGCATTAGCTCGGGGCCCCGTGCTCGCCACGCACGTACTCACGAAAGAACCGTGAGCCCCCTGGGTGGCATTTATTAGTTACAAGCGAAATAATTGTTAAGCTTGACACGTAACTTCTAAATGATCTCTCCTCGAAGCAGTCCGTGGAGTCTTCAGACACGACTACTTAACAGGACGAAGCCTGGTACTACTTAGTTCGGAGATTGAGTATTGTCACTTGCGAACTATAACTGCTGCAGCGGATGCGATGGCGACTGACGCCAACAATTTTGCAAAGCAAAAAATTCTTCGTGACAACTGTACTGTTCTCGCGAGCTCTCAGAACTTGCCTTGCGGCGTGTCAGACCTGGATACGCGATGCCTGCCTCTACATTCGTATTCCTCCATTGACTAAACTACCTAGCCGCGATCGTCTACGTGTAGTATCGAGCTGTGATACTTCCGAAACAATTACGCACTCGGCCGTAGTTGGCAAAAATCAGCAAAATTGTTCAGACCGTGAGAAATAACAATCGTCGCAGTACTACTACTGACATCTCGCAATCGCAGTGGGAAGTACCATGATACATACAGTGAGTGATTCAGCAAACCTACCGTCATGCTGCATGAGTCAGGGCTTCATAATTACGTGGTACGTTTTTCTGTACCACCGTGCATTTGTTGTAGTTGTTGTTGAGGTCTTCATTCCGCAGATTGGTTTGATGCAGCTCCCCACGCTACCCTGTCCTGTGCAAGTCTCTTCATCTGAGAATACGTTCGGCAACCCTCATCCTTTTGAATCTGCTTAATATATTCGTCCCTCGGTCTCCCTCTACGATTTTTACCCCACTCGCTTCCTTCCAGTGTTAAGTCGACAATTCCTTGATGTCTCAGAATGTGTCCAACCAATCTCTCTCTTCTCTTAGTCAGGATATGCCAGAAACTCCTTTTCTTCCCGATTCAGTTAAGCACCTCCTCATTAGTTACGTGATCTACCCATCTAATTTTCATCATTCGTCTGTAGCACCACATTACAAAAGCTTCTATCATCTTTTTATCTGAACTCCTTATCGTCCCGTTTCACTCCCATACAATGCTACAGTCCAGACAAATTCTTTCAGAAAGAACTTCCTAACATATAAATTAATATTGTATGTTAATAAGTTTCGCTTCTTAAGAAACGCCTTTCTCCCCATAGCCATGCTCCATTTTACATCTCTTTACTTCGGCCATCTAAGTTATCTTGCTACCCAAATAACAACATTCATATACTACTTTTATTGTCTCATTATCTAATCTAATTCCTTCAACATCCCCTGATTTTCTGACGTTGCATTCCACTACCTTCGTTTTACTCTTGTTAATGTTCATCTTATATCTTTCTTTCAAGACAGTGTCCATCCCATTCAATTGCTCTTCCAGATCTTTCGCTATGTCATCGGCAAACCGCAATGTTTTTATTTCTTCTCCCTGCACTTTAATGTCCTCTCCAAATTTCTCGCCGTCCGCGGTGGCCGAGGAGACTGACGCGCTCCAGTCATGGTCTGCACGGCCACTACGATCGGGGGTTCGAATCCCCCCTCGGGCATGGATATTTGTGTCGTCCTTAGTATTAGTAAGTTGATAAGTAGTTTGTTAGTTTAGGGACTAATGACCCCGTAGTTAAGTTTTTTTTTATGTTTGTTTGTATAGTCTATGGGACCCCCGACCGTAGTGGCCCTGCAGACCGTGACTGGAGCGCCTTAGTTTCCTCTGCCACTGCGGCCGGCCGTAGTTAAGTCCCATAAGCTATACAAACACTTGAAACATTTCCAAATTTCTCCTTCCATTTCTTCACTGTCTGCTCAATGTACAGATTTAGCACCATTGGGGAAAGGCTACAACCCTGTCTTACTCCCTTCCAAACCTCCGCGTCCCTTTCTTGCCCTTCGACTCTAATAACCGCTGTCTGGTTTTTGTATAGATTGAATATAACTCTTCGCTCCCTATATTTTACGCCTGCTACCTTCAGAATTTGGAAGAGTCTATTCCAGTCGACATTGTCAAAAGCTTTCTCCAAATCGACAAACGCTAAAAACGTAGGTTTCCCTTTCCTTAGCCTCTCTTGTAAGCATACCTGCCAACCTTCAAAACTTAAAAATCAGGAGAGCCAGTTTAAAAAATCGGGAGATTCTTCAAAAAATCAGGTTATACGTTTTGTCAAAACCTGCGGCGCACTTTACTATAAACCTGAAGAAACTGATTTTAGCCTTTTCCTGTCATCTCACAACACTACAAAATTACTACAAAAAGACACTTGCATTAACGCAAATGTTGAATACATCTTTATTTGTAGCCACTTCAGGTAGAGTGACTGATTTATTTTTATTAAAAGTAAAAAGTTCACAGCTGTGTTTTTGTGCTGTACTGCTACCAGGGAAAAATTTCATGGAACAAGTGACCCACATGTTCTTCGGATTTAATTGGTAAACGGTACTCTAAAATAAACAATACAAATAAGTACCCTGCATGTATCACATGATCACTTTCACTTTTATCAGTAGTTTCAGTCTTTTACTGTTACTCACACACTTCTTCATTTTCTTTGCACGTATTCCGGTACATCGCTTTTTCCACCATGTGATGTGGAAATATCACATCGACAAAGAGTACAAAATACAAATAATGTTCCGAAAACTGCTTAAAAAAGGGATCATATTTTTTGTCATCCTAGAACAACATACCACAGAACTGAAATCCCATAGTCACAAAAACTAGCTGTTTACACAAAAGTTGACTTTCTACAATTCGCATATGAAACTGATGCTCCTAACTATCCACTCAAAAGGTTTCCATCGATTAAAAACCACTGAAGTGATTTCACTTATGTACAATGACAAAACATTCAAAAAGAAGCACATCGAAACACTACAAGTGTATTGGCAAATACGCGAAAAGAGCAGAAATAATTGTTATACAAGTGACGGGCAACTCCTAATTTCTATGAATTTCGATACGTATTTAGATTAAAGTGATAAATGAACAAAGGACTTTTGACCATTGGCCAAAAAACGGGTTTCAGAATATAAGCTAAAAGTCGGGCTGACTCCCTGAGTGGCTTGCAAGCCCTCGCCAAATGTTTCCCGAAACACCCTTTGGTGCAATCCATACAGGAGTATGTTTCCAGGCTTGTTCGGTCTGGTCACTGGACCCCAGGCCACATCGGGATTCCTGGAAACGAACGTGTGGATCAGCTGGCTAAGCAGGCTACTACCTGCAGTCCATTTGCTATTGGTCTTTCAGAGAGCGATCTCCGACTGGAGTTCCATCGGAAGATCCGTAGCCTCTGGGATTACGAGTGGGCTAACTCTGCTCAACCCAACAAGCTTCGTGCTGTGAAGCTACCTACGGTCGCATGGAAGTCCTCACTGCGGTCTCGTAGGGACTCGGTTGTTCTCTGTCGTCTACGAATCGGTCACACATGGCTAACGCACGGCCACCTTCTCCGGCGGGAGGACGCACCACAGTGTGACTGTGGCGCCCTCTTGACAGTGGTCCACATTCTGGTGGACTGTCCACTTTTAGTTGCCTTGCGACAATCTTTTAATCTGCCAGATGCGCTTTGTTTTATGCTAGGAGACGATGCTGCTATGGTTGAACGTGTTTTGGACTTTATTCGCGCAGCTGGTTTTTATCATGTGCTTTAATGGTGGTGTGTTTTCTTCTTCGTTTTTACTTGTATCCTTTCCTCATATTTACCAGTGATTTTTACTCTTTGACTTGTTAACGCATTTCCTTAGGAAAGCTTAACACAATGTTTTATCTCTCAGAACGGAACAAGGGACTGATAACCGTTGCTCTTTAGTCCCTTCAAAAATCCAACAACAACAACAAGAAGAAGAAGAAGAAATAATGGCAAAATCAGGAGGCGGGAGAAAAACTGAAAAATCAGGAGATTCCTGCCGGCAGAGTTGGCAGGTATGTGTAAGATAAGTCGTAATGTGAGTATTGCCCCATTTAAGGGAGGTGAAATGGTGGTACCACGTACCCTGAACTAGAGTTAATAGGTTGGAAACTTGCGCAGTGCTACTGGGAGAGCGGATGTTTTCGGTTCGGCCAGTAAGTATAGGCGCAGTAATGAGAACAGATGATTGTTTGGTTTGTCGGAGGGGCGGGCTTCTGAGGGGGCGGCCTCATCGCTTTCCATCGGCACAAAGAATACACCCTCCCCTCCTGCCCCCCCCCCCCCCCAGCTCGGCCAGCCGGCAGGCTCAATAAGAGCTCGCAATCAAATCCGCACGCACAGCGGCCGGTCCCCCGCCTCCGGTGACCGCAGCCCGCACGCCTTGCTGATACCGGCGATCACTTTGCGCCTCACTCCAGGGACCAAGGAGGGGAGAACGTCACAATTTTAAACGTCTTTTCGACAGCGACGTCGCCTGGGACGGAGTACAAATTCAGGCGGAGAAGGGTCGGGGGAAAGTATAAACCGCTACCTTACCCCAACTTGTTTTGGCCCTAAAGGGGAAAAACAGTAGTAAACCTTACTCTCGTAAGAGCCGCTCCCTGCCACAACCGTGGACTGCTTCCGCGCTCGTGTCCTGCTAGTAACTCAGAATGAAACACTTCTTAAAGAAGAGTAGCCTTGGCCGGCCGCGGTGGCCGAGGGGATGCCGGGCGCCGTGGCTCAGCGCGCCCGGTCAGAGGGCTGAACGCCCACTTCAATAAAAAAGGTGAGCCAAGAACAAATCGAACAAAGACGAACAATCATGATCAACGTCCGCAACGAACAGAACTACACATAGAGCAAAAAACGGGGGGAGGGGGGACTGAGGCGCTTCAGTCACGGTCTGCACGACCACTACGGTCGGGGGTTCGAATCCCCCCTCGGGCATGGATATTTGTGCCGACCTTAGTTGTAGCTAGTTCCTAAGTAGTTTGTAAGTTTAGGGACTGATGACCCGGTAGTTATGTCCCATAAACTCTACAAACATTTGAACATTTTTTTAGTAGCCTAGATCACATATAAAGCAAAATTACTCTATTTCACTACTAGTTTCGGCAATACTTGTTGTCATTATCAAGTGACAGGCATACATTAAAAACTACAGTTCACATGTGCAGGAAAAGACTTCTCGAATTCGTTGTTTACCAAATGGCCGACCAATAGCAAAAGGAGGGGGGGAGGTGAGTCAGCTGTTGGACATGTCGTACAATTGCTGCTGGCAACTTCAAATCAGCGGTTGTTACATGTTCAGTGGTGGTTCTCTTGATGTTAAGTGAAAGACACACAATAATGTGTGTTGTCAAAAATAAAATGGTGACACACCGCTGCTTTAGTGCCAAGCAAGCCCTCATTAACAGACAGCGAACAACTGTACACAGTAAATGCAACAACACGCCAGAAGCGGTTACATTCGAATAAAAGTCCATAGTGTTGCGACTAATAATAACACATAAAAACATGGTTCGCTGCTGCAGGTGACTTAACCACCACTTAATATGTAACAACAGCTGATTTGATTTTTGCGACTAATAATAACACATAAAAACATGGTTCGCTGCTGCAGGTGACTTAACCACCACTTAATATGTAACAACAGCTGATTTGAAGTTGCCAGCAGCAATTGCACGACATGTCCAACAGTTGTCTCACCCCCCCCCCCCCTTTTGCTATTGGTTGGCCGTTCGGTAAACCACGAATTCGAGAAGTCTTTTCCTGCACATGTGCACTGTAGTTTCTAATGTAGGCCTGTCACTTGATAATGGCAACAAGTATTGCCGAAACTAGTAGTGAAATAAAGTAATTTTGCTTTAAATGTGATCTAGGCTACTCTTCTTTAAGAAGTGTTTCATTCTAACCATTTAAGATCACTCTCCTATCGACAAATGTCGGTTGTTATTAGTAACTCAGAAAGTGAGTAAACAAAGCTTCGCGCTGCTAAATTAGGATTTACCATTGACTTCGTTGCCTCCATTCTTAGTGAAACACCCTGTTTATATGTACATGTAGATGTAGAATTCATACAGGACAGCGTTATAGTGTAGCAATAGGTGTACGCAAATGTGTGTTCCCGAGTACAAGCGATTAGCCGTAGTATGGACAGAAAGATGCAGCGTGTGCCCTGTGAAGCAAGAAAATGTAGAGGGCGTAGCTGCGTGCGACCCACTTGCTGTTTAAGGCCGCGACAGCGGTTAAAATTCATTGCCAACTTGTTGCTGCTCCAAGGTGTCCCCCTGCCTCACGATAACGCCTGCTCACGCTGCTACAAGCTACAGACACTCTCTGCTGCGGTTTACATTACAGCCACTGGTGCAAACTGTATATTCTCTCAGAAAAATATGGAAAATTTACAACAGAACTAAAAACTAATTCAAGATTAGACGTAAATGAACAAACTTTGCTGTTTTGCCACACCTTTAACTTCACTTCACGATGGCGAACAATCTCCCTGTACCACATTTATGTTGGTGTTTCTGAGTTTATCTACTCTTGCACTGTTATGTAGAGATTATTAGCTAACCCATGAAAATTATGTCAGGTATCACATTGTGTAGAATGTGAAGTATGAATTTCGTGTGCAGATGCAAGCAATGCAGTTTTTCAGAAGACGATTGTGTACGAAAAATGTTCAAATGTTTGTTATGCTTATGGGAGTTAACGGCGGGGTCATCAGTCCCTAAACTTACAAACTACTTACAAACAAACTTATACTAAAGACAACACAAAAATCCATGCCCGAGGGAGGATTCAAATCCAAGACGGGCAACGGTCTCGAGCATCGGAGCATAGTGCTTCAATGCGCTCGGCCGCTCCGCCACGGCAAAGATTGTGAACCATCAAAGTGTTCAGGAACAGTAAAATCTGCTACTGTTGATGTCCTACACCAAATGAAAAAGAAATGTACATGGTGACTAGTAAAGGCTTTTTTTTTTTTTTTCTTTCAATCCTCCAGATTTAGGTTTTCTACCATTTTCCCTAAAACGTTTGAAAAAAAAAAAAGTTTGTAAATCTATCGGACCAAACTGCGTGGTCATCAGTCCGTAGCTTACAAACTACTTAAACCTAGGTAAACTAACCTAAGGACAACACACACAACCATGCCCCAGGGAGGACTCGAACCTCCATGGCGAGCAACCGCGCACTCCGCAGCGAGACGCTTTACACCGCTCGGCTACTCCACCGCTGCTAAAACGTTTGAGCTAATTGCCGAGATATTTAATTCGAATGGATTTGCTTCACCCAATCTTTCCTTAATCCGAGCCCGTAATGGACACCTAATGACCTTTCGTCTTTAGCGCTCGTAACAGCACATCTGCCAAATCCTTTTTATCTGAAGAGAGGACGGAGTATGTTCGATTTTGCCTCATCTATGCCTTCTGTCATTTCTTCACGTCAAAAATGGGAACGAAAATATTTTGTCTGCGATTAGGTTAACTACAAAATGTTAACTCTATAATCAGGGAAGCAATATGTTCTTTAAGTTGTTACTATATTATTTCGCGTTTACGCCAAATTGCATAGATTACTGTTACAGGAGTGTTGTTTTTCACAATAAATAAAAATGGCTTCGTAGATAATATAGGAGGTTTAATGAGGCTTTTCGCTGATGATACTGAGTACATAGAGAAGTTGTAGCGAAATTCAGGAGGACCTGCAGCGTATCGAAGCATGGTGCAGGAAGTGGCTAGGGCATAGGGAGAGATCTTAAATGCAACGACCACAAAAAATTATTCTTGGGGAAGGCAGATGCCAGACTAAAGCCGTCGGCACACGGAGCGTGTATCTCAACGAGTGTGGCCAATATGTCGAGTTTATGACATACAACGTGCGAACCGCACTTTGGCGAAGCTTTCCCAACGTGTGGGGCAATATCAAGCATGCCTGAAATTCTCAACGTTCGTCTGAATGATCACCAGTAAGATGGGAGAATGCCACTGACGTTACATCACGTGGCTATCCGGAGAGAGGGCTAAGGCAGTTCGTACCTTACTTATAATCAAATATGCACTTTATTATTTCACGTCTTGTATTTTACACTTTCTGAAGATTCTACTACTGAATAGTAACAGTGATCGAGGAAGAATGAAGATTTACTAGAAAGCGAGACTCTTGAAAAGATGTTCGTGTTATGTGAAGGCCTAGTCTAATTTTATATCGCACTGTTTGTTATTAAACTTTCACAAGTCGTGCTCTTATTGATATATCATGTAACTTTCTAAGAGTCTTAAAATGAAATGTTCAAATGTTTGTAAAGTTATGGAAGCTAACTGCAGTAGTCATCGGTCCATAAGCTTACAGAACATGATGCAGCTGATAACTGTCGCTTCGCAATCGCATGTAGCTGTTTGACGCACACGACTCGTACGCACAAGTCGCGCCGATGTCTAGCGTTCAGCCGCACGTTGGACTCGTTACGTCGTCCGCACACGTTCGGACACACGCTCCGTGTGCCGAAGGCTTTTATGATTCATTGGAAGAATTCTCAAAAAGTATAGTTCGCCAACAAAGAAGTTAGCGTACAAAATACTCATTCGACCGATGCTTGAATATTGCTCATCGTGTGAGATCAATACCGGATATGGTTAAGAGTAGCACATTACCTTAATGGTTCATTTAGTAATCGCGCAAGCGTCACAGAGATGATCGGCAAACTCCACGGGCAGACGGTGGAAGATAGAAGTTCTATATCACGGTATGGGCTCCTGTCAAACTCTGCGAGCATACGTCTCATGAAGAGTCAACCAATATTCCTCCTCCTACCTATATCTCACGAATCGACCACGAAGATAAAATTAGAGAGATTAGATCCCAGACGGAGGTATACCGTCTATAGTTTTTATATCTTTCTTTTTCTTTTTCGCGAATCGTACGCGACCTGGAATAGGAAAAGGAGGCAGTGACAATGGTATACAAAATACCCTCCACCACAGATCGTGAAGTGGCTTACGGAGTATGGATGTAGATGTGACACATTGTCTCGTGAGCTGCCCTGTAAAAACAGATTTCAACAAGGAAAAAAAAAAAAAAAATACGAAAAAGGAAAAATACTGTCGGTACCTTCACAGGAACTCTCTGTATTACCGGATTAAAAAGGTAAATATTTCTAATGACTAAGTATTCCGTTGGATTAAAAATTTCATCGTCTGCGTTAATAGCGGCACGTTTACTATTATTCACGACTATTACCACTGATGGGCCTTGTTACGATTCAAATTTCGGGCTTCCGCTATTTGAATTTACAACTAATAGTGTTTCGCATCGCATTTCCCTCTCCATTTAATTAATTCAGAATTAAGCTTTGGTGAATCCTGCGCAATTACACTCCGCTGCTGCAGTCTATGGCGTTTAAACGCAGTAATTAAATAAGCTAATTATACACGTGCTCTGTGAACGCAATCCTCCCAAGACCAATGAAGGACCTCCGTGGACGTCAAACGCTGGTAACGGAAAGCTGTTATGTATTACAGCCACTCGAGCGTTTTTGTTCCGACCTCGCCGATAATCTTTATTACACAAGGAAAACAATAGAAAGATATGTGCCGAGCGGTCTGGAACGCCACGTTGCGGATCGCACGGCCTCTCTCGGGCATGAATGTTTGTGTCGTCTTTAGTATAAAGTTTGTAAGTTTGGAGACCGATGACCCTGCAGCTTAACAAACATTTGAACATTTTTTGAAAGATATGCAATTGTCTTTTTTCCTTTAAGCTGCAGCTATACCAAATTTAAATTGCGCATCTCTGTATTATTACTCGAAAGTAACTCATCGATAAATTAATAGAAGAGTGCTGACTGACATGTCATTACTTCGCTAGTGCTTGGTCTTGTCTGGGAGATGCTCGTTAGCTACTCACACTCTATGATCTCTGTCCTCCCCCCCCCCAATATTAATAGGTACATTCCTGATGACCCATCATAGGGTCTAATTATAAATTCTATACCCGTACACCGATAATGAAAAATTCTTATTTTCCACGAATGCATATAAGGAGTGCTTAGCAAATTTACAGATTTAGTCGTATGAGAGTGAAATCGGACATTTGTACCATGTAGCACAAAGATAGGCATTGAGTATTTTGTTTTCCTATTTTTTCAGTTGGTAAGTTCCTTCAATTCTCTAGAAACAAACACAATATTGCCAGTAAAATGTAGAGACTTTTCCGAAAGTAGCAGTGTTTGTCAATCTATTAATCTGAATAGAGGAACAGCAGCATTAGTTCGAGGCTTATCGATGCCTTTCAATGAAGCCACAACCTATATAATTATTTTGTTACATTTAACAATTGTTCCTACTGCTGCCTGTCACGAATTGACTAACAATTCTTCAACATCTTGTAGCACGGATACTTTATGTTCGTTAAGTTTTTGGTAATAATACTTTTTACAGTGTCTTGAAAGAGTGAAAATAATTCTGTTGCAAATAGAGATACAAAGCCGATAGCGATAACAAATTCCCTCACTGCAAGAACAGTAAAATTACGAATATTCCAATTTCTTTTGCCCTAGTGATTATCTGGGCAGAATGAGTAATTTGGCCGTAACAGAAAAACTGAAATTAGAAGATAAACAGGCAAAAGAATGTACGTTACGAAATATTTTAATTCGCCGTCAATTTGAATCGCTCTTAATTTTGAAACGTATAAGCACAACAAAATTTTAAAAAATATTTATTGAACTGATACTTAACAAAGAATAAAATAATTTCAATTATGCAACAATTATTTAATAAATCAGAACCAATGTCATTTCAGTAATTTCATTTTCTAGTGGTAATAAAACATGTACGGATAGATAAACGCCCAGGCTTTATCGGCGTTCTGTGTTCAGTGTGTATGCAGCTTATTACTTGTTTTCCTTCTGCCGACCTTGACTACGAGAAGTCGTAAGCGAACAATATGAAATTAATAGGACTATCTTAGATGAAACCGAGAGCTGAACTGATGCGTCTGTCTTTAAACAGACACATTAAAGACGGTAACGATTCACAATAGGTCGAATTTCCTAGGGGGTGCGTGGCCGGATATTAATAAACAACTCTTGAGAAGGTCCGTTGCAACCTCTTCCCTAATCTCTCACGAAAATTCAATGTTAGCGGTGTTTGTCAAGAATCCAACAGTCGCCAGTTGCCGTGGCTTAATGTTCAAATGTTCGTAGAGTCTATGGGACTTAACTACGGGGTCATCAGTCCCTAAACTTACAAACTACTTATGAACTACTTACAACCAAGGACGGCACAATTATCCATGCCGGAGGGGGGTTCGAACCCCCGACCGTAGTGGCCGTGCAGACCGTGACTGGATCGCCTCAGTCTCCTCGGCCACCGCGGCCGGCGCCGTGGCTTAAATGCTTAGAATAACATTCTATCATAAAAACAACACTGGTCTGTGTCATTTTCACGCGAAACGTTGCATTCTATCAGAAATGACTTTTAGGAGAGAGAATACCATTGGATGCAAATAACACATATGGGTATGTCAATCTCGTAACGTGATTTTCGACAAACTTATGTTTTGGTGCAGAAAATTGACTTTAACTCACAGTGCGAAGTTTGATGATGAAATAACGATTCCAAGTTAAGCACTTTATCGAAATCGCGCGTCTGCGCTTTGACTACTAATGCAATCACTATCAAGTGTGTAGGATACATGTGTTTTACGTTGTTTAGATGCTTTAAGCAGAAGGGTTTTGTCACTGTTTATTCAAAATCTAGTGATACACTGACGTCACGAAAAGACGTATAACTTCCCTCTAATGGAAGTGATACCTTGTTACTTTGTTTCTCTGTGTTAAAATGTAATTATAATGCAACAATCTGCATGGAACTAACGCAGATGTTATGATCGAATGTTATTCTACGCATGGTTTCGTGTTGTTTCGAGCTATCGAGGTTAACTGCGGCTCTTGTTAGAAGTATTGAGTTTTCCAGCTGATTACGAAAGAAAACTCATCCTATATTAACAGATGGTGTCCTCGCGTGTTGCCCGACCAAAAACAGAACGTTGTTCGATGCGGCAACAGTTAAGCATTGATTCGATCTACACATAATTACACATTCGAATGAAAACATTAGATTATTCTTTCTTTTACAAAGTGGAGACGCGGCAGAATGATCGTGCGCACTAAGACGCCCAGCTGTGGTGCCACGGCCGTTTGCCGTCGGGGATTCGAGTCCTCCCTTGGGCATCGGTGTTTGTGTCGTCTTTAGTATAAGGTAGTTCATAAGTAGTATGCAAGTTTAGGGACTGATGACCCCGCAGTTGAGTGTCTTAAGCTTAGTATAAGTTACTTTAAGTTAGTGTAGTCGCAGCGGTGTGGCCGAGCGCATTTGAGGCGGTATGCTGCGATGAGTGATGCCGTTCCCCGTCGGAGGTTCGGATCCCCCTTCGGGCATGGATTTTTGTGTCGTCGTTAGTATAAGGTAGTTCATAAGTAGTATGCAAGTTTAGGGACTGATGACCCCGCAGTTGAGTGCCTTACGCTTACAAACATTTGAAGATGGTCGAAATCTAGATCTGTGAATGAATTAATATCTACGATTGATTGCTGAAAAATTTTCTGCGAATCAAATAAACAGTCGTTGAGCACAAGTGAAGATTTTAAGTTACTGTAACTAGTTTGTAATCCTAGGGACTAATGACCAACGTAGTTCAGTCTCTTAATTTCCAAACATTTGAACATTTTTACTAAGTGGACACTTCGTGGAAAAATTTGTTAAGATTTACGTTGACGCACTATTTACATATGCTAAAGCTGAAGCTGCCTCAACTTAGAACTCGATTTGGCCTATGCAGTACAATAAAGAGCGTACGCATTTTGAGAAGAATTTTCGGGTCATAATTTGCGCGTGAACAGCGATTTCAGTAAAGTCAGCAAATGGATTAAAAAAGGTCATTTTGTGAAAGTCTAAGGTCTAGGCATAATGCGTTACAAATGCTTCAAAAGTGGCTACTTTAACTACTTAGTTCTAAAACCTATTAGGTGAAGATGTTTCACTCGTGTGGAATCTTTATTGGTTCCATTGTAATTAGAGTAGATGCATTAGTAAAGTCGCATTAGAATTGTTGTAATTATAATATGTATATTATTATTTCCGAATTAACCCAAGTACTCATTTGTACCATTGAGTATAAGATAAATTACTAAATGTATTACAAACCATATTAAACTGATCGAGTAAAGCAATTAGTTTTAATCAATGAAAACAGCATGTAAACATCGTCGGTTATGGTACTAATTAAATTATTTGAGAGTAGACTAAAACTGCAAGATTTAGAACTTGTTATGTATTTACTGTATACATGGTAGGAAATTTATATATTTTGTAATTGATGTAAAATTAATGCAAAAGCAACATTTATTGTTATTACAAAATTGTTAATTAACACTAAATTACTGAACCAATCATGTGCAGCGCCGTACTAAATTGTGAAACTTATTTAACTCTATCTTGTTCTAATATTAACTTCTACGAATGTAATTATCGTAATTCTTTTATATAAACACAATGATTTATTATTGAGTAATTGTTATGAGAGTATATATATAGTGGCGTGTTTAAGCCACAATCGCGACGTACAACACCCGTGGGCGAAAATAATTGGCAGTGAAAAAATATTTTGTACCTGAATTCAGTTATACACGTAACTCATGAGTGGCTATGTAGCAACACAGCCATAAACATGATTCTGGAGAAGACGTACCTCTAAAGATATGTATTTACCACCTATATGTATCAGTTCTATTATAAACTCAAGTGGAAGCTTATGTTTTACAGCTCTGATATTTCTCGTGCAACGAGGTGGAGGACTGCAAAAATGTTCAAATGTTTGTAAATCTATCGGACAAAACTGCGTGGTCATCAGTCCGTAGCTTACAAACTACTTAATCTAAGGTAAACTAACCTAAGGACAAATACACACACCCATGCCCCAGGGAGGACTCGAACATCCGACGGCAAGCAACCGCGCGCTCCGCAGCGAGACGCTTTAGACTGCTCGGCTACTCCACCGCGGCTGGAGGACAGCTTTTTTCCACAGTCTACAGTAAAGTGAGACAACACACATCTGTGTTTAGGTTAGATTTTTCCATCATCAATTAAGATATATTTCAACTAGTAGTAATGTTTCATGCTACATGTAACAGTTTCACGGACGCACTAAATGCACCTGATGATGCGACGTAGATTTCGAAACTCGCGTAGAGCATAAAATACAAGTTTAAAATTAACAGCTGTTGCGGAT
The DNA here is from genome assembly GCA_026315105.1 of Locusta migratoria. Classification (NCBI taxonomy): domain Eukaryota; kingdom Metazoa; phylum Arthropoda; class Insecta; order Orthoptera; family Acrididae; genus Locusta; species Locusta migratoria. The sequence continues at coordinate 456,728,311 of CM048746.1, forward strand.
CCCATTATTTAAAAGGAAGATTTTGGTTTTGGATATCCCGAAGGAAGAAAATAGTGGCAAACAAATAAAAGCGGCCGGCCGCAGTGGCCGAGCGGTCTGCGGCGCGCCAGTCACAGTTTGCACGACCGCTGCGGTCGGGGGTTCGAATTCCCTCTTGGGCATGGATGTTGGTGTCGTCTTTAGTATCAGGTAGTTCATAAGTAGTTTGTAAGTTTAGGCACTGATGACCCCGCAATTAAGTCCCATAAGCTTCACAAACATTTGAACATTTGAAATAAAAGCGTATATACGGCATTGCTAATTTTTGTCGGGAGACTTTGCCTAATGTGGCGATCCAAATTTGATTTCCTGCTTCCGATCTGGGGTCCTCTATATACTGCTCCTCCTCATTATTCCGGTGGCGATAGGCCGCAAGATTACTTTCTCCGACTCGTGTCAGTTCCGAGAACACCGAATCCGACCGAAGTTAAAACGAGTTGTTTGGTGTTTGGCATTGGTGTTTGTGTCGTCTTTAGTATAAAGTAGTTCATAAGTAGTATTCAAGTTTAGGGACTGATGACCCCGCAGGTGAGTGCCTTAAGCTTAACAAACATTTGAACATTTTAATGGCCACACAATGGTCGAAATCTAGATCTGTAAATGAATTAATATCGCCGGCCGCGGTGGCCGAGGGGACTGAGGCGCTTCAGTCACGGTCTGCACGGCCACTACGGTCGAGGGTTCCAATCCCCCCTCGGGCATGAATATTTGTGCCGTCCTTAGTTGTAGGTAATTCATAAGTAGTTTGTAAGTTTAGGGACTGATGACCCCGTAGTTAAGTCCCTTAACCTTGACAAACATTTTTGAATTAATATCTACGAGTGATTGCTGAAAACTTTTCTACAAATCAAATAAACAGTCGTTGAGCACAAGTGAGCATTTTAAGTTAGTGTAAGTGGTTTGTAAGCCTAGTGACTAATGACCAACGTAGTTCCGTCTCTTAGATTTCCAAACATTTGAACATTTTTACTAAGTTAACACTTAGGGGAGTAATTTGTTAAGATTCACGTTGACGCAGTATTTACAGATGCTAAAGCTGAAGCTACCTCAACTTAGAACTTGATTTGGCCTATGCAATAAAATAAAGAGCGTACGCATTTTGAGAAGAATTTTCAAGACATAATTTGCACCTGATGATGAGATGTAGATTTCGAAACTCGGGTAGTGCATAAAATAAAAGTTTAAAATTAACAACTGTTGCGGATCCCATTAAATAAAATGAAGATTTTTGGTTTTGGATGTCCAGAAGGAAGAAAATAGTGGCAAACAAATAAAAGCGGCCGGCCGCAGTGGCCGAGCGGTTTGGGGCGCGCCAGTCACAGTTTGCACGGCCGCTGCAGTCGGCGGTTCGAATTCCCTCTTGGGCATGGATGTTTGTGTCTTCTTTAGTATAAGGTAGTTCATAAGTAGTTTGTTCAAAAAAATGTTCAAATGTTTGTATAGTCTATGGGACTTAACTACGGGGTCATCAGGTCCCTAAACTTACAAACTACTTATGAACTAACCAAGACTAACGACGGCACAAATATCCATGCCCGAGGGGGTTTCGAACCCCCGACCGTAGTGGCCGTGCAGTCCGTGACTGGAGCGCCTCAGTCCCCTCGGCCACCGCGGCCGGCTAAGTAGTTTGTAAGTTTAGGGACTGATGACCCCGCAGTTAAGTCCCATAAACATTTGAAATAAAAGCGTATATACGGTATTGCTAATTTTGTCGGGAGACTTTGCCTAATGTGGCGATCCAAATTTGATTTCTGGCTACCGATCTGGTGTCCTCTACATACTGCTCCTCCTCATTATTCCGGTGGTGATAGGCCGCAAGATTACCTTCTCTGACTCGTGTCAGTTCCGAGAACACCGAATCCGACCGAAATTAAAACGAGTCCCGACGAAGCGGGGACAAGGCGCGGCCGGGATTAAGACGTCTCCCGCTGTGTGAAATACAGGCAGCCGGGCTTGTTCTCATTTTCGGCTTAATGGATGGGCGGGATCCGGCCGGGCCGCTGCGCTACGTCGCAGACGCTTGCGCCGGTATTACGGGCGTAACGTCTGTGTCGGAGAGGCGGGCGTTCTTTGCGGCGAATTCATCAAGTTATCAGGCGCCAGGCGGCGGCCTTTATCTGGCCGCTACCTGTTTTACAGTGGGTCTGCGGCGCGCAGCTGCCGGACAAGCGCCCATTGTCTAGCGGGGCCTGATTAGTTGCCCACCCCACCACCCGCCCCGCCGGTCGCCTCCGCCGCGGCCCTCCTCTCGCTACCTTATTTAAATGCAAATGAGCTTCATTTCGCGATATTAATGCGCTCCCTGCCTGCTACTCGCCTTGATTTAGCGGGCGTGGGAAGCATGTCCGCGCGCTTTCCGAGCGCGCGCATGCATACGAACTCCACACGCACACGCGCGCCCGCAATCTACAGACGCACATACGCACACGCACCGTCCTCCCGCCCCCCCCTCACACGCACGAGGGGGAGAGGGGGGCATGGTGGGGGGGATGGGGGGCAGGGGGGCGTCCGCCTCCAGCGCTGCCACTGGTTGTTTATTGGGCTCGCGGCTCCCGGACAGCCGATGAAAAGTTGTAGTCGTCGCGCCGCCAGCGGGATTTCGCAGCCGGCCGCGTGGGTGGGCTCTGGTAGCCCTCGGATTAGCCGCACCGCTTCTCACACGTGCCAGTCTGTGTGTGTGTGTGTGTGTAGGAGATTGTGTCTGTAGTGCTACAGAGGCCGGGTGACGCGGGAATGGAGGCTATTGTGACACGGCGATGACACGGCGAAAGGCGTAGGCGCGCTGTTAACTCCGCAACGAGCCTCTTGCGGTCTCCATCGAAGCTGTCCAGCACCTACACTTCCTTCAGTATGGCTGCTCAGTTTTACAACGTGAAAGGTTGGGTACAGATGACGCCGTCATTTACCGTGTAGTAAAATCATCTGGAGATCAAAACCAGCTGCAGAACGATCTGCATAAGATATCAGTATGGTCTAAAAAAATTGTAATGAAATTGTGATGTCGTCCACATGAGAATGACATGAAATCCGTTAAACTTTGCTTACAAGATAGATCAATCGAAAGCGAAGACCGTAGTAAATTCCACTAAATACATAGGAATTAGTATTACTACAGACTTAAACTGGATAGAACACGTAGATCATGTCGAGGGAAAGGCGAACAAGAGACTGCGGTTTATTGGCAGAACCCTTAAAAGACGCAAAAGAACTACAAAAGAAACTGCATACACTACGCTTGTCCGCCCATTTTTGGAGTAGTGGGATCCTTATCACGTGGGTTTGACGGAGAACATCGAAAGAGTCCAGAGAAGGGCAGCTCGCTTCGTATTGTCACGACACTGGGGAGACAGCGTTACGGAAATGATACAGGATCTGGGATGGGAATCATTACAACAACGGCTTTCATCGCTGCGGCGATGGTAAAGCATCGACTAAAAAAATGAGAAGTGTGGAGTCGTCCACATGAGTACGAAAAGAAATGCGTTAAGCTTTGCTTGAAAGCTAAATCAATCAAAACTGAAGGCAGGAAACTCTACTAAATACCTAGGAATAATTATTACTTCACACTAAAACCGGAAAGGATACGTAGATAATGTCGTGGGAAAGGCGAACCAGAGACTGCGTTTTATTGGCAGAACCCTTAAAAGATGCAACACAACTACTAAACAAACTGCATACACTAAGCTTGTCCGTCTTTTCTTTGAGTATTTCTGCCCAGTGTGGGATCCTTATCAGGTGGGCTTGACGGAGGACATCGAAACAAGGGCAGCTCGTTTTGTATTGTCACGATACAGGGGAGACAGCGTTACGGAAATGATACAGGATCTGGTATGGGAATCATTACAACAACGGCTTTCGTCGCTGCGGCGTAGACTACTTATGAAACTCCAATCACCAACATTTTCCTAAGAATTCGAAGATATATTGTTGACTCCCACTTACATAGGTAGAAATGACCATCAGAATAAAATACGAGAAATCAGAGCAAACGGAGAGATATAGGTGTTCTTTCTTCACGCGCGCTATTCGAGAATGGAATGGGAGATAAATAGTACAATGGTGGTTTGATGAACCCTTTGCCAGGCACTTAAATGTGATTTGTACAGTATGCCAAGTAAGTATAGATGTTACCCACTCCTGACTTACCAGCATCGGTCTCTGTCAAAAACGTTAGGTTGGGTTGGGTTGTTTGGGACAAGGGATCTAAATTGAAAAGGTCTTCAGTCCCCCGGTGGTAAGGAAAAAAAGTGACGATAGAAAATCGGGAAAGGAAAAGCAATCCAGGTAAGAAAAACGAAAGACTGCATTAACTCGGAGCCCTGTGCTGGCCACGCGCGTTATCACGAAAGAACCACAAACCCCCTGGGGGAAAAGAGGTAGGTTGGTAAAAAAGAATAAATAAATAATAAATAAAAATAAATTTAAAAAAATAAAACAAAAAATATTCAAATGTTTTTTAAGCTTAAGGGACTTGACTGCGAGGTCATTAGTTCCTTAACTTACGAACTACTTATAAAGTAACTTATACAAAAGACAGCACAAACATCCATGCCCGACTGAGGATTCGAACCTCAGACGCGGGATGCCGCGCGATCCGCAACGTGGTGCTGCAGACCGCTCGGCAACTCCCGCGCGGCTAGGTTGGCAATACATCTACATACATACTCCGCAATCGACCCAAATGTGTATGGCGGAGGATTCTCAGTACCACTGCTAGTTACTTGTTTTTCTTTTCCATTACCATACAGAGGCTAAGCCATGTTTCCACCATATCCTATCTTCCAGGAGTGATAGTCTTGCATGGTTCGCAGGAGAGCTTCTTTGAAGTTTGGGAAGTAGGAGGCGAGGTACTGGCGGAAGTAAAGTTGTGAGGCTGTGGTGTCGCACAAGTCCAAAGTGCGCGCCACCTACTTTCGCCGCGCGCCGCCATGCACGCACAGCGCGGCGTTCTCACGACGACAGCCACGAGCGCCCTCTGCTGCAACTCCGCTCGTGCCACCACTGAACGACATCGTTCACTTGGGACTGAGATAGGCACCAGTTAACACTTCCGAATCAGATAGGCACCAGTGAAGACTTGGCTATCGTATAGGCACTAGGCAGGCTCTCTAACTCAACTATGTATCAGCATTCTGCAGTACAGATCTATGTTAAAGTTAAGTATTGTATAAATTCTGTGCAATATATATCTCGTTCTAATTTACTCTAGTGTTTCTAGTTTCTGGCTGCTCCCCTCCGTACCTGCACCAGCGTGCTATCTTTATTCCTGTGTCGGTCTCATTCCACTCGGCCACCGACACCTACGACGGAAACGAGACGCAAAAGCGGCGACGAGGCTGGGACGCAAAAGAGGCGACATCGTGAGTCGTGTCGGGATAGCACAGTCGGTAGTGCGCCAGGTTCGAGTCCCGGTTCCGGCACACAGTTTTAATCTGCCACGAAGTTTCATCCAATATCGTATTCAGAAATGTAGCTTTCCGGCCGCTACGAGCGCTACTGTCGCAGTGTATAACAAAAATCTGCCGGAGTGTCGTGACTGTATATGTTAGACTGTGGTGGTAATATGCAAAGGCTCGTCGCTAGGCACGAACGTATAGCTAGCAAAAAAAAGAAATAAAGTCAAAGCTTGACGATAGTAACTGCGTGCGATGGGTGTGACCGCTTTATTACAGTCTCTGAGACAGCTCGCTGCCAAGAATGTTTCTTTTCTTCCACGAAGAACGAATAGTAAATGCCTGAATCACTTTCCATTCGCAGCGGGAGCAAGGCCACTCGTATCTGGCGCCACAAGCGGCCCGAGTTACGACACGCCCTTCGCGGAATTGCCCGCTCCCAAGCCGGTACAGGGGGCGAGAGCACGCTTCGCTTCTGCAGCCGGAGTTCTCCAACCCGAAAATGTCAACCGCCCTCGGTGATGGCTGGTCCCTCGGCCAAACATAACAGACCTCTCTGTATTGGACATCCGTCAATTAGACTTGTTTTCGATAAATAATGTCGGGCCATTTTTTAATTGGCAGTTTATTTTGTACCTCATTTGTTTGCTGTTCAAATAAAGCCACCCCATCACGGAGGCGATTCTATGGCTGCCTGAGAAAATTCGTTCATTTTTCAGTAGCTGTCCGGCGAGTTTCAGCTGAATGTATAAAAGTAACAGCTATTGTAATTTTTCATTTCTCTCACTACAGGTCTATTATTCTCTCAAAAAAACCTTATGAAAACACCTTTGAAGAGAGCGAAGTGTGGGTTTTCACACACGTTGCAAATCGTTTTTCGGAGTAAATATTGCGTATCTTTATGCCAAAAAGTAATAACAGTCATGCAATTAGACGCTGTTACAGCCGAAATCAACGCGCTGACTTAGACGAAACTTTAATGAGCATAAGACGTTCATGGGTCTTCGCCAGTTTACATATTATAGATTATAAAAATAATTTAATCGGCTGGCTTCCTTGTGCACTATATAAAACCGTACTATTGGTGAAGTAGTATTCCCTTATTCATTAGATATGAAAGCGGCTTATTTATACCAATAATTCTTATCAGTGTCTGAATTGGTTTTACATCATATTACCAAATAACTTCAGACTAGCTAGCTAATATTATCTTTATTACTATTATTGCATTACTGTTCGTACTATCAATTTTTTTCCATACTCCATAGTCATGTTTCTGGATGGTAAGTTAAGTATTACTTTAGGTGTGCAGAGTACAAACAAACTAAATTAAATAAGTTATTATTACCTTTTCTCCTTTATTACATGATGGATGTAGAATGAATTTACTCCTCTAAAGTACTATGGACTATGTGCTAAATTATCCAGTGTAGAGTAAAAACCTGGAGCTCTTTTTTTTTTTTTCAGTCAGTAATCTTGTCAGGGACTGCAACTGTGCCTGTTGTCCTTAGGCTGGTTTAAGTAGTTTGTAAGTCTAGCGACCTATGATCACAGTAGTTTGGTCCCATAGATTCACAAAAGTTTGGTTTTTTAGTAATATTGTAAACATGTTCTTATCGCATTTCGCTAATGATCAACTATAAGAACCATGACAACGGTAGTACTACCTTCGTAATGCGAAACAAAATAAAATTCGGAGCATGTTAACACATTCTGAGGCCGTATGGAGATACTGTTTTCATACGTCGTCTTGCTCGTTTTTATCTGCATCGACATTTCGAAAAGCGCTGTGAAGTGCATGGCTGAGGGTAGCCTAAGTTCAGTGTCGCGTTATTTGCAACCAGAATGCATGGTTTTACATGTCAAGGAATTGTAGGAGGGACAAACTTCTAGAGATGGTCAGGAAGCGGCTACATCATATAATCAGTTGACTTTCGTAAAATACTTTACCTCGAGTACTTAACTCTAGTATACATCTGTGCACATAGTTCCGGACTACACCGAAGGACAAATTTTCTTGACATCAACTAACAGAATCGCTTTTATCACAACTGTTACTGTATTGTTCAGACATATAACCTACTCAGAAATGATGCGGTTAAAAGTTCACAGCGTACCGTAAACTAGTCAATTTCGACCACTTTACCTTTTTTTAAAAAAATTTTTGTTATATATATTAATCTGAAGACATAACTCGCGAAATGGAGGTTACCCATGCAAGTGAGTCCGACCGATGCAAGTGCCGAGTATACTGTCTCTTAGAAAGAAATAATACAGTTTAACGTCCCGTCGACATCGTCGTCATTACAGACGAGAGTACACACTCCGATTACTTTTCATAATTATGAGGAAGGAAATCGGCCTTGTCCTTTCAAAGGAACCACCCAGGAATTCCCCTGTAATGATATAGGAAAATCATAGAAAACCTACATCAGAATAGTTGGAAGCAGATTTGAACCGCTGTCCTCCCGAATGCAAGTTCAGCGTTTTATTTCTTATAGTCATTGACTGATTTGACCTTATACCCCGACGTGAAATATGGTCGACGTTGAAAAATATATCACAGGCCTCACAGATCGCAGCATTAATCGTCGAAGCAGTGACAATAGTTCATACTGTGGGTAGCAAATCTTTCTTTTTCTTGGGTTAGTGTTGCACTGTCCCCGAGAAGAAAGCTATCGGAATCATCGCCACCCCTGTCGAACTGTGCCTGCCAAAATGATAGTCGCTACCCGCCTGGCACATGTGTTGTGCGGGTTATCTTGTCCAGGCGACCCTGTAGGGTAGCAGGAGGATCGTTTCGACCCTCCGGTTACATAGGGGTTGTTGATCTTGTTATCTTCAGTCCTAAGCAGCTCTTCTCGCTACTCTATCCTGGACACGTCTCGTCATCTGTAAATAGCAATGTCAACCCATATGTCTTTGAACCCGCCCACTGTACACGTCTCGTGGTCCCCCTTCCTTGATTTTTCAGAATGTTACCTGTCAGTCCCTTCTTTCTTCCCCAGTTCTGATCATTAACACCTCACTAGTTACGCGATCTACCTATCTAATCTTCAGCATTGTTCTGAAGCACCACGATTCAAAAGCTTCATTTCCCTCTTGTCTGAACTTCCTATCACCCACGTTTCAGCACCTTATAAAGCTGCAGTCCAGACAAATGCGTTTAAAAAAGATTATTAAAATTTAAATTAACATTCGATGCTGACAAATTTCTCGCTTTCGCTACTTCTAAATAGTCTGCTTTAGTCTGTACAATTAAAACCCTTTTCAATATTTATGTACTTACATCTGTCTAAGTGTTGCTGTCGTTCACAAATCAGATAAATATCTGATGATGGAAATTCCCCCCCCTCCCCCATTTATTTACCTTTGACAATTTTAGACCGCTAAAGAAGTTCCTGGCAGAACAAGTAACGTTGGAGCCAAGACAGCAGTCCGCCGGTGGCCCAACAATCAGCTGGACGAATTGTACCGCAGGGGCATCTCAAATCTATTGCTGCGATGGGACAACGCCGCCTGCATCTTCTAAATGTTGTTCCAATCAAACATAGCCTCTTTGGTTCGCCTTTTCTGTGTTCTTTCCAATTAAGGTTGTTAGTAATTGTAAATCCTAGGTATCTCGTTGAATTTATGGCCTTTTGATTTGACTTTTTTAGCATGTAAGTATTTATATACGAGGGTTGGAACTTAAATAGTAGCAATCATTTATTCACAACCGATACAAAAGTATTACATGTTAACTGATGCAAATAAGGCATTTGTAGACAGTAGATTATCATTTATCGTACGAAGAACGACGTGTTTTTGTTAATTCTTCAGTGCGCCATTGCTTTAAAATAACAACGTGTAAGTTAAAATACGAAAACCATCAAATACGCAAGGCAATATGGTTTATGCCAGAGAGAGGTCTGGGCGAGGAATGTAACGAGACATCTGCGAACGGCTGGTTTTCTTAAATTCAGTGGAGGGTGCCCAAACTGTAATTTTTGCAAATATCTCTCAAACGATACGAGATATTAAAAAAACATAAGGGAACAAAGCTGTAGAGAATCTTCTCCTCTACAAATTCGTTTATTCAGTTTTAGCGTCAGATGAACGGTTTTGAAAAAGCGAGGTTATGGTCTCTGGTAGCCAACAGTTAGGTCTGTAAAATTTGGTGCCGATCGGTTGATCGGTTCGACCTAAAACGTGGGAACACGTTACAGCCAGACAGACATCGTCAATTTTTGCAAATATCTCTGCAACGATGCAAGGTATGAAAAAAACATAATAGAGCGAAGTTGTAGAGAATTTTCCCCTCTAACAATTAGGTTATTAAATTTTCGTGTCAGATGAACGGTTCGTTGCAATTACAATTATATTACAAACTGCTTTTTTTTTGTATTACTACCGTATTGTTTGTCCGAAAAATTTGAAAAAGGGAGGTTCTGGTCTCTGTCGGCCTGCAATTATGTCTGTAAAATTTAGTGTTAATCGGTTGAACGATTCGTCTTAAAAACGGGGAAAACGTTACGGACAGGCAGACAGACATACATACATCCCAAAATCGCCGTTATTTTTGCAAATATCTCTGAAACGATACGAGATATGAAAAACAACATAACAGAGCAAAGTTGTAGAGAATTTTCTCCTCTACAAATTAGGTTATTCAATTTTCAGGTGAAAGGTTAAGCCGTTATTTTTATTTAAATTTCGAGCCGTCAAAACACGATCGCAAAGGCCCACTTTAACGGCCGGTTCGTCCATCTCTCGTTAATCTTGTCGTTAGTAAACAAGAAGATGCCTTTAACGTCTCGTTAAATGTGCTCGTTAAGTGCATTGCGTTTGTCATTGCCACATACACCTCTCGTTTGCTAACCTGGAGAAAACGAGAAGGTACGATATATTTCGACTATGTTGGCAATAGAAACAAATGAAAGTGCAGTCTGAATAAACAGCTGTTCCCCATATTTGAGTATCAGGGAAGTGGTTAGCAGACAGTTGTTGTTTGGTGCTATGGCAAAGAAACATGAAAGGAGCTCAAATTTTACAAGAAATTAGTGCGAGAGTCTTGTGTCCTTAATAGAGAAATATGACACATTGGAAAACCGACGCTACGACACGTAACGAAAAGGAAGCGACCTTGCGGCAAATGAATTCAATGCTGTCCGTGGAACATGTAGGACAGCAAAAGTGATTAGGGCGTAGTACGATAATATACTGCCAAGTGCATAGTACGTTAGTGCATGTTAAATTCTACGACGCTTCCCGCCGGGCTGCAGTGGTTATGTTGGCACCCATGGTAATGATGGCAACTAAGATGACCAATAAATGGTTTTTTTTCCGTGAGAACTGCAATTAAAACGAAAATTATTTTTTTCTGAACGGACAAGGGTACATACAAGAACCTGTCGACCATAGAGCAGATACAATATTAAATTTGCTGCGAGTGAAACGAGTAGCAATAACATTTACTCTGTAGCTCATGAAAAATATTAACGCAGTTCTACACTTCATTGTTCATCTGTTACCAACATAAGCACTGGATCCCGGCGAGAAGCGACGTAAAATTTTACCTTAGTGCAAGCAATAAATTGCACGTAGGCGAAAGTGCATTGTTCCTGTACATCGGAGAACGAAATCACATTTTAGGCCTTACACTAGGTGCAACAAGCAAAAGTAAATACTGAATTAATAAGTTTGCACACATAGATAATGTATTCTGTTTTTTATTACAACAGATAACTTACAAAATTCATAACTATATGTTAGTCTCTTCAGATGGTCGTGTAGTTCTTTATGTAGCATTTCGAAAGTGGCTTTTCGAAGACGAAATTGAGGAACAAATTACGCATCATCACAGCATTCAAAATTATTTGGACGAACATAAATACGTCTAGGACGCCTTATAGGGGCAATGTCCTCTAGAGCATCCAAAATATTGACATCGTAGTAATTGTCAACGAAATCTTATTCCAGCCATTTTCATCATACCGATTCTCACTTAACTAGTCGTTACCCGTAAGTTTGTCTTTCCATATCGCAACAAAATTTTTTAGGTTATGTTGCGTATCTGCAATGTATCAAACTCATCTAACCGCTACTGAAATGGATAGGACGAGAAATATGACGATACAATTTACCAATAAAGCTGCTTTCCACACTAGTTTTTCATACATGTAGTTCTGTTATTTTGTTCGATAAATCGGTCTTTTTCACGTGAATATATTGATGCATTTTAGCGCTTTGGAATCCTACCATTTTGATACAGATTCTCACTTAACTGGTCGTTAGCCGTGTAACGAGCAGAATTTTACTCGTTAGCTTAACGGCCAGTTTGAGGTCCTTTAACGTCAGGTTAACTCATAACGAACATTGACAAACGCAATTCTCCACTAACGATAAGTTAAAATTTTAACTGGAACTTAACAAGACATTGACAAACCGGCCCTTAGTGTTACTACCGTAACCTAAAGTGGGCCAAAATGGCGGACAGTTCAGCTCGGGTTTATAGGAGTCTTAATACATGCCGTTGAGACTTGTCGATGGAAGCTGTCGCTATTGTCGCTCACGTAGGAACGGTCCTAAAAGTAGCGCGTTTCCCGGATCGCGACAGCGAGGCTCTGGGTGGAAAAGGTGCCGCGAATGTGAGGAGCAGTGAGGCGCAAAGTCGCGACGCAAGACGCATGGTCCGTCGCCACGTCCCCCGAGGCGGTGGCCCAAGAATACCGCGGGAGCGGGCTCCGCAGTTTAGGGGGTCGGCTTTCGGCAAACAGAGGTGTGCGACCGTGTTTTAGGAAACTGCCGTCCGTGGCAGCAGCAGCAGCGGCAGCGCCGGCTTCCCACCGACTGGACAAACACGCGGCCGGCTTAGGTCAGAAAATTGCTTACAAACACAGCGGCGGCCGCGCGACGCTCACCGTTTAAATAAACACGCCGCCAGTCCATATGTATCCTTTGTCCATTCCGCACTCACTTCAATACAAATCATAAGCTACCGCTGTTTCCGCTGGCGGGAGGAGGGGGCGCGGCCAGGCCGCCCGGGGGTGCGGCGCCGGAGCGAAATAAAAGTACAAAACACGCGAAAAAAAATATAAAAATCGTGTATACACGCGCCCTTACACTGCCCATACCCACACACACATACACACACGCGGGCTCGGAGATCGGCGAACTTGTGTGTACTGTAGGCAATCCTTGCATCTCTGCCATATTTTTCCTTCAATTAAACAAAAATATTATGAAATGGTGGAAAATATTTCAATAAATTACTTGTCATGTAACGATAGCCTCCTGCTCCGCCCCCCTGACCCCTCGCTACCGCCGCGCCACGCCTCCCGGTCGCCTCTCTCTCTCACACACACACACATACATACATACACACACTAGCGGCGGCCCTCCTACGGGCCAGTAAACAAATAAAAAAACAAACACGCACGCCAGCGCGGGGGCAATCTCTCCAGTTGTACAGGGAATGCAATATTTCGTTTCTATTCCGTGCCGTCCACCCACACACACATACGTACACACATATGGGCTGGCCTGCGGCTCCGCCCTCTTCGTCACAGCCGCCTATAATTCTCCGCGTCTCACACGGACGTGTGTGTGTGTGTTCTCGCCGCTGTGTATGCGAGGCCTCGGTCGTCGCCGCCGTATATAGGGGCATGTGTGTACCGCGTGTATTTTTCTTCGGCAGAAATTCCATAATAATTTCCGGCCGGTTTGGCGCTCGGGTGGAACGTCCACCGGGCGCCAGGAGCTTTCGGACCCGCCGGTGTGTGTGTATGTGGGTGGGTGGGTGGGTGTGGGTGTAAAGGGGATGGCGAGACGGCGAAGGGGTGGGTTCGGCCAACAGAGCACCCCCGGGCCGCCCTCTCAGGGACGCCGTTGCCGCGACTACACCTCTCGCCATATTGTTAAGTAAATACGCCCGTTATATAAATACGGCACTCGGCGTTTCCCCGTGTGAGTGTGTGTGTGGTGATTACACGCGGCTCTGAGTCCGGTTATGTCAGCTGTGTTATTGTAATGAACGAGTGCAGGCGGGCGCATTGCCGCCACACTCCTGACGACGGCGGTCTGCTCCGAGAGCCGGCCCGACGTTTTAATATTGACCGAGTGATTTTCTGGCAGCATATTAAAAATTACATATACAAACACACACACGCGCGCGCAGGCGTGCCCGCGCGGGGCTTCGCTTCGCTCGTGCTCTCTTATTTGTACCTAGGTGTAATTAGAATAACAAAAGTTATCGTTTATGTAACTCTTTCCGTTTTCCCCACCCACTTCCTGCCTCCCCACCTCATACACGCTTTTCCGCCGACCGGCCAGAGGAAGAAAATTAGCTACGAGTCACACCGCCACAGCCAGCGGGCCAAAGCGAGCGCGCGAAATTGAATTACGAACGTTGCAAAATGAGTTCTTTTATCGGTTCTTATGTAATAAGCTCCGATATCGGACTGTATTTTTAGTTAATATGGCAGGTGAAATGGTGGGAGGAGGCAGGTGGGTGGTGGGGGGGAGAGAGGGGGAGGCACGGTCCGACCCTCCATTATCGCGCTTAATGAAAATGTGACAATAATTTGATCGACTCCTGTTTCCATAATTACGGCGTCGGCATTAATTCACAAAGGAAATTAGGGATAGCCGTATTTATCGACACTTAACTTTTCCACTTCGTTTATTTATTGCCCGAAATAAACATTCATTAGTTCGCACGCGAGCGCGGCTTCGCGCCGGTGACAACCGCGTTTCGCGGACGAAATTAGGAAACAAAACACGCGAGACGGTAAAACTCGTGTGCTGATTTCTCCTGTGACGGCGCGGTCCTTCGTAAGTCTACACACAGAGGGGGAAAAATCGAATATCGACGGTCGTGCGGTATTTTATACAACCAAATTTTACGTAGCCCTCATTCCTCTTCTATACCTGTTGTTGAGTATAATGAATAAGCAATCAAAGAAATAAAGAAAATATAGGACCTAGAAGTGAGGGGGCAAAAGATAACAGAAACATCTATAATGAAGAACGTTGGAGTTGGCCAGAGCCGCGATGGAGTAGCCGAGCGGTCTAAGGCGCCTCGCTGCAGAGTGCGCAGTTGCTCGTCGTCGGAGGTTCGAGTCCTCCCTGGGACATGGGTGTGTGTGTGTGTGTGTGTGTGTGTGTGTGTGTGTTTGTCCTTAGGTTACTACCTTAGTTTAAGTAGTTTGTATGCTACGGACTGATGACCACGCAGTTTGGTCCGATAGATAAAAAAAATTGGCCAGAAAATACGTAAGCTCATTGAACAGACACTCTCCAATACAACATCCAAAGTAAAATTTATAGAGGAAATGTTTAGAGATCAGAGTTGGAGTGAGACAAGGAAACGGACTATCTGCAACACTGTTCAATATCATTTTAGATAAGGGAATGGAAGAGTGAGCTTAGGAAACATGGTTTGTGGAAACCAGTGAAGATTGAAAATAATAATAATAATAAATAAATAAATAAATAAAATAAAAATAAAGAAAAGCTGAATTCACCTGCGCAGCCCTTGCCGATGACCTTGCAATATTGGCAGCCAAGCAACAAAATGCGTCAGATAAAAATACTCAAGAAATGCGCCGAGAAGTTTGGCTTGCAAATTTCCTTCGAGAAAACGCAATTTATGTGTACGCTCTTAAACAAAGAGCATCTCACCACAAAATATGGACGGATAAACAGAGTTACACATTTTAAATACGTAGGGGACATTTTGGAACCCACGGGAGTAGAAAAAAATCTCAAGAAAGGGAGCACAGAAACTAAAGAGAGCCTACGGGCGAATGGACGAATTGTACAAAAAAAATTGCATGTCCCTGCATGCAAAAATAAGGCGTTATTGCACTTTCATTAATGCCGAGGTGCTATACGCAGCAGAAACCTTGTCATTCCATAACAAGATGCTGCTACAAAATCTACAAAAAAGAAGAAGGAAGAATCATTAGGAAAATCCTTGGACCACGAAAAACTAAAGCTGGATATAGACTGGAAACAAGTAAAACTACAAAGAAATTTTCAAATATTGCTGCTGACTTTAGAAAAATATGTCTAAAATTCTATGGACACAAACGCAGATTCCCTTAGTATAGACTCACATGCCAGATTCTCACAGCCACTGAAAACCTTAAAGGTACAAAGAGGCCATACTGATGCTGAACTCACCATTCAGGACACTGCAGAGCGTAAGACTTACAGAAGCAAAGTAGAGAAAAGTCCACCCAGAGACAAGTGTCAAAAACAGGTACAAAGTGGACAGATGAAAGGAAAAAAGCCATGAGCCACAAAATGAAGGTCTCATCGGCAAGTCGCAGAAAGAACTGTACAAGCTTCATATGTCCACAAAGGCTCTACTACGTATATAATAATAATAATAATAATAATAAAGAACGTTCAGAAATTCTCCTTCCAAATCTCGAGGACCTGTAGAGGGGAAAAAGTAGCTCCTATAAAATATTTTTACAATGAACTCATATCCGGGGATGTCATAAATACTTCTTTATCTTTGATACTTTGAAACAGACGGAGGGATGGATTTTCGCAAAGGGCACGAACGTTTTTGTTTCCCATCCTTAGCAAAAAATCAATCCGAGCGTGTGCTTGGTCTCTAATGACCAACGTGTCGACGAATATTAAACCCCAATCTTCCTTCCTAAGACAGACCTAATGCAAGCTCTTTATACATATTCGGAAGAGGTAGTAAGGATATTACAAGGAAATTGTCTAATTTTGAACAAGGCTGATTTGCAGCAACCGTAATCCAATAAAAAAACAGCCTACTGGTTGCGTAAAATTAAAGGTTCTTGACCTTATTTCGTCAGTTTTACGAGTGAACCACATTTATCATTTTTTCCCTTCTAAAGCGCTGGCGCCACACGGCTTCAGACCACAGATACAGTGATTGTGGGGAGATTTGTACAAATTAGATATATGATCTCGTGGCCTTTAAAAATATCGCCCTGAGTTGTATAATTCTATACTATGTAGTTTGGCGCAGGTCTCATAGTTGACGCTACAGAGGTCACGAAAGTGAGGAAGTGGTAAACCATTCTACGTTATTATTTTTATTTCAATTATAATTGAAATAATTATTTCACATTTTCGTATTGACTTTTAATATAACCTACGTTGATCCTAGAATTATATAACGAAGGAATTGAAACAAACCGCATCACGATACGTTCTGCAGTTCTCGACTTAAAGAAGTTTGAAGATAACCCGTGCACAGCCGGAGTGGGTCAGCTAGTTAGTAATAAAATAAAGTATTAACGCTATAATTGTATTACAAATTTAAAAACTGTGGGCAACAGAATCTGTGCTCACTGGTCGGCAAGATCGCTGAAAGTAACGAGTACAATTTGAAAGGCTCCACCTCTCTATTCTATCCAAATTTGTGATAAAACTAGATGAGCTAGAAAGAACACGTAAATCGTTCCGTTTTCGATCTGATTTCTCTTATTTTATTGGGATGGTCATGTCTCCCTAAGTAGGTGGGTGTTAGCAAAATATTTTCATATTGAGAAGTAAAGTCGGTGATTGAAACTTCGCAAACAGATCACGCCGCAATGAATAACGTCTTTCTTTTAATGATTTCCACCCCAATTCGTACAACATTTCCGTGACGCTTTCCCCCCCGTAACGTGATAAAACAAAACGAGCTGCCCTTCTCTGAACCTTCTGAATGTCTTCCGTCGCCGGCCGCGGTGGCCGTGGGGAGTGAGGCGCACCAGTGACGGTCTGCACGGCCACTACGGTCGGGGGTTCGAATCCTCCCTCGGGCATGGATATTTGTGCCGTCCTTGGTATTAGCTAGATCATAAGTAGTTTGTTAACTCCCATAAGCTCTACAAACATTTTTTTTCTTCCTTCAGTCCCACCTGAGGCGAGTGACATTTGAAGAACTGCGCATTTATCGGCCCAATTCCGTTTGTACACCCATCCAAAATGGTCCCAGTGCATTTACTCCCTGTAATCTTATGTAGGCGATATAGTCTCTCTATGTTATTGTGTACTGGGTGGTTCATTTCCGCATGTGCCTCGATGTGCCTTAAACCATTTGACATGCACCTGCCAGGTGTTGTCTACAACCTTCTGATTTTACATCGTATTTTTTCAATCAAGAAGTTATGAATCCTCGGGTGTTTTGATGCTCAAACAGCTTGGAATGGTGCTTCACACACTTTCTAATTTAATTCCATCAGCATCGTCCGACTTAATCCGACCGAAAATCATAATGGCACTTAATGAAATCGAAATGAAGATTTCACGGAAGACGTACGCCTCCGCAGCGGGCGTCGCGTGAGACGGCGTTAGTGCGGCGAGTTGCCGCTGCGAGGCGCTGCGCGCGCGCAGAAGGCGGCGAAACCCGCGGCGCGGGCCGACACGGCGCGATTAGCATTCGGCCTCCCCGAGTACAGATTGTCTAATGAATAAACATAACTCAATCCAGACATTATGCAGCCCGCTTCCGTGTTCGGCACGTTCCAATTAGAACACATTTCAAATTCGGCCGGGCCGCCGCACCCCCACCGCGGCGCCGCGCCGCGCCTCGCCGCCGTCTACCCTGCCAGCCCCAGCGGCAAAGCTCGCTGACCGCCTCGGTCAACTGGCTGGATGCCTGGCGGACGGGGGACTGCCCTCCCAACGGCTCAGTGTAACCCCGTGATAACGCTATATATAGCTGGTAGCACTTCTCACTTCTGAACTAATACAATTGAAACGTGAATCCTCTGGCAAAAATGTCCTTACATGCAGAGTCTTTTAGGAGGAATAGCTCTTTTAGAAGTTGGTTGCAATAAAAATGCAGTACAACGTCTATCAAAATTTTATTGAGTATACATATACAGCTGTCAGTGTGTGACCAAAACATTCCGCTGCATTAGCTACGTGGTCTGAGGCCCATGTCGCGGACCGCACGACCGCTCCAGTCGCACGCAAGTGTGTTGTTTTATTCTGTATTAGCTGAAAACCTGGCGTTGCCCGGGTATTTATTTATTTATTCGTGCTTCGAGTTAGTACTTCGACAGCCGGCCGCGGTGGCCGAGGGGACTGAGGCGCTCCAGTCACTTCTGCACGGCCACTACGGTCGGGGGTTCGAATCCCACCTCGGGCATGGATATTTGTGCCGTCCTTAGTCTTAGCTAGTTCATAAGTAGTTTGTAAGCTTAGGGACTGATGACCCCGTAGTTAAGTCCCATAAATTTTTTAAAATGTTTAAATGTTTGTTAAGCTTATGGGACTTAACTACGGGGTCATCAGTCCCTAAATTTACAAACTACTTATCAGCTACCTTATACTAAGGACGCCTCATATATCCATGCCCGAGGGGGGATTCGAACTCACGACCGTAGTGGCAGTGCAGACCGTTACTGGAGCGCCTCAGTCTCCTCGGCCACCGCGGCCGGCCCCATAAATTGTACAAACATTTGAACATTTAGTACTTCGACATTCCTTTTCTCTCTGTCCATCTCCTTGTATCTAAAAACATGTTATATTTATCGGAGAATATATCTAATATATAAAGCAGTTTGTCCGTGTTGCATACGCGTTATTTTTCTGTTTCATTCTTTCGCTGGTGATTTATGTCATTAATTTACTTCTTTCAAAATTATATAATTCTGAAGAAGTCATCACAAATCTCAAACTAGCCGCTGTGGCCGAGCGCTCTGCGGCGTGCGAATCACGGTTCGAACGGCCACTACGGTCGGGGGTTTGAATCCCCCTTCGGGAATGGATATTTGTGCTGTTCTTAGTATAAGGTAGTTGATAAGTAGTTTGTAAGTTTAGGGACTGATGACCCCGTAGTTAAGTCCCATAAGCTATACAAACATTTGAACATTTAAACCATTACCCTTGTTTCGCTCTTGTTAATGTTCATCTTACACACTCCTTTCAACACACTGTCCATTCCGTTCAACTTCTCTTCCAGGTCCTATGCTGTCTGTGATGCAATTACAGTGTCATCGGTAAAAGGCAATGTTTCTATTTCTTCATATTGAAATTTGATTCCTTCTCCAAATTTCTCCTTTCTTTTCTTTACAGCTTGCTCAATGTACAAACAGAATAACAACGTGTGCTACTTTCTTCCCAACAGCTGCATCCCTTCCATGCCCTCCAAACACTGATAACTGTTGTTTGGTTAGTACAAGTTTTGAATAACTTGCAAGTTCCAATATTTTACTTCTGCTTGCTTTGGAATTTGAAAAAGCGTATTCCAATCAACATTGTCAACAGCTTTCTCCAAATCTACGAAAGTTAGAAACGTAGGTTTGCCTCAATACAAGAAAAAAACTTAACGTGGAAATTTGAGAAAGTTAGACGAGAAAATTCGTGGGAATTCAGCCTTCATTTAAGCTAATATAAGACAGATCTCCAAAGCTCGTCAGGTAGTAATTTAATTGAAAATAGTGTTGAACAAAATTTCCTTAAGAAGGTGTTTAATGCACAGTAAACACAAAAATTATTATTTATATAAAATATCATGTGTCACTTTCCGAATCGGCCATGTAAATGTAAATTTTCTTGCGATCGTGTCAAATAAATTTTTCTAGTAAGAATACAACAGTATTAGTAGAATAAGTATTCCCGCTACACTTATCGGAGTTTAATTCCTCCATTATCAGATGGCTTTATGCCAGGTAAAAGGTATGACGTACCGTTTATTCGCGACTTTCTGGCCAAGTTTTAAAAAAGGTGTGAGGGGTGGAATAACCGAAATGTGCCTACGTAACTCCAACACGTGGAAGGAGAGCGAGGAAGTGACGGTGAGGGGGAACAAGCTACGTATTCGTCACGCAGTACTGGCGCTACACCTGTGCTTGCTGATACAGAACGACAACCACGTGGTAACGACTGCAGAAGACACAGGCAATGTATTTTGGAATCGAAGTGAAGTTATCCGATTCCTACCGCCTTCAGCCGATCCAAAGGTAAACTGCACTGTCCGCGGCGTTGTGATCAGACATACTTTCATACGTGCTTTGTTAACTGACATTAATTTTGCTGATGACAATAGTGTAGAAATTTGCAAATTATGGCACATGCCTCCTTCTGAAATGTCTGAAAATTGCTCTTATAAATATTTTTGGATATAATCGACTGCCATTTTACTAAAGTGCGAACTAAGTTACATTACTGGCAGTCACGCGAAATGTTGTAGCTTTGTTATTAATTGACTGTTCCAAAGAATCAGACGTTGGCGATAATCCGCAGCAGTGGTAAGTATTTACAAATATACATCGCAAATCGCGAAATTTTTCGGCATCTGCTAATCTTCTAAAGATGGACAATCGATCTGAAGCACTAGAAAATTTGTGCCTGACCGGAACTCGAACCCGGGTCTCCCTCTTTTCGTGAACGGTCGCCTTAACCACTCTGCCTCCCGTGCACGCTGCCCGGCCAGACCCAAACTTCCATGTGTTATTGTCGCTGTCCCTCAAATGCTCGTACACATTATAATGTACGTCCCGCGAGAGGGAGAGACACCGTATTACCACCCTAAGCTTGTTCAAAAATGTTGAAATGTTAGTAAATCTATGGGACTCAACAGCTTGGTTATTAGTCCCTAGCTTACAAACTACTTAACCTAAGTAAACTAAACTAAGGACAACACAATCCCCCATGCCCGAGGAGGGAATCGAACCCCCGACGGCGGACGGCCGCGCGCACCGCAACACGGCGCTCCAGTACGCGCGTCTAATCCGCCGCGGCCTTAAGCCTTCATGCCATTGATGTTTATTATTAATTGTCTGTTCCAAAGAAACAGACGTTGGCTGTGGTCCGCAGCAGTGGTAAGTATTTAAAAATATACATCACAAATCGCGAAATTTTCCGACATCTGCTGCACTTCTAAAGATGGACAATCGATCTGTAGCTTTGGCCGTCACTACATTTTCCTTCTTTCACTTGGCCATGTTCCCGGATATGGAGGGTCGGCGTTGTTAAATTCGGATTTAGCGTATGTTAATATTTATAGGGTGGCCGGATGCCCTTCCTGCCGCCACCCCATGCCCCATGAGATAAAAAGTATACCACAAATGTCTTAGTGTGATAGGTGTGAAAGTGTAAAGTGTTACGAAATGTTTGCGAATTATGTAACTGAGGCGGAATCTGTGGACCAGCCCGGTATTCACCTATGTGAATGTGGAAAGCCGCCTAAAAACCACATCCAAGCTGCCCGGCACTCCGCCCCTCGTCTTTGATCCGCCGGGCGGATTCGAACCGGGGCCGGTACGCCTCCCCATCTCGGAAAGCAGTGAGTTAGACCGCACGGCTAACCTAGCGGCTTTCGGCCGTCACTAGATAACTTACGGTCTTTGGTCCTCACTCTATTCTCCTTGACGCTACAGTGATTTCGGAGCTAGCCTGCAATCAACTGAGGAAACAAGAGTCCATAAACATTTACTGTCTCTTCGACGTAAGCTCTTCCTCTTACTTTTATCCATCCCAAACAGTGTTTTCTCTATCATGCTGACAGTTTTTGCTGTTACAAATTTTGAACTTTCATTGTCAACATTACTAGGAAGGGAAAAAAAGCTAATTACCCACCTTCATGTTCTGACTCGTAGGATATCCTGTATGTCCTCTTATCACGAAGTAATTTCAGATAATTAAAGATATGACAAAAACAGTAAAACTAATGATGACAAATACAGCCGCGGCGGATTAGCCGTGCGTACTGGGGCGCCGTGCTGCGGTGCGCGCGGCTGTTCGCCGTCGGGGATTCGATTTCCCTCTTAGGGCATGGGTGTTTGTGTTGTCCTTAGGTTAGTTTACCTTAGTTTAAACAGTTTGTAAGCTACGGACTAATGACCACGTAGTTGGAACTTTTTTTTATGACAAATACATTTAAACTAATATTTTACTCATTAGGTGCCACGGTAGTGTACCTCACAAATATTGAGCGAACAACATCAATTGTTTATAATAATTTTAATATACTTTCCCGTCGGGGGTTCGAATCTCCCCTCGGGCTTGGATGTTTGTGCTGTTCTTAGTATAAGTTAGTTTATAAGTAATATATAAATTTAGGCACTGATCCCGCAGGTAAGACCCATAAAATGTTTTTGAACAAAATATACTTTTTATAAGATTTAGTTCTTGGAGCATCACGTGTTCTCAAATTGATCTGTCCAGTTATATCCAAAATGTCAATTTTTGGACTTTTCCACTCTCTCATATGAATTTCTGTGGCCGCCCATAGACGGAGGTTCATACTTTCAAAATGTGTGGTGGTAATAATAAAAAATATAACTGCTGTAGTAATTATACTTTCAATTGATTGCGATAACAGAGCCTAAATGTAAGGAAGAATAAATTTTTCTTCACCAAGGAGATAGTTTGGAACACCAAATTTTATGCTAGGCGTGGTCGTATTTGAGGCTGGTGTACTTCCGGCATTCAAATTGAATATATATATATATATATATATATATATATATAGAGAGAGAGAGAGAGAGAGAGAGAGAGAGAGGGGGGGGGAGCTACAACATAAAGACCAAGATGTAGCTCACATTAAAAAGCAACACCCGAGGTGAAAGATTCGTTGATGAGCGGGAGTTTTAGGATTAGCAAGAAATCTAATCGTAAATTCTTGGATACCTAATTTGGTACCTAACTGCTGAGGTAGAAGTGTAGTGGAATTAAATCTGAATATGAAAGGAGACTCCGAGGGAGTATCTGCAATAGATGCGATTTCATATTTGAGCAGCAAAATAATTAACGATGGCCAAAGTAGTGTGGTTACAAAATGCAAACTGTAATAAATATGAAGTTCTCGTGTGAAAATTAGAAATATTTTAATATCTAGTAAAAACTGTAATGTTGGGAATATTTTTGTATGTATTTATCTAGATTACAGCCTTCTACTAAAGTGCCAAGTGGACGATGAAATGTACAGAAACAAATGAGGGAAAATTGTGAAATGCTGCAGATTAGGTAGGTAGGTTGGAGTGGTAGTGAGCCGGAAAAGTAAGAAAAGAAGTTTATGCATAACGTCGTCAAAACAAGGGGAGCGGGGTCATCTTATAGGACAAATAGTAGTCACCTTGGTAATACTTAAAAGTGTGGAAAACGAACGCTTGACAACAATAGGTTCAGATGAGTGTACGTTTCTATAGTTCGGCAATAATGAAGGGACTGCTGCAAGACACGAAAATATGGACCGCGGCATCAGTCAAGTCTTAGGACTAAAAACCACAATAATTTGCAGCGTACGTGGTTACTGTCACGTTCCGAAGTTTTAGTATTTAGTAATTTAGTACTGCTATCTATATATCAACTGTTTTCTTTGTCCTTCAAAGAATGGATGACACTAGATATGGATTTTGCTTTTGCTTTATTTTTTAATCAACGACATTGGGAGACTTATTAAGTCAGTCCATTGCACTTCCTTATTTATACTTTCATTACAGATCTCAATTAGGTGCGTAACTAAATATCTGTAAACTGAAGTAATTAATAATTATTTAATCAAGATCTTTGGTTTTATGTGTAACAGACATAACTTAGTCACGTAAGGATCTGTGGTTATTTCCAATTTTACGTGATTGGGCGATGTTATGACGACTGTTCCCGTCAGCGGGTATTTACATCAAATTATTTTATCGTTTATAAATGCTACTGCAGGTCTACTCCACACATAACAGACCTTTTGAAGTGCTCGGCAAAAGCTCTTTGTCATTTCACCACGTTACTGCAAGGATCTGTTTATTCTGAGAAGATGATAATTGCTATTTGCTTACGTGTGAGGTATTACAGTTGATATTTGCAAACGAGATAAAAAAAAAAAAAAGCCCGCACTGAGAATCCTTAAAAATTACAAATGAGTTTATTTATTGCGTAATAAGTGAAATTTCAGCCGCAGTCTAACTAAGCCTTCATTTTTATTCTTTTACCTATTTGAAAAGACCAGGTTCGGATGAGACAGAATCACTTTGCGATAATGCCTACCCAAGTCTGGTGAAATATTTTTCTTGAACGACTGGGAAAACACCGTAATGCTACCCGTGTGTTTGTTTTGTATTGGCAGAAATGAGAAGGTAAAACAAGCAACAAAGCGCGTGCACTAAATCAAACAAGCAATGCTTGCTCTCTCTCTCTCTCTCTCTCTCTCTCTCTCTCTCTCTCTCGCATAGACTGAAGATATTTCAGAGTACAAAATCCGTTCTGCTTTACGTTCGTTTGCCGCTCTGGATAGGCTTGTGGAAAATAAAACATTTAGATGCGGTATAATACACGTCCAACATACGTTCTGTCCTACTGATTTAAAATAAATACTTTTCTTCTAAGCCCCAATTTCCCACACTAATGAATGAAGTCATGTGTGTTTCTTAGCACATATGATAGAAAGACTCTCCCCTGAATTACGTTCAAAGGAGAGTAAATAAAAAAATTACATTGACGATAACCAACTTCGTGCAGTACAGCGTCTGTGTTTAAGGGTGTAGCCTATACAAATGTCCTTCAGACATGCATGTACTGTGGAGACTAGAAATACAAAGAATACAAGTATTTGCACTTATGACTATGGTTCAGCGTCAGGTGTATAATTTGGTAGCGACATCTGAAAATTGTAATTAACATCTCTTCCTGACTGGTAACTACGTAATGAATACTTAGCACTCAAGAGTAAAAGACACTTTGTGTCATATGCTATTTTGCGTCGGTCTGGGGTGCCTAAAGGGATGACATAAAGTTAACGCATCGTTCGCCAAAAGTGGAAAGTCCAGGTTTGATTCCCGGTCCTGCACAAATCTTCATTTGACACCAGTGAATTATTCAGCTAATGCTAATTAATATTCTCAACTTCAAGGGAAGACTCGAATCTCCGACGTTGCAGTGGGGGGGGGGGGGGTAGTGTTCAAACAAGATAAAGCATGCTCACATTCAGATCGTGTGTGCAATGAAATTTTGTCTGCGAACTCTTCAGAGGTTTGCGCAGTAGTTTACTTAATTTGATGTGTCGCAGTAACTATACCGAATAACGAATAGAAAGTACGATCATTATCGAGCGAAAATATCACAGTTGTGTGTTACGGTCTTCAGTCAGGAGACCGGTTTGATGCAGCTCTCCTCCCTACTCTATCCTGAGCAAGCCTTTTCATCTCCTCATAAGAACGGCAACCCACATCCAATTGAATCTGCTTACTATGAGTCTCTTGGTCTTCTTCTGCGATTTTTACCCCACACACTTCACTCCAACGCTAAATTTACGATTCCTCGATGTCTAAGAATGTGTCCTACCAAGCGTTCCCTTCTTTTAGTCAAGGTATGCAAAAAATTCCTTTTCTCACCAATTCTGTTCGCTACTTCTTCATTAGTTATGCGATTTACCCATTTCAGCATTCTTCTGTAGCACCACATTTCGAAAGCCTCTATTCTCTTCCTGACCGCACTGTTTGTCGTCCACTCCCGTACAAGGCAACACTCGACACAAATGCCTTCAGAAAAGACTTCCTTACACTTAAATTAATATTCGATGTTAGCAAATTTCTCTTTTTCAAAAATGCTTTTTTCCCATTGCCATTCCGCATTTTATATCCTCTGTACTGCGACTGTCATATGTTATTTTACTACCCAAGTAACAAAACTCATCTACCACCTTCATTGTTTCGTTACCTAATCTAATTCCTTCGGCATCGCCTGAGTTTCTAAGAGTACATTCCATTTTCTTTCTTGCGCTCTTTTGGCCCACTTTAGGTTACGGTAGTAACACTAAAAGTGGCCCTTTACGATCGTCTTTTGACAGCTGGAAATTTAAATGAAAATAACGGCTTAACTATTCATCTGACACGAAAATTGAATAACCGAATTTGTAGAGGAGAAAATTCTATACAACTTTGCTCTCTTATGTTTTGTTCCATATCTCGTAGCGTTTCAACTATATTTGCAAAAATAACGGCGATTTTGGGATGTATGTCTGTCTGTCCGTCTGTCCGTTACATGTTCCCTGATTTTAAGACGAACCGTTCAACCGATCAGCACCAAGTTTTACAGACATGATTGTAGGCCGCCAGAGACCAGAACCTCCCTTTTTCAAATTTTTCAGGCAAAAAATAAGGTAGTAAAACCAAAAAAGCCGTTTGTAATTTAATTTTAATTGCAAATAAACCGTTCATCTGACGCGAAAATTGAATAAACTAATTTGTAGAGGAGAAAATTATCTACAACTTCCCTTATTTTTTTTCATATATCGTATCGTTTGAGAGATATTTGTAAAAATAACGGAGTTTTGACACCCTCCATTAAATTAACGAAAACCATCCGTTCGGAGATGTCACGTGACATTCATCGCCCAGAACTCTCTCTGGCATATCCTATCTTGCGTTGTGTCTTTGATGTTTTCCTTATTGCAACTTACACATTGTCATTTCAAAAACACATCGTTCTTCGTACGGTAAATGATAATCTAGTGTCTACAAATGCCATATTAGCATCCGTTAACAACAGCCATCAGTAGTATGAGATTAAAGGACCCATCTTTTGATTGATAGCTGTAACTCGGAGCCGGCCGCGGTGGCCGAGGGGACTGCGGCGCTTCAGTCACGGTCTGCACGGCCACTACGGTCGGGGGTTCGAATACCCCCTCGGGCACGTATATTTGTGCCGTCCTAGTTCGTAAGTAGTTCATAAGTAGTAAGTTTAGGGACTGATGACCCCGTCGTTAAGTCCCTTAAGCTATACAAACATTTTTAATAGCCGGGCGCCGTGGCTCAGCGCGCCCGGTCAGAGGGCTCAACGCTTTCTGTAATAAGAAAAGCTGAGCCAACAACACAGCGTACGAGAACGAACAAAAGCGATCAACGTCCGCAAAGAAAAGAACTACGCATAGAACAAAAAAAACACAAAACACAAAAAAAAATAAAAAAAAAACAAAAACAAAAAAAAAAAACACAAAAAAAAGAAAAAAAAGTGGGCAAGGCGTTGGACTTCCATGCTGAAGGTCGGAGGTTCGGAACCCGCCTCTACCTAAATATTTTTTTTTCTAAAAGCGTTTCAGGCCCAAATTGTTTGCTAATACTTATAAAACTAGAAACCTAAAGTGGGCCGTAGAACACGTCAGTGCGATTTTTATGTTTAGTGTATACGCTGTCTACAACACACTGTCCAATAAGATGGGAAAAAGTTGAAGTTTTTCATCGAATAGTTTTCTCAAAATCGGCGCACGGAACGCTGAGGCGTTCAGTGTGTAAGCAGCAGCGGAATAGGCCTATCATAGCCGACGCTGGCAAGCTGGCCGTACTTGGCCTATACGGAGCTTTACTCCGGAGACGGGGACTCCCCGCTAGCAGCGCCGGCGCCGGCGTCTGCCGCGTCGTGCAGACGGCGCTGCGTCAGCCAGCCACTTGTTTTCGCCCTGATTTCGCAAACGGCTGGCTTAACTTATACTGCGCAGCGGTGCAGGCGATGGATCTTTATGCCCCGAGGCCGCCGCGGCTGCTAACCTCATTTACAAAGACGAATTCAGAATTCTGTAATTAACTTTACCCTATAATCATATGCAAATTGAGAGTCGGTAATTGCCATCGACAATATTTACCGAAAGAAGCGAACAGACGAAGGTATAATTAGTGAGCAAAAGGAACGAAGTAGGGCCACGAAAGGGGTATAACGGAAAGCGGGGGGAGGGGAGGGGGAAAGGGGGGCAAGGGATTGGGGGGGAAGTGGAGGAGTAGAGTTGCAGTAGGGCTGGTCGGACAGCAACCCCCCGGCGAGCCCGAATTACACACAACTTCCCCAGAAACTGCGAGTGGTAGTTTCAATGTCCGCCGACACATACCAGTTCGTTAGCATGCCATGAATAATTCATTCGCGCATAAAGGCAACCTTAATTACCAATCAAAGACAACGTCTTTGGAAACTTCTTTCGTACGACTCCCCGAGCTCCTCCCGGGCCCTAAAGTTCCGTGCCGGCCATTATAATTATTTCTCCCCTCATTAACAATTTTTTTTCTCCCCGCTCCCGCTGACACCCCGCCGTGTAATAGGCCGGTGGGAGGCGGCGGCGGCGGCGGCGGCGGTTGCCACCATTGGGCTTGTAATTTCGCGTCATTTGTGTGTCACCGCGAGTGATGTATGGCGGCTAAATTTGCAGACGCGCGGGTGAAATAAACGCGACGTGCCGCCCGCTCGCCTCTATTTGCGCAGTCGGCCACTTACATTACGGCCGGGCCCGGCCCGCCGTCGCCACCTTTAATTCTGCTAATTACGAATGTGCCACACTCTAGGACCAATCATATTAATTAATTCTAATTAGGCACAAAGCCGGCTGCAAATTAGAGTGCGCGTCGCGCGGGGAGGAATTTCGGGTGCCAAGACGCGGCCCGGCTATGTCGTGTGTCAGGCAGGCAGGTTATAGTGTAGTGGCTACAGCTGCTCGCTCTACACAGGCGCTTTACGGCCCTCCTCAGGTCTTCGCGTCTTCTGAAATGAAATGTTTGTAGAGTCTATGGGACTTAACTACGGGGTCATCAGTCCCTAAACTTACAAACTACTTACGAATCGGCAACTGGGCACAAGTTAACCTTTAGCGCGTACACCGGTCTTTTGGACCGGGGCGCCCTTCTCTGCCCTCCCCTTCTCTCTGGGTGTGTATCAGCGCTCTGCCCTCCACAGTAGCCTCAAGGACGTTGAAGAGGAAGTCGAAGTAAGTCTTTTCTCCGTTATGCATCTAAAGTTCTGTAATTAACGAATTGCACTCTCCGCTACCGGTCGAAAAAGACCGAGGTGTACGCTGCATGTGTCTATTTCTCCCTGTCCAATGTATCCCCTGTACTCTCAAGTTGTATGTTTTTCCTTTCAGTCAACCGGAAATCTGTAAAAATGAGAAAAATCTACATACCAAGTGTGTGAGAAAACTATGGGGGCGGTGTATGGTGTGGAAGGAAGAGAGCGATTGGTGCACTAAATTAGATGGTAAAAATTTCGTAAGAAACTGAAAGAAATGGCATCCCTGTCTTAAAGTCCGAGTGTACGCTTTGTGTACCGTAAGGGGGTGTACGGTTTGAAGGTTAAGGCAACAGGGCACAAGTTTCTTTCCCTATGCCAACTAGCGACGATACATAATAATACCGGCCACCGAAAACGGCACGAGATACATGTGAGCGCTGTCTTTGCTCGCAGTGTCACGCAGACCATCGCTTGACGCCGCGTGCCTCGCCTTCACGTGAGTGGCTAGGCTACCTACAACAATCAAATGTTGTGCCCTGTTGCCGATACGTCGCCTTGACCAATGTTCAAATGTTTGTATAGTCTATGGAACTTAACTACGGGGTCATCAGTCCCTAAACTTACAAACTACTTATGAACTAACTAAGACTAAGGACGGCACAAATATCCATGCCCGAGGGGAGATTCGAACCCCCGTCCGTAGTGGCCGTGCAGACCGTGACTGAAGCGCCTCAGTCCCCTCGGCCACCGCGGCCGGCTTCGCGTCTTCTGCTCTTGCCCCTCGCACCTCTCGCAGCAGTTCGATTCCTGTCCGGCAGTGCCTCTGGCACTAACAAAGACCTTGTCAAAATTTCTAAACGGCGCTGCCGTCGCGAGATAATTTGAATTTTCGACCGGCCGCCATAATAGTGACAAGAATCAGATAAATACGAGTGTTGTTAGGAGATAGATCGTGTAACATATAGCCACTGCGGTATACACAATCAGTTGGTGGTCACATCTGCATTCATAGACGTCAATTTGCAACAGGATTTTGGAACGTATCCTATGTTCAAATATTATGAATTGTCTCGAACATAATGATCTATTGACTCAATGTCAACACGGATATAAAGAAAATACCGTTCATGCCAAACACAAAGTGTTACTTTGTGTTCATTCACACGAAGTGATGAGTGCTACCGACAAGGGATCTCAAATTGACTCCGTATTTCTTGATTTCCACAAGGCCTTTGACACCATACCTCACAAACGATCGCTAGGAGAGAGGTCCGAGCTGGATGATCAAACAGGTCCCATTGAAATTTCCATAAGAAATGTTTGCTCACATTCGGGGTGTGAGGTCAGGCATTATCGAGAAAAAAATCTTCTTCTTACACCTAAAATCTGTCCTTGGTGGACAACACTTCAACGATGATGACGAGCTGAAAGAACATGTTACAACATGGTTGAATACACAGGCGGCAACATTCTATGAAAAATGCACACAAAACCTTGTGCCATGCTATGACAATTGCCTACAAAATTTCGTAAGCTATCTAGAAAAGTAGTTTAACAGTTGTAGATTTTTGTACAATCAATATTTTTTCTCTATCTATACTCGTTCGTTTTATATAACCAAACGGAACTACTTTCTGCACGCGCCTCGTATTTCTTACTAATTCCCACAATGGACACTGTTTGTTGATATTCTATAAAGTAAAATGGAAAAATGTCAGACTATTCTGATTTTTGAAAAAAGGTAAGGTTACATATTACAAAAGAACAAAGGCTTTCACGACGGCACTCATCGTCTGGCACACAACGCAGAAGCTCTCGAAGAATTCGTCGATGATCATCATACATGCGAAGATCCGATTCAGTGTCGACATTGAGACGGAAGAAAGGCTGCCATTCTTAAATGTTTTAGTAAATCGAAAATCGGACAGGCGTCTCGGATACGCTATGCACTGCAAACCGACGCATTCCGATCTGTATCTTAATGCAGTGTTTCTCAGCCTGGGGGTCGCGCACATTCTCGCTCGGGTTTCGTCGTCACGGGAGTTACTTGTATCATAAAATAACGAGGGGTACAGTAATAAAAAAAAACGTATGCCTAAGTTAAATTCATTTAATACTAAAATTACGGAGTTCCTTGTGTAGCATTCATTGTGAATTGAATCAGAAAATATAACATTCACACACGCACACTTCACAGTCACACAACCGTCATCTCCGGCTGCCGCATTCCGAATCATTCTCGGTGGTGTGAGAATAGGGGAGGGGAGCGGGGTAGAGGAAGGTTCTGTCAAGGTGGTGGAATGGAGGCGCGACAAACATTAAATTTAGTGCTGAAGCATTAATTACAACTGCACTTGCCTTAGATGGAGAGAAAAGATAGCAAAAATTTGCGTAAGGCAAGCTAAACGAATAGGGGTTAAGAAAATGCTTTTGAAGAGAAGTGTGATTACAATGAGGCAAATCAATGGGAATAATCTTTACCGAAGCAAAAGTCATTCACTGTTTACATACAGTATGTGCAAATTTCGCTACTCTGGCTTCAGTACCTCGAGGAGGCAGGAGTGGAATTTATTGTAAACTAGCTTATATGCCCGTGCTTCGCAACGGTTGTTGAAGGAGAGCCTGTGTGTATCATGGTTTTCTTAGGGTTCCAGATCTCAGTCAGTAAAGACAGAATCCTTGTTGGATCGCTCTGTCAATAAACTCAGTGGTCCTAGCTAAGATGTCAAATGTAAGTGAAAGTCATTGTCCGAAATGATGTATCTTCATAAAGTTTTTGGTACACAAAGTGAAACGTGCAAAATAAGCAAAGAAATGTCGCAAAGTATTTAATACACAAAAGGAAATCAGTAACACAATGTTCATTGTTTGTTGGTTGCTTAATTCTGTCACAGACGTTGGCTTCTTTGATGTACTACCCCATACTTAGTATGCAGCAGCTGTGTTTATTATTTCTTTGGTGCACTACAACGCCTCTATCGCATGTTTGCTGTACTACACAATCGATACTTCAAGCATAACCATGTAAAACAATATCCGTTATGCAGTTGCTCCATGCAAATTCGTGAAGTAGTAGGTATTTCTAATAGATGAACAGACAGCTACTGAAAACACTTAAGATTGTGATGTATCTTGTTTTCCGTGATCTGATTTTGATGATTTCATGTCTCTATGTTGTCCCAATCGTAGCTCAAATTTCCTGTAAAAACCGCTTTTTTTAAATACATTTGCGTAACATGTTAGAAATAGGCATATCTTCATGAATATGATGTACCTTACATCATACATCAGTTATATTCGCCATTTAAAACATTTATTTCATGATCATTCATATCTCTGAACAGTGGGCTGAGGTATGGAAAGCTGAAATATAATAAGTAATAAGCATTTCCTTAATGAAGTAGAAATATCACTGAAAATAATGATAATTATGAGCAATATTAAATCACCACAACAACTAATAGAAGCATGACTGTAACTGTAGTGTAGCGCTCTATTATTCATTTTTTAGCCCATATGCATTTTCATCTTTGTCTCTGTTGATCGTCGGTAAAGTGTGATTGAGGAAAACGCGCCGAGAAGTTAAAAACTTATATATTTGATATTATGGGTCGTTATTCTCAATTTTGTTACACATTCCAACATCAGCGCCGAAAGCGGCTGGCAAATTACATTTTTGAAAACGATGCTGGATAAGTGCGAATATTGATTTGTAACAGTTTTCATAAATATCTTCTTCAATAGGAATTTGGAATGAATTGTAAGACTGTGTGAATCATGAGACTCTATACAAAAGAGTTTCGTGGAAAAATTCTGGTCATAATGAGATGTGACAACAACGAATGTATCTGATTCGGTAAAATTTTACTTTCTATCCTGGCGGCCTCGTGTTTTTATGTTGGCAACATCAATAACACGATATAAAATCGTTGCAAAGATGACCGAACCACACAGAGTGTAGATGAATACTGCTGTTCTTGCTGTATGCTTGATTTCACGACAAAATATTTGCCTGTCATGCGATTGGCTTATGACGATGTCACATGTTTCTCGTTACTGAACATCTGTTGCCAACATTATCACAGGAGGCCGCCAGGATATGAGTAGGACTACGTCGTATAGTTTTTCTTGACCCAGCTGTCAAACGATAACACCTTTCACAGCAGAGAGTGTCGCGGCTATATGTATCAGAGATCACTGATTAGCACAGACCAGTGAGCTTACTGGCAAGGGCATATCAATATATAGAGCCTAAGAGACATTCATTAATGTATGTCTGTGTTTCCACCACGCTTCCACGACAGTGATCAATGTTCCACGAGTATTTTTATCTTTGAGTCTATCTGGATTTTTATCTTTGTTTTGTGTCTCTGTTCATAGTCGGTAATGTGTGGTTAATGAAAACATGTGATCTATTTAAAAAATTGTGTATTTGATATTCCTCGTCGTTATTTAAAGTCTGAAAGGACCACAGTGTCTGACGATTGAAAGAATAAACAGATTTTGACTCGTACCGTAAAGTTTGTAAGTCGTAGAGTATATAGCTTTTCCAAAGAGTATTTATTGCATCATATTTTGCGAATTTTTGCTCGTCACATTCACCCACTGCCACGCACCGCGACCAAACTCCCTTACTAACATCATTAGACCAAGGGCTATCTACCACCACAACCACGAGTGGGTGGCAGTATGTAGTCATGGAGAAAAGTCTGTCAGCACGTACACACACAAGCCTTTTATATATAGATATAGATTTCTACTTGGTGTCTGTCAGATTCGGAGTGTGACAAGATTCGGCTGCAATCTGTGACAGCACCCGAGAAACTTACAGCTCGTGCACCGCTCCACGCCATCTCGGAGCAACACCCTGATGTTGGCCAACATTGGGTTGAAACTATTCGGAAATAAATGATCAATTTTGCGCTTAGACTGTTTATATATATGAAATTATCATAAGGGCGCTGATATCCCTAAAGAAACAAAAATGTTTCCAAAACTTAATTTAAATTTGCAGTTAGGGCTTTCAACTAAATGGAGAAACGCTTGAAACCAGGAATGGATTTATTTTAAGCATGAAAATCATTCATCAGTCCAAAGATTGACTGGTACTGTTAGAGGTGGTATGCCGTTCCGTTCCTCCAACCTTTCAATTAACTTACCCGACTGGTTACAGGGGGACTAGTTTCCGAACTACGGTGCAACAGTGCACGAAAACAGTGATCAGTAACAGCAAGAAGTCCCGATATTCACCGGTGATCTAACCCACGACCTTTGGAATTGTTACAGGGTTCATAAATAAGAAAGAATTTTTCGATATATTTGTGGCAAGTAAAGTCGTTACACATTAATGGTTCTTTCGTTCTTACTTTGTTGAACAATATTATATCTCCCAATGATAACACAAACTGTGCATGTTTCTCAGAAGTTATTTATTTATTTATTTCCTGTTATTGTTATTCATGTACTCTGACGATAGCCTCGTAAACTGAACACCTGTTGTTATGATAAACAAATTCGGTGAAATATTGAGAGGTTATGTTTTTACTGACAAATAACATGTTTATATTTCTGTGAGCGTAGCCTCTCCCAGAGGTATTCTTTATTTCTTTCGTTGCATGAACTCAGCAGACGGTTAAGTGGATACGTCAAACAGCCTTCTGTCAAAGTGATTGGATCTAATATTTTCCTTCAACGCTTACACCATGTCAAATCAAGCCAATTGTCCTTTTCTAATAAATTTAATAAAGTTGGGGGTCTCTGACGCGGGCAGGTACCTGCCACATCTCAAACACGCCATCGAATTACACATATTTACATCTATATACATAATCCAAACGGAAAGATACAACTGGTCAAATGCTTTCCTGATCCAATCGCAAAAAGGGCGAGGGAAAAATCATTGTCAGGTTTCAATCAAAAACCAAACGTTAAAGTTTTACAGTATTGGCTTCACTATTGGTTGACGACGCGAGTCTTTGTTTATTGAGTTTCTGAAGAACTTACGGTCGGGGGTTCGATTCCCCCCTCGGGCATGGATATTTGTGCCGTCCTTAGTCTTAGTTAGTTGGTAAGTAGTTTGTAAGTTTAGGGACTGATGACCCCGTAGTTAAGTCCCATAGACTATAAAAACATTTAAACATTTTTTTCTGAAGAACTATGACGCCGAATTTGGAAAGTCATCCCCATACCTACTAGTGACTTTCCAAGCAGCTAACCTACTGAAACATCATTTTACGTGACGACAAAGTGTTCAGCTCACATAAACAAAAAGTGACACGTGTGATGACGAATGTATCATCGGCGCAGCGGTAAAAACAACTCGCAATTTGCGATCAGTTATGGCTTCACTGTACTAGGTTTAGATGTAACACCACTGTGCGGGATTCGAACCCGGGATCTCCTGCTTACTAGGCAGACGCGTTGACTACTCCGCCACCGAGGACACAGTGACCAACTCAACTGCAGAGGAGTCTTCCCTGCACGTCTCCCGCCACACCCAAATCTCCATTCGCCACGCTGTCTCTTTCGTATACCATAGCCTAATTGTTCTGTAATGCTCGCAGCCACAATGCTATACTGCCGCATCAGGGAGAACAGATCATGAGGTATCGAGACACAATTAATTGTCGTCAGGAGCGCAGCCTCGGCTTGTGTACAATTATATATTTTTGACGACGTTACAGCGTTCATTTTTAATGAAATAAATCGCAATTTGCGATCACTTGTGGCTTCACTGTACCCGGTTGCGCTGGAGCAACACAGTAAAACTACTCAAGTTTCTATGAAAATCTGGTTTTAAATGTTCAAATGTTTGTTCAGCTTAAGGGACTTAACTACGGGGTCATCAGTCCCTAAAGTTACAAACTACTTATGAACTAGCTAATCCTAAAGACGGCACAAATATCCATGCCCGAGGGGGGTTTCGAACCCCCGACCGTAGTGGCCGTGCAGACCGTGACTGGAGCGCGTCAGTCCTCTCGGCCACCGCGGCCGGCGTCTGTTTTTACATAGACGTAGCTGGTATAAGGCTTCAAATAATGCTCGCCGAAAATAGGGGTTTCGCCCGTTAAGTATTTATGAGCTGTAGACAGGAACAGACTTCCCGATGAAAGGAAATGAACATTTCAACACATTTGTGCACGTTTCTGCGGCTGAACGCTCATTTCAGAAGTGTTCGTAGCGGTAAAAAAATATTTTCCTTCGACAAAACTGAAGGTGCGTAAAAGGGGGGAAATTGTTTACGAACCAAGACAGTGGGTACTCGTCGTAGCAGAAGGTCCGTGCGGAAAGAGAGAGCCCTCCTCGGAAGCAGGG
The DNA here is from genome assembly GCA_026315105.1 of Locusta migratoria. NCBI lineage: Eukaryota > Metazoa > Arthropoda > Insecta > Orthoptera > Acrididae > Locusta > Locusta migratoria. The sequence continues at coordinate 456,764,727 of CM048746.1, forward strand.
GGAGCGGCCACAGCGGCGTAAGGAAGGCACGGCACGGCACGGGGCGGATTGGGCTGTGGCTTGGCCGGCCGCGGCTGCGCAGACGCGGGTGGCCGCCTTTGTGGTGCAGCGGCGCGTGAACGCTGGACGCACCGCGGCTATTAATAGCGCCGCACGAGAGGACGCACCTGCACCGGAAAACTCGCGCCGCCTCGGCCACCGGGGCTCCCTGTTTCTCGCCCGTCGTCACGCCCTTTTACAGTGTACTTGCCAGTGGAGACACGTCTACAGATCGGACCCCTTCGGAGTTCTACATACATTGGCTGGCCAGTCTACATCTACACGGTGGGACATAAATGAGGGAAAATATTTCGTGCAAATTATCACTCACTGAGCTACAAACCAAAATTCGTTTCCCGCATGTTCCTATGTCAATAAATGACCATGAAATTGAATGTTAAAAATCTGGAAACTGCGTCCTCTCTGACAGAGCCGCGGTGGAGTAGCCGAGCGGTCTAAAGCGTCTCGCTGCGGAGCGCGCGGTTACTCGCCGTGGAGGTTCGAGTCCTCCCTGGGGCATGGGTGTGTGTGTTGTCTTTAGGTTAGGTTAGTTTAAGTAGTTTGTAAGCTACGGACTGATGACCACGCAGTTTGGTCCGATAGAATTACAAACATTTGATTTCTCTCTGACAGAAAATCCCCTATCCGATCACAAATCTGGGCCGATATACCATAACCACGCAATTTGATTAAAAGCCGTTTGTGAGGTACGGTATCAAAAGCCTTGTGGAAATCAAGAAATACGGAATCAATTTGAGATCCCTTGTTGGTAGTACTCAACACTTCGTGTCAATAAAGAGTTAGCTGTGTTTCGCATGAACGGTATTTTCTAAGTCCTTGACGTTGAGTCATTAGATCATTATGTTAGAGACAATTCATAATATTTGATTACAGGATATGTTCCAACACCCTGCTGCAGATTGACGTCAATGAATACAACGTGACCACAGCAGTAGGTATAGACTACTCGATTTATCTCCTGACAACACTCGTATTTATCTGATGCTTATCACTATTATGGCGGTCGGGTGAAGGTGCAAATCATCCCGCGACAGCAGCGCCGTTTAGTTATTTTTTACAAGGTGTTTGTTGGTGCCAGAGGCATTACCGGACAGGAATCGAACTCCTGCCAAGAGGTGTGAGGGGCGAGCGCAGAAGACGCGAAGCCTGAGGAGGGTCCATAGACTTACACAGACTTACTAAATAAAAACTAGACCGTTCGCTGGCGCTAGTGTCGCGTCCACACATTGAACGTGACTGAAGCTGCCATTTGCAGGGCAATCGTGCATAAACATGATTGGTTCGTGTGCTGCTTTTAATTGTAACAGCGAGAACGGAAGCAAATACGAAGACGGAAACAATGTTACATTTCGCAGATCAGTTATTATTTGTATGCCGTTTAATGTTTTCATGGAGAAATAAGAAATCACGAGCGTTTGTTTTTGTTTAGGTTTCCTCTTACAAATGATTCTCTAAAACTGAGGAAAGTACTTCGGTGCATGTCAAGTACTTATATTTTAATTTGCATATAAATTGCTAAGAATTCTAATTTGAGCAGAATGAATAACTAGACGTAGAAGAGGTATTTATCACATATAAGTATGATGCAGGAGTAGGTCGAATAATTGTTTTCAGACACTTAACATGTGCTGATTATACTTCGTAAATGGTCATTACTTTATGAAGTGGGCTTTTGGGTGTTACTGTGCGCCGACATTGGCCGAGGGGACAGATCGGCAACAGGGCACAAGTTAAGGCACCAGGGCACAATTTCCTCTTTCTATGCCAACTAGCGACGATACATAATAATACCGGCCACCGAAAACGGCACGAGATATGTGTGAGCGCTGTCATTGCTCGCAGTGTCACGCAGACCATCGCTTGACGCCGCATGCCTCGCCTTCACGTGAGTGGCTAGGCTACCTACAACACTCAAATGCTGTGCCCTGTTGCCGATACGTCGCCTTGACCAATGTCAGTGAACAGTAACACCCAAAATTTCACTTAATATTTCTAGATTTTTACATTCAATTGCATTGTCAGTTATTGACATAGGTACATGCAGAAAACGAATTTATGTTTGTAGCTCAGTGTGTGACGATTTGCAGGAAATATTTTTCTTCATTTACAACTCACCCTGTACATAAATACCCTACAAGTCACATTGAAGTGCTAAAACGCCTCGCTGCGCGCGGAGGTTCGAGTCCTCCCTGTGGCATGTGTGTGTGTGTCCTTAGGTTAGTTTACCTTACTTTAATTAGTTTGTAAGCTATGGACTAATGGCCACGCAGTTTGGTCCGATCGATTTAAAAACATTTGAACACATTAAAGTGCATGGCAGAGTTTGCATTGAACCACTTTTATGACGTTTCTCTACAGTTTCATGCTCTAATAGCTCGTGGAAAAAAGGAACACCTTTCCGTTTTCGATCTCATTCGTCTTATTCTATTTTGATGATCGTCTCTTCGTACATAGGTGGACGCTAACAAAATATGTTCGCATTCGGAAGAGGAAGTTGGTGGAAGAACTTTCGCAAATAGATCTTGTTGCACCGAATAACGCATTTATTTTAATGATTTCCAACCGAAGTCGTGCATCATTTCCCTGACACTCTCTTCCCTATATAGCAAAAATACAAAGCGAGCTGCCCTCTACTAACTGAAGGCGATAAGAATGTAACATCGTGAGCTGGCTATGCGGAAGTGGCAATCAGAACAAATTGACAAGTAACGTGTGTACAACTAACAAAAGATTTATTTACTATTTTGTCGTTTACAAGTTTTTTGCAATATAAGTGAACAGATGTCAGGTGTTATCTTGTGTGCTGCATCAACGCGCAGCATACTCTTCATTGTAGGGTCCGGAAGCAATGCCTTTTCCTTGTGGGATTTTTTCTCTCTCTCTCTCTCTCTCTCTCTCTCTCTCTCTCTCTCTCTCTCTCTCTCTCTCTCTCTCTGTCTTCTGTTCACAGCAGAGAACATGCACATGAAGCCAGCTGCATTCTTACGAAGCCGAGGGAGCGTGTCTGCCTCCTCGTTTTGATACCACCGAGACACTGAACGAAAGAGTTTGTTTACTTTTGGCCGCCGAGTACTAGCGTGCGTGACGTCAGCTTCCCCCACCACCGCAGCTCCTAGCTGGGGCGGTGAGCGCTCGTGTGCGCTGCTGCTCGCGGAGCGGCCTGTTGGAACAGCCTGCTCCAGGCGGTGTTGGCTTACCCGAAATGGAGCACGACCGCCGTAGCGAGAGCTGACGATCCCTGCTAGGGCCAGTTGACAACTCGGCGCTGTGCAAAGCAGCCGGCGCCGGCAGCAGTGTAATTGGGCGGGGCAGAGCGGCCACGCTCGCTTTATCCGGCGGCGGCGTGCCGCGTCACGGCAGTGTGGCGACCGGCGCGCTTCCTAATCGGCGGTGGCGGGCGACACGGAGGCGGCGCGTCGCCCCCCAGGCCGGCACAAAAACAGCGTGGGGAGGCGAGAACAATGTGCGCGCCGCGGAGGGGCCCGAGAGCGCGCGCACAAGTGCCGCTGCGGGGCGCCGCGGCCTGCGTTCCCACCGGGCGACGGCGCAGCCCGCTCTGGCTTACGAAACCACTTAGCCACGACTCACCATGAACCTAAACGCAACGGCAGCCGGCGACACGTCAACACGACGGCACTTCACCCAGTCACAGACAAATATATACAGTCGGGAAACGTCCGTAAGGGCCCGGTCACACGCACAGGGGTGCGAGGAGGGAGGGCCAGAGCAGTTCCGTAAGATGTCCCATGATGGCGCTGCGGTCAGAAGCATCCCTTTAAAACTGGCCAGAGCAAGTGGCAGGTAGCGGCTGTCCCCATCACCACTTCCCCTCAAACGCCGGCACACCGGACCACAGAGTAACAACCGGACACAGCCGTGGCAAAAAAAAGTGTTCAAATGATTGTTAAGCTTAAGGGACTTAACTACGGGGTCATCAGTCCCTAAACTTACAAACTACTTATGAACTACCTACAACTAAGGACGGCACAAATATCCATGCCCGAGGGGGGATTCGAACCCCCGACCGTAGTGGCCGTGCAGACCGTGACTGAAGCGCCTCAGTCCCCGCGGCCACCGCGGCCGGCACAGCCGTAGCTTCGTGGAAGGCGGCACAAGCTCTCTCCTCAGCCTCGCCTCCACGCTACCCTCTCATGTGCAAGAGGCACCCCTCAGAAGCGCCTCTAGTGTGGTCTACAGGTACTAAGCCGGGAAACCGTCTGACATCTGCTAGCATCTTACCGAACTACGAGGACAGTGTAGGACAGTGGTTTTTTTGGCGGTTTCTTCTCTGTATATGTTACTCTGTGACCCAGTCCAATACTTAACTGTCAAAACGAGAGGCACAAAAGTCGGAATATGTTGTTGTTGTAGTCTTCAGTCCGGAGACTAGTTTGATGCAGCTCTCCACCCCATCCTATCCTGAGCAAGCCTCTTCATCTCCGTATAAGAACGGCAACCTACATCTGTCAGAATCTCTTTACTGTATCCATCACTTGGTCTTCCTCTGCGGTTTTTACCCCACACACTTCCCTCCAAAGCGAAATTCACAATTCCTTGATGTCTAAGAAGGTGTCCTACCAAACGATCCCTTCTTTTAGTCAAGGTATGTTAGAAATTCCTTTCCTCCCCAATTCTGTTCAATACCTCCTCATTAGTTACACGATTTACCTACCTAAGTTTTTCTCCCTGTAGCAGAAGCTTCTATCATTTTTGTGTCTGAACTCCTTATCTTCCCCGTCCACGTCTCACTATAATGCTACAGGAGTGCGACACGTACTCTCTGTCGACAAGCAATAAAAGGAGTACTTGAATATTTATGTTTTTATATCCACAAACGCCAGTAGCAAGCATTTTTTAAACATTTGTCAAAATACAGTTCTCAATGATCGCATAAACAGCGAACACGTAAGCACGTCTCTCTCTCTCTCTCTCTCTCTCTCTCTCTCTCTCTCTCTCTCTCTTTTCCAAGGGCCGGATTGAAACCATTCGGACCGGTTACCCTCTCTCCAGTGTTTCGTAACACATACCGAGATGTTTGAGAAAATCAGATGTAATGACTACATGAATATTAATATTTATTCTCCCATGAACATTAGTTGGTGTTCAAAATGTATAAATGTTTGTTAAGCTTAAGGGAGTTAACTGCGGGGTCATCAGTCCCTAAACGTACAAACTACTTATGAAATACCTTATCCTAAAAACTACACAAACATCCATGCCCGAGTGGGGAGTCGAACCCCCGACCGTAGCGGCCGTGCAGACTGTGACTGGCACGCCACAGACCGCTCGGCCACTGCGGCCGGCTGTTTATCGTCCAAGTTTCACTCCTGTACAAGGCAACACTACACACAAATCCCTCCAGAAATGACTTCCCTGTGCTTAAATTTTCGATGTTAACAAATTTCTGTTTTTCAAAAACGCTTTTTTTCCCATTGCCATTCTGCATTTTATATCCTCTGTACTGTGACCATCATATGTTATTTTAGTGTCCAAGTAACAAAACTCATTTACCACCTTTATTCATTCGCACTATACCCCCATTTTTTTCATTCTTCGTAATGTTCAGTTATTAACTTTCAAATATACTTTTTAAATATAAATAACAATTCAGTTTATGAACGCAGTATTAATATATTCCGATTCATTGCAATATTTTCAATTAATGTGTTTAAGGAACAATTGTTTTAAATAATACATAACTGCAAATACAACTGCTCGAATTTCGACCGCAGGCAATACTACTTATTTATAAAAAAACCAACACATAACTTCAGCCGTTAATGTTGTAAATGCTTTATTACTACTTTAAGTAAATCATTGTCACTAAGGACCTACCGAATATTCGGTTTAGGTCAACTGTTGCAACAACGCTACTACGTGATATTCAACTACATAATGATGACTGATTTGCACTGAAACATAATTACATTAGGTCCGCCTTGTTCACTATTTGTGTATATATTTTCACATTGTATGATTTTATGTTACTGTACAGTTAACCTGATTGTTTCCATTGTTACTTACTATTATTGGCAGGTTACCTAATCTTACTGGCAGATCCGATAATGGCAACATAGTATTGTCGAAATTGGCCACTGAAATGAAGTTATAAGCGTCCTTGGTTCTGCTGTTATTTTGAAATTCATAACGTTAAGGCGCTTAGCTAACTCATGAAGTTGCTTTTTCTGTGCGTGTGCGATGCAGCAATCAATATGCTAACGAAAATATTTTGTGATTGTGGCGCTGGAAGTTCTATGAATATTTGATTCGGTAACAAATTTTGCTACATGTTCGCACACAGCTTCACCTCAGCTATGAAATTTTACAAGTAGCGACCAACGATTTCGTCCCACGCGCTTATCCCTGTGGCGTACGGAGTCCACTTCAGTGGACAGCAGTCTCCGGACGCGATTCACTGCGTCTGCGGTCGTTTTTCAATCGTAAACGCATAGAGTCCACTCCACTGGACCCTTCCGGTAGATGCTCTACTGTAGATGTCGCAAGTGAACTGTTAACCGTCGATTTTTCACCCGAAGGATTGGCGTGTCGAGATGGCGAGCGTGGAGCGGGACAAACAGGTTTGGAACAGCATTTTCGATAAAAACACAATGTACATTTGTAATAAAAGCAAATAGCCTCTATGTCCAAACCTCATTTGAAAGTTCCCGCATTAAAATTAGGGCTTATAGAAAAGGAAAGCGAAATCTTATGTGCACAGAGTCCACTTCAGTGGATATCACTACAATTGTTTCTGTAAACAGTAGGCCGCACGGGAGTAGCCAAGCGGTCTGGAGCGCCACGTTACGGATCCCGAAGCCTCCCGCGTCGGAGGTTCGAATTCTTTCTCGGACATGGATGTGTGTGTGTGTTGTCCTGCGTCTATGTTGTCAAGGATTCTTTCATTTCCCTCTCATATCCGAATGAGTCATAGCGGAACATGGTCGGGTTAAAACTGTTTCAATAAATTTTTCTAGTTAGAGAACTTTATCTTACTGTAATACTGTAAACTACACTTCTGTCTTTTATCAGTAGAGCTGAAGCAAAATACAACATTTTATGAGAAGTCAGTTCCAGTTACTGCAAACAATATTTATTCGATTTTACTTCTTGATTTATTGCAAGCTTACCTGTTTCGGCTTAACGACATTATTAAATTCACCTGTGGGTGTTGCGAGACATGCAACTTATTTACGTCACTATTACGATTAAAAATGTTACATTTATCTAATTGGGTCTAGATGTAGGTGACTTTCATATGGCATGCAAAGGCCAACTGTCATGTATCTGTTTTAAGATATTAGTATCTGTTACACAGTAATTATTCAAACTGACATATTCGTAAAACAATTTTGACAATTCGTTTTGACAGTTGGATGATAGATGAAATCTGTTTACAAACTTTTATCTCTGGCGGTCATGAATGTTACATATATTGCATAGATACTATATCACTAATTTTTTATGTATGTGTCATCTTTGCTTTTATACATTCACTCGTTTTCGTGGTCGAATATATGAATAAAATTTCCTAAGTAGGCCTTACATTTTAGATCAACTGGTTCATTTGATATGTCTTCCGGAAATTTTTCATATGCATGTATATTTCCAATTCATCCCAAATAAACAATAACTCGCCCTTTAGAAATTTTATGTAAGAGTTGTAGAGTGCTTTCTATGTGTTGTGTTGTATGAAGTTCATTACTATGGTGTAGGTAGAAAGTTGGTCGATTACTTTAACAAGCTCTCATATGTTTTTTGAATCTTATATTGACATTTCTTCCTTTTTGTCTGACGTAAAATGTCGTACAGTTGTCACAAGAGTTTTTTTGAACTCCTGGGTTTGAAAATTCCTGAGTTATGGGTTTTCCTCATCGAATTCGTTATTTCGGTTTATTTGTCGTGCGAAATTGTAGTTCGCAAATGGTTTAGACAAATCGACGATTTTTACTAAAAATTGGATTATTTGCTCCTCGTTATGGCATTTTCTACCTAAAAAAGAAAAAAAAGGAGGTTAGACAGTAAATAAACTTTCATACAATGAACTTTCGTTATTTCAAGTCTCTGAATAACGAGTTAACCATAAATACGAGCGTCATAAAAAATTAATAAATTACTAAATAAAACATGTGGGTACATTCTGTCTTAACAGAAAAAAGGCAGTCTACCATTATAAAGCGAAGTAAATAGCGAATTGAATTCAGAATACAAAATTCGCAGAAAGTAATTATTTGTTTGCTTCCATAAGTTGCTTTTATTATTTTATTCCTGAGAGCGCTAGCTGTATGTTGCCATCTTCACTTCCGTTTTTTGCAATCGATAAACAACTTTACGTATCTCCTTTTTAGCATACTGCAGACAGTATTTCGAAAAATAAAGTCATAGTTCCGACTTACAGTATGATTGTTGTCAGTGTAAATTTACGCAAACTGAGCAGGAAAAGATGTGTACCACATGATCAATGTTGCCTACGCCCTCATCAGTTATTTAAAAATTTCTCGCTTGCAAGGAAACGCATTGATAAAACCTTAGAACATGACAATAATATAACCCGTTCCATTAGTTGCAATGCTGATTAAGATTGTTACTAACATAGTAAATGACCGAACCTCATCAGTAAGTTCAAGAAAGCTAATTTCGGCCAAACCGAAAATTCGGCTCATTTCTGGCCGAAACCGAAACTGCAACCGAAAGCAATATCTTGGCCGAAACTGAATATTCGGTCGGTCCTTAGTAACAATGATTTACTTAAAGTAGTAATAAATTACTTACAACATTAACTGTTCAAAATGTTTGTAGAGCTTATGGGACTTAACTACGGGGTCATCAGTCCCTAAACTTACAAACTACTTATGAACTAGCTTATACTAAAGACGACACAAACACCCATGCCCGAGGGGGGATTCGAACCCCCGACCACAGCGGTCGTGCAGACCGTGACTGGCACGCCGCAGACCGCTCGGCCACCGCAGCCGGCCATTTACAACATTAACAGCTGAAGTTATGTGTTGGTCTTTCTATGGCTAAGTATTTGCAGTTATGTATTATTTAAAACAACTGCTCTTTAAACACATTAATTGAAAATATTGTAATGAATCTGAATATATTAATACTGCGTTCATAAACTGAATTGTTTAATTATATTTAAAAAAAATATATTTCAAAGAACTGAACATTACGAAATATGAATAAAATGGGGATATAGTGGGAATCGAACCCATGATCTTATGATTGGAACTTCAAGCGCTAACTGACTGCGCTAATTTTAACTTTACCAACATGCCACCTGTAACGGGTTATAATATAGTGGAAAAACTTACGGAACATTTGGAGTATAATCCTAAAATTTCTATTCCTTTTCACCACTCTTAACGGCTACGTGCACACACAATTTTTATATTCGCAACATCTATGACAAACCATCTTTCGAATTATGTACGTTTCATTGGCCTTCTTGTACGATTAATATTAAAAATCTGTACCGGCAGTGTCGTGTTAGCCGCGGTGGAGTAACCGAGCGGTCAAGGCGCCTCGCTGCAGGAGGTTCGAATCCTCCGTGGGGCGTGTGTGTGTGTGTGTGTGTGTGTGTGTGTGTGTTTGTCCTTAGGTTAGTTGACCTTAGTTTAAGCAGTTTGTAAGCAACGGACTGATGACCACGCAGTATGGTCCGATAGATTTAGAAACTTTATAAAGGTGAATAGATGGGGCATAACAGCTTTCAGATAATTGCAGAACGACATGTTGACCATAGCTGTTTATTAATTCTCAATGGTACCGGTTTCGGTTATTTACCATTGTCAAGCGTTAGCAGAGATTAGCTAATAGCTTAACATGTCGAAATACAAAAATACAAAATTATAACACAAGTACTCGTTGTCATTGCTCTAGTTATTGTTACAGTCTGTAGCAGTCAGCCACTGTGACAAAAACTAGATTACACAATGTCACGTTGCAATGGAAGTAGGCTTGACTTCGAAGGCAACTAAACACAGCACTTATACTGAAAGCACGTTTATTACGAACTCAACATACACGCAGCAATGACTGCCTCTCAGGCAGAGTGCTCTGCTATTTATACAAAGACAGAATTTACCAGAAATTAGAAGAACAGTTAACATAAGAAACAAGTAGAATTTACAAGTTAACATAAGAAAGATGTAGAACCTTCTAGAATTGAAAATTACAAGGAAATAAATTTTTTGACGGTGGGCGGGATTGAACCGGCGACCTTCTGCTCGGCAGTCCGTAACGCTATCCCCTGCGCCACGCCGGCAGTTAGTGTTCGTGGCCTCTCGCGGCATTGCTACCTCTTGTGTTATAATTTTGTATTTTTGTATTTCGACATGTTAAGCTATTAACTAATCTCTGCTAACGCTTGACAATGGTAAATAACCGAAACCGGTAGCATTAAGAATTAATAAACAGATATGGTCAACATGTCGTTCTGCAAAGATTTAGAAACATTCGAACATTTTGTTTCGTGTTAGCGTATTTACATAATGATGATTATAGTCGGTCTATAATGAGTGTGGCGGGCAGAATCCACATCTTCGGCCTTTCATTTTGTTTACCAACAGTGAGGGTGGGAGTGCACAGCAGAACGCTTCTTAGATGGAGTATGTGGCGAACTGGCGGCGGGCAGCGGCGGCAGTGAATGGGTGATTTGTGCTGCCGCCACGGCTCACCAGGTTACCGAGTTTCTCCAATGAGCGAGGGGGAGGGGCGGGCGGAACAGGAGCAGGAGTAGGAGGAGGAAGAGGTAAATGAGGAGGAGGAGGAGGAGGAGAGGCGGGGAGGGATCGGGAGGGGACAGCGCGGCGCGGCGAGGGGAAAGAGAGAGGCGATAGCCGCGCCGCCATCTCATTTGAATTGCTAACTAGGAAACCTCCATGCAATTATTGGATTAATGTAAATTACGGTAGAGTTAGAAGCGCGGGGGTATAGGATAATTAAAATCCGTTGATTAATATGTAAATTTAATAAGATTACAGCGTCGTGCACACGCTCTGCAGAGAGGGCGCCAGCCTAGAGGAGGCGAACAGAGGGCCAAAACCTAATCTAGACTCGGCGGCGCTCCGGCGCGCTCACGCGAGCGCGGGAGGGGTGTGGAGGGGAGGGGAGGGGAGGGAGAGGGAGAGAGAGAGAAAGCGCGGGGAGGAGAGGCAGAGGGACACCGAGAGTGTGAGAAAGAGGAAAAAAAGGGGGGCACAAAAAAGTTAATCCGGGCGCAGTGTACTAATGTGGCCAGCGGCAGAGGCGGTGGGCGCCGGACCGCGTGGCGCTGAGGCTGGGTGGGAAAGGGTGGGGGGGGGGGAGTGTCTGGCGCGGCGCGGCTGTTGTGATGACGAGCAACAACAGAAATTAAACACGGGCCGCGCTTCCTGCAGATTTCCTGGGGCCGCTCGTTAATCTTGGCGCGCTCGACCCACTAGCTCGCAGCCCGCCGCTGCGGTGAGGGGGTTCCCCGCGACCGGTCGCGGTGTTCGCAGGTGCTTCCGGCTTTCTTCGCGCGGAACGCGTGGCGTTAAAGCGGAAACCCGCTGCGAGTAGCGGCAGCCGACGTCGTCTTCGCTGGTATTTTCCGGCGGTACGCCACACTTAATGTAAAAGTAATGGTGGTTGTCGGAGGCGCCGACTTTTAAAAATCAGTGTGGGTGCTCTGTATCACGGTTCCACAAATGTTCGAAACCAACCCTCCTGAAAATCATGTTCATGCATTTTTGAATGGCCGGCCGCGGTGGCCGAGCGGTCTGCGGCGCGCCAGTCACGTTCAGCGCGGCCACTAAGGTCGGGGGGTCGAATCCCCCCTCAGGCATGGATATTTGTGCCGTTCTTAGTATTAGCTAGTTCATAAGTAGTTTGTAAGTTTAGGCACTGATGACCCCGTAGTTAAGTCCCACAGACTCTACAAACATTTTTGAAGTTTTGAATGAGCAATCCTATACATATTATAAATGCGAAAGTTTATATGTTTATTACCGCATCACGCTAAAACTACAGCACTGATTTAGACGAAATTCCATATAGACATTTCTTATGTCTTGGATTAGGACATAGGCTACTTTTCAAAATATTTATTACAAGTTATTTATTTGAAATATATCCATAGAAATACGTAACGCTTGTAAGAAGCTTCTAATAGAACAGCAAAAGAGCATTTTTAGGGAATGTCATGTTTAGCCGCGAGGGTTAACGCGTCATGTAACAGACTTCCGTTATTTTGGGCAATGGTTCGGGTCCTGCTATAGTGAAATTTTTTCTTTGTTATTGTTATCTTTTTTACTTTCGAATATACAAAAAGATTCTTGGATACTGCCAAAACGGCTTAACTGATATATAATTACATACACAAGAAATTTGAAAGTTGGCGTTTATGCCGCATTCATTTTCATTTGTTGTAACAAATGAAGGAAGTATGTATATAAATTGAAGACTTTATATAAAAAAATATTCTCTAAGTACCATGGAAAGAAAAAACATTGACTTTTTGTGTAGAATGGGATCTAGATACCAAGCCCTATTTTGTATACAAAGCGCGAACTGCCACGTATAAATAGCGTACGTAAACTGCGACGAAAGTAGTAGCAAATGTTCTCAACAGATGGCAGGCGGTACGCTGCAGTTAACATTTGAAACGTTATAGATGTTACGCATCACGGACCTGAGAAGGCATATCGTGCAGGCCACCATCATCACCGGTGGAGCCAAGAGAGAGTCTGTATTAATACCACGAATTCCCATCATCCCAACAAACTTGCCATTCCAGGTTAACCGGTTACAGTTCCCATTGAAAGTGGCCTTCTCGATTACTATAAACAAGAGTCAAGGGCAAACGTTAAAAGTAGCAGGTATTCATCTGGCCACCCCATGTTTCTCGCACGGACAGCTCTACGTAGGCTCCTCCCGTGTATCGGGAGCTAGAAATCTCTACATATAGTCATATACTCTGAGAACAAGAAGTCTCGAAACGTCGTCTACAGGGACGTATTGCAATACATTTTTCGCTCTCCATCCGTTCCAAGACAATTATATATTCCGTGCTAACAATGTCGCAAACAGTCATGTAGTTATTTATGCCCTTTCTTGGCACTTTAATGTCTGACTATTGACCCGCGGGTAACACCGCGGGGAGCAGCTAGTACTTGATAAAAGTAAATACGCAGTTGTCTGGCCTTTTAAAGATAGAAGGAACAAGAGGAAGAAAAGTAATGCGTGGCTGCATTAGTACACTACAATAAAGCGATCTAATTGGCCGAAGTGGATATTTCGATATAAGTAACACCCCAAAACTTCTACACGACCAGTGAAATAATTTTTCACTGTACAGTAATACATTTTGTGCGAGGCTATTCTTTCTGACAAAAGCGTTTCGTAGAACACCAAGGTTTAAAGAAATCATTGAAATATTTTGAGAAATTTAACTCAGACATCAAATTTTTTTTGGTCAGTTCCAAACAAGAGCTGTATACTTCATCGAAACTTTCATCGCTTCAAGATAACTTTTAAGCCTGAGAGAAAAGCATTACAAATTTCAACTGAATCTATAATTTTAATAACAAGGGAAGTGACAAAAACAAATGAAAAGCGATTAAGTTTATCATCAGCATGAGATTCTTCAAGCTAAATTCCTGAAAGAACACAATTGAAAGTTCATAAATACGTACACCGTAAAGGTCAAAAGGACCGACGTGCTTCAGGATGAAATAAAGTTAGCATAGTGGCTAAAACACGGACAATCATTACTACTCGCTTGGGGAGCCGCGTACAAAACTGATCATTTCTTTCACGAATGAAATATCGTCTTTCGCTGTGGTAACGTTTTGCATTGTCTCTTGGGTCATAAGGTAGGGTTTGATTTTCCCCGATTTTTTAAAACATTTATACAATTTTATTTTCCACGTCAATTTTATGTGGGTGCTCAGCACCCCAAAAAATTCTTGGGGGGGGGGGGGGGGGGTGCACAAGCCCCGGAACACCCACGGAGGCGGCGCCCTGGTTGTTGTGGTCTTCAGTCCACAGACTAGTTTGATGTAGCTCTCCGACCTGCCCTGTCCTGTGCAACCCTCTTCATCCGACAAGGAGAGGACGCCTACTCGTCATCGCCGAATTCGTCCAAATGTATGGTACATGCAGGGCGTGGTGAGACACGAAAGTGCCCCAAGTGGGAACTCCAGATGACCAAGCGTTTAGGAAATAAAGGAAATTTGATACGGATCTATCACTATATTTATGCATCTTATCAACTGTGCCTGTGAGCGTTTGTTTGGATGCCATCTCACAACTGTACGAACTATCGCACTAAAGAACCGAATAGCATGTTAAATGAACAGACGGAATTGTCTAAAGGACATTTCTGGTCTCATTTTGGTAATGTCCTTCTCGATAAACAGTGAAACTTCCCCTCGCATTTGGTTCCTTGGGGTTGGGGTTGGCTGATTTACTGTTAGACGTTTTTTGGATACATTTTAAATTTGCGGTTTTAGACGGGTTTACTTTCGATAGTAGCAATATCTTTGGTAGTGGATAGCGTTTGGACTATCTCTGATATAGCAGAGCAGATAGTTAGCAGTCCACAACAGTGCCTCCAACTAGAAACATGTTATACGGTGAGGAATGTTTATATGTTGACATTGTGCACATGCCCAAACATTTTACGCTTGACGTTGCCTTAGGGCAGATATGTTTTAGAAGGTAAGCCTGTCTAGGATGAACATACTTGATTATATTGACATGGATCGTATTTAAGGTTTTAGTGTTTTCGTTTTAATTTACGTTTGCCTTGGCTTTCTCCTTTTAGAACTTGATAATGGGCTAATGTAGGCCCGAAATATGTTGTTCGAACATTTTTACATTGTGACTACTGGAGCGGAAACTTTAGTGCGAATGCCCCTGAGATGGCGTGTTTAGGAAGAGGTGTTTGGCCCAGATCGCATTCGTATTGAAGACGTTCAACTCCATCCTTGGCAAAATTATTTTTCTGCTCCTTGGCAATGCGTACACTTACATATTGTTCCGGTAAGGATCATGAGGACGAGATTAGATTAATTACAGCACGCACGGAGGTATTTAAACAATCATTCTTCCCACGCTCAATACGTGAATGGAATGGAAAAAAAACTAATAACTGGTATAGTGAAGCTTACCCTCTGCCATGCACTTCACAGTGGTCTGCAGAGTATTGTTGTAGACGTAGGCAATTAACCTCAACATCATATAGGTTATTTTATTAATTTATAGAAGCACAACAAGAAAGGGCAT
Source organism: Locusta migratoria (assembly GCA_026315105.1). Lineage (NCBI taxonomy): Eukaryota > Metazoa > Arthropoda > Insecta > Orthoptera > Acrididae > Locusta > Locusta migratoria. Next base: position 456,780,042 of record CM048746.1, read on the forward strand.
TGGATGAAATTCGTGACTACAAATATTTAAAAAAGGGCTGTAGTTAAGAGTTTAGGAAATAAAAGGAATTTTGTTACGGAACTATCACCACATGCACCTTGTCAGTTGACCCTGAGAGAGCCTGTTTAGAAAGCGGCGTATGGCTCAGCGATAAGAGATCGGATTTTTATTGAAAGGTTCGCCAGTTCGATTCCGCCCGGCACCAAATACTTTTTTGCTCCTTGGCAATACGTATACTACTGACTTAACAATCAAGTTTGTTTGTCTATGGAGGCACTAAAAAAAAGCTTGTAACTGGAAAAGGGCGGCGTTCATAACCTGCGCAAGATGCGGTCAAAATTATTGCTTCCCCTGTTTTTTCGATGAACATCACCCCGGTACATGTAATTGATCAACTGAAGAAGAACCTTGCTGCGTGTATGCACGTAGCACCTATACAAAATTTAAGTTACAATAAGTCATACTTTTTACATAATATAAAATTTAACCTGAGATACAGGATGTGGTCAGCAAGGAAATAATTTTTATTATTATTATTATTTTTATATACATGGTAGCGTATAAAACAAAATTTGAAAGATTTACAGTTTATAGTGTTGCCCTCTAAAACATTATGCAAAGAGTGTCACAACTTAAAGAGTAAAAATTACAAAAATTATAACAACAGAAATACATAAGTAGGAGAAATTATTTGCAATAGGCGTAATATTCATTACATTAAAAAAAAAAAAAAAAAAAAAAAAAAAAAAAAAAAAAAAAAAAAAAAAAAAAAAAACAGAATACAGACCAAGTGTGCCCTCTGTGAAATGTATATTGCATTTCAGAATTTGTTTTATATGCTACCATATAAAACTTTATTTCCTTGCTGACCACATCCTGTATCTCAGGTTAAATTTTATATTATGTCGTCTAAAAAGTATGACTTATTGTAACTTAAATTTTGTATAGAGGGCGCTGGGTGCTACCCGCACACACGCAGCTAGGTTTGTTAGCTAAGAAATCAGTTTACGTTTGACATTCTACTTATGTACTGCCTACTTGATACTAATATGCAAAGTGCAAGTTTTTGTGGGTCCACAGGGCTTGGATTCATGGTATGGACAGTGTTCCATTTTTTCTCTTCATATTGTGATAGCCTAAACGTTCGAATATTATCAGTTACGTTTTTCAATTTTTGTATGACTTCTAGAAGCTGATTTTGTGTTCTTTCGTCTTTTTTGCAGCACTGAAGATGATCAGACACTGACCGAAATCAATCTGTATTTATATAAAAAATAAAGATTTCAATGCGGCCAAAGCTGGTTCTTCCAATTTTAATACTTGTACGACCTGTCATGGGTCGTTACTCTAACAAGTGAGCTAATTATCAGAATTCAGAACCGTCTAACAACACACATTCAGCACATGCAGGCTATTAGGAACACCAGCGCTAAACCATGCACTGTGAATGTGCGTTTCTTTCTTTATATTGCTCTCTAGGTGTCTTGGTGAGTGTGTGTGTGTGTGTGTGTGTGTGTGTGTGTGTGTGTACGTAATAATAGGAGATATGTGGTAAAGGTGAAATCTCAACGATGTAACTTACATTATCGCCAGCAGTTACCGGGATTTAATTTTAAAAGTGACTATTAAATTTTTAGTGGCAATGCGAACGTTTCGTTTTTAAACCGGCACAGATACTTCTCATCATTAAGTTGCGTCATGTTCTGTTTCAGTCTTTATCTACTTACAAGAATGGAGCTGGCGTAGTACATCTTTGTGGAATGAAGAACAAAAAGTGTGAGCGCGATATTCTTTATGGCCGAGGATAATGACGTAACATTATTAGTTTAATCTCACAATTACAGATAAGCTAAATGTTGACGTACCAGGCTTGGGAAAGTGGTTTGCTCTGCGATAGGTGGACCATCGAAAGTAATGAAGTTACAGAGAATGTGCATTCTTTTTTAACGTACAGGGGAGTACTAAAGTCTTATATTAGGTTATTACTCGGTCGTCACCTTTGTCGTAATTTCCTTCAAGTGGAGTCGTCTCCCTCTCAATGGATAACAACTGGAGACTTAGAAAACTCATTCCATGGCTATTTTTACTACAGTCTGCTTCTGTTTTCGATGACTTTCATGAATAACCGACGAACACTGTTTGCTACATACCTGAGATATAAATAGATTAGTATCTATTATCCAGCATGATATTTTCACTCTGTAGCGGAGTGTGCGCTGATATAAAACTTCCCGGAGGATTTAACTGTGTGTCGGAACCGATATTAGAACCTAGGACCTTTACCTTTCACGGGCAAGCATTCTACCGACTGAGCTAACCCGGCACGCTTCACGATCAGTCCTCGTAGCTTTACTTCTGCCAGGAAGTTTCATATCCGCTGAAGAGTGAAAATATCGTTCTGGAAACATCCCCTAGGCTGTGGCTAAGCCATGTTTCCACCATATCCTTTCTTCCAGTAGTAGTTGAAGGGTCCGCAGGAGAACTTCTTCGAAGTTTGGAAAGTAGGAGGCGAGGTACTGGCGGAAGTAAACCTGTCAGAGCAGAGCGTGAAGCGTGCCGGGATAGCTCAGTCGGTAGAACACTTGCCCGCGAAAAGCAAAGACCGCAGGTTCGAATCCCCGTTCCGACACACAGTTTTAATCCACCAGGAAGTTTAGTATTTATTATACCGTCGATAAATAGGTCTTTAAAGACGAAGCAAAGGTTCTAATTGGTCAAGAGTAAAGTTAGACTTTGCCTTCTTGACTTTTCCCGTAAGTGGGAAAAACCGGTCGCGACGGAATAGCCGTGCGCACTAAGGTGCCCTGCTACGGTGCCTGGGCCGTTCCACGTCGGAGGTTCGAGTCCTTCCTCGAGCATGAGTGTGTGTGTTTGTCCTTAGAATAGTTTACTTACAAGGAAAGTACATGGGCTCGAACAAACATATCTGTATGAACGTTCGGTTACAGGATCTCTACGTACACCTCAATGTGCTGGTGGGTGTGGTTTTTCTGCAAAGCTCTGCAACCATGCTCTAGATAGAACTGTAGATGTAATTGTAGACGCCATACGTAATGCAGATATCTTAACTATATCATCGTACATGCTCTCTAGCGAATTGCCATCAAAAGCCGTGATGATAGTTGCAACTTTAACCTTCTTCCCGAAAGACTGTTCGTATTCACTGCCACTACTTCCATCGCCTCTTCCTGCACTTACCGCAGCACTAACGCTTGAAATGAGTTGTTCGTCATTATCATCCCTATTATCATTATTATGAGTTGTAACAACAGTATCTAACGTATGCTCATATTTCTGTACCAAAACAGATACGAAAAGCATGCAAATGATTCATCTTCTAAACTAATACCATCTTCACGAAGAAGGGTTCTTCGTAACTTCATCTGAACTAATCGCAATACATTAGCAGGATTGATTAGCAATCGCCGCCCCATCTGACGCTTCACCAAACAAATAACGTCACAAAATGCAACTTCAGAGGCACACTGCACCGTTCCTACTGGCGAACCGACAGGTCAAAGTGCAATGCGGCATGGCACACGCAGAGGCCTCTAACGCACGACTGCAGAGTTTTGCAGATGCGGGAGTATCACTAGTGCAATAAGGGATCTTTACATTATCTCTCATACGAGTTTGGTGTATATGTGTTTGTTCGAGCCCAAGTACTTTCCTTGTTAGTATAAGTAGTTTGTAAGCCTAGGAACTTATAATCTAGAAGTTAAGGCCCATAGATTTACAAATACTTGAATATTTTTGGGAAAAACGGTCAGCGTAACTTTTGTTCTGTGGTTGGGGATTTAAATCCTACTGATTGCGTAAACTTAACTGCTGTGCAGCTCTTTCGCTGTAAGGCTCAGCGTGAATGGTCTCCGGGTAATACGTGTGGACATTGATGCCAGTTTAGTTCTTGCTTCTTTCCATTAATGAAATTTTCGGTCTATATGTTTGTTAGTAGCTTCTTCTTATTACACCTGTGTTAATACCCGCACAGCAAGGACTCAGGTCGAAGCATCTGTAGGAAAAATCACATTATTCTCCTGAATGGATAAGCGAATTGATAAGACAGCTTGATATGTTTTAAAACAACTTACGGGTATGCTGCCGGGTGATGTCGTCGACAACGCCGACATTTCGACAGGAGCGCACTCTGCGGTGGTCGACGACGTCACCCGGCAGCATACCAGTAAGTTGTTTGACATTTCATTACGTCTGGAATAGTTAAGGTTTCACACAGCTTGATAACTATTTGAACAATTCTCCACGCCCGTCTATCCATCATGCAAATCTCGTCATCTGTGGGTAACTATTGTAACTTACATATATTTGAATTGCTAACTTCTTAACGCCATAACCTTTCTCTATAATTTTTATCCTCCTCCCCTCCCCCGTCTTTTCCAGATTTTACATAGATTCCCTGATGCCTAAAGATATTCCTATTAACCGACGCCTTCTTTTTAGTGAGTTGCGGAACACACTATTTCCATTCGGTAACTCTTTATTACTTGTAAGATTTACCTATCTAATCTTTATCAGCAGCACAGTTTAAAACCCTCTGTTTTCTTTTTGTCTGAACTGTATGTCGTCCACATTTTGCATCCTTAGGCAAGACTCTAGACCCATACCTTCATTAGGAAAAAAATTTCGAACGCTTCACTTCATACTCAATGTTGATAAATTTCTCGTTTTCGGAGAAATGCCGACATGTATTTTATTTCTTCTCTGATTTGTCCATTATCAGTTAGTTTCTATCCCAACATCAAAACCTATTTACCATTTCTTGAGCTATATCCTAATTACAGTTCAAAAATGTTTGTAAATCTATGGGAGTTTTTTTTGTGAAGTGAGTTAACTACGTTGGTCTCAGTCCCTAGCTTACAACTTATTTACACTAACTTAAAATAACTTATGGTAAGAACAACAGAAACACCCATGCCCGAGGGAGGATTCGAACCACCGACGGCTAACGCCTAATTACAGTTATTTCAGTATTGCCTAATTTAAATAAGTCTAATTCAGTCCCTTGCTTTACTTTCATGTTTATCATCTTTTTTTCAGAACACTAAAAATTCAAGTGAACTTCCCAGTACTTTGCAAACCTCAATATTTTTACTTTTTCTCTGTATATTTCATTGCCTGTAAAAATTTCCTCTTGGTCAATTTTACTGTTTGTTCAATACACAGACCGAATAACAACGGGGATTAAATATAAACCCTATCTCGTTCATTGTCATCTACTGTTTCCTTTTCGTGCCCTTCTAATTATACTTCATTACATTCTCAGTAATCATAACAGTCTCGGAGGATTAACACGTTATTATGTTATTTACCTGCGAGGATATTTAGAGTGACGACTACTCGTTTAAAAAAATGGGAGGGGAAAAGCAGCGAGCTATCTCTGATGAGTATCGTCAGTGTTTATGAGCTGTGCCTTGTCCACGCACCCTTCGCATGTCTGTCACGTGTAGCCTCAGAGCAGATCTTCATTAATCAAACTAACAGAGGTGCATTGAGATTAATAAGCGTGGTTCGTTAACACTTCAAGCGCAGGTATATAAGAAAGTCCTTCCAGTCGTAAATGCCCTCGTTACATAGTCGAAGAAAGTAACGTTTGAACACTTACTCTAATTGGAAAAGTAGAGTAACGATCGCCTCGATCCAACTGTCCCCTTTTCGATATGTGGGAGGAATACACCGTTGCGAATGAGTTTTCCAATTAGAAGTTATGAAATACTGACCTGTCTAGCCTCGCAGCATGGTCCCACGTGTCTTTAGATATTCAATGAATATTGAGTGGCATAGTAATTTCGATTATGTACCTACTTCGGTCATTCCGATTACACAACCAACTGTAGCGAAACGAAACAAATGCTTCAGACAAAAGGTATGTAGTTCTTGCTGTAGAATCGCTATCAATTCATATTACAAAACAAAGTCCTCCCGCCGTGTCTGTCCATCCTCGATAAACTCAAAAACTAATGGACGGATCTTCATATGGTTTTCGTCAATGGACGGTATGATTCATAAGGGAGGTTTAGGTCTGTAATTGAGTTGCGTTGTGGCGGATGAGTGTGACGAGCAAATATCCGAGAAATATGGAACACAAATACTCTTAGAAAAACGTATAAATCTATTCCGTGACTTACGAACGTTAAGGTACAAGTAAAATAATTTTGTTGTCTCATAATATGATGCTTAAGCGGTTCCGATATTCAGACTTCAATAATGATCAAAACATAATGTAATATTGACGCAAATCTATATACACGGTATTATGAAACAGAGACCTGCGACGAATGTCTGTCTATCCTCGATAAATTCAAAAACTACTGAACGGATTTTTATACAGTTTTCACCAATGGATGATGTGATTCATGAGGGACGTTTCGGTGTATGATTAATTAACGTGTGTGGAAGCGGGTGTGTGTAGCAAGCATACATTCGCGGAAAGAGAGCAGTAAATATTCTTAGGAGAAGTTATATACATACTGTGACTTGAAAACATTACCCGTAGTGTGACAATGCAGTTATTGTTTCATAATGCTTAGAATGAAAACGAGGTACCTTTTAATCTTACAAACATGCTGGATGCATGAGGCTAATACGACACTATGGCAGAGAAAACGCTTGTTTATATATGATCCGCTATAAACGTGACCTCCAATTCAAGATTTAAAGTTTCCCGCCAGCAACCACAAACGTGGTGTGGAGGAAGTTCGCGTGTGGTATCATGGAATGCCCCCTCCTAGCTAACAAATTTGAATTATAACGTTTTTGATGCTGGGCGTAGTTTTCTAGATATTTCAATGTCTGCAGTTAAAATTAAAGTTCTAAATATACGGATGACTTTTCACAAAGTGTTAAACATGGGGGAAAAGGATTTATAATTTCTTCTGCACAAGTAAAACATGTTGTGATTCTTGTGTTCCGTTTTGAAGGTTTTGACTCTTTAATTTCTTTGTTGTAACATGGTTCACAAATTATTTGCTGTTGTCATTTCTTTGAGAGGTCTAGGGAACATCATCTTTGCTTTCACTAGCCATCAAATTTTGCTTCGACGGCAATATATGCTTACCACAGGCCCTATATTCTGTAACCAATGAGTAGTACGACAATTGTCAAGTCTACAGACCGGGAACAAACGTGACAAAGACCAGACGGACAGTACATAATTTTGACAGAAACGAGTTCTCGGGCTTTCTCCCGCGACAAGTGCTTAAATCTCCACGAGCTTTCGGCCAAGACCTCCTTTGTCATTCTCAAGTGCTATGACTCCCTGGTGGCTGCTAGTACGCCATTTATATAAGCTAGCAGTCGGGTGTGACGTCCACTAGGACGGAAGCACGATAACTTATTCAATTTTATCTCCGTGAGATTCACCATTCGTAACATACATGATACTATAAGGGAAGAAAAGGAGAGTACAAGTGAGATTTAAACACCGATTTACCATATTGCAGTGCAACGCCGTGACCATGTAACCACGATGCCGTAGCTCCTCAATCCGTTCCATGTTGCAAATCTTCACCTTGGAATGTTCTGTTTCTGTTTTGCTTCTTCTTTCATTGTTCAGTACACCTGCTTCCTATTTTCATGCGTTATCTGGGTTCAGTTTTTGAAGTGATATTCTCTGGCCCACATTAACATTAAATTTGCGGGGAATAGGAGGATGGCAAATTGAGAGTTTACTTTGTCAACTTTATATTGTTACCTGTCTTACAAGAGGCGATGGGTAGATTCATCTACATCTACATGGATACTCTACAAATCACATTGAAGTGCATGGCAGAGGGTTCATCGAACCACTTTATATTTCTCTATTCTTCCACTCTCTAACAGCTCGCGGGAAAAAGGAACACCTAAATATTTCTTTCTTCTCTTATTTTATTATGATGGTCATGACTCCCTATGTAGGTGGGTACTAACAATATATGTTCGCATTCTGAAGAGAAAGTTGGCGAAAGGAATTTCGCAAATAGATCTCGCCGCAACAAATAACGCCTTTCTTTTAAGGATTTCCACCCCAATTCTTGCATCATTTCCGTGACACTCTCTCCCATATATCGCGATAATACAAAACGAGCTGCCCTTCTCCGAATTTTCTCTAAATCGTCCGTCAGTCCCACCTGGCCGGCCGCGGTGGCCGAGGTGACTGAGGCGCTCCAGTCACGGTCAGCACGGCCACTACGGTCGGGGGTTCGAATCCCCCCTCGGGCATGGATATTTGTGCCGTCCTAGTTTGTAAATAGTTCATAAGTAGTTTGTAAGTTTAGGGACTGATGACCCCGTAGTTAAGTCCCATAAAAAGTCCCACCTGGTATGAATCCCACAATGCGCAGCAATATTATAAAATAGGAAGCCCAGGTGTAGTGTATGCAGTTTCTTTAGTAGAACAGTGGCATCTTCTGAGTGTTCTGCCAATGAAACGTAGTCTTTGGTTCGCTTCCCCCTACAGTATTTTCTACGTGTTGTTTGTAACTGTAAGGTATTTATTTGAATTTATGGCCTCTAGGTTTAACTGATTTTTCGTGTAACTGCAGTTTAACGGATTTCTTTTAGTGGTCATATGGATGACCTCACACTTGTCATTATTAAGGGTCGATTGCCAATTTTAGAAACGTGTAGATATCTAAATCTTTTGCAGATGGTTTTGATCTTCTAGTGACTTTACTAATCAATAAATGACAGCATCATCCGCGAATAGTGTAAGAGAGCTCCTCAGATTGTCTGCTAAATCGTTTATAAAAATAAGGAACAGTAGGGGCGCTATAACATTTCCCTAGGAAACGCCATATATATCCTGTTCTACTCGATGACTTGCCGTCAATTACAACGTACTGTGTCCTTTCTGACAGAAAATTACGAATCCAGTCGCACTGCTGATTCGGCAGTTACAGAGTTTGTACTGCAGACGCCATAGCCAATAAAATTTTACTCATTCCGTCTTGTACGTAGCTTCTGTAACTACTTATTTGTTATTCTTGTTGAATGCGTCTTCATTTTCTAGGCGCGAGCAGCGGACAATAGCAGACCGTGTTCTGGGTTTGTACCTCTGTCGTACGCCAGCAGGCAACTGCACTGTGCCGTCGGCTGCGAGCGTTCCGTGAGCCATTAGCGCCGTCGCGGTCTGCTGCGAGGGGCACACGCCGCCTTTCAGGCGCTGAGACGACCTCCTCTCGGCCGCACAGTAGTGCCTTGTGCGCCGCTTTCGCAGCTGACAATTGCAGCAGATCGTGGACACGGCGCTACTCGCAGCACGCGAGGACTCTCTTACGCTAGGGGTCACGATATCGAACGTAAAGTATCGATTCTGTTCTCATAAATGGCACGGTGCCCATTTAAGTATCGAAATAGAAGTGTCGATATCTTGAGGGATCGCCATTTTGGTTGAAAGGCTAGTTTCTATCGGTTCCAGTCTCTCCACCTCTGTTTATAAAATTAATATATGAGTATAGTGAACTGATATGGTGCGATTACCACTGGCCATTGTCCCGTTTTATTTAATCCTACATAAACAATGTAACTTTCAGTTTTGATTGTGGTACTTAAAAGATGAATTGACTTGTATAATGCCTGGAAATACGAAATAAATAATTTTTCTTTAATTAGTTAGGTTTGTGAAAGGACTTAATTTGCCTGTTTTCTTTACTTTCTCTTAGCTACATTGTTTGTGTGCGGATAGCCACTGTGGTTTGGGTGTGTTCATGAGTATACGGACATCCATGAAAAATTCAATTATCTCAGATTTCTCGAAGTAAGTGCAGTATAAATGCGCGTGACCCAAAAATGGGACGGTATCATGTTACATTATCTGTATTTTGTTAAAGAGCCTTATTAGGCTATAAACGTCATATATACAAAAATTACTGTACTTCTTCAGATCTGATTTGTTTATATTGTATGAGATTTTTCCCTGGTCCAATTTTTTACGATTCCAAGATGATGAAAACACACCGCATAGAGTTATATTTGAAGAAATTCTAGCGGAACTGCATAAGGAGGAAGTGAGTAAATATGAATTTTATGACATAAAACTAATGTTTAAATTCCTTTCAATGCAAATAAAATATCAATGAAGGAGATATTGACGAATATATCTAAAAAATTTGAACGTCTGTAAATTTTGTTCTAGTACACTGAAATTCATTCAAACAAGTTTTTCTTTCATTTGTCTCCCTAGGTATAATATTAATGTAAAAGAATGCTGTAAATATAACTAAACAAGTTTTGGGAGGTAATGGGTTAATTTCAGAACGTCCATGAAATAGCACTATAATTTAAAAAAAGCTACGAAAATATTAGAGGGAAGTGAGGTTATGTGTAAGAAGCCTAGCATTAATAAATTATTTTCATTCTTTTGAACAGATTTAACTTCGAATGAATCAAACTGGAAACAAACCAGAAGAATGAGCAACGTGACATATGATAGGCACGATTCAAATGCGTGTAAACCGTACCGCGGAATTTTCGATAACAGTACGCAGCGGTACTACCGGCAGTAAATAAACAGGCAGTGTCAAAGATTTACTTAAGAAATCACATCTCCAACTTAGCTGAGTTACTGAACGTTTGTGGTCAGAAGGGATTACAGAAATTGAAGAAACGTTGTATTAAAATGTGAAGCTTGTTCTCAGGTATCAAGACGGCGATACACGGCGCCAAACGAGGCAGGAATTTGAAACAAGTTGAGTGAATTTGCTGCGGCCCGAGAATAGCCGAAGCCATTTATGACTGCCACTTCTTAGCTATTTTAGACCGTGCAGAAATAGGTCATCTTCAGCGCTGCACAGCTATCCGGTCAGGACAAAAGTTACACAACAGGTGCTTCACGTCGTACGCAGATCAGTACACTTCGATGTAGTGCTTTAGCTCCACACCGCGGAGGCGGAAAACACTCTGCTTAAGTCATTTAGTGTCTTTAGATTGTTTTGTCGGTTCTAGAAATTGATCTGTGCTACATCAAAGGCACTATAGGGTATTGTGGTACAAATTCGATATAGGTACAATTCTGATCAACATAAATTTTCGCGCCATTTGTCAGTCTCGTAGTCTCTCGTTGTGTGGCATTGTAGCGTAGCAGGTCTCTACAGATCCTCCTGTCTTTTTCAAGAATACACCACTTTGTGCTAAGGGGAGAGATATTTTTTCCCGTTAGGAGGTAAGTGAAGCTACTTAGTCTAACGAGCTCTTATAAATTTTCTATTTAAGGGGGACTAGATTCTCCACCCGAAATGCAATGTTTGGTACAACGAAGTATGCGTTGGTGCCTGACGGAAAAAGTGCTTTTTTATGTGGAAGATGCCCTTAATCAAAATTCTACTAGGAAGTGATCACAATTGTACCTAGTGTGGTACATTTTCGATCAATTTTTCTCAATTCTGTAACTTTTTTGTGTGTCTATACCGACATTTGTAATTGTCTAATATTTGTGTCACATATTATTTAAACATCCAAGAACAAGTGCTATAATTCAAATTACATTTTTTTCTCAATATATTTCCAGTTACAACAACATTTGTCCGAAATGATCGAAATTGTACCACCTTACCCTAAGCGTGATCTCATGTAGGTTATCTTGTGAAACATGCTATTATTTGGCATACAAAGAAATTGATAAAAGAATCATGGACAATGGTTTGAAATAAAGTTGAGTGAAGACATCATTTACGAGTTCCATCCTTCAATTACCGAAGTAAAAGTAATTCTTTTAAAAAAACCCAAAAAGACTTAAGTTGATCTGATTTATTCATTAGTAAAAGATATAGGCAGCACATAATGATGCTACATTTAAGCCACGCTGGTTTTAACGTTGTTATCAAACACCGTAGTGTACTCCATATCGCTTGGCAAAAGAAAAAAAAATACTTAAAAATGCTCCCTATGCATTTAACAACATTTCTTCGCTGTTCCAATCTCTACTTGATTAGACTAGTATTCCCAAATCTGACGATCTCGTATTGTATACAACGGGATAACTGGGAAACAGAATAGCATAATACAGAAATATCACAGCGTATTTTGTTTCTCAGTGAAATTTTGCGGGTGAATATATTTAGCTTTACGAAGTCAAATTCTTTGGGGATTATATCAGCATGAGTGTCCATTCTCGTCTCTTCCATGTCCCGACTAACTCGTCAAACCTGCGCCACAATCAAAAATTCGATGACATTTGTATCAATCACTGATCCGTCAATGCATATGAACGCCACTAATTCCTATACGAGAAATCTGAATGCATGTCATTTTTAATTGCTATCTTAAAAGAAGACGGTTTCAGATGAATATTGATTGTAGAAAAAGCTTATTGTGGCTGCGTGACTCGTAATGAACTATAATTAATACGAAGGCCATCTGAAAATAGCTGCGTAGGGCTCTTCCGCAAGGAAATGTTTATTTTAAGAGGTGACAGAGTGCTAAAATCAAAAAATATTGTTACTTTTTCTCAATAACCATCATCAAATAATTTTATGTTCGACTAAGATGTTTTTCTGTAGCCAGTCTAGACAGTTGCCGTGTTACTAGCCGGATTAGTGTAGGTCCTTCATTACGTTACGCGCAAACATCTTGACGCGAAGGTGAAATTCCTTCCTTGTCTGTTCCCGTTGCTTTCCGAATACAGATGTTAAAGAAAACTGGACAACAATAGAAACAATCTGGTAATTTGCGCCGTTTTCATTCCTGACGGTTTCAAATAAGTGTGTCTTGGGAACCACAGCACAGTGAAAATTTTGGTATTTTTCCTTCTACAAAGTTTCATATGAACATCTGAATCTAAAGCCGTTCCTTTCTGAAATAACATCCATTTTTCAGTTATTAGAATTCACAGCTACAAAGCCAATTTTAGTATTCTGGTATCTCCCAAGTACTTTATTATTCTGCTTGAATTCATTCCCTCTCAGGTGTAAAAATATCGTCTAAAAGTAATATAATTTATTGTTCATTCCTTCATCACACGTTCAGCAGCTGTTTCGTATCGCATATGTATTCCAATAACAACTGAAATAATTGCACGAAATGAATTGTAGTGCATAAAAGAGCTTACAAGCACAGTCGATAAATAAAGGAAAAAAGATCTTGGGAGAAACTGTGTAACTGTGTCTACATGTTGAAAGTAGGAACGAGAAAAATACTGCATCAATGCAAAAAGTGAAAAAAAAAATTGTTTATGGAAAATGTTGATTACTGACCTCGTTGATTGAATGAAGGTACGGCGAATGGTCAGATGACCTGGCACCATAACCAGAGTGTCCCTGAAACAAAATTTGATAACTAAGTAACTGAAACATGAAAACGTATTTCTTCACTTACTACTTGATACATAGAGATACACATGCGCGTTCACACACACACACACACACACACACACACACACACACACACACAGAAACACATACAGAAATTGTATTACTCTCTTAGAATCCAAGTTATTTGTTATCTAACACAACAATGTTCGTTGAATGAAGTGTTACAAAATGCCTGTGCTTTGGTTTCAAGGGACACTTAGAGGCAGTGAAATATATTTTATGAACTCAAGTTCACCAACTGTGTATTGGTACATCCGTTACATGTTTCAAACGTCTATTACGTGTACAGAAGACTTAGATGTGGCTTTTCATTATAACCAAGTGTAGCAGTGAGAATGTAGTATCTTTGGCAGTGATCTCTATACAATTCTAAGAGTTTATAAGTCCTATAGTGGATATACGTTCGCCATGTTTGAGGCAAATTGAACGCCTTCCTTGTTTTCTTTGGGGGGGGGGGAATATTTTAATTATAGAGAATTAATAGATATGACAACATAGAAAAACAGTGTAGTCATTGATTGAAATTACACACTCATCATGTACTGCTGACTACTTCATGACATCATTATCTTCAAAATTGTTGAATGTTCGCTTTCTGGACACCGGTAGTACAGTTTTACTATTTTTCTTTTGTAAATGCTGTGGAAAATTAAAGACCACTGGGATTGCTTTGGACAAAAGACACCCTCATCATTTGTGTGGTTCATATATTTATCTTTAAATGTGTATATGGTTGCAATCATAAATATTCTTATCTTTCAAAGGAAACCTGTAATTATTGTAACCTTACGGCTTTCTTGCACTTACTTGAAGAATAATAAAAATCGCAAGATGTTATTAGACTCCTTAAGAATCTTCATCACTTACTTCAGTTCGTCAGACTGAAAGCTGAAGAAATTTGTGTATGTTTAATTTATATTTTGGCAAAAAAAGTGCAGAGGAAAATAGAAGTGTTTCAGCAAATAAAGCACGCAGTTTACACACTGACAAATCAGACTGGTTATACAGTGATATGACCAAGGTAAAAGTGGTGCCCGAGTTAACGCTGCTTGCCACAAGGAGCTCTGTAACCCTTGTGTTAGCCAGTCTGTGAAATTTAATGTCATTAATATAACTTGGATAAATAGCTGCATAACTCTGGTCTCTGAGCATGGAACATATGCGTGTCTGTATATTCGAGAGTTTTTGCATTCCTAGTCATCTTCTAATTTGACGAATTTTCATCAAACACGTGACACATAACTGCTAACTTCTTGTTTTGAACATTATTTCCGTGTGTGATGGAAAAGAGTGTTATGTGATCCGCTAAACGTATTTTATTTTCGTATTCTAGTGACAATTCGTAGCAGCCGTGTTTTAATTTGGCAAGAAATGAAATATGACGTTTGGCTGGCGTGGACAGGTAATATTATGTATCCACATTGTACAGAAATCACTATATTTGCTTGCAAACGGTTTTGAATTTTGTTTCCGTGTTTTCATTCTTGAGTTCAATACAATTGTAATGGAATCCAAACAATTAGAAAAAATTCAACGTAGGTCAATAGTGAAGCAAATGCATTATGCAGGAGGTTATGACAAAAGCGTCAATTGGATCTTGGAACCTCCAATGATTAATATTTTGTTTCTAAAAACTTAAATACGGTCGGTTCAGTAATTTATTCATAAAATATGTGTATTACGTAGTTGTTACACACCCTCGTACAACCTGTGCATGCTCAGTAACACCATACTCCACTAGTCACAAAATAGTGTACTAGCTAATCATCATTTGGTTGTATAGGAAAACATTGACTATACCATTATTGAGGTGCGTGTTGTACGTAGGCTTTGGGGTCCCATTCGTTCCAGAAAGAGGGTATATATCCACGGATGTCCTGTGGTGTACCTGTCCTTGGATGAATATGAAATGTATTGCAGCTTTTTTCTTCCGAAGTTATTCTCTTAGGTTGTTGCCTAACCACACATTCGGAAATCACTACGTGTTCGAAAGTAGAGTTCCAATTTTTTTAGGGGAATGCCAGACCCCTATTTGTCATCAGCTATTTCTTAATTAACCATCAATATTTCGCCCTTTATTGCTGCAGATGGTAGTGCAAAATGATGTGTGAACGAAAGGAAACTAGGATGATACAAGTGTACTGATGATGAAATAAACTTTACTTCCCTGTTGTTTCTCTTTTCCGTGCACTGATGCAGTACATTTTCGACTTTCGACGAATTATTGAGCTTCACAACTTGTCTTATAAAAGCAAATGTATAGATGATTTTAGGAAGGCATGGTTTCAGGCGTATCTGACATTTTAAAAATTTTATTTGGCGCATAAATATGACTTATAGTAATGAAATCATAATTTTTAATTAAAACTGAATTGGTGACACCCTAATGTTCAAAAAATTGTATATGACTGTGGTCCCCCATAAATGATCATCAAGGATACAATTATTAGTTACAAGTAAGAATATAGGCCTAAATGTCTATGGCACTCGTTTGTCTTAGTAATTCAACCTGTTTTCTTAGGTTCTTGTCTAATTACACACTCGGAAATCTGCTACATATTCATTTATGAACAACCAACTATTTACGACAAGGCTAATTTTAAATGTCATTTGCAGGCTACTTGTTTCAACCGTAGAAATTTAAGCTATCATCTTAATTGGCTTTCTACTTCAGAACTTGTGACGATTTACGAGTACGAACTTAGGTAGAAAACTCAGTCTTTATGAGAAGGAAGAAATAAATATCACCTACTCGATTTGGTCGCAGCAATATACGTTGCCCTGTTAGGTTCCTGCGTCATTAAAGTATCGGTTATTGCAGTACAGCCGGCCGCAATGGCCGAACGGTCTGCAGCACGCCAGTCACAACCTACACGGCCGCTACGGTCGAGGGTTCGATTCACCCCTCGGGCATGGATGTTTGTGTCGTCTTTAGTATAAGGTAGTTGATAAGTAGTTTGTAAGTTTAGGGACTGATGACCCCGCAGTTAAGTGCCTTAAGCTTAACAAACATTTGCAACCTTTTCTTATTTGTCGCAGCACATACGGGAGAAACTACCGAATACTGTATAATAGGCATTAATATTATCGTCCCAGAATAGTTATCAAAAGTAAAAAGGCGAAAGAAATATTTAGAGTTCACGAAAGTCATACCTAAATATTCTATCTCTATACTTTCCCAGATAAACCCACTAACGATAAGACCACAAACGACCCTCTTGCAGGATATCCTCATTTTATTATTCATATATCTTTTGCGTAGTGCTTTCATCGTTATTTCACGATTCATTTACATTTGCTTTTAATTGACGTTTAATGTACCATAATCAGGCGATTATGATAAATCTTCAAGATAATGCCTTAAAATATTGTACTGTCATAATTGGTACTTCAACAACATGTCGTCTGCAAAGTGACAAAGATATTCGTGCAGCAAAAGCCAACAGCGGAAATATACTCCTCCTATTGATAGGAATGAATCAGGCTGTACGCATGAAAACCGCTGCATTGGTTACGCCGTCTCCCCCCACTTTGCGCCTCGGCCCACGTGGAGTTTGAGCGAACCGCCACGCCGAGCGAGCCATCTGTTGTCGGCCGGCGAAAGCTGCTCCTCAGCCTGCCCCCTCGTGACGTAAGGCGTGACGCCTTCTATTCACCCTTCTTGCCTGTTCCCGCCTTTATGGCCTAGCATAATTACTAAATTTAACCAAACTAATTAGCCAAGCTGCTTGATTAATGTTAACAAAGACGCTTTAAAACACACAAGAAAATACACGCGCAGCACTGTTTCCCTCTGCGCCGCTCCCACTTAAAGGTGAAACCAGCGCTGTGCTTTGCAGTGACAGGCGTTTTATTAAAAAGAAAAGCCAAAAAAAAAAGAGCAAAGAGAGAGGGAACTGTTAATTAAAAGACGCGATATAACAGGGAAGTGTGAAGGAGGAGGGGACGCGGCGGTGAAGGGAAGTTTTATTCTGATAATTAGGGCTACAAAAATATTAATGACTTGACTCCCTAATGTATCCAGTGGAGAAGTGAGAGGTGGCTGGAAGGGGCGGCAAGCGTTTGCAGGCAGGAATGTCTGCGCACTGGGACTGGGGAAAATTGCCTGGAAAAGAGCACCCTGCCATTTCGTCAAACAGCAGTCGCGGGGGTTTCGTCCGGATAAACTTTCTGCTTTTGGCTAGACGGCTTCCCTAGAGTACGAAATACGAGTTTCAACGTGATATTCAATGTCTACGCGACAATATCTGCGTTAATCGCAAGACGATATCGGAAAACGTAATGTAGTCTTGTTGTGTATATCCCCGACGATTATCATTATTTTTATTTATTTTATTGGACTTCCAGTAATTAAACTATTTAGCCGTACAGAGTCTTTGACACATTGCGGAAAATGAGTGTCAGGAATTCATTTAAGCTTGAAGAGGCAAGCATCGCAAGGTAACTGCCATCATCATCGCCATTATACCGCTTTAAGTGTAGTTAGCTAATGGCATTTCCCATCTTCCGAGAGAACCTCTCATCAAAATCATTCTAGCGAATATTTCGTTCCAACTTACTATTCATGTGATAATTAGCTCTATTCTCATTTTGTGAACAATTCATTGATTGACAAGCTTGTAAGACCAGTTCATGTATTGTGTCCGGTGGTTAATCTTACTGCCGCGCAGTGAGGCGCTATGCTACGATACGCGAGGCCGTTCCCCGTCGGGAGTTCGAATCCCCCTCGGGCATTGATGTTTGTGCCATCTTTAGTATAAGGTAGTTCATAGGTAGTTTGTAAGTTTAAGGACTGATGAACCCGTAGTTAAGTCCCATAAACTCTACAAACATTTGAACATTTTTTGTTTATCTTACAAAACTGTAATCGATTTTTTTCTAAATTATTTTTCACGATAATTAGATACATTCTTACCTACTTACGAGTAGAAGCTTATTTAAATTGCTCTTCTATCAAAATGAGACACAAATGTAAAGGAAGGGATGCTAAAGAACACAAAAAAGGATTATTTAGGAGCTGCAGCCATAACTCACTTAAATGTTTAAAATTCTATGTAAGGCGTCTTTAAAGAAAAATATAATAATAAATAATAATTATCTGCTATCGGCCAACGAAGTAAGATCGTTCTTATAAAGGTTAGTTTGGAAAAGAACGTCTTTCCTAAACAACTAACCTGAAACATTGAAATGTTTGTAAATCTATGGGACTGCGGATATCAGTCACTAGGTTTACAAACTACTTAAACTAGCTTAAACTAACCTAAGGACAGCAACACACGCATGACCGAGGGAGGATTCGAACCTCCGAAGGGTAGCAACATCGCGCACCGCAGCAAGGCGCCTTAAGAGAGCTTTGCCACTCCAGCGCGTCTAACTGACGTCTAGAAGGAATTCCTTGATGTGCTTAATTTATAATTAATCCTACCAATATCTACCGAAGATAGTACACTCGCTGGTCGGAGATAAAAGTCCACATGTAATTGATAGAGAGGCGCGACAAACATATAGCGCAGAAGCCTTAACCCAAATGTCATGGAAGACCTGCTCTCAAATGTTCAAATGTTTGTAAATGTAAGAGACTTAAATACTACGGTTAACAGTCCTAGGTTTACAAAGTACTTAAACCTAAAGACAACACACACACACCGAGAAATAACAGTGAACATGAAGTGTAGACATTATGCTAGAACTCATAAATACTTCACCAATCTCATTTAACCCTTTAAAGCATGACCTTTTTTCTTAAAGCCATAAAAAGTACAACGATTAATTTATATTGCGTATATACCGAGTAAAATATTGAAAAAAATATTCCTTAAAATTTTTATGCACTACCAGCAACAAAAAGTTCATAGCTGGTCAGCTATAGAGTGCTGTCATGATGTAACCGATGCAGTAAATGTCACATTTGAACATTTGAGAGCAGGTCTTCCATGACATTTGGGTTAAGGCTTCTGCGCTATATGTTTGTCGCGCCTCTCTATCAATTACATGTGGACTTTTATCTCCGACCAGCGAGTGTACCATCTTCAGTAGATATTGGTAGAAGTAATTATAAATTAAGCACATCAAGGAATTCTATCTAGACGTCAGTTAGCCGCGCTGGAGTAGCCAAGCTCTCTTAAGGCGCCTTGCTGCGGTGAGCGATGTTGCTACCCTTCGGAGGTTCGAGTTCTCCCTCGTCATGGGTGTGTTGCTGTCCTTAGGTTAGTCTAAGTAGTTTGTAAGCCTAGCGAGTGAAGTCCGCAGTAGTTAAGTCCCATAGATTTCCAAACATTTGAATGTTTCAGGTTAGTTATTTAGGAAAAGACGTTAGTTTCCAAACGAACCTTTATAAGAATGATCATACTTCGTTGGCCGATAGCAGATAATTATTATTTTTTCTTTAAAGACGCCTTACAGAGATTTTTAAACAGTTAACTGAGTTATGTCTGCAACTCCTAAAATAATCTTTGTGTGTGTGTGTGTGTGTTTTCGGTATGTCTTCCTTTACATGTCCAAGGGAGGACTCGAACCTCCGACGGCGAGAGGCGCCGCGCTCCGCCTTGGAACGCTCGGCCACTCCACCGCGGCTGTGTTCTATCCAATTTAAGTTGTGCGTAATTGGTATTTAGAGGTATTTTGTTCAATTTACGGCCCCCTTTGACTGATTTATCGTGTAACTCACGTTTAACTCCTCTCTCCTTAATCTCTATAACAACACACACACTAGCATTTTTGGCTCACTTTATGTTACCGTAGTAGCACTAAAAGTGGGCATTTTCGATCGTCTTTTGGCAGCTCGAAATTTAAATGAAAATAACGGCTTAACCATGCATATGACACGAACATTGGATAACCGAATTTGTAGAGGAGAATATTCTCTACAACTTTGCTCTCTCTCTCTCTCTCTCTCTCTCTCTCTCTCTTTTCGTTTCAGAGATAATTGCAAAAATAACGGCGGTTTGACGATGTCTGTCTGACTGTAACGTGTTCCCACTTTTTAGGTCGAACCGTTCAACCGATCGGCACCTAATTTTACAGACATAATTGTTCGCTAGCAGAGACCAGAACCTCGCTTTTTGAAATATTTCGGACAAGAAATACGTTAATAATACCAAAAAAAGACGTTTGTAATGTAATTTTAATTGCAAATAAACCGTTCATCTGACGCGAAATTTGAATAAACAAATTTGTAGAGGAGAAAATTCTCTACAACTTATGTTTTTTTGAAATCTCGTATCGTTTGATATTTGCAAAAATAAGAGTTTTGACACCCTCCATTAAATTAACGAAAACCAGCCGTTCGCAGATGTCACGTGACATTCCTCGCCCAGAACTGTCTCTGGCATACGCCATCTGGCGTTGCGTATTTGATGATTTTTTTATTGTAACTTACACGTTGTCATATCAAAGCAATGGCGCACTGAAGAATTAACAAAAAGAAGTCGTTGTTCGTACGATAAATGATACTCTAGTGTCTACAAATGCCATATTTCCATCAGTTAACAACTCCCATCAATAGTATGAGATTAAAGAACTCAATTCCTAACTGTTAGCTGTAGCGTAGTGGACAATGTGTTGGACTGTAACGCTGCAGGTCAGTGGTTTGGAACCCGCCAGTAACGAATTATTTTTTTTCCTACAAGGGTTTCAGACACTCTTATTAATTTTTTATTATTTAGATTATAATTTTGGTCCAAAATGTTTTCAAAAACCTATAAAACTACATATGTGAAGGGGGCCGTAAAACACGTCAGTGCGATTTTTTTCAAAATGTTCAAATGTTTGTATAGTCTATGGGACTTAACTACGGGGTCATCAGTCCCTAAACTTACAAACTACTTACGAACTAGGACGGCACAAATATCCATGCCCGAGGGGGGATTCGAACCCCCGACCGTAGTGGCCGTGCAGACCGTGACTGGAGCGCCTCAGTCTCCTCGGCCACCGCGGCCGGCGCGATTTTTTTTTTTTTTTTCCTTCGTCGCTTCGCTGCAACTGTAATCGTGTGCCGGCCGCGATGGCCGAGGGGACTGAGGCGCGTCAGTCACGGTCTGCACGGCCACTACGGTCGGGGGTTCGAATTCCCCCATCGGGCATGGATATTTGTGCCGTCCTTAGTGTTAGCTAGTTCGTAAGTAGTTTGTAAGTTTAGGGACTGATGACCCCGCAGTTAAGTCCCATAATTTCTACAAACATTTGAAAATTTGTAATCGTGTGCGAGTTTTCGCGGCACTGCCGTGCCGACCGGCTTGCAGGTAACGCCTTCGCGGTGTACACACAACAGCGAAATCCTAGTCACAGATGCAAAAGCGTATTTTATAAACTGATAAAACATTGAAAATACATGTAATTGACTCTTTAATTAATGATACAGTTGTCCGTTTCGAGCGGTGCAGCATTCCGCGCAATTAGCATACATGAATATTTGAGGGTAATTCGCTTTAAAAGTAAATCGGTAGCTCTCTGCGGGGCAGGCGCTACAGCGCTCTCTGGCGTCTGTCGCCGGGCGCCATGCACCCCCTGCGGCTGTCTTTGTGCGCGCGCGCGATGGAAACGCCAAGATGGACTCGGTCGGCATAATGCAGTTTGGGCCGGCCTTTGGGGAGATTTCAGTTGTGATTGGAACGCGGCCGGCCGGCCACGGTCCGGCAGTTGTGTATCAGACAATTTCGCCGCCCCCTCCTAGCCTCTCCTCCCCCGCTGTTTCATCTGTTTCCGCGCGCAGCCCGGGACTTGCAGGGATGTCACAGTCGGCGCCCGTCTCCGTGGGACGCGACCGCCAAACAGAGGACTGTCTGGCCAGTCCGGGTCAATTTGTTGCCCTGCGATCTGTGACAACCGCCGCTGAGGAACGGCGAGGGAAATGATGTGCCTGCGGATCAGAGATCACCGAACTTTTTCGCGGTGGTGGGTAAACTCCAGTCATCTCAATTATTCACACTAGACACACAACTGTAGTGGTTTGGATCTGTGAAAATCGTGACGGTTCATTATACAAGGTGTCCCAAAAAGATTGACCCGATATTAAGTTGTAATAATATTGAAACAAAGTCACTAGGTAACTGAAACAGCATGTAATCGGCATGGTGTTGAGTGTAAGACAAAATCCGCTAGATGCCGCTACGAGCCGGCCGCAGTGGCCGAGCGGTCTGCGGCGCGCCAGTCGCGTTCTGCACGACCACTACGGTCGGGGGTTCGTATCCCCCCTCGGGCATGGATATTTGTGCCATTCTTAGTATTAGCTAGTTCATAAGTAGTTCGTAAGTTTAGGGACTGATGACCGCGTAGTTAAGTCCAATAAGCTGTACGAGCGCTAATATGGAGTGTGTAGTTTCCTCAATGCCAACGTCCCTCAACGTTGGATAAATGTTCAAATGTTTGTAGAACTTATGGGACTTAACTACGGGGTCATCAGTCCCTAAGCTTACAAGCTACTTATGAACTACCTAAGACTAAGGACGGCACAAATATCCATGCCGGAGGGGGATTCGAACCCCCGACCGTAGTGGCCGTGCAGACCGTGACTGGAGCGCCTCAGTCCCCTCGCCACCGCGGCCGGCAACGTTGGACAGGGCGTACAGGACCGCGAGACCAGGATGAAGTAAAAACCAGACTATGAGCTGCTGTAGCTGCAGTGACATAATTCACCTCAATATCACTAAAAATTTCCGGGCTATTATGACGCGGTCGTATGGGTTATGTTCTGGGTACTGATTTCTCAGGATCTATGCACACAAATTGCGTGAAAATGTAATCACTTGTCAGTTGTCCAATGAATACCTATTTATCATCTGCATTTATTCTTGGTGTAGCAATTTTAGTTGCCAGCAGTGTAAATATACAACAGCCCATGTGGCCTGTAGGACTGCCATGGCTTGTTTTCTGGTAACCAACTTACGGCCAGAAAACAGCCACGGCAGTTCTACAGCGCCTAGCAAGGGAACATGGGCTGCATATTTATTATTTCTGAAAATGACCTATATTAGGTTGAAACCAGTAAAATAAAGCATTTTTACTTTGCGATCAAGACTGTTATTACAATACAAATAAAAACTAACATTAGGACCACAGACACATCCGTTCCGAGGGAGGATTCGAACATCCGACGGGGAGCAACGGTGCAATCTCCAGCAAGCGCCTTAAGGCGCGACTACAATCTGATGTAACGGCTCTCAATTTGCTCCTGTGGAGCATGATAAATGTAAATAAACTTCATTGATCCTTGTGGTTCACTGACATTTCGAAGTATGGCATACTCTCAGCTTCTCGAAGTCCGCCTCCGTAGTCCAGTGAACAGCGCGGTAAATTACCAAGAGAGGGCCCGGGTTCGATTTCTTGGTGCAGCAATTTTAATGGCCAGTAGTGTAAATATACAGCCCATGTGGCCTGTAGGGCTGCCATGGCTGTTTTCTGGTAACCAACTTACGGCCTGAAAACAGCTACGGCAATCCTACAGCGCCTAGCACAGGGAACATGGGCTGCATATTTATTATTTCTAAATATGACCTATATTAGCTTGAAACCGGTAAAATAAAGCATTTTATCTTGCGATCAAG